>CM019066.1:70794197-71439197 GCA_009667805.1 Leptobrachium leishanense
CTCTTTAGATGATTTGATCTCAGCTGATCTTTTTTTCTGTCTCCTTGCTAACTTTGGACATCCAACAGATACTCACGTCAATGTGAGGGGGTCGTAGGCATTTGTCGCCGCTGCTTTGGACTTTGTCTCATTGCAACATTTGCTTTGCCCCAGTGGATCTTCATTAGCTCCTGGCAGATATTGTGACCTTACTTATACAGTTACAGTTTTTTTTATATACTGCCAACAGATTTCACAGCACTTTACAATTGGGTAACACAAACATGAGACATAATAGTACGTAAGCAAAGAACAGGAGGCCCTGCCCATAGGATAAATGTCCAGCAAATACAGTTCCCTTATAAAAGTGTTCTGACAAATGTCTGTGAGTTTACAATCTAAAAGAAGAGGAGTTTATAAAAAAGAGGGAGCAGTTGGAGGGGGAAGCTGGTGACTGGTAAAGCATAGCAGACACAGAATAAGGAAAGGCCAAGAACCTGCAATTGAAAATATTTATCAGTGCTAAAAATGGAAACAGCTGGAAAGGAGAGCTATAAAATTAGGACAAGGAATGTGTGGGAGGGTGGATGGGGCAGGTTGGTGGGACAACAGAGCAGAGAAAATGTGGTGGGGAGTTGGTGTGTGAGTTACGTTAGGCAGGCTGTGGGTGGAGAAATACATTGTTAGCAAAGCATGGTAAGAACAGAATGTAGGAGGAGTGCAGCTAGCAAGAGAAGTGGGGGAAATAAACGATCAGCCTAAATATTAGATTACCAAATCCTGGGTACACAATTTTGTGGATGCCAGAGCCATGCTTCATGTTCATCATAAATATTTACCCCCTGGGCTATATTTCCTAAAATGGACAGTTTCACCTTGCCATGTTAGGCTTTCTCCTTTTGAGCTCAATAGCATGTTCCTCTGAGTCAGTTATTTGATTTCTTGGTGTTGACACGTCTAGCTAAATTCCGGTCCTCCATAGTCATTACCTCGAGTATCATCTCTCAATTCTTTGTATATCTGCTCCCTCTGACCCAAATAGTCTCTCGTTTATGCTTTTCTCGGACTCCCTGACTTTGGCTAGATTTTGGTTAGTCTCTTGCATTCCCTCTAAGTGCACATTAAACCTAACAACTTTAAGGACCAATAATACTCATTTTAATTCAAATTTTGTTCTTGTGGGGTTCATGTTTTGCATTCTATATATTTTTTTCCTGACACAGAGATGGTATTATCTGGTGGTATAGCAGACAGTAAATGCCTGATGATTCCATACAGCCGATAACCTGATGGCAGCTCACCAGGACCAGTCACTTATCGTGCAGTCACTTGAAAACCACCGTTCCAGCCTTGTATATAGTTTAGACATTGGTAGACCATTGTAGGACTTAAATCAAATTAGAGGATCATACAAAAAAAACTTTATGCATGAAGTACAGTATTTGGTTTCTTTGCTTTTTCTAGTGTGCCAACAGTTTTAGTCATGTAGGAACCAAGATTTTGCTCATCCTTTTTAGAGCTGACAAAGTGAGATGGCATCAGGTATCAGCCCTTTGTCCTTTTGTATTTGTATTCTTTTTTCTTTGGATACAAATCAAGCCGTACCTGTCATTTAAAAGTATGATAGGAAGCCATGATAGGTAATAGTATTCCATGAATACATATTGGTATTGCATATGTAGTTACCATAATAATGGTAGGGACTAGAAAGAGTGTATGCACAGGTAGTTGTACGTTCAGCATCCCAAACACATGTGTCACATAGCATTTCAATTCCTGACGTTCAGATGCATGGTAAGAAGTTTGAAAACGTTCACGAGAATCATGCAAGGAGTGTCTGCTTTCTGGGATGGTGTCAGACGTGTTGGTGGAGGAAACGATCTTCGCCAAGTGTTTGTTGTGATTTTGAGCGAGGTCATAGCAGTACAATCAGTTTAATCTATACTAGGTTAAGGTGACCGGTTAATGATAAAGGGATATTCAGGGGAGTGGGAGAAAGGGTTAAACATAAGCACCTACTGAACCTAGCCACACACCCCTCCCATTTTAGTCCTAGAGTTTGGCACTGGCTGCTCACCATGGAGTTGTCACAGTGCATAGAGTGTCCCTTTGAGACACAAAGTTCAGATTCAGTATGCTTTGTCTTTTTCCTATAACTGGAACAGCTGAGCAGAATCATTATCTCTTATATGGAGCCAGTTCCTACATTGTAACAATTATAGATGTTGTTATTGTGGAATTTTGGGTGTTAAGATGTCAGCTAGCAAGTCCTGGATCTCTTTGCTCTGGTAGGTCACTGCTCTCCATTTCAGAGTTCTCATATAGTCACAACAAGAATAACTGCAGTACTCTACTACTAGTTTTCCAAGGGTTGATATAATAAAGTATGGTTTATGTTCTAGTAAAGGCAAAAAAGAATAGCAATTAGAGGAGTGCCACCCAGGAGGTGAGTTGAGTGGGTTTAACCCCTTCACTGCTGAGGCATTTCACGCCTGTGTGCTGAGCTCATTTTTACCGCTTTCGCACATCATGTTTAAACGCGATTTGAAGCCACATTTTAATAAATGACCCAGACATATTATATATCGTTCTTTCCGGCAGACTACGCAGATTCATAATATGTCATTATTATATGTATACGTCATGACCTGCCTGTATATTATAACAAAAAATACAATAAAAATTGAATTTTTAATCATCTGCAGTGTGTAAAGTGTTTTTTTTCACATTTTATCACATGAGCGTTTGCGGTTATGTTTTCTATGGGGTGCACTTGTACAAAAAATTTGAAATGGGGACTTGTTACTTTTTTGGGGGGAATTACGTGATTTTTAGCAAACGCACCCCATAGAAAAAAATCATTAGTGCAGCATCATTGTTCACATTATAATTGAAATGTGAACAATATTGCTGCATTAATAAAAACAACACACAAAAAAAAAATCATGTTTTTTTTTTTTTAATTTATTTATTATTATTTTTTTTTTTTATTATTATTTTTTTTTTACTTTTTACCTAGTCATGTTGGGTATCATTCGAAAGGCCATGCTCAGGCCTTTCAAATGACACCCTCCATGACCCCCTAGCTGCCACGGTTCTGGAGATATCGGGGTTCACAAGAACCCCCTATCTCCACCAGGGGATTTCCTTGGGAAATCCCCGGCAGCTAGGGGTTCCCGGCTATCTGACGTCATCACGCTATGCGTGATGACGTCACACAGCGAGGGGAGTCCCGGGGCGGAGCCGCCATCCAAGATGGCGGCCCCCACCGGAGATAGGCTGCACTTCGGCGCCGCAAGGCGCTGAAGTGCAACCCAGCACTTGAGGGGTTAAAGCCAGGCATCGCTTAAAAGGGGAGACTCTCCCCTTTAAGCGGTGCCTGGCTTTTACCGCTGCTCCTTCCCGATCGGGAGAGAGAGGGATCCGAACGGATCCCCCCTCCATTCCAGGCTATCTCCCGGCATTGCCGGGGGGTCGCCTGGAAATGACGTCATCGCGCATGGCGCGATGACGTCATTTACGCCGGGAGGCGCTTGACTTCAGCGTCTGAGGACGCTGAAGTCAGAACGCCGTGGGACCCCGGACAGAGAGGTGAGTATCTCCGCCGGGGTCCCAAACAGCTGATGACGTGTGGGGCACGTCCTCAGCATGCAACGTGCATCACTGAGGATGTGTCCCACACGTCTTCAGCAGTGAAAGGGTTAAAGCTGAGAAAAATGTTGGTAATGGTAACAAGTGGAAAGAGATGTTGGGGGAGAGACTGAAGGCTAGTGGAGGTCAGTGGAAGAGACACTAAGCGGCACAAAATATTATTATTATAATTATCATCATCATTTATATAGCACCAACAGTTTCCGCAGCGCTTTACAATAACCAAAAGGAAAGAGATACAGATAAATAGACATAGGATAGAAACAAGAGGTGTAGAGGGCCCTGCTCATAGGAATTTACAGTCTAGAGGGATTGGGATTGAGGAAAACAAGGGTAGTTTTACTGGATGTCAGGACCAATAGTGCCAGTGGTTCGGGAATGGTGGGGGCCATAGAAGCAGTTTCAATCACGTGTGAGTAGGTGAGCAGAGGGATGAATTACATCAGTGATGTGGTTCGCTAATCTGAAGTGATGGGTTTTGAGGGATTTCTTGAAGGCCTGAAGATCAGGGGAGAATTTGATAGTGCGAGGCAAGTCATTCCACAGGACCGGAGCTGCCCTTGTGAAGTCTTGGAGGCGAGAGTTGGCAGCGCAGGTGTAGACAGAGGACAGGCAGAGATCGCCCACTGAACGGAATTGTCTAGACGGGACGTGCTTGCGGAGTAGCAAAGACATGTAGGGAGGAGTTGAGTTATTGATCGATTTGAACGTGAACGTCAGTATTTTAAACTGTATCCTGGAACGTACAGGAAGCCAATGGAGGGACCGGCAGAGGGGGGAGGTACGAGAGGTGCGTCTGGTGATAAAAAATAAGTCTGGCACCTGCATTCATTACAGATTGCAAAGGGGCAATGAGTTGGGAGTTGGGGAGGCCAATAAGAAGCGAGTTGCAGTAATCAAGCCTCGTAATGGCAAGCGCATGATCCAGCACCTTTGCTGTATCTTGCATCATAAAGAGGAGGACACGGGCAATGTTCTTGAGTTGATAGTACCAGGAATTGGTCACTGTCTGGACGTGGGGAGAGAACATTAGGTCTATATGGACAAGAGTGACAACCACGTAGCAATGGAGAGAGTGGTGAGAAATGAAAATTTACATTTGTTTATTTAAGAAAGTAACGGTCTCGTGGGTGTTTTGAAAAACTTATGTCGATATTTACAATCCCAATAAAACCAGATCAATGGTAATCTGTTCACTGACAGGACTTTGCAAAGTCAAAAGGTCATCTATTAAGATGTGAAGAAGGCTTCTCTCACAGGTAAGGATTCGTCTGAGTAAGTGCCGGAAAGATGGGTAATTCCATGCTTAGACATGGACAGATTCTATTAGATTCTATAGGCATATTTGGATGTTGTTGAACTCAATAAAAGTTACTGATAACAATTAATAATAGTTATCATAGCTTGTGACTCAAAGAAAAAATCTGAAGTTAAGGAGGATTCTTCCCCCTTTTTGCAGCAGAGCTGGAAATTGCTTCAAACTGGTTTTAATTTTTGTCTTTTTTTGAATTACTGATTAACATATTGTCACGGAAATAAATGATTCAACACGTAGAAAAAGCCACAAAAGAGCAAACAGGCAAAGATATCCAAGGTCCTAACTGAGAATCAGTTTGAATAATGACTGGATAGATAAACTAAACCAGAGCATAGTCACAAACAAACCAAGGTCAAGACCACAGAGGTACAGATAAATATAGCAACAAATCCATAGAGGTCAAGGGAATGGAGGGGACAAGAATGGTCAAATAACAAGCTGTGGTCAAAACATAGTTGAACAGTAACAAAGGATAAGGCTGAAGGCGACAAATGGACACATTGGTCATAAAATCAGAAGAGGGCAGGGAAGAAAGGCAGTAGAAGGATTTATAAACCCTGAAATGCCTTCCCATTGGCCATACTGGAGGAAGGGTAAAAGATTATATGTAGGATGCACCACTAATGCAGTGTTATAAGAATAGTGCATTGGAGGTGGTGTTCCATCAGACAGATGTAATTGAGGAGACGTTGCAGTCACTGGAGGCATTGGAGACAAAAGCAAAGTGGAGTATGAGGCATTTACAGTATGTAGGGAAGATTCAACAATTGACCTTCGTTACTATGTAAAGTATTATATAACTAACCAACCCATAACTAGAGCCAAGCCAATGCTTCTGAGTATATGTTGCATGTTCACTACAGGAAATTATGAGAGACACTTAAAATCTGCATGCAGTAGAAAATGTCTTATAGTTAAAAATAAGTAAATGCACTATTTGTCTGTCTCTTTTTGCCGCATTCTTCCTGGATGAGATGCACCTTATGGTAACTGGGAAAATGTGAAACAGCATTGTGTTGTGTTTTTCCTTGCAACTGTAGATATCCAGATACACATGAACCTGTGTGTGGCTAATGTCCCATTTGTGAGAATTGATCACTACCATAAGCAAGCAATGGAGTGGACTTACAGGAGTAGGTGTTTTCTCATATGTTTTTGTGATGAGAGTCACTTTGAAATTGGGGTACATGGGGCTAGACATGCATTTGGGAGGTGGGGGTCTGTTGTTCTTTTTTGTTTCCCTGACCTCTCCTATGTTGAAGTCACCCTGTACCTACAATTCTAGGTGCAGGGTGTTTGTGTCATCTGATCGTTCTAACCTCAAGATCTGTGTGCTGACTCATTTCTGGGGAATGCTATCACCGCGCCTTCAGTGTACTCATCCCTAAGCTTCGGTTAAGGGCTGGAGAAATGCACGGAAGACTGCTGGTGGCAGAATGGGGATCCGGCAAGGGAGCAGCATTAACAGTTGTGACCCTGTTGGGGTACGGATATCTGTTACAGTTTGGTTACTTTTTTACACTTTTTATCTTTAGGTATGAGCAAGATTACCTCTTGATCTCAGTATCTGCTAACCATGTGAGGTTATTATTACACCGATATGCTGAAATCACGGCACAACACTTATATCAGCATCACAGGAAGTGATAGGTAAATAATGCAAATGATGCACAATCATTGTAGGGTTCAAGGGTAACATTACAATATGGTAGGTGAACCGTTCAAACTAGCCTTTCCTTATATCATATACATTATAAACAACTATTTAAACAAATATGCGGCAAATGCTAAGTGGAAATCCTTGTTTGCCTTAGACATGTGAGCTGTCTGTGTCTGGTAGACAGCCTGGGAGACAATCTCTGAATGGGTGTCTCTATGGAGATCTTCACTAAATATCTATCGAAGAGATATGGTCCAAAGAAGCACAGTGTGCTTAACAAGGTCACATTCAAGTGCACTTTTAAACTCAGCATAGAGAACACCAAACAGCACCAAAATGTCAGTGAAATGCCCTGATGTTCGGTGGTTTCATTCGGCAGGTTAAGGCTAGGGTCAGACGAACGCATTTTTTGCGTCGTCCGTGGAAAAGTGCGGTCGAACGAACGGACGTATTTTTTCACGTAATGCGCGAAAGTGGTCATACGATGCGCCTTTTCGTCCGTGATTTTGTACGGATCATCAATAAAACACTTTTTGTGTCTGGACGTTATGTTAGCCGGACATTAGCAGCGTCTGACGTCTCCCAATCACGCAAACACGCCGCTATGCGGCCGCAGCGCACTCTGTACGTCAGTAGTAGCGGTTTGACGTTCTCGAAAAAATGCGTTCGTTTGCCACTTGCGTTGCGCGGACGAACTTTCGTGCGGCTGTACTTCGGGTGTTCCCCGGCATTGGACGTCATTTGCTGCTAGCACGGCCGTGATTTTGTGTGGCTAAACGCACGTTAAAACTGCGCTCGTCTGACCCTAGCCTTAATCAGGCAGATCCCATAGGTTTCAATGTTAAAAATATTCCCTTTTTGCTGAATATTTATTTATTTAGGGTTTTACCATGAAGGATACATTGAGATTTCTCTCGTTTTCAATTATAAATATTATTATATAACAGTTTATTTTTTTAATCTGCAGCAAAAAGTCTATTTATTTACTTTTTAGGCATTTTTGGGATTCTTCCAGCAAATTTTTTTTTCGGATTTTTTTCTTTAACCTTTCACTGCTGGGCCATTTCACCCCTGTGTGCTGTTCGAATTTTTACCATTTGTGTTCATCGTGTTTAAACGCGATTTGAAATCATGTTTTATTATACGACCCAGACAAATTATATATCCTATTTTTTGGCAGACTCGGCAGATTCATAACATATCATTATTATATGTATACATCATGTCCTGCCAGAATGCTATAATAAAAATGTAAATTAATGTGAATTTTCAATAAAATTTCAATCATTTACAATGTGTAAAGTCATTTTTTTCACATTTTATCATCCAAGCCTTTGTGGTATATATTCTATGGGGTACGCTTGTTAAAAAAATTAGAACTGGAACCCGTTACTTTATTTTTCTGAGAAATGATGCGATTTTAGCTAAAACCCCTTAAAAAAAACGCAACCCATACAAAAATCGTTAGTGCAGCATCATTGTTCACATTATAAGTGAAATGTGAACAATAGTGCTGCATTAATAAAAAAAAATACACGTTTTTATTTATTTATTTAAAATTTTATCTTTAATTTAAACATGATCATGTTTGGTTTCATTTTCCAATGATACCAAACATTAGCCTCTAGCTGTCACAGATCAAAAGATAGGGTCGTCCAAAGGAAACCCCTTGGTAGCTAGGGGTTAATTATCATACTGACATCATCGTGCCCTGTGTGATGATGTCAGTGGGGGGGAGATCCCCGGAAGCTTTAAGGTGGCAAACACTTCCGGGAGAGGTCTGCGATCCAGCACCGAATGAAGCCGGATCGTGGACCAGTACCTCAGGGGTTAAAGAGGGGCAACGCTGGAAAGGGCAGACTCTGCCCGTTCCAGCAGTGCCTTTCTTTTAACTTTATCTCCTCTCGTTTGGGAGGTAGAGGGGTCTGAATGACCCCTCCCCCTCCTTTCAGGCGCTCTTCCCCCCGGGGGATCACATGAAACTGACGTCATTGTGGCCGTCACTATGACATCAGTGCACGGAGAGGGATATAAACACAGAGATCTGACTTCAAGGAAGCCAGATCTGCGTGGGACCCCGGACGGAGAGGTGAGTATTGGTGGGAGGGGAGTTTGAACGCAACAACATACGGCGAATGTCCTCTGCACAAGGGAGTGAAACGAGGGACGTTCTCTGCACGTCCTTTGCGCTCAAGTGTTTAAATAACAGTTCTTCTTTGTTTTTCTTTCTCTAACAGACCTTTTTATTATCATTCATAGGACCTTATATGTTAATTCCAGACATTTTCATCCAGTTATTTTTAAGCAAACAATACTTCAAATTTTAAAAGTTGCAGTCCTTTTTTTTATTATTTTACCTTGTTCGTCAGCTTGTCGGCTTTTTCCAACGGTTGGTCAATGCTGTGTTCGGCGGATAGTTGGCTTTTGTCAGATGCGTTCAGTGGTTTTGCAGCGGCTTATCGGATCGGATACGGATTTTTCCGGTGTGTTTGCCGTGGCTTATCGGATCGGATCTGAGCATTTCAGCTGTTTAGCGTTGGTTTTTACTTTCGATTCGGCAGGTTTGCGGCAGATTTTCCCTGCACTTTGGGGACCATGCGGTGAATGCTGAATTCACCGCAGGGTAGGGAATTAGATTCCCTGAAGTGCATTGAACGAAAGAGCACCGAAATTCCGGTTGAAATTCAGTGCTTTTTGAATATCCCCTCATGCGGATGACATGACTGCATCAGTATTCTTTATGAGAAGCTGGCATGATCGGCGTACGCAGAGGTGGTTCTAGAGTTAACGATGCCTTAGGCACATCACAAATGTGACATCCAATAGTTAGGGAAAATGATGTAGAAATTAGCCCAATAAATTTGAACAACTTTCTAAGTAGACAAGATATGCAAATGTAAGGCTAGGGTCAGACGAAAGCATTTTTACACGCGAACGTAAAAAAAAAGTGCATCCGAACGAATTGACGTATTTTTTCACGGAATTCGCGAAAACGGTCATACGATGCGCATTTTTCGTGCGTGATTTTTTACGGATCGTCAATAAAACTCTTTTTGCGTCTGGACGTTATGTAGGCTGGACATTAGCAGTGTCTGACATCTCCTAATCATGCAAACACGCCGCTATGCCGCAGCTGCGCACTCTGTACGTCCGTACTAGCGGTTCGGCGTTCTCGAAAAAATGCGTTCGTTTTCCACTTGCGTTGCGCGGCCGGACTTTCGTGCGACCGTACTTCGTATATTGGCCGTCATTGCCGGTCATTTGCTGCTAGTGCGGCCGTAATTATGTGCGCCAGAACGCACGTTAAAAGTGCGCTGGTCTGACCCCAGCCTTAGATTGTGCTTGTGTGGAATGTAACTATTACTAGGAATGTCAAGCACATACTGATATTGCACACAATAAGAGCATTTGATGTTCTAGTGAAAGCATGGCTGTAGGAAACTGCCTATTTTGCCTAATTATAAAACCGCATCTGAGTATGTCTATAAGTTTTTTTGTTTTTTAATTCAAGATTTTATTGCAGCACATTTGCATTTAATGACTGTATAGGACACATTTTGTCCTGGGTGATTCTAACCAGGACTTTGATGAATCCTTCTCCAATTCCTGTCAGAGGCACAATGGGGTGAGGACTAGTGCAGAGGAACAGTTTAGAACCTTTTGATCTGGAACTGAAAGTAAGTCTGAACTGTTATAGATGAACTGGATGAATCTATCTTTCGTTCTATATTTTCTCTGAAACTCTTGTGATATCAGACCTAAGAAACAAGGAATGAAAGGGACACACTTGGACAAAAATCCAACAAAGTGAGTTGGGTTAGGCTAGGGTCAGACTAACGCATTTTTCACGTTGTCCGTGAAAATGTGCGTTCGAAGAATGGACGTATTTTTTCACGGAATACGCAATAGCGGTCATACTATGCGCAGTTTCATCCGTGATTTTGTACGGATCATCAATAAAACACTTCTTGCATCTGGACGTTATGTTGGCCGGACATTAGCAGCGTCTGATGTCTCCTAATCACACACACACGCCTCTAGCGGGCGCAGCGCACTCTGTACGTCAGTACTAGTGGTTTAACGTTCTCGAAAAAATGCGTTCATTTTCCACTTGCGTTGCGCAGCCGGACTTTTGTGCGACCGTACATCGTATATTGGCCGTCATTGCCCGGCATCTGCTGCTAGTGCGGCCGTGATTAAGTGCGCCAGAACGCGCGTTCGCACTGCCTCAGTCTGACCCTAGCCTAAGGTATACAGAAAAAAATATATTTATTAGATACAAAAAGACACACATGACATAATGAACAGAAATGGTTGTGGGATACCTTCAAATATCTGGTCAATGACACTTGGCAAAGAGTATCCACGTAGCCTATATATACTTTTTGCAATCAATTAATGAACAATTCATAGGGCAGGGGAGAAATGCCAGGACCTGTCTACAGAAAACAATGAACCAGAGGTAGGAATTGAAGGGAGGATCAAAAATCAGACATACAGGGTTATCAAAGAGTTCCGAATTGTGGCCGAAAGTTAACCGAATTCTGAAATTCAGCATACAGTTACCTTTCCTGGCCATTCGGCTATTCAGAGAGCAGGCAGTTCGCCAAATCTTGGCGCATTGCCTGCACATACTTATTTATTAACCCTTTCGCTTCTGAGACATTTCACACCTCTGTGCTGAGCTCATTTTTACCAGTTTCACTCATCATGTTTAACTGCGTTTTGAAGCCTTATTTTATTATATGACCCAGACATATTATATATCATTCTTTCCAGCAGACTCGGCAGATTCATAATATATCATTATTATATGTATATGTCATGTCCTGTCTGTATATTATAACAAAAAATGCAATAAAATTAGAATTTTCAATAATTTATAACGTGTAAAGTGTTTTCTTTTCACATTTTAACATGCAAGCATTTGCGGTTATATTTTCTATGGGTTGCGCTTGTTAAAAATAAATAAAATTTGGGTCTCGTTACATATTTTGGGGGGAAAATTACGCGATTTTAACAAACGCACCCCATACAAAAATTGTTAGTGCAGCATCATTGTTCACATTATAATTGAAATGGGAACAATATTGCTGCATTAACAAAACCAAAAAAACTTTTCTTTTTTTTTAAAAATATTTTATTATTTTTATTTTTTTTATTTATTTTGTTTACTACTTTTTACATGGTCATGTTTGGAATCGTTGGAAAGGCCATGCTCTGACCGATCCAACGATACCAAACATTAACCCCTAGCTGCCACGGATCGGGAGTTAGGGGGTTCATTGGAACCCCTATCTCCACCATTGGTGGCAGCTAGGGGTTAACTCTAAAACTGACGTCATCGCACTATGCACGATGACGCCAGTCATCAGGGGGAGATCCCGGAAGCTTGGCCGACATCCAAGATGTCGGCCAGCTCCGGGAGAGGATCCCGATCCGGCGCTTTTCCACGCCGAATCGTGATCCGGCCCCCAAGGGGTTAAAGTCAGGCACCGTTTGGAAGGGCAGGCTATGCCCTTCCAAACGATGCCTGCCTTTAATCGATGGCCCCCGGCGATCGGGAGGAAGAGAGGTCCGAAGGACCTCCCCCTCCCTTTCAGGCACCTCCTCTGCACTCGCGGGGGGGCGCCTGAAATAGATGTCATCGCGCCAGCGCAATGACATCTGTTGGTCCCGCCGAGGGGTCCCGGAGTGCTGGGCTGACATCCAAGATGTCAGCCCGCACCGGGGGGGGCCAACAATCGGCTGGAATCCTGGCCGATTGCTGCCTACTGTGCATGGACGCGCTCAGCGCGTCCATCGCACAGGGGATGCACTTGGCAGGACACGCTGAGTCCTTAGCAGCCAAGTGGTTAATTTGTTTGCAAAGTATTTTACCAGGAAGGATACATTGAGATTTATCTCATTTTGAAGTACGGTGCCTGTTCGGTGCCTGTTCGAGGGCAGTGAAATCCCCATAGAGAAGCAATGCTTCGTCTATTCCGAGAACACAAAACAACAGTGAAAAGTTGCCGAATTGCCCTGCTGTTCGGTGGTTTCATTCGACAGATTTATTCAGGCGAATCCCATAGGCTTCAATGTTAAAAATATTCCTGTTTTAATTCATTTTCTAATAAACCATTTAATATTACATTCTGCAGTAAAAAGTCTCCTTAGAGATTTTTTTCGGATCTGTTAGGCATTTTTTGGGCAAAAATTATTTTCCCGTTTTTTTTTTAAAAATCGTCTTTTCTTTTTTCTGTATCAGACCTTTTTATCATCATTCTTTGGATCTTATATGTAAATTGCAGGCATTTTCGTTCAGTAGTTTTTTGCAAACAACATTTCAAATTTCAAACTTCCAAGCGCCAAGCGTAATGTTTTGTTTTTTTTTACTCCTCATTCGTCTGCATGTCGGGTTTTTCAAGCGGCTGCTCTGCGCTGTGATCGGCGGCTAGTCAGGTTTCTCCGGAGTGTTCGGCAGGGGTTAATCCAGCTGTTTCTGCAGGTTTCGGTGAGTGTTCGGTGAATGTTCGGCGGGTTTTGCAGTGAGTGTTCGTCGGGTTTGCGTCCGGTTTTCCCTACAGTACGGCGGCCCTGTGGTGACGTTTCGATTCTCTTTGAATAACCCTGATACTGAGGAAGAGATATGCAGATGCCTAAATAAATACTAGACAGGCACTGAAGTAAATAAAATATATATATATAAATAAATAAACTTGTAAGTCTCAAAAATATAATAAAAATAAATAAATAGAAGACACTAGGACCAGGATATCACTAGCTGGACTATAACTACAAAATAAAGCTGATAGAAACAATGACACATCACCAAAACAACGCTTGGTTGTGGATACCTTCATCTGTTAAGTCAATGACGCTTGGCAAGGAAAAAGAGTACCCTCGTTGCCCGAATATGCATAATACAATCAATTAATGACCAATACATAGGGCATTATTATTATTTATTATTTTATTTACTTCGGTGCCTGTCTAGTATTTATTTATTTATTCAGAACACAGTTACCAGGGTTATTTTAGGGACAGACCAGAAAGCAATGATGAGTAGGGATGAGCTGTTCGGTTCGATCTGTTCAATCTGTTCAATCAGCCGTTCGCGAACTTCGAACTTTTCGGGACGTTCGCCAAAAGTTTGAAAAAAAAATAATTGAAAAAAGTATAAAAAACTGCTTAAAAAATAAAAGGAAATTTAGAAATAAAGAGACTCTTTACTGCAGAATATTATAAGCATCGGTTTATTAGATATTGAATTAAAACGGGAATATTTTTAATATTGAAGCCTATAGGATAAAACATTCCTGTTACTAAAACATCAGGCAGACACGGCCCTCTAATCAGGCACTGTAGAGGGCAGCCTGCAGGGGCCTCCCAAGGATCCCCTTGAGGAGCATGCGGCCGCCGGATGACAGAGTTGCGACTGTGCGGGCCAGCCGCCTGGGTGCATGTGGCAGAGACAGGCAGCGCAGGGAGGGAGCCACTGCACCTGCGGCCACGGCAGACCCCACCACAACCAGGATCCAGGGAGCCCCCACTGACCAACAGGCTAAGGTAAGGCGACACATTTCTAAAAAAAATTAAATCTGTGGACATTTTTAAATGTCCCCGGGAACATTTCTCTGACTGGCTGAATGTATTTAATTATATATATTAGATACATTCAGCCAGGTAGAGGGGGTGGCATGATGGCTGCGCGGGGTCTCAGGCAGTGATTTGGTTTTTTGTGTGTATATTTTTAGCAAATTTATATGGGAAGGTAAGGGCAGGTATGATATATATATCAGTTATTAAGTCCAAAGGTTCACATACTTTTTCCACCCTGCACTGTGAATGTTTACATGTTATGTTCAATAAACACATGAAAACATATAATGTTTGTATTGTATTATTTTAAGCAGACTGTGTTTTTCAAATTGTTGTGACTTAGATGAAGATCAGAGCACATTTTATGACCAATTCATGCAAAACTCCACGTAATCCCAAAGGGTTCACATACTTTTTCTTGCCACTGTATATAGACAAGATATATATCTATATTCTTATAAATATATATATATCCAGACTTGTATTACACACACATTTTGGCAACTAATTGCCCCCCCCCCAATTTGGCTTATCCCTTCAGAAGAAATGTTGAACCCGATAGAACAGAGAATAATATATATATTCTCTGCTCTGTCGGGTTCAACATTCCTTCTGGAGGGATCAGCCAAATTGGGGGGGGGCACATATAGTTGAGATTGTCCACATGCCACCCCCTCATGTGCGTATGTGTATATATGGTCTGAGGTCTGTGGGTGGTTATATATATATATATATATATATATATCTGCGTGTTGCTTTGTGAAAATAAAGCGGTTTTGTGTGTACATTTTAATTTACTTAGTGGATTCCTGTCCAGTGCGGTGAGAAGCAAACGTAATGCAGTGTAGACACGCTGCGAGGCGGAGCGGAGTGAAGTCAAGCCTGCAAAATGTTTGGTTCTCTTTGCTTCGCTACACTGTGCGTCGCTACACACTCAGTGTGTCTCAGCCTTTTTTCCCGCATCGCTAGCTTACCGAATCAGTTTGTATACTTGTTACTGACCCTGCTTGTTCTGAGGACCCGATCTGTTGCCGACTTTGCCTGCCATTTGACTATTCTCTCTGTGTATTCCCTGCCTGTTCTGTTTGCTTCCTGTTGCTACTGGTGTGCGCCGATTCTCACCATATACAGTAGTGCAGTACAAGTGCCTAAACATTGCTGACCCGGTTTTGTTATAGCTGCTGACGTAACTGAATAGATCGGGGATCTCTTCTGCATTACCAAAACCTCCACCACTGCACTCTTCCACAATACCACAGAGGGGTTACTTACAGTGTGAAGGCACTTGCTGCCACCAAAGGCACAATATTTGGGTGCACTGCCACTGATGCCTATACCAGATTCATATCATTTTAATATTTGACCGCAGGGTCCAACCCTGCACTCTTCCACAATACCACAGAGGGGTTACGGTGTGACTGCACTGTTGCCGACACTAAAGGCCCAATTTTAAAGCACCTGTTGATACTTTCATCCAAAGCCTGCATAAGTTTCACCATAATTTAGCCAAAAAATTACTAAACTTGTTCTGCGTGTCCTAAAATGTCTCCTCTTTTCATACAGGCTGCCGCCCCAAGCAGTTGTTTATGAATAGATTAAAGGAAAATGATTTACCGTCATTTGAAATGTAATTTTTTTTGTATTTAAATGTTTCTATACATCCTACAAATCCGCCACTTCACGGGCAGGTTATGGGGACCTACTAGGCACGTTATTTGAAGGAATTTTTCGTTTTTATTCTTAACCTTTATTTCATAGAAAACTCACTGTTCCTTTAAAAACTTTTTTTTTACTTTTTGTCCTTGTTTCCTGTCCCCCAGGGCACTACCTGGACCCCCATACACCTTTTATGGCAAATATCTAGCATATGTGCCCTCTTGGAGGGCACTCTAAAAATTGAACTTTCGAGTCCCATTGACTTGCATTGAGTTCGGTTCGTGTTCGAGTTCGAACTCGAACTCTTGAAATTGTTCGAGTTCGAATTTGAACCAAACACGGGGGTGTTCGGCTCATCAGTAAAGATGAGTAGGAGATACAAAAAGGCATCTACATAGCTATTCCTCAGTATGTCTGATTCTTGATCCTCCCTTCAATTCCTACCTCTTGTTCATTGTTTTCTGCAGCCAGGCCCTGGCATTTCTCCCCTGCCCTATGAATTGTTCATTAATTGATTGCATTATATGGGCTACGGGGACACTCTTTGCCAAGCGTCTGACCAGATATTTTAAGGTATCCCACAATCATTGCTGTTCATTATGTCATGTGTGTCTTTTTGTATATAATAAATATATTTTTTTCTGTATTTGTATACCTAACCCAGCTGACTTTGTTGGATTTTTGTCCAAGTGAGTCCCTTTCATTCCTTGTTTCTTAGTTCCAATATAGAGGTTTAATCCTTCTCGTTTCCAATCCCTCCTGGTTTATACCGAATCTAGGTGGGATAATATCCTACGTTTTGCAAAATGATTTCAGACCTAGTTGTAGCAGATGACTGTATAAATCGGAATTAACTGAAAACCGATTTACAAAGACAAACTCTGGTTGGACTCTGAGCTGCCACCGGCAGAATCTAGATCTTAGGTTTGTGTAAGATTAGGCTGGATGCCGTTCTCCTATACCTGGGGATGCTCATTGTTGATCCTCCAGATTTTTCGTATCTATATCACCCATTACACTCAGCTATTCATTAGGCCAATGGAGCCTTGTGGGAATGTAGATCCAAAACACCTGGAAGGCCAAGGTTGAGGGCCTCTCTCCTAAAAGATACCATAATTTAAAGGTAATCATTTTATGGTAAGATCTTGATCACCGTGCAGTTTTCAGCTCTTCTAAGAGCTTCGTAATGACCATGTAAGCTGTGAAGAAACAGAACCAAAGGAGTTAACAGATTTATCTAGAGCATTTACTCCAAATCAGCAGCCTTGTTATAGGAACAGTGTGTGAGCGATAGGAGGAACAACTCCTTCGGTGAGAACTCTCCCTCATGGCTCCGACAGAATCCCTGATAATAGTCGCCTACGCGACTATCCATTAACCAAAACAACCTGTTGCACCGGTTGGCAATTGCAGGGGGACGTCTGGGACGGGCAAACAAGATAGGGCTCTTTAGCAGCTGGGTACAGTCAGGTTCCCACAATCCTATATTCAGCCTCCCGTGTGAACTGTGTTAAGATGGGACAAGGTGGATCTCTTATCTACTCGCTCTGCCCACAAACATATCTTGCCCTAGCTGTGGCTTGATTAGTAGTCGTGGTGACATTAAGAAATGTCTTTTTTGTTTTTGTTTGGCTCAGATTACTCTGACACAGCTTGTATTTTTATATTATTTTGTTATTTTCTTGTTGATTGGCTTTGTATCACTATGTCGGGTGATGCTTTCCATACATGGTGAGTATCGCACCTTGTATGGTTACTTTATCTGAAAAGGTCAATCTACCGGAAAAAAATTACCTGAATTATTTCATTAAAGCAAGTCATTTTAACCTGAATGGTCCTTCGATGTGTGTGTTTTAACCCCAGCAAAGGTGTTGTTGAATTAGGACATGTAATTATACCAGTGGCATATCCTTTTAACCTCCCTGGCGGTCCGATTCTGACATATTTTATATGTCAGAATTGGTCCAATTAATCTGGCCCCCTAGCGGTATAAGCGTGGCTCGGGGGTTAACTTTCAATACTGAAAGCGGTATCCCCGAGCCACACTCGGGCCGATACTTACATGTCCTGCGCTCCCTCGCTGTCCCCGCAGTCACACTGCAGCCGATCGCGATGTCACACTTCCTGGTTCACACCTCGCGAGAAGAGATTTAGGCAGTGTGACGTTGCGAGCGGCTGAGGGAGACTGCGGGGATCAGCGAGGGAGCGAATGACATGTAAGTATCCAGCCCGAGTGTGGCTCGGGGATACCGCTTTCGGTACAAAAATTTAACCCCGAGCCACACTCGGGAATACCATCACGGGGGTTAATATAACTGTACCTAAAGAGATTCTTCTGTCGTCCAACAGGGTTATTCAGAGAGCGGTGAAAAGCAGGAGAATGACTGGAGAATGGAAAATTCTAGGGTAAATTAGCCAAACCAGAAAAATTCTCCCATTCATCTCACTTTCCAAATCAGCTATTTTGACCTTTAATTTTTCCATTCTCCAGTCATTCTCCTGCTTTTCACCACTCTCTGAATAACCCTGCAAGTGTCCTTATATTAATTCAGCCTTCATTACCGTTCTTCTGATAGCTCTACTGATCTCTGAGATGCAAGACAACGTTCTCTTATTTAAATTATAGAATGTATAATGGTCTCAGATTCCATGGAACACCAGCATTTTTGTCACATGTGCTCAGAATCCCAATGTCCCACATATAAAAACAGAGATTTTTTAGTTTACGTAAAATCACCATAAAAGAAGAAAATAAAATACACACGTGAACTACTTCTAATTCAATAGGACGAGAATACTGATCTCTATCGGTACTCTCTCAAGCAACCTCCCCTTGGTTACTCATACATAATAAGAATAAAACCAAAATATGAGTCCAGTACCATAGAGGCAATAACAAATAGAGATAGCATAAAAACACTGCTCTAATGGATGTTAGATATACACTAAAAGACGTAAGTGAATAGAGCGCCTTGAATAATAATATGCAGGTTTCAGCATTCCTCCATGTCTCCCCTCCTTCACCTTGAGAATTAATTCTTTTTTTTGTAATTATAGATTTTTTTTGTGGTTTTTGTATATATTTTTTAAACTTTTTATATTTTTCTAGTTTTAGTATTCTTATTATAGTATATTTTGGTTTTATGTTGGATTTTTATCTCCTGCGCAGTCAGGAGGTGGGAGATCAATCCGTGTGCTTTATAAGAGGGTTAATGTTAATTCAATCCTTTTTATGGATTGTGATGGATTGTTATATTAATGAACTTTATGGAGGACTCTTACTGCACCAATACATAATATGGACCTGCGATGCCCATTTCCAAGATGGCATTGAAAACACTACAGAGATCGTTTTATGTTGATGACCGGGAACCGTTGGAAATGCGACGACCAGATGTGATGTCTGAAATGCAAGGCATGCCGGGAGGACGAGCGTGGATCATCCAGGAAGCGTTTTGTGGCTATAAGATTGTTGATTATTAGTTTTAGGTGTTTAGCATAGCGCATTATTGTTTAGAGGCTGGATATGAATAGCTTAGGATATTCTTTCATAGTCATTGCACTTTTTGAAACTGTATGGACATGGCTGGAGCTCCTGAGAAAGTTCTATGAATGAAACGCGTCGAAAAGCTTGTAAGCCATACAGGGTTATTGAAAGAGAATCGAAAAGTCACTGCACTTTCGGTGACTTTTTGTTCTCTTCAATTCGGTGCGATTTGGCGATCCCATTTCGGCGACCCTGCGGTATATTCAGAAAACACAAAGGGCCGTTGTAGTGCAGGGAAAACCTGCCGCAAACCCTACAAACAATCACCGCAAAACCCGGCGAACGCACAATGAAACCCGCAAAAACATCTGGATTAACCCCGCTGAACACACCGGAGAAACCCGAGCAGCCGCCGATCACAGATTGGCAGAGCAGCCGCCGGAAAAACCTGACACCGCAGTCGAATGGAGTGAAAAAAGAAAAAAACAGTTTGCTTGAATGTTTGAAAAGTGAAACGCTGTTTGCATAGAAATTACGGAATGAAAATGTCTGAAATTTACATATAAGATCCAATGAATGATTATAAAAAGGGCTGTTCCAGAAAAAAGAAATGGTTTATTAGATCTTGAATCAAAACGGGAATATTTTTAACATTGAAGCCTATGGGATTCGCCTGAATAAACCTGTCGAATGAAACCACTGAACAGCAGGGCATTTCGGCAACTTTTCACTGCTGGTTTGTGTTCTCTGAATGGACGAAGCAGTGCTTTTTCATGGGGATTTCACTGCCCTCAAACAGGCAACGAACAGGCACCGTATGTGCAGGCAATTCGCCAACATTTGGCGAACAGCCTGCTCTCTGAATAGCCGAATGGGCAGGAAAGGTAAGCGTACGCTGAATTTCACTGTTCGGTTACCTTTCGGCCACAATTCGGATCTCTTTGAATAACCCTGATAGTTTATTTTTAAAGTTTTATTTATTTGTTTGTTTTCTGTTTAACGGTGCAAAATTTTTTATTTTAACGTGGACTATCCCACCTGAGTACCAAATACCAGTGAAGCCACCCCTTGAAGACTTGGCGTGAAGGAGGGACGACACGGAGGAATGGAGAAACCTACGTAAAAGTAGGAAGTGCACCTGCTCCCATCAAAGCAAATCTCTTTGGGGAGACGGATGATAGGCGCAATAAAAAAGTGATAAAAGGCTAAAATAAGGAGCCTGTTAAGGAGATAATGTCTCAAATAGTAAATGTCTCTAAAGCTCTGTTTTCTCTGTTATTCTCTCTCTTTCTTTTTGTTTTTTTACTAAGTGCCCTTGAAAGAGCTGATGTCTCTTATTAATTTTTGTCTTTTTTCAGGAATTAAAAAAAAATGTAATGTGTAAACAGATATTGCAAACAGATATTTTCAAGCAAATGAGCCAGTGCCGTAACACCCGTAGCTTTTGGCTTTTTCTGCTTAGGATGTAAATGGCGGGTTATATGTATACCCTATACTAGTGGTTTCCAATCCTGGTCCTCAGGTCCCCCTAACTGGGCACATTTTACAGATCACCTTGGGGAAATGCAGACTGAATCCTGAATCCTGCAATCACTGAGCAGCAAATCATATCACCTGTGCTGTGCTTCACAATCTGGCAAACCTGACCTGTTAGGGGGACTTATGGACCAGCTTTGGGAACCACTGGTCTATAGCAACTACTAGACATGTGCACAGCACAAAATTTCGTTTTGAACTAATGGATTAGTCCTAAAATGCAATTTATTTAGTTGCTAAAGAAATTCGTTTTCAGTTCTTTAGTATGAAAACTAATTTCATTCATCCGAAAACCAGTGGATACAATTACTATTGTAGTGGCTCCTCAGAGGGCTGAGATCGCTGCTTGTTACATTATCTCTCACTCTCAGCACAATGTGGGCAATATTACATACAGGGTTATCCAAAGAGATCCGAATTGCTTGAGAAAGGTAACCGAACGCTGAAAATCAGCGTTCGGTTACCTTTCCTGGCCATTCGGCTATCCAGAGAACAGGCAATTTGCCAAATACTGGCGAATTGCCTGCACATACGGTGCCTGTTCGGTCCCTGTTCGAGGGCAGTGAAATCTCCATAGAGAAGCACTGCTTCGGCTATTCAGAGAACACAAACCAGCAGTGAAAGGTTCCCCTAATGTCCTGCCATTCGGTGGTTTAATTCGGCAAATTTATTCAGGAGAATCCCATAGGCTTCAATGTTAAAAATATTCCCGTTTTAATTCAATATCTAATAAACCATTCATTATAAAATTCTGCAGCAAAAAGTCTCTTTATTTATAGATTTTTTAGGATACTTTAAGCATTTTTCTGATTTTTTTTTTTTTTTATTAAAAGTCCGATTTTTTTTTTTTTTTTTTTCAGTTTACTTATTTTTTTTGTAACAGCCCTCTTTATTATCATTCCCTGGACCTCCTGTGAAAATTTCAGACATTTTCGCTTAGTAGTTTCATTGCAAACAGCGTTTCATTTTCCCAGATTCATACAAATGGTTTTTCTAATTTATTCACTGCCTCCTCTACGTCACAGCTGCTTCGGCTCTGTGTGATTCGGCTCATGTTCGGCTCCTGTTCGGCTTTTTCAAAGGTTAATCCAGATGTTTTTGCTTGTTTTCAGCGTGCATTCGGTTAGTTTTCGTCAGGTTTGCGGCAGCTTTTCCCTGCAATTCGGGGACCCTGTGCTGTTTGCTGAATACACCGCAGGGTCACCGAAATGGGATCGGCAAAAGGAACCGAATTGAAGAGAACGAAAAGTCACCGAACGTGCGGTGACTTTTCGAATCTCTTTGGATAACCCTGATAGTTGGTGCTAACTTAACCAGAGCTGTTGTAAACTTACCAGAGCCATTATAGCCTTTAGAGGTTTTACGTTTACAACAGCTCTGGTTAAGTTAGCACCAACTTTGTAATACTGCCCCGTCCCAGGCAAAGCTGTTACAGCGCTCAGAGTTTCAGTAAAACTAGTAAATAATATTTTTATATATACTGTAAGAGGTTAGAACAATATTATTTCCTTGTTTTACTGAAACTCTGAGCGCTGTTACAGTCAGTTACTGTAACAAGCAGCCGATCTCAGCGCTCACAGCCACTGGATTTAAAGGGCTAAAAAAAAAACGCTCCTCTCTGTATAATGTTTATAACAGCCTCCTGCATTAATTAATACCCCTCTCTGTATAATGTATACAACATCCTCCTGAATTAATTAATGTCCCTCTCTGTATAGAACATCCTCCTCAATTTATACCTTTCTCTGTATAATGTATATAACATCCTCCTGCATTAATACCCCTCTCTGTATAATGTATAGAACATCCTCCTGCATTAATTAATGCCCCTCTCTGTATAGAACATCCTACTGCATTGGCATGTGGAGGGTGCAGAACTTTGGATGTTGCGCTCTTCATTGCTGGACTCCTTCACTCCTCAATGTAATATCACAAAAAGGACTGAAACTAAAATGTAGTGCATTTTATTTTAGTTTCTTTCGTTTTTTGTATTGAGCAGTTTCGTAACTCTTGAGTCATACGAAAACTAAATTATCCCAAAATTCGGACTAAATCGTTTTAGTACTAAAACGAATGCACATGTCTAGCAACTACTCCATTAGCGGCATTATGAAAATGTGTCAGTGGAGTGCAACCAATATGACAAGCCTGAGAGCTCTATAAAGTAGATAAACGTAAAAAGAATCAGTTACGTGCACAGCTCCCATCAATCCAGGGACGAGGGACGCTTCAGAGCAGAAAAAAATGAAACACATAGGGCACTATTCCCTAGTTATCACTAATGTAGCTTCTGGATATGTAAGCGTCATCGCCAGGATAAGTGTTTAACGCACGCCACCCATATTACATTCCTGACGCTACTCCCGTTAGCGCATCTTTTTCTGGAAAAGTCTGCGCTTGCACATAGAGGTTACAATTAACATCTCCCATAATAAGTATAGGAGACGTTAATGTACGGTAACCTTGCGCAAGGAAACGACTGCATCCAAGATGCATGCTGAACTTGTGGCAGGACAGGGATGGCTGTCAATACACTAACTACAGGAGATGTTATATGTCGTTAGCTTATCGAACAACTATGGAATATAGTCCCTACTATTTCTCAATTAGATTGTCTTTTGTTATTCTACTCATTTCACAAAGCAGGTATGTATAACAAATGTGTCAAAAGCAAAACCCATAACCAAAAATAATACTGCTGCCACTTTCCAGCACAGATTTTTTTTTAAGAATTTCTGTTTTTATTTTTCCATATGCTATTTGTTTTACTTACCAATATTTTTGTACAATATTTTATATCTACCTATATTTTGCAGACAATAATACAAATGTAGAGCATTATAATAACTCTGTCTCTTTGCTTTCTTCACCAAATCCTCTACGTTAAAAATATCAGGGTTATTTAAAGAGAGTCGATCTGGCCCCGAAATGTAACCGGACACTGAAATTCAGCGAACGGTGACATTTCGGGGCCATTCAGCTATTCTGAGAGCAGGCAGTTCGTCAAATTGTGAAGAATTGCCTGCACGTACGGTGCCTGTTCAAGGGCAGTGAAATCACCCATAGAGAAGCAATGCTTCGTCTATTCAGAGGACACCGAACAGCTGAGAAAAGTTGCCGAAATGCCCTGCCATTCGGTGGTTTCATTCGACAGGTTTATTCAGGAGAATCCCATAGACTTTAATGTTAAAATTATTCCCGTTTTAATTCAATATCTAATAAACCATTTATTATTTTATTCTGCAGTAAAGAGTCTCTTTATTTATAGATTTTTTTAGGATCATTTAAGCATTTTTTTTTAAATCGTTTTTTCTTTTTTCTGTAACAGCCCTTTTTATTATCATTTATTGTGCCTTATATGTAAATTCCAGATATTTTCGTTCAGTAGTTTTTTTGCAAACAACGTTTCAATTTTCAAGCGTACTGTTTTTTTTTTCACCTCGTTCGTCTGCGTGCCGGTTTTACCAGCGGCTGCTCTGCGCTGTGATCGTCGGCTAGTCGGGTTTCTCCGGCGTCTTCGGCGTGGTTAATCCAGCTGTTATTGCGGGTCTCGGTGAGTGTTCGGCGGGTTTGTGACGAGTGTTCGGCCGGTTTGCGGCGAGTATTTCCTGCACTATGGGGGGCCCTGCGGTGCTTGCTGAATACACCACAGGGTCAGCAAAATAGGATCGCCGAATTGCCTCGAAGTGCAGGGAACAAAAAAGTCACTGAACGTACGGTGACTTTTCGATTCTCTTTGAATAACCCTGTATGAGTTGCTGAGAAAACAGATCACATTGGTTTTATTGGATCATAAGATCTTCGGTTGGTTTTTCAGTTTAAAAGCCAGGGTTAAAAAATGAAAATGTTCTACACATTGCTGTATGGCTTACATTTAATAGGTTGGACTCATAATCTGATAGTAGTTGAAAACTACAGAAAAAGTACACAGAAGTGTTCTTTTTTTAAAAAAAATCTTAGAACCCAAGGTGTTGTAAGGTGTGCTTTTATGTACTTATCATAGGAAGATTTTGGCACAATAGTGAGATTTTATTTGTGGACTTCAGAAACAACATCAGCAAAAAAGAAGTGTGAATGCATGTATCAAATCCGATTACTGCTCTGCGTTTTGAAAGGTTCTCATAGAAAATGTTGATGTTTGATAAACCTGTATTGCCCCATTGCAATCTGTAATGAATGCAGGTGCCAGGCGCATTTCTCTCACCAGACGTGGTTGTCACTCTTGTCCATATAGACCTAATGTTGTCTCCCCACATCCAGACAGTGACCAATTCCTGTTACTATAAACTCAAGAACATTGCCAGCATCCGCCTCTTTATGATGCAAGATACCGCAAAGGTGCTGGTTCATGCGCTTGTCAATACGCGGCTTGATTACTGAAACTCACTCCTTATTGGCTTCCCCAACTCCCGTATTGCCCCTTTGCAACCTGTAATGAACGCAGCCGCCAGGCTTATTTTTCTCACCAGACGCACCTCTCGTACCTCCCCCCTCTGCCAGTCCCTCCATTGGCTTCCTGTACCTTTCAGGATACAGTATAAAATACTGACGCTCACATTCGAATCGCACAATAACTCGACCCATCCTTACATGGCTTCTTACTCCATAAGCTTGTCCGGTCTAGACTCGGTCAGTGGGCGATCTCCGCCTCGCCTCTTTATACACCCGAGCTGCCAACTCTCACCTTCAAGACTTTGCAAGGGCCGCTCCGGTCCTGTGGAATGACTTACCTCGCCCAATCAGGGCCGGATTAAGATCTCTATGGGCCTGGAGCTGAAGATTTTAGTGGCTTTTTTTGGAATTTAGTGAAATTAAAGCATATTTTAGGTTATAGTGCAAATACTGATATATCTAACCAGGCAGATACTGTGTGAGTAAATTTACATTCAGATTTCAATCATTTAAAGCATGTAAAATAATTTTTTCACATTTTATCATCCAAACCTTTGTGGTTATATTTTCAATAGGGAATTCTTGTTAATTTTTTTAAAATGGGATCCTGTTACTGCATTTTTCTGAGAAAATATACAATTTTAACCAAAAAAATGAAATATTTCCCTTGTGTTTTTTGAATAATATGACTATGTATAAAACACTGATCTTGCTCCCAGCGTGGGAAATGAGAAGGTGAGTAATGGCAGTGGTATTACTCATTTTATAAGTGACAAATGGACAATGCCATTGCATTGGAACTAAAAATAAAAAGATAAAAAGTTTTTGGGTTTTCTTTTTAGATTTTACATGGTCATGTTTGGTATTAATGCAAAGGCCAGACGCTGACCTGTCCAATGACACCTCCCTTGACCTTGTAAGGTGTAAAGATTAGTAACGCAGGGTTCCAAAGTCATTCCCCCAGTGCACTTTGCTGCAGTGCGGTGGTTTAGGTTTTTGGTGTAACAATACGTATTAACGGATCGTGTCATCACATCCACTCTTGAGATGGTGAGTTAGTGCAGCATCATTTTTCACTTTATAATTGAAAAGTGGAAAGTATTGCGGTGTTAGAAAGAAAAAATAAAGTAATATTTGTTATTTTATTTTTATTGTTACATAAAACCTGGTCATGTTATCATTGGAAAGGGCATACTCTGGCCTTTCCAGTGATACCTCATATGACCCTGTAGCTGCTATGGTGTTGGAGATAATGGGGTCCATATGTTCATAAATGCAGACATTGTTATTTTTTCTCTGGGCCTATTCTGGGGCATGGGCCTGGACCTGCCGCTCCATCTGCCCCTATGTTAATCCGGCCCTGCGCCCAAACTCTCCCCTAAACATCAGTCCATCGAGAAATCCTTCAAAACCCATCTCTTCAGATTAGCGTACCACATCACTGAAGTAACTCATTCCTCTGCTCACCTTCTCACTTGATTGAAGCCGCTTCTATGGCCCCACAGTTACCAAACCACTGGCACTAATGATCCTGCTATCGAGTAAAATTCCTCTTGTCTTTCTCAACCCCAAACCCTCTAGACCAGGGGTCAGCAACCTTGGCTCCCTGATGCTTTGGGAACTACATCTCCCACAATGCTCAGTAACCCATTAGGCTGACTGAGCCACATGGGAAATGTAGTTCCCAAAACATCAAAGAGCCAAGGTTGCTGACCCCTGCTCTAGACAGTAAGCTCCTATGAGCAGGGCCCTCTACACCTCTTGTTTCCATCCTATGTCTGTGTAGCGCCCACTCCCGGAGGAGCCGCTGAATTTAACCTGGTAACAATCGCTCACAGTCTCACGTGCATCTTACTCTGTTCACCGCTCGGCTCACACTGGCTCTCCTTCGCAAGAGGCTGCGGATGTCCTTTCCTCCTTCCCCACCCACTTCCTGTCTCTGCCCCAAAGCATGCTGGAAAACGTAGTCCCATTGTGTCCAGTATAGTTTACATTGCGCTTGTCTCCCTCTGGTGGCCAAACCCAAGCAATACAGCATACAGTTTTAAACAGCGCTACACTCTCCCCCTCCTAGAACTCTTGGGTCTCTCCAAGGAGGTATAACAATTACATAACATTAGGCAATGTACACAGGTTCAGCAGCAAACATACAATGGGTCAGATATACGTCCTCAAGTTGACTCAGCAGACACTTCGGGCAACCTTCGCACTGTGGTAACAGCCTCTTCAGTGCTATGTTCTGGTGAGTCGTAGGTAAGTCTCTGGGGGGGTCAGATAGAACGTTTTGATTCTGGCTCAATCAGCTCCTCTTCAGGTGGAAGTACTACAGGTACGGGTTCAGTTCTTTCGTCCACAACTGGAACAGACATCTCTTCGGAGTATGATCCTTCCAGTGAAGGCATAGAACTATAATCATAGGACGCGTTTTCAGGAGCTACAGGAATTTCCAAAGTTTTGGGAACTTCCAATTGGAATTCAGGAGCCTCAGGTTACTTTCCCACCGTTCGGGAACTGGAATGACCTCTTCAGGTTCTGGCGAGCGCACCCAGTCCAGACAAAAACTTCCTTCCTCACTATCCTCTTCACTCTCTTCAACAACCCGTGTCTGCTGAGACCGAGTAACGGGAGTCGAGCGTGGAGCAGGCAGGTTCGGTAGAGAAAGTTTGTCTCCAACTGGTATCCTTACAGCCTCCCTCACAGGTAACAGATGATTTCGGTGCCAGTTTTTTAAGAGGCCCAGCCTTTCTATCCGGTCGGATTTGGTAAACTGGCAAACCCGGCAGTTGCTTGCAGACAATGTAGACTTGAGAACTCCATCTGCAGAATATAACCTGAGATGGCGCAAACAATGCTTCCTGGGGTCCCAGGGTCTCACGTATACATATAGGAGAAAAATAAACAACAATAGTGCAATAGGTAGATATCAATTTTTGAGAAGGAATTAAGGATGATATCCCACTCACAAATCTAGAGCCTTATCACTGGCTCTAAGTGGGTCCAGGCATATGGGTAGATTGTCTTCCAATTTCTCAGGTGACCCCCACCTTTATCCAAACTGGTATATCCAGGATCATATGGTGGAAGACACTATTGAGCGTTAATAATGAGATTTGGATTCTTAGTATAAAGAATAATCACAAGAATAATATACTCACATTGGAATAATTATAGTAATTATCACTGAGTGGAATAATATTTATTAATAGATAGATGAATTAGCACATGATTGGTATTTTTAGTGAATGATATTATTGGAATTAATATTGAGACATACTCACTAATACTCACTAATACATAGTACATTATTGAGTGTAAATATAGGAGCTCTATAGTGTCAATAAATTATGCACTTTAATAGAGAGACTATACATTTGATCATATGCACTTTGGATGCAACAACAATGCACTTTAAAGAAACACTTTTTATGAGCACATGTTTTTTATATTTTTATTTATATATTTATTTATTTTATTGTGCTAAGTATACCACCATTACTAAACAATATGGATTTACACATCGTTTTGGCATGGAGCAATATGGGATCTTGCAGAATGCAATATGAGAGATAAAACCTCCCTCTTTTTGTGAATCTCCCCCATTGCCTATCCCTGAATACTTATATTCTTTTAATTCGAGACATGTTGTAAAGAAGGGGAGTGTCTACAAGCCTTTTCTCTGATTGATGTACCGAGAATCCTAATGAACACCAACCGGATGTAAGAAAACCCCGTTTGGAACGCAGTGGAACGCGGAAGTAGAATGCGCATGCGCAAAATGGCGGCGCCCAACGCCGGATGATCGGAAGGTGATCAGAAGCATCGAGGCACACAACAGGACACCTGGGGACCCTTAAGAACATTAGTGGACACTATATAAGGACCCATAGGTTTTAATGTATTTATACCAGCTGATGAAGCCGCGGTTTTGTGCGGCGAAACGCGTTCTGGAACCATTGTTTTTAATAAAATTTTAATTTTTGAAACTCTCTGTTCCTGTTGTTGCTGTGCCATCCATCTGGAATCCTGGACGGTTTTTTCTTGGGTTTCCTAACATCTAAAACCATGGGCGTTTATTTTGAGGAGAAAATGTGAGTAGAAAGTCTCGAATTTGCCATAACATAATCTCTCTCAGATTTGCACAAGGAGTGTCTCCTTTTGTCTTTTATCTTCCACCATATGATCTGGATATACCAGTTTGGATAAAGGTGGGGGTCACCTGAGAAATTGGAAGACAATCTACCCATATGCCTGGACCCACTTAGAGCCAGTGATAAGGCTCTAGATTTGTGAGTGGGATATCATCCTTAATTCCTTCTCAAAAATTGATATCTACCTATTGCACTATTGTTGTTTATTTTTCTATATGTATACGTGAGACCCTGGGACCCCAGGAAGCATTGTTTGCGCCATCTCAGGTTATATTCTGCATTTGTATTTATCTGGTGTAGGGGAAACCACTATATCCTGTGATTGGCTGTCTGGGGTGCCAAGGTGGTGGATTCATATTGTGTGGCGCTGCACCATCTCTCATTTTTACTGTTTGTGTGAATAGAAAATTCCCCTATTGGTGCAATAGCTGCCTTCAATATGTCATTCACAAATTTCAGGAAAAATATTGCTAGTAATGTAGAACTGTTATTAGGAGAGTTTGGCATACGACCTAACCCACATGGGTCTACTAGACCCAACACGCAAAAATCTGAGTTGGATCTAGAAAAAAATTTGATAAAGGAGATAAAAATTAAATTAGAGATTGCCACTTTGGAGATATACCAAAGGGATAAAATAACACCAAGAGGTTTGAGGTTTCAAAAGACCCCAACCTCAGAAAAAGATGACCCAGATTTCATGCTTGGATGGAATAAATTGCTAGAAAGTTTTTCTGTGGCAATGATTGGCTATGTGATTCAAAAGAAAAAGGAAAAACTACCTAAAATTAATGAAGAAATAGAAAAATTGACCGAGTTAATCGAACAGAGCCAACCGAAAGAGGACATTTTAGAGTTGAGTAGAGAACTGGAAAGAAAATTAGAAAAAATTGAGAAAGAGATATTAGTAATAAAGAAACGAAAATATGAAAGGGATATAGAAGATTATAAGCGGGGTAACATCATAGGTCATATGAAGAAAAACGAGGGAGTGACTATTCCTGGGATATGGAAAGAAGAGAAAGAGGCTCTCTATAATAATAGAGGCCCCCACATTTGAAAAGATGGGAAAGTAGGGGAAATCCAAGAGAGAACTGGACAAACTACAGACCCCAGCAATACAGAAATTATAGACCCCAGGAATATAGAAATTTCCCTAAACCAGAGTATCACTCTCCTAGAAGAGAGACCTATGAAAGGGAGAGAAATTATGGAGGATGGGCTTCAAGAAATAGACCCGAGATGTACAACAATAGAAGAAATACTTATGATGATGAGGAAAATAGTAGACCCCATTGGAGGAGAGACCACCAAATAAGGATAAGAGAAGAACGAAGAACCAATAGACCCCTCTCCCCAAAAAAGAAAGAAAGGGAATCGTCTCCGAGAAAAAATTATGAAAATCGAAACCCCACCCCCTCTAGAGAGGTTAGGAGAAGGGAAAATGAGATTGACAACATCAATATCCCGACGACAAATAGATTCCGAGTCCTCAATGAAAACCCAGAGGAGGAGGTTTTTTGGAGGGACCCCCTAGAAAGGAGGGACAAACAGGGGGAACACAGGGACCTAGATATAAGATTAGGAAGAGAAGGGGGGAGAAAGAGATCCTGGGAAACAACAGAAGGGGAAAGAGAGCAGGAAAGCGAACCCTTAAGGGAAAAAAGGGAGAGGAGGTAAATAAAAAAGGCATTTTTAACCTAAGTCAAAAAATACTCACAAATACAGAGATTAAAGTCCTTAATAAAGGTTTAAAGTTTGCTCCCACTAAACAGATGGATAAATTCAGCATGTATATAGACTTGCAGCGTTTCAAAAGAAAACTGAGTCTAAAAAAATATTTCCTAAAAACTCCAATTATAAACAATACAGCTACTGATCAGGACAAATTCGTACATACCAGTCTAAAGAATAAATCGAAATTTTTTCCACGCCATGTCATTTCAAACGAGATAAAGATGTTTGAAAGTTTGGTATCTACTGACATTGACAGAATGGGGATAAAAGAAAAAGACCACAATCTTACCAAGGAAGAGAAAAAAGCAATAAAGGATTTAGACAAAGATGAAACAATCATAATAAAACCCGCGGATAAAGGGGGAGGGATTGTCATTTGGTCAAAGGAAGCGTATAATGAGGAGTCACTACGAATATTAGGAGATGAGAGGACATATGTCAAACTTAAAAATAACCCTATAATAGAAATTAGGAACAACCTCCATACCCTTCTTCAGGATGGGAGAGATAAGGAAATTCTCACTGAGCGTGAGTTTCGTTATTTAATGATTGAACATATAAAGACACCCCATTTTTATATATTACCTAAAATCCACAAAAACGCAACTAAACCGCCTGGAAGACCTATAATAGCAGGAATAAATTCTATCACCAGCTGCTTGTCTGAATATATAGATGTTCTTCTCCAGCCGATTGTGAAGGAAACACTATCCTATTTAAAGGACACTATTAATATGCTGCAAATATTGGATAAAGTCAAATGGGATGAGGACTGTATAATGGTCACATGCGATGTGAACGCATTGTATAGTAATATACCCCATACTATGGGCCTACAAACGGTTAGAGAGGAAATCTACAATTCCAAAATTTTTTTGGATATACAGATAGATTTTATCATGAGAAGCATACATTTCATCTTGAACAACAATTATTTTAAATTTGGTGATGATTTTTTTCTGGAAAAAAACGGTACAGCAATGGGGACCAAGTTTGCGCCCAGCTATGCGAACCTATATATGACGGGTTGGGAATCCCGATTTGTCTATGGTTCGCATAGCTGGGCGCACAACATTTTGGTATATAAACGTTTTATTGATGATGTGTTTTTCATTTAGAAGGGTAGTGAGGAGGACTTGATTTTATTTTTGGATAGCCTTGACAACCAAGATTGGGGTATAACACTGGATCGAAAATGGAGTAAAGAGAGGGTGACCTTTCTTGATCTGGAAGTATATATTAGTGAGGGAATCCTCAAATGTAAAACCTTTTTTAAAGAGGTGGATGTTAATACGTATATAAATACAGCAAGCTGCCATGATCCATCCTGGCTAAAGGGAGTTCCAAAGGGGCAATTTATGCGTCTAAGGAGAAATTGCTCAGACCTCAGTACTTTTGAACAACAAGCAAATCAGTTGAAAGACAACTTCATAGAAAAGGGGTACGACGCAATAGAATTGGATATGGTTATAAATAAATTAAAACAAGAAGATCGAGGGAGTTTACTCCAATACAAACCAAAGAAGAATACGAAGGAAGGGGAAGTGCTCTTTATTTGTGACTACAACAGCAAAGCAAAAAATCTAAAGAAAATAATAAAGAAACATTGGCACATACTCAGAAGAGATAAAGATCTAAATGACATATTGGGAAAACAACCCAAGGTGTGTTTAGAGGAGTTAAGAACTTAAAAGCGAATCTGGTACATAGTAAACCAAAAAACCATAAGAAAAGGGATCTAAACCAATTCAATCTCAAAAATGGTTACCATGTCTGTGGACAGTGCCTAGCCTGTAGATCGACCGCCAATAGAAAAAACTGTATAACCGAATATACCAACAGGAAGAGTGGCCAAAAAATACAAATGAAAGAAGTTTTAAATTGCTGTTCGAAAAACGTGATTTATCTTTTGGAATGCCCTTGTGGCTTGCAATACATTGGGCGTACAAAAAGAGCCCTAAACATAAGAATTTCCGAACACGTGCGTAATATAAGAAAACTATATGATAACCACTCTGTGTCACTACATTTTAAACTTAAGCATGGAGGCTCCCCGTTTGGATTGAAATTTATGGCCATGAAAAAAATATATAAAATTGACGCAGATGAAGATATTGTTAGCAAATTGGGACGAGAGGAGATGCGAAGTATATATGAAATGGGTACTATGGCACCAAATGGGTTGAATAACGATTTTGAAGTTGTCCATTTCCTGTGAAAAAAGATATGTCGTTTTGCACTTTACAAGATTCCAGCTCCCCTTATTGTAATATATATTTTTTTTTTTTTTTTTCCTCTCATGAATATTAGTAAAATACAGCACTTTATAGCATATCTGTCTAAAATATAGCACTTAAAAACACCTATGTATGAACATATGAAACACACACTAAGGGGTCATTATACATTATTGAGTGTTAAAGAATTTTAGATTTTTTAAACACTATTATGCACTTTAATATACAATATATATATATTGCAGTAATAGTAGAGATACTACTGAGTGGATTGTACACACACTTCAGCAATAAACCCTTTTATAGATAAATAAACATAATGAAACTATAAAATTGAGAAATTAGTTGATAAGTGAAGATTTGAGGGAAAATATAGCACTTTATGGAGAATATAAGAGTACATATGAGGTCACAGTACACTATTGAGCGTTAATAATGAGATTTGGATTCTTAGTATAAAGAATAATCACAAGAATAATATACTCACATTGGAATAATTATAGTAATTATCACTGAGTGGAATAATATTTATTAATAGATAGATGAATTAGCACATGATTGGTATTTTTAGTGAATGATATTATTGGAATTAATATTGAGACATACTCACTAATGATAGTACATTATTGAGTGTAAATATAGGAGCTCTATAGTGTCAATAAATTATGCACTTTAATAGAGAGACTATACATTTGATCATATGCACTTTGGATGCAACAACAATGCACTTTAAAGAAACACTTTTTATGAGCACATGTTTTTTATATTTTTATTTATATATTTATTTATTTTATTGTGCTAAGTATACCACCATTACTAAACAATATGGATTTACACATCGTTTTGGCCATGGAGCAATATGGGATCTTGCAGAATGCAATATGAGAGATAAAAACTCCCTCTTTTTGTGAATCTCCCCCATTGCCTATCCCTGAATACTTATATTCTTTTAATTCGAGACATGTTGTAAAGAAGGGGAGTGTCTACAAGCCTTTTCTCTGATTGATGTACCGAGAATCCTAATGAACACCAACCGGATGTAAGAAAACCCCGTTTGGAACGCAGTGGAACGCGGAAGTAGAATGCGCATGCGCAAAATGGCGGCGCCCAACGCCGGATGATCGGAAGGTGATCAGAAGCATCGAGGCACACAACAGGACACCTGGGGACCCTTAAGAACATTAGTGGACACTATATAAGGACCCATAGGTTTTAATGTATTTATACCAGCTGATGAAGCCGCGGTTTTGTGCGGCGAAACGCGTTCTGGAACCATTGTTTTTAATAAAATTTTAATTTTTGAAACTCTCTGTTCCTGTTGTTGCTGTGCCATCCATCTGGAATCCTGGACGGTTTTTTCTTGGGTTTCCTAACATCTAAAAAACCCATGGGCGTTTATTTTGAGGAGAAATGTGTGAGTAGAAAGTCTCGAATTTGCCATAACATAATCTCTCTCAGATTTGCACAAGGAGTGTCTCCTTTTGTCTTTTATCTTCCACCATATGATCCTGGATATACCAGTTTGGATAAAGGTGGGGGTCACCTGAGAAATTGGAAGACAATCTACCCATATGCCTGGACCCACTTAGAGCCAGTGATAAGGCTCTAGATTTGTGAGTGGGATATCATCCTTAATTCCTTCTCAAAAATTGATATCTACCTATTGCACTATTGTTGTTTATTTTTCTCCTATATGTATACGTGAGACCCTGGGACCCCAGGAAGCATTGTTTGCGCCATCTCAGGTTATATTCTGCATTTGTATTTATCTGGTGTAGGGGAAACCACTATATCCTGTGATTGGCTGTCTGGGGTGCCAAGGTGGTGGATTCATATTGTGTGGCGCTGCACCATCTCTCATTTTTACTGTTTGAGAACTCCATCTATCCGCCAACTTATGCCTTGCAGAAGCACCCAAGTTTTCAACAAAACCCTATCACCGGGTTGTAGATCCTGTATCCGAACTCTCAAGTCGTAGTTTCGCTTATTCCTCTGTTCCCTGTTTCCTGAGGTCAAACGGGCCTGTTCAAACGCAGAGGCCAAATTCTTCCGAAGTCTATCCACGTAATTTCTATGAGAGGCTACAGACGTCTGATCCAGAGATAGCCCAAACGCCAAATCAACTGGCAGTCGAGCTTCTCTTCCGAACATAAGACGGTACGGTGAGTATCCAGTAGCGTCACTCTCCGTACTGTTGTACGCATGCACCAGCGTAGCTATGTGACGACTCCAGCTCTGCTTCTCTTTGTTCGACAATGTCCAACATATTTAGCAGCGTGTGATTAAACCTTTCTGGTTGAGCATCACCTTGAGGGTGATATGGTGTAGTTCGGGTCTTCTGAATCCCTAGTAGTTCCATCAATTGCCCCACAAGCCTGCTCTCAAAGTCTCTACCCTGATCCGAGTGTATTCTCCTTGGTAGGCCATAGTGAACAAAAAACTTTTCCATTAAAACCTTCGTCACCGTAGGAGCACGTTGGTCTTTCATAGAAAAAGCTTGGGCGTAACACGTGAAATGATCAGTCACTACTAGACTATTTCCCTGCCCACTAGCATCTGGCTCTAAGCACAGGAAATCAATGCACACCAAATCCATGGGTCCTTGACTTTGTAGGTGGCTCATTGGAGCGGCTCGGGTTGGTAGGGTTTTCCTCTGGATACACCTCAAACACGAATGACAGTAACTTTCAACTTCAGATCTCATACAGGGCCAATAAAATCTGTCTCTCACTAGCTTAAAAGTTCTCTCTACACGATGACCATGGACATTTGGGTGCAATGACCGCAGCACACCCTCTCTGTGTTTGGTGGGAAGGAACAATTGTTGGGTCTCTTCAGCATTGTTTGAGGGGCCCCTTCGGTAGACCACCCCATGCAACATCTTCAACCGTTCCCACTCTTTGTATACCAATCGGGCTCCTTCTGGGGAATTTGTCAGTAGAATTTCCCGTTGGTTCGCGGTTAGGGCCTTCACGGTTAATGCAATCAAAGGGTCTCTAGCCTGATCGGCTCTCAAGTCCTGTTTCGAGAAAGTAGGCAAACTTTCATCCCTCAGCTGCGTAGGATTACAATAGAACTCTGGAACAACCGCAGCCATAACTCCTATGGCTTCTGCTTCAATCCCTCCCTTGACCCGGCGCTCCGCTCCTTGACATAAAGCTTGCACCCCATCTGGAGTTTACTGAGTCCATTCTGTAGTGTAGGGTCTTCTTGACAAAGCATCAGCATCTCGATTATTCACTCCAGGGCGATACTTCAGGCTGAACCGAAACCCTGACCGAGCGGCCAACCACCGATGTCCCGTTGCATCCAGCTTCGCAGTAGTAAGGACGTAGGTAAGAGGATTGTTATCAGTCTTTATCACAAATTCGGCTCTGTACAGATAATCTTTCAGCTTGTCTACTACCGCCCATTTCAAGGCTAGGAACTCCAACTTGTGGGTAGGATAGTTCTTTTCTGAAGGCGTAAGACTTCGGCTCACATATGCTACAGGCCTCAACAATCCGCCATATTCCTGGTATAGGACTCCCCCTAGACCTTCTCTGCTGGCATCCACATGCACTTCGTACAGCTTATGAGGATCAGCGTAAGACAAGACAGGAGCTCGAGTTAGACTCTCAGTTTCATGAAAGCACCTTCGCATTGATTAGTCCATTCTTCTTGGATGGATTCTCGAGCCTTCCTTGGCCCTGGAGCCGATGAATTTCGATCAGAGGCCTTGTGGCCTTCTTCTGCGTCTTCCTTCTGTAGGAGCTTGTCCAGTGGTTGAGCTATCTTGGCAAATCCACCTACGAATCTTCGGTAATAGGAGCAGAACCCCAAGAAAGATCTAAGTTCAGTAACATTTCAGGGTCTAGGCCAGGAAGCTACGGCTTCCAATTTTCGAGGATCCGTCGAAACGCCTTCTGCGGAAACAACATGTCCCAGATACATAACGGAAGGTAAACAGAATTGACACTTCTCTAGAGACAGTTTCAACCCCTCTTCATGGAGCCGCTTCAAGACCTTCTCCAACCGTTGCTCATGTTCTTCCAAAGTCTTCCCGAACACAATAATGTCATCCAGATACACTAACACTTCGATCAGGTTCATGTCCCCGACTGTCTTCTCCATTAACCCCTTCACTGCTGAGCCATTTCACGTCTTAAAAAAAACACATTTTTCTTTTCTGTATTATTATTGTTATTATTTTTCTTTACTTTAAACATGGTCATGTTTGGTATCATTGGAAAGGCCATGCTCTGGCCTTTCTAATGATACCAAATATGACCCTGCTAGCTGAAAACAGTCGGGAGATATCTGGGTTCAAAGGAACCCTTATCTCCACCCTATCTTTCCTTAGGAGTCAATGAGGACGTTCCCCACACGTCCTCAGCAGTGAAAGGGTTAACCGTTGGAACGTGGCTGGAGCCCCCGTAAGGCCTTGAGGCATTCTGTTGAACTCAAAGAACCCCAGTGGGCAGATGAACGCAGTCTTCTCTTTGTCTTCAGGATGCATTGGTATCTGGTGATAACCATTTTGCTCCAGACAAACACTGTAAGGCATCTTCTATCCGAGGAGTAGCATATTGATCTGGGATGGTTCTCTGATTTAGCGTGCGATAGTCTATACATAGACGGATAGAACCATTCTTCTTCCGAACCATCACTATTGGAGATGCATAAGGACTCCTGGACTCTTGAATCACCTTAGTCCTCTGTAGTTCATTTAGCTGTTCTCGTAGATCATCCAAGTCTCCCAGCGGAACTCAAAGCCTTTCTCGAAACGGCTTATCTTCCTGTAGTCGAATGCGATGCTCAGTACTCTTAGCTAGGCCCACGTCGAACTCGTCCTTTGAGAACAAGTCCCTCCACTTTAGGATCTGGGACTGAAGACGTTTCTTCCATTCAGGTGAGATGGGAGCGTCCTTAGGATAGAACCTTTCAGCTGGAATCTCTTTATTCACTCCCCCTCCTAAATCGGTAGGGGAGAGAGGCGTAGCGGACGCTACTTGCCCGATAGGCATTCGTGCTTTCAGGATCCCTGGAGAATCAGACACATTACATACACTAACTGAGACTCTTCCTCGTGTTCATTTCAAAGCTCTTGTGGAGATTATTTCAGGGATTACTTCTACTCCGGCTTCACTCCCATGATTGAAATCAGTTTCCAGTACCACATAGGGACCTGGTTGTGATCCGTTCAACTTGACTGAAGCCCGGAAACTCGCCACTTCTGATTGCAGAACCTTCTCTGTTCCTCCCAATCTCCACAGGCGCCCCACTTCGGCAGGTGCCTTCTGTTCTTCGACCATTCTCTGATAGACTGGACGCAACATCGGGTGTACTCCCCTGGTAGAACCTTCTTCCATTACTATAGGAGTCAGGAGACGTCGCACCAGATCAGTATTCGTCCCCACTATCATCGAACTTCTGTTGGCCCCTGAAGGCCGAGGACACACAATGGCCAATGCATCACAACCCCCAGACTGTCCGATGACTTCGGATCCGATCTCTAACTTCACCTGTAGATATCCGTCATAGGGACGTTTCTCAGTTCCGAAATCCCAGATCTCAAGGTCATTTAATTTCTGTAGAGGTATGTGCTTCAAGTGCTTCTCATAGAAGTCACGGTAGATCAATGTCACTTGAGCCCTTAAGTCCAACAGAGCTTTGGTGTAGACTCCCTCTACTTGGATTGGAACGATGGGAGAAGGACCTTTGTTGTAGCAGCAGGAAGTTTAGACCCCGTTTGCTGTACCCTGACCTTCTTGTTAGCCCGTGTAGGTTTTGGATGTGCATTGCTTCCCCATGACGTAGGACCGGATGCTAAGGGAGTAACTTTTTCAGTCCTGGTAGGCTCAGCAGTCGGCAAAACTCTGGGCCCTCTCGGCCTTTCAGTTCTGGCTTGATTTTTGGAGCGGTTTTCAACCATTGGGCACCTAGTTTGCTCCTTCACTTGGGCCCTCTGGCGTTTCCCGCCTGTGAGGTAGATAGCAGCCCTTCCAAGGCTTTTAGGAACTCTTCTACCCTATTCCCTTCAGACTTTTGGCTTTTGCATTGTGCTCGGAAATGACCCATTTCCCCACAACTAAAACATCTCTTCTTTGAAGATGGAGACGCACTTGCTTGTGGTGATTCGGTTGAAGGACCCTGGCCAGACACCACAGCAACTCCTGTTGTCCGCATATCAGTAAGGAACTTCTGCATATTGGTCTGTGTCTCTGCCACCTTCAAAAGTACTCGGCACAGATCAGTGTGTGCTTGTTTCAGCTCAGCTTGAGCTTCTTGTACCTTCTTAACGGTTTTGTGTAACTCACTATATGCAGAGAAGGTTGGTTCTTTGGCAGTACTCTCTGTGGATATAGGAACAAGCAGATGCTCTTGTCCATCAACTTCAGATCCATAGGCGTCCAACGAATCATCTTCAGTTTGCAGATATTCGTTATGCCTTACTGGTTGTGCGTAAGCTCTTTCTCCTCTCCTTAAGGACTTTTCTTCTAGCAGACTTCCTCCCTAACAGCTCGAATCAATTCCAGGTATTTCAACTCTCGGTTACCCTCTCTGGTTCTCAGCTGTAGAATCACAGGATCTAGAGGTTGAGCGCCCCTCAATATCTGCTGCATTCGGATTTTATCTATTGTGGCTGGTTCGGCCCCTTTCTTAAGGAGTATCTGGTGCAGAATCTTATCTAGGCGCCTCATGTATTCAGTCATTTTCTCACCTTTTCGTTGGTAGGTATGTTCATACTGGTACATGAGCTCAGCGGCCTTTCCTGTTCCCCCAAAGACTTCCTGTAATACGTTTAGGTAATCTAAAGCAGTGCAGTCTTGTTTACTCAATTTTAGGTTTCTGATAGCCTCTGACACAGGTCCCTTTAAGCTCTCAGTAATTCTTTGCTTCTTCTGCGCTTCAGGGACATCCCACTCATCCAGAGCCTGCATCGCCTGTTCTACCCATTCTTCGAAGGTTTCTTCTCCCGCCGGAGTTGGTACGTTTCCTGTAAAATTTCTCAACCGTCGTTAACCAAAGTTAGTGTGTGGAGGGCTTGTTCTTTGACATTTAGCCAGCAAATCTCCAATAGCCACTATAAATTCAGGCCCGATCATGGCCAGCGGACTGGGCGCGGGAACACTCGCGGGATTGCCACGTGACGCACTTGGCTGAATCAGTTGAACTTCCACCTCATCGGTCAGCTTCACGCTCGCGCCCTGAAAACACACTGGAACACCCTTTCTCCACTCAAAAAGAACATAGGTGTGAGAGGTATCTGGGTTCGCTTTAATGTCCAGAATTAACCCCCGATGATCTGGTGTCAGCGCGGCCACGGCCCGGCGAATCTGATCTTCGGCCCAAGTGTCTGCAGGAATATCCATGACTATGCATAACTCTATCTGACTACTTTGCTCCTCACACCATTTGGCAGCAGTGTCTGGATCCATATTTAACCCTTTAAATGCGGTTTATCTAGAGACTGGATCCCAGACGAGCCCCCACGTGTAGTGCTCACTCCAGGAGGAGCCGCTGAATTTAACCTCGGGTTAGTCTCTCCGCACTAGGGAATAAATATACACCAGCACTGTTGTGGATTTTATAAATGATATAATTTACTGGTCTCAATAAAGCGGCATATATAATGTAAGCACGGTATATAGAAAACAGTATTTCATAATGCGAGAAACGCGCAGCGGTAAAAGAAAAGTTTAACCCCCTTCGTCTCTGGAGTGTAAGTCCCGTGCAGGTTATGTCCCAAAAAGTGTGTGTGTGTGTGCTCAGGTACCCGGGTACTATATTCGACTGGCCAGTGAATGGATTTAATAAATATCTTGACTAGTCACATTGGGGCCCTGTAGGTTTAAGCAATACTGCAGCGTGCTTCGTTAAACTTTGACTGTGGCCTGGAAGGCCTCTCACCCATCCGCCAGACAATCTGTTCGCGTGCCCGATCAAGGACGTCTCTCCGCTGGATTATACTGGGACCAGTGCCACCGGATCCGCTTCTCCTGCTTGTCCGTCTTCTACAACAAGATCTACGGCCTACCGCCTGCACTCCCAGTGGATCATCGCGGTCTCCTTACTCGGTGTCCAATCTGGAACTCTATGTCTGTGCAAAACCTCTCAGCGGTGGATTACTAGATCTCTGGCAAGTCACTGTATCGATCCCCAGCGTCGGCAAGGCAGCGCCTGCTCTCCGGCCTGGTAACAATCGCTCACAGTCTCACGTGCATCTTACTCTGTTCACCGCTCGGCTCACACTGGCTCTCCTTCAGCGAGGCTGCGGATGTCCTTTCCTCCTTCCCCACCCACTTCCTGTCTCTGCCCCAAAGCATGCTGGAAAACGTAGTCCCATTGTGTCCAGTATAGTTTACATTGCGCTTGTCTCCCTCTGGTGGCCAAACCCGAGCAATACAGCAACAGAGTTTTAAACAGCGCTACATCCGTTTATCTGTATCATGTTCCCTTTGATTATTGTAAAGCACTGCAGAAACTGTTGGCGCCATATAAATGATGATAATAATAATAAGTCTCACTACTATAAATGAATGCATTGGGTGCATTGGATTTACTGGAGGAATCATCCTGCAGCCAGAGTAAAGACAATGGTTTGTCTAAGAATTTGCAATTCACTTATAAAATCTCAGCTAGAATCTTCACATTCTAAACAAGAATTACTTTATGAAAGGCTGTTTCTTTTTATTATACCGTCTCTTAAATCCTTACAGTAATGCCTCCTGAAGAAGTCATTAATAATGCAGGAATGCAATTAGCAGATTTAAAATCTAGCAATAAATAGCACGTCATAGCTACCTGGCCAATATTGGTTATAGCGATTCAAATTTATGGGTATTCCATTTCCAAAAGAACACATTCTAAAAGATGTTGGTCAATATATTTTCAAGCAGAAAAATAAAATGAATAAGATTGATATCCATTTTTAACCCCATAGTGACTAGGCTGTTTTACCATTGTCTGTCTGAAAGTACCCACTACTGTTTTTACATTTCTGCTCTGTTTTTGTATAACTCTAAGTTTCCTCTTTCTCATTTACTGTACCCACACATATTATATACCGTTTTTCTTGCTATTAAATTACATACTTGAAAACGAGAGAAATCTCAATGTATACTTTCTGGTAAAATTCTTTCTACCTCCTGGTAGATGGACATTCTAAAGATACCATTATTTTTATCATATCGTATAATTTATTATAAAAAAATTAATGAAAAATACACTTTATCGAACCTTGGCAACCAAATCTACAACCACCTAAAAAGAACCGCGGCTAAATAGTTTCTAAATCTTGTCCTGAGTTTAGAAATTCCCAATGTTTACAAGTTTTTTGCTTTTTGAGCTATTCACTTTCTGTGAAATTTCACCTCTGTGTTGAGCTCATTTTGACTGTTTTGTGCTCATCATGTTTAAATGCGATTTGAAGTCCTGTTTTATTATTCGACCAGGACAAAAAAGTAAAAATAAAACACGATTTTTAAATTTGTTTTTACTGTTGTTTTAACTCGAAACATGGTCATGTTTGGTATAATTGGAAAGGCCATCATACCAAGCATGACCCTCTAGTTGCCGAAGGACCCCCCCATAGGGAAATCCCTTGGCAGCTAGGAGGTAAATGTCAACAAACAGCATTGTGCCCATGTGTGATGATGTCAGTTGGCATGGGGAGGCCCCAGGGGGCTTGGCTGACATCCTAGATGTCAGCCACCTCGGGGACAAGTCTGCGATCCGGCGCAACATCACCGACAGGTACATAAGGGGTTAAAGAGAGGCATTGCTGGAAAGGCCAGACTGACCTTTCCAGCGATACCTCTCTTTTTACTGTACGTGCTCCCAGTCGGGAGGAAGAGGGGTCCAAAGTGGGGTTCTTGAAGGCAGACCACCGTGGGACCCCAGCAAGACAGGTGATTAATGGGAGGAAGGGTGGGTTGACGAAAGGACGTACCAGGTACCTCCTTGGTTGTTATGCGACCATTTTCATAGGACATACCTGGTACGTCATTGGTTCTTATGGGGTTAAGCATCAGATTTTATTATGTTTAAATGGCACAAACCTGTATGTTGAGGGCTGAAAATAAGCTTTTTCGGGTGTTTATCTCGCCAACTTTTCTTCAGACCAGCAGCATTTTTCGAATATCGGCTCTGGCCAAATTTTTTCAACTTAATCAGCAGATATTTTGAAAAAAAATATTGTCCCCAAGCAGCTAATAGATTTACATCAAGCCCTTAGCGATAGCACGTCTGTTTATGTGTCACGGTGTAGCCAGGGGGTTGCCGAGCCCAAGGTGTGGTTACACAAAACAGACAGGTAAATGGGGTTTTAAAGAAAAAGGAACAGAAGTAGATCAGGAAAGGGGACAATGAATAAGTAATAAAACACAATGGAAACTGGTGGAAAGTATAATATAAACAGCGGGCAGGGTATACTGAACGGATGGGACAGAACACTGAATGGCACAGGATACAGGATAACACAGGGGTTAACAGAACAGGTACTTACTGGATACACAGAGGGGCAGATCAGAAGACACAGAGGGTAGAAGGGACAAATAAATGACAAGCGAGGTATCAGGAGGGCTGTAGCAGTAGGGTGGTCATATCATGCAGAGGTCTTGGCAGGCAGCGAGCAGAGAGAGGTCAAGTCCATAGCAAAAGGTCATACACAGGAGGTCAATAGATGAAGGTGGTCTCCACAGGTTACTTGCAGGTAGATGGATTTCACAGGATGCAATGAGGGATGAGGGTGGTCTCCACAGGATACAATGAGGGATGAAGGTGGTCTCCACAGGATACAATGAGGGATGAAGGTGGTCTCCACAGGATACAATGAGGGATGAAGGTGGTCTCCACAGGATACTGCAGGTAGGTGGTCTCCACAGGATACTGCAGGTAGGTGGTTTCCACAGGATACAATGAGGAACAATGAAGGATGAAGGTGGTCTCCACAGGATACTGCAGGTAGGTGGTCTCCACAGGATACAATGAGGGTCTTTGTGCAGAGCAGGCAAGACAGGCACACCATGAAGCTTCTAGGGATAGAAGGGTAATGCAGAAGCATTGCATGAAGGGTGAGGCCTGTTTTTATGGGTATGCAGGCCCAGCCCACACCTGAGGCTGGAGAGGTGTTGGAAAAGTCCGGGACAGATTACTGAGTGTCTGGACATCAGTTCAGACAGTGGAAAAAGCAGGAACGGATCTGATTCTTTAAAGACAGTGCCTTATTTGCCTTTCTTCCGGCGTCTGCGGCGCGAACCGTGACATTATGCTCTGTGCACCCCTTATTCCAGAATACGATCACTATAGTCCAAGCAGCCTCATCTTTGCTAATTGATAGACTTGCTATATGGCTGCTTAACAAGTGTATTTGCTAGAACTTTTGATTTTATTTTCATTTTAGTTTGTGTTAATCATTGCTTTTGTGGACAACTGTATCTGTGTTTTCCCTATTTTTTGTACATATTCTTGTTATTTGGGTGTTTTTTTGCACCCAGCATTTTTAATCACTATAAATAAAAGTTACTTTTTACTTTTTTCCTTTATCACTGTTGACTCCCTAGTTTGTACATTCACTAGTAAAGCAAAACTGGGGGTGTCTTTTGCAAAATCAAGTAAAAGTTCCACTTTCCACTTAGCTCTCTGTAAATAATGTATATTTTGTAAAGTTCCATTTGTATTGGTTAAATATACTGGAATTAGCTGATGTGTAGAGCAGAGCATCGCCTCTCTGGAAAAGATTCTGAAAATGTCATAACCAGGACATCCCCTTCACTTCTAAAATTTGTGTATGCTTTAGCATTTCTCTTTGACATCCATGTAAAGTCAGTACTTGTTTTATGGGCAAAATGCTTTCATAGACACAAAAGCAGGTTAAGGTAGCATTTGTTTGTCTTGGCCCCATTTCCTGCTGATATAATGAATGTTACTGGCTGTCAGGAGGGTTTGTCATTTTAATCCAATTTTTGGCAGGTGTGAAAGGCTGAGCTTGCAGTAAGGCTGATGTATTTCTTCAATTCAATGGACCGGATGAAGCTTCATCCCCAGTCCTCAGACAGACCTCAACATTTTGCCAGAAACATGTTTTCCAATGATTCATTTATCCAAAAATAGCTTTCCATCAATTCACCTGTTACGCTGTAAGACTCATCTTGATTGTGGATGTGACTAGCCAATGGTAAAAAAAAATTAAGTAAAACGTTGCTTTGCTATTTTAGGCCGGGTCAGACGAACACACTATGTGCGTCTGTACTGACGTGCCTCCTGGCGTCCATGGCAGTGTTGTGACACTTTGACAGGGCCAGCCACACACTGTAGCGCATGCACGAATTGCGCAAGCTACAGCGGACGTGCTGCAGCCGTGCTGAAAGCCTTCCCGTTTGTATAAATGTTGCTGCTTATGAAATATCCTCTCAAACTCCAGCTGCAGTGCTATGGTAAATTTATTAACAGAATAACTTATAACAAGATCTATAAACTTCAGCTCTAACTTCTAGTCAGTGTCTCTGACTTACTGATTAACTACTTCCTGTTGAGCTGCAGTGCAACATATATTAAACGTCCCCTGGAACCAAACACTCTCTGTTTTGGTTCCATACATTTTGATACACCATCGAAGTGCTACGACGCACATTCCACAGGGCTGCAAAGAGCGATCCTCCATATGAGGATCGAGCCTTGCAGCGCTGAGCACACCAACTGCTCAGCGAGGTGGCCAGATGGGCGTCAGAGTGGAAGGAACATCCAATCTCACAGACGTTCCTTCCGCTCTTAAAAAAGCTCGTCTGACCACAGTCTTAGTTTGTCACTACACACAACAAGTGAAGTGCTGGTGAGGAATATTGCGCATATCAATTTATGTTTGGCAATTTATAGGGCAGTGCTTTTCAATCTTTTAATTTTGCTTTACACTGATAGAGCAAAACATTTTCGAGGCACATCAGCAGTTTATTAAGGATACATTTTACATTTAAAAAAAAGTGTTTTGATCTTTAAGTTTCTATTTAAAGTTTCATTGAACCCCTTCACTACCAAGTGATTTTACATAAATCGACTTGCAAGACACGGTGGTTTTATGGAAAATCACTTTCCATTACCCACCCAGCAAAAAAATACAGAAGCTTCTATTCTGTCATTCTAATTGAAAAGCAGAGGGCTCCCTCTGCTGGTCAAGAAGCTCTACTACAGCTCGGACTCCATGTTTCCTTGATGAAATAATAGAACTCAAACAGGGTTATTCAAAGAGAATCGAAAAGTCACTGCATGTTCGGTGACTTTTCGTTCTCTTCAATTCGGGCCGATTCGGCAATCCCATTTTGGCGACCCTGTGGTGTATTCAGCAAGCACCACAGGGCCGTCGAAGCGCAGGGAAAAGCTGCCGCAAACCCACCGAACACTCACCGCAAAAACCCGGCGAATGCACGCCGAAACCAGCAAAAACATCTGGATTAACCCGCCGAAGACACCAGAAAAACCCGAGCAGAAGCCGATCACACACAGCGCAGCCGCTGGAAAAAGCCGACACCGCAGACGAGTGAAGTGAATAAATTAACACAAGAAAAACTGTATCAATGGCGCCACCTAGCGATGGTTTCGATAACCAGAGTGATCAAATAAAAAAAAAAATTTGTATGAGTATAAGTTCAAGTTGTTGTGAATCAGCTGCTGTCTCCCTCCACTGGATGGTATATCCAGGACCAACCGACAATATTAGGTAGAAGAGAAAAATGGCGGAAGCAGCGCTTCCTTCAGCCGTGATCACCATCTTGCTATCCTCCTTATAGTAGTGATGATATGTACCTCAAACAAAGAAATAAATCATAGTGCAGCGGGTACTATATTCGCATAATTATATCAACGCAAGAGGAATTCTATTCACATTTGTTTGTGTCTCGATCAGACACTAGATGTAAATGCAGCCGGCGATATTAGAGGGAACGCCGGATCTCCCGTACAACCAGCGGATTCTTATGGGCCGTTCCAGACAAACTTCAGGATACAATCGGCTATTTATTCAGAAAAAAACGAGTAATACACCCAAACGCGTTTCGCGACGATGTCGCTTCCACAGTAGGTGTCACCTACAGAAGGAGACGCAGAGGGACAAGGGAACTATTTGTCTCCATTCTCACGCTGCTCTCGGCTAGAGATACTGACGGTTTGCGCCTCCCTCTGCACGGTTGGATTTCAGGTGAGAACTAGTGATGAGCCGAACACCCCCGTGTTCGGTTCGCATTCGAACTCAAACAATTTCAAAAGTTCGAGTTCGAACTCGAACACGAATCGAACACAATGCAAGTCAATGGGACTCGAAAGTTCGAATTTTAGAGTGCCCTCCAAGAGAGCATATATGCAAGATATTTGCCATAAAAGGTGTATGGGGGTCCGGGTAGTGCCCTGGGGGACAGGAAACAAGGACAAAAAGTAAAAAAAAAGTTTTTAAAGGAGCAGTGAGTTTTCCATGAAATCAAGGTTACGAATAAAAATGAAAAATTCCTTCAAATATCGTGCTTAGGAGGTCCCCATAACCTGCCCGTGAAGTGGCAGATTTGTAGGATGTATAGAAACATTTAAAAGCAAAAAAATTACATTTCAAATGACGGTAAATGGTTTTCCATTAATCTATTCATAAACAACTGCTTGGGGCGGCAGCCTGTATGAAAAGAGGAGACATTTTAGGACACACAGAACAAGTTTAGTGATTTTTTGGCTAAATTATGGTGAAACTTATGCAGGCTTTGGATGAAAATAGGTGCTTTAAAATTGGGCCTTTAGTGTCGGCAACAGTGCCGTCACACTGTAACCCCTCTGTGGTATTGTGGAAGAGTGCAGGGTTGGACCCTGCGGTCCAATATTAAAATGATATCAATCTGGTATAGGCGTCAGTGGCAGTGCACCCAAATATTGTGCCTTTGGTGGCAGGAAGTGCCTTCACAACGTAATCCCTTTGTGGAATGGTGGAAGAGTGCAGTGGTGGAGGTTTTGGGAATGCAGAAGAGATCCCCGATCTATTCAGTTACATCAGCATCAGGGGATTGATAGCTGCTGATCCAGGACTGATTCATTTTTATAAATGTCAGCCGGTCTACAGAGTCGGTGGACAGACGCCTTCTTTTGTCTGAGACAAAACCTCCAGCGGCACTGAATGTCCTTTCAGAAAGAACGCTGGATGAAGGGCAACCTAGTAGCTGCATAGCATATTGGCTAAATTCTGGCCAGTGATCCAATCTCAACACCCAGTAAGCCAATGAATCATCTGCTGTAAAGGTATTCAGGCCTGCCCTTGCCCCTAGGTAGTCCTGCACCATATGGTGAAGACGCTGGCAATGGGTGCCTACATTTGACGTCCCTGGGCGTCGTGGACTAAAAAAATTAAAAAATTCAGTCAAGCGGCCCCGGCCTTCAGTGCTCTTCCTCTGATCATCCGCAGCCTCAGAAGCACCTGTGTCATCACTTGGTAACCTACCAGTGCCGTGAAAGGTGTTACACAAGTGTCGCTTTAAAGCATCCTCAAGTTGTTTCATCCTGTCCTCCCTCTGTGTGGGCAGGATGACCTCTGCAACTTTACCCTTGTATCGTGGATCAAGAAGGCTTGCCAACCAGTAATGATCCCTCTCCTTGATAGCACGAATCCTGGGGTCCTTTAGCAGGCTTTGCAGGATAAGGGAGCCCATGAAGGTTGGTTGGAGGTTGGAGGTGGTATTAGCTTCCGAGTCTTCCTGGTCAATGAGGATGACCCCCACCGTGCACTTCCTCCTCCCAGCCACGTACTAGTCCTTGGGTTTCTGGGCACAAAAAAACCCTCCCTTCAGGAATCCCCACCTTCAATGCCCCCACTATTTAAATATTCCTCCTCCTCCTCACCCTCCTCGTGTCTGATCTGAGGACCCCCAGGAATGCTGTCTGCGTAAAGACTGGGACCTTGAGAGTTAGGGAAGGCCTTCTCTTCCTCCCGCTGCTCTGCCTCTAGTGCCACATCTATAATTCCCCGCAGAGTGCGCTCCAGCAGGAACACTAAAGGAATTGTGTCACTGATGCATGCACTGTCCCTGCTCACCATCCTCGTTGCCTCCTCAAATGGCGACAGTACAGTGCATGTATCCTTGATCATCAGCCACTGCGGGGGGAAACAAGTTGACCTGAACCTGTCCTTGTGCCATACTCACACAGGTACTCATTGATGGCCCTCTGCTGCTTGTGCAGATGCTGCTGCATTGCTAATGTTGAGTTCCACCTGGTAGGCATGTCACAGATCAGACGGTTTGTGGGAAGGTGGAATTCTCTTTGAATTTCTGCCAGGCTAACACTTTCTGGGAATGATCGTCTGAAGTGGCTGCAGACTTTTCTGGCCTGGCTGAGAAGCTCTGCCAGCCCTGGGTACCTGGTTAGGAAATGCTGTACCACCAGATTTAGGACGTGTGCTAGACATGGTACATGCGTCAACTTACCCTGACGCAGGGCAGAGAGAAGGTTGCTGCCATTATCACAGACGACCATTCCCAGCTCAAGCTGGCATGGTGTTAACCATCTCTGCACCTGCCCCTGCAGAGCTGACAGACTTTCTGGCCTGGTGTGGCTCCTGTCCCCTAAACAAACCAGCTCAAGCACAGTATGGCATCTTTTTGCTTGAGCCATTGCGTAACCCCTGCCACTTAAACTCGGTTTAAACTGCCACTTCACCAGAGACAGAGAAGGAGGAGGAGGAAGAGTGGTGTGGAGCAGAACAGACCTCATACAAGCAGCTTTCTGGAGGCGTGGTGGATGAACAAGCTCCAGCACAGAGCCCCGTCTTGGATCCTTCCCAGCTGCGATCAGAGTTACCCAGTGTGCCGTGAAGGAAATGTAACGGCCCTCTCCATTCTTGCTGGACGAAGTGTTCTAAAGTCATGTGCACCTTGCTGCTGACTGCCTTTCCCAATGACTCCATAACATTGTGTAGCGCTGGGTTAAAACACTGTTGCTGTAGTACTTATTTTTGGCCACAAGTGCAATGTAAGACACTGGACAATGGGACTTCATTTTCTAGCATGCTTGCGGCGGGAACGGAGGAATGAAGTGTGGGCAGGAGAGACTTACATCCGCAGCCTCGTGGAGAGAACAGGCAGAACGCGCAGAGGAGTGAAGAGAGTAAGACGCACGTGAGACAGACAACGATCGTGACCAGGCCGGAGCGCAGGTGCGGCCTTGCGGAGCTGGAGATCGATTCACTTTTACTTGCCAAAGACCTAGTGATCCACCACTGAGAAGTTTACACAGATACAGAGTATGCTGAAGGACCCCGAGTTAGGAGACCGCAGATGATCTAATGGGAGTACAGGCGGTGAGCTGAGCATCTTGTGGCAGAAACAGACAAGCAAGACAGCGGATCCGGTGACACAGAGTCCAGTCAGATCGAGCGGAGATACGTCCTGGGTCGAGCAGAGCGCAGAGTATCTGCGGATGGGTGAGAGGCCTTCCAGCCACAATAAAAATAATAAAGCACGGTTGCAGTTTTGTCAAAACCCTACAGGGCCCCAACGTGACTAGTCGAAGACACATTGAAATCATTCACTGGCCAGTTGAATCTTGTACCCGGGTACCAATACACGCATACACGTACACTTTCTTGGACACAACCTGTACGGGACTCACACTCCAACCACAAAGGGGTTAAAATTCCTTTTTCTTTTCCGCTGCGCGTTTCTCGCATTACGAACTACTGTAAATATATATACACGTCTACCGTGTTGCTCTTTATATGCCAGTTTATTCAGTAAACTATATACACCAGCACTGTTGTGGATTTCATAAGTTATATTTATTCCCTAGTGCGGGGAGACTGACCCGAGGTTTAAATTCAGCGGCTCCTCCGGGAGTGAGCGCTACACGTGGGGGCTCGTTTCCAGGATCCAGTCTCTGGAAAAAACACATTTAAATGGTTAAATAGGGATCCAGACACTGCTGCCAAATGGTGTGAGGAGCACAGTAGTCAGATAGAATTATGAATAGTTATGGATATTCCTGCAGACACTTGGGCCGAAGATCAGATTCGCCAGGCCGTGGCCGCGCTGACACCAGATAATCGGGGGTTAATCCTGGACATTAAAGCGAACCCAGATACCCCTCACACGTATGTTCTTTTTGAGTGGAAAGAGTGTTCCAGCGTGTTTTCAGGGCGCAAGTGTGAAGCTGACCGACAATGTGGAAGTTCGACTGGTCCAGCCAAGTACGCCATGTGGTGATCACGCGAATGTTCCAATGTTACCCACAACTACAGGGTTCCCTCCTGCCACATTTTTTCACCACTATGGCGGAAACTGGTGGAAACACTAGCCCAAAACTCTGCTGCGTCTCCCAATTACGGATATCGCAAGTTACGGTTTTATTCTGTACGGTCCTGTGCCAACTGGAGAAGAGGACTTTGAGACTTGATAGATCAGGCAGTGCAAGCAGGGAAGAATGGGAAGTTGCTGACACCGTGAAGAGACAAAGGTTGATCGAGAGCCTAGAGGTCCTGCTTCAGATGTCATTCGAAACCAAAAAGGGACAAGCCCGGCTGCACTGCTGCGGAGTATCTAGAAGCTTTACAGGAAATTTTCGGGGGAGTGGAGGATTGTGCGAGCTTATCCACAAGTTCTCTCACACCTATCAAAAGGAAGGAGAAGAATTGTCCACATATGTCTGGCGGCTGGATAAAATCATCCATCAGGTCATTCTCAAAGGGGCATGGAACCGAGTCATGCAAGCAAAGCTTTGATGGATCAAATTTTCAAAGGAGCACTCCCACTGGATCCCATAATGTTGAAATTTCAGACGAGATACCAGAGCACGAGACTGACCTATTCCAAACTGGTCAAAGCTATCCGAGAAGAAGAGGCCTTGATTAAGGCTAAAAAGGTTACAAATGCTTCGCACACAGTTTTCACCGCAGAAGTAGGAACTCTCTGTGTAGCAGACATACAGACTGAAGTGCTGGCTTTAAAAGCTCAGATGTCGCAAATGATGGAGTTAATGACATTGCTGTCGGCTAAGGACACCAGAACTGAGGGGGTTGCTGTAGCCTCGAAGAGGGGGTCTCCAAATGAACCACAAGAAGGAAATATGCCCACACTCCCGAGAAAGAAATGTTTTGGCTGCGGGGAAATCAGCCATTTCAGGGCTCAATGCCCACAAGGGAGGGCTGAAGAGAAACCGGTCGAAGAACTCCTAAAGGCCGTGGAAAACTGTTGTCCACCCTGCAAGCGGGAAACTCCAGAGGGCCCTGGTAAGGGAGCAAACCAGGCGCCCGGCTAAAAAAAAACGCTCCAATTTTCAAGTCAGAAATGAAAGGCCGAGAGGGCCCAGAGTCTTGCCAACTGCTGAGCCTACCAGGACTGATAGAGTCACTCCCTTAGCATCCGGTCCTACGTCATGGGGAAGCAATGCACACCCAAAACCTACGCGGGCCAAGAAGAAGGCCAGGGTGCAACAAACCGGGTCTAAACCTCCTGTTACTACAACCAAGTTTCCTGACCAGCTGATAGGTCCTTCTCCCATTGTGCCAATCCAAGTGGAGGGAGTCTACACTAAAGCTATGTTGGACTCAGGGGCTCAAGTGACATTGATCTACCGAGACTTCTATGAGAAACACTTGAAGCACATACCTCTACAGAAATTGAAGGATCTGGAAATCTGGGGTATCTGAACTGAGAAACTCCCCTATGACGGGTATCTACAGGTGAACTTGGAGATCGGATCCGAAGTCATCGGACAGTCTGGAGGTTGTGATGCATTGGCCATTGTGTGTCCTCGGCCTTCAGGGGCAAACAGGAGTTCCATGATAGTGGGGACGAATACTGATCTGGTGCGACGTCTCCTGACTACTATAGTATTGGAGGAAGGTTCTACCAAGGGAGTACACCCAATGTTACGTCCAGTCTATCAGAGAATGGTCGAAGAACAGAAGGCACCGGCTGAGGTGGGGCGCCTATGGAGATTGGAAGGAACAGAGAAGGTTCTGCAATCAGGAGAAGTAGCGAGTTTCCGGGCTTCAGCCAAGTTGAACGGATCGCAACCAGGCCCCTATGTGGTGCTGGAATCCGATTTTAATCATGGGAGTGAAGCCGGAGTAGAAGTAATCCCTGAAATAATCTCCACTAAAGCTTTGAAAAGAACACGAGGAAGAGTCTCAGTCAGTGTGTGTAATGTGTCTGATTCTCCAGTAGTCCTGAAAGCACGAATGCCAATCGGGCAAGTAGCGTCCGCTACGCCTCTCTCTCCTACCGATTTAGGAGGGGGAGTGGATAAAGAGATTCCAGATGAAAGGTTCTACCCCAAGGACGCTCCCATCTCACCTGAATGGAAGAAACGTCTTCAGTCCCAGGTCCTAAAGTGGAGGGACTTGTTCTCAAAAGACAAGTTCGATGTGGGCTTAGCTAAGAGTACTGAGCATTTCATTCGATTACAGGAAGACAAGCCGTTTCGTGAAAGGTCAAGACGAGTTCCGCTGGGAGACTTGGATGATCTACGAGAACAGCTGAATGAACTGCAAAGAACCAAGGTGATTCAAGAGTCCAGGAGCCCATATGCATCTCCAATAGTAATGGTCCAGAAGAAGAATGGTTCTGTCCGTCTATGCATAGACTATCGCACGTTGAATCGGAGAACCATTCCAGATCAATATGCCACTCCTCGGATAGAAGATGCCTTACAGTGTTTGTCTGGAGCAAAATGGTTTAGTGTACTAGACCTGCGGAGTGGATATCACCAGAAACCGATGCATCCTGAAGACAAAGAGAAGACTGCGTTCATCTGCCCACTGGGGTTCTTTGAGTTCAACAGAATGCCTCAAGGCCTTACGGGGGCTCCAGCCACGTTCCAACGGTTAATGGAGAAGACAGTCGGGGACATGAACCTGATCGAAGTATTAGTGTATCTGGATGACATTATTGTGTTCGGGAAGACTTTGGAAGCAACGGTTGGAGAAGGTCTTAAAGAGGCTCCATGAAGAGGGGTTGAAACTGTCTCTGGAGAAATGTCAATTCTGTTTACCTTCTGTTACGTATCTGGGACATGTGGTCCCAGCAGAAGTCGTTTCGACAGATCCTCGGAAGTTGGAGGCCGTAGCTTCCTGGCCTAGACCCCAAAACGTTACTGAACTTAGATCGTGCTTGGGGTTCTGCTCCTATTACCGAAGATTTGTAGGAGGATTCGATAAGATAGCTCAACCACTGAACAAGCTCCTACAGAAGGAAGACACAGAAGAGGGCCACAAGGCCTCTGACTGAAATCCGTCGGCTCCAGGGCCAAGGAAGGCTCGAGAGTCTATCCAGGGAGAATGGACTAGTCAATGCGAAGGTGCTTTCTTGAAGCTGAAAGAGAGTCTAACTCGAGCTCCTGTCTTGGCTTACACGGATCCTCACAAGCCGTACGAACTACATGTGGATGCCAGCAGAGAAGGTCTAGGCAGAGTCCTGTACCAAGAGTATGGTGGATTGCTGAGTCCTGTAGCGTATGTGAGCCGGAGCCTTACGCCTTCTGAAAAGAACTATCCTACCCACAAGTTGGAGTTCCTAGCCTTGAAGTGGGCGGTGGTAGACAAGCTAAAAGACTATCTGTATAGAGCCGAGTTTGTGATAAAGACGGATAACAATCCCTTACCTACGTCCTTACTACTGCGAAGCTGGACGCGACGGGACATCGGTGGTTGGCCGCCCTGTCAGGGTTTCGGTTCAGCCTGAAGTATCGCCCTGGGATGAATAATCGAGATGCTGATGCTTTGTCGAGAAGACCCTACAATACAGAATGGACTCAGTTAACTCCAGACAGGGTGCAAGCTTTATGTCAAGGAGCAGAGCGCCGGGTTAAGGGAGGGATTGAAGCGGAAGCCATAGGAGTTATGGCTGCGGCTGTTCCAGAGTTCTACTGTAATCCTGCGCAGCTGAGGGATGAAAGTCTGCCTACTTTCTCGAAACAGGACCTGAGAGCTGATCAGGCTAGAGACCCTTTGATTGCGTTAACCATAAAGGCCCTAAACGCGAACCAACGGGAAATTCTGCTGACCAATTTCCCAGATGGAGCCAGATTGGTATACAAGGAGTGGAAACGGTTGAAGATGTTGGATGGGGTGGTCTACCGAAGGGGCCCCTCAAACCATGCTGAAGAGATCCAACAGTTGTTCCTTCCCACCAAACACAGAGAGAGTGTACTGCGGTCGTTACACGATGAACATGGACATTTGGGCGCAGAGAGAACTTTTAAGCTGGTGCGAGACAGATTCTTGGTGCCTTGCATGAGTGCTGAAGTGGAAAGTTACTGCCATTCATGTCTGAGGTGTATCCAAAGGAAGACCCTACCGACCCGAACCGCTCCAATGAGCCACCTACAAAGTCAAGGACCCATGGATTTGGTGTGCATTGATTTCCTGTGCTTAGAGTCGGATGCTAGTGGGCAGGGAAATATTCTAGTAAGTGACTGATCATTTCACACGTTACGCCCAAAGCTTTTTCTACGAAAGACCAACGTGCTCCTACGGTGGCGAAGGTTCTAATGGAAAAGTTCTTTGTTCACTATGGCCTACCAAGGAGAATACACTCTGATCAGGGTAGAGACTTTGAAAGCCCGGCTTTTGTTGGGCAATTACTGGAACTGCTGGGATTCAGAGACCCGAACTACACCATATCACCCTGATGGTGATGCTCACCCGAAAGGTCAATCGCACGCTGCTAAATATGCTGGGGACACTGTCAAACAGAGAGAAGCAGAGCTGGAGTCGTCACATAGCTACGCTAGTACATGCATACAACAGTACGGAGAGTGACGCTACTGGATACTCACCGTACCGTCTTATGTTCGGAAGAGAAGCTCGACTGACGGTTGATTTGGCGTTTGGGCTATCTCTGGACCAGACGTCGGTAGCTTCTCATAGAAATTATGTGGATAGACTTCGGAAGAACTTGGCCTCTGCGTTTGAACAGGCCCGCTTGACCTCAGGAAACAGGGAACAAAGGAATAAGCGGAACTATGACTTGAAACGTTCGGGATACAGGATCTACAACCCGGTGATAGGGTCTTGTTGAAGAACTTGGGTGCTGCTGCAAGGCATAAGTTAGCGGATAGATGGAGTTCTCAGGTCTACATTGTCTGCAAGCAAACTACCGGGTCTGCCAGTTTACCAAATCCGACCAGATGGAAAGGCTGGGCCTCTTAAGAACTGGCACCGGAATCATCTATTACCTTTGAGAGAGGCTGTGAGGATGCCAGATGGGGACGAACTTTCTCTGCCGAATCCGCCTGCTCCATGTTTGACTCCCGTTACTCGGTCTCAGCAGACACGGTTGTCGAAGAGAGCGAAAGGGACAGTGAGGAAGAAAGCTTTTGTCTGGACTGGGTTCACTCACCAGGGCCTGAAGAGGTCATTCCAGTTCCTGAACGGTGGGAAAGTAACTTGAGGCCTGAGGCTCCTGAATTTCAATTGGAAGTTCCCGAGACTTCTGAAATCCCTGTAGTTCCTGAAGCCGAGTCTTATGACTACAGTTCTATGCCTTCACTGGAAGGATCCTACTCTAAAGAGATGTCTGTTCCAGTTGTGGAAGAAAGAACTGAACCCGCACCTATAGTACTTCCCCCTCAAAAGGAACTGATTAGAGCGTTTTGGTTCTGGCTCATTCGACCGCCCCGAATTCAGTGGCTCCTCCGGGAGTGAGCGCTACAATTGTGTTCCACGTGCTGGTATAGTGCTGGAATGGCCTTCCATGAAAAGAAATGGCGTTTTGGAACCTGCCACTGTGGTACAGCACATTCAGCAAATTCACGAAAGGAGTCCACCAGCTGGAAAGGCAGCAGCTGTAATGCGAGTAATTTTGTTAAACTGGCATTTAGACACTCAGGGTTATCCAAAGAGATTCGAAAAGTCACCGCACGTTTGGTGACTTTTCGTTCTCTTCAATTCGGTTCCTTTTGCTGATCCCATTTTGGTGACCCTGCGGTGTATTCAGCAAGCACCACAGGGTCCCCGAATTGCAGGGAAAGGCTGCCGCAAACCTGACTAAAACTAACCGCAAAACTCACCGAATGCACGCAGAAAACCCCCAAAAACATCTGGATTAACCTGCGAAAACCATGGAAAAAGCCCGAGCAGGAGCCGATCGCACACAGCCGAAGCAGCAGCCGAAGCAGCTGAGACCGCAGACAGAGGGAGGTGAATAAATTAGCAAAACCATTTGTATGAATCTGTGAAAATGAAACGCTGTTTGCAAAGAAACTACTGAGCGAAAATGTCTGAAATTTGCACAGGAGGTCCAGGGAATGATAATAAAAAGGGCTGTTACAGAAAAAATAAGTAAACTTTAAAAAAAAAAAAAAAAAAATCTGACTTTTAAATAATAAATAAAAAATTAAGAAAAATGCTTAAAGGATCCTAAAAGATCTATAAATAAAGAGACTTTTTGCTGCAGAATTTTATAATGAACGGTTTATTAGATATTGAATTAAAACGGGAATATTTTTAACATTGAAGCCTATGGGATTCTCCTGAATAAATTTGCCGAATTAAACCACCGAATGGCAGGACATTAGGGGAACCTTTCACTGCTGGTTTGTGTTCTCTGAATAGCCGAAGCAGTGCTTTTTCATGGGGATTTCACTGCCCTCGAATAGGCACCGAACAGGCACCGTATGTTCAGGCAATTCGCCAGGATTTGGCAAATTGCCTGCTCTCTGGATAGCCGAATGGCCAGGAAAGGTAACCGAACGCTGATTTTCAGCGTTTGGTTACCTTTCTCAAGCAATTCGGATCTCTTTGGATAACCCTGACTGTGCTTGGGGATGGTTGGGACTATATTTTTTCTTACACTGCAGCAGCTGGGGCAACATAATCTGACTGTGTAAATCTTCAGCTGATGGGATGCTGTCACATTCTGAGGAAGGACCTGGTACACCCATTACTGTAGCATCATCCCTGTCAGTGGAGGTTGTAGGCAATGACATGGCAGGACATATAGTGGGGGTAGAAACAGATGAGGAGGAGGAGGACCTATGCAAAGTGTTGTGCCAACAGGATGCGTGGCAGGTGGTCCTATTTCGCCTCAAGCACGTGGTACCCAAGCGTGGGATGTCTTTCCCAAGCTTGATCCTCCTCTGACATAGATTACAAATAGCAACGGTGAGGTCTGCTGCACATTTCTTAAAGAACTCCCAGACAGCAGACTTCCTGTACATGTGCTTTGAGACAACAGTGCTCTGCACCTGAGCAGCTGTGACTTCTGATGCCTTGGACTGGCTACGGTTGGTCATAGAGGACGTTGTACCTCGTGTTTCTTGTGCCTCCTCCTCTTCCTCACTTGACTCCTCTGTTCGATCAGGCACCCAGGTGGAGTCAGTGACCTCATCATCATCATCACCCCCTATCTCCTCGTCACTGGAGTCAACCTCGCAATATGCTGCAGCTGCTGGGGGAACATGAGTGCCAGTTATTTGTGTGTCACTAGAACCCCCTTCCTCTAAATTGATTATACTCCCTTCCTCAACCTCAGAGATTGAATCAGAGCACTGTAGTTGCTGCGCATCCTCAAGCAGCATGTCACTGTCATTGTAGTCAAACAATTCAACTGACTCCTCCGTGTATGTTGGTGAGGCTACGGCAGGAGTAGCTGTGGACACAGAGGCTGCATTAGATGCTTTGGCAGCTGAGGTGGACTGTAAAGCACTACAAGCCTGACTGGCAGAGGACTCTGAGGATGAGGATGGCCTGGTTAGCCAATCCACCAAATCCTCTGTATGTTGCTGCTGCTTAAGACGGCCAGCACCAGTTAGAAAGGACAAGCGTGCCCCTGCAGAGGATGCACAACGTCCACGACAACCAGAAGAACAGCCTCCCAACACAGAGGCTGCTTGCCCTCTTAACTGTGTCTGGGAGCGTCTGCCTGTCCTTTTTGGTCTTTCTGACATGGTGAGTGATATATAGATTAAAGATATACAGAACTCTGATTCAACTCTGTTATAAAAATTGGAGATATGCAGAACTCTGATTCAACTGTGTTATCTAGATTAAAGATTTCCAGAACTTTGGTATAACTCAGTGAGACACCCTGATAGCTGGCAGCCAGTGACAAGACACAGATTAAAATTCCCATAAACCACCTATAAATCAGTGAGACCCCCTGATAGGACCCCCTGATAGCTGGCAACAGTGACAAGACACAGATTACAATTCCCAGATATCTGCTACAAGTCTGTGAGATCCCCTGATGGGTGGCAGTGACAAGACACAAATTACAATTCCCAGGAACCTCCTATAAATCAGTGAGACCCCCTGATGGGTGGCAGTGACAAGACACAGATTACAATTCCCAGGAACCTCCTATAAATCAGTGAGACCCCCTGATGGGTGGCAGTGACAAGACACAGATTACAATTCCCAGATATCTGCTAGAAGTGAGACCCCCCAATAGCTGCTGGCAGTGAGAACACACAGATTACAACAATTCCCAGATATCTAGTGTGACGGAACCATTCTCTTCTGCCTGTCCTGACTCTCCAGACACCCTTTCGTTGCGGTCAGCCCAGCTACTGGGAGCACTGTCCTCAGCGCCTCGAGCAGCTTGACCCGCCTGCTTCTGTTCCTCTGCCCTGGAGCCGTTAGGAATCTCCAGAAGGCCGCTCAGTACCTTCTGAGGGTGATAGTGTATAGTGTAGCGTCGCTGAAATAAAGACACCAGGCGCGGCTGTATGCTTTAAAACAGGATTCTCTCTCTCTGAGCTCTGAGAGTTCTTTGACTTTTTAATGAACAAAACGCCACCATTTATGCTGAAGTCCAACAGTCATAATTTGCATAAAATGACGCACCTCGTCCTACCCATACTAATTACATTATGTCAGTTATTTAAAACATTCTTTACATTCTTTAGCCTTCTGCTCACACAACATTTGTATATCCATTGTTCTAACACATCAGATTAAACACACACTATCAGAGATCCCTTGAATTAAACATGCAGCTAGATAATGGGAAAAGCCCTGGTGCATAAATTACACAGCAGTAAAGCTTGTTTACTGTATACACAAAAACACATTTACCTACATGAATATAAGTATTTTTAAAACCAAAGCTATGCCATTTTACACTAAACTAAATTAAACTAAAACCAAACGATGTAAAATATATCTAAAATCACACGATATAAATGAACATAAAGTCTCTTGGGGTTTGAAGCATGGAGCGTTACATCAGCTCCATGACATCTAGTAAAAGTGAGACCCCCACAATAGCTGCTGGCAGTGAGAACACACAGATTACAACAATACCCAGATATTTTGTAGAAGTGAGACCCCCACAATAGCTGCTGGCAGTGAGAACACACAGATTACAACGATTCCCAGATATCTTGTAGAAAATTTGCCCAATCAGGACTCTGAGCCTTGATTGGCATAGTCTTGCACCTGCCTTGCACCTGACCTGTGGTCACACAAGGGTTTAAAAGTGGGCATTCATTTACTGAACACCGTCTGGTTCAGAGGAGGACGAGCTAGGTTGGAATAGCTCAATCTCCTCTAAGTCGGCACAAATTCACATCTCCAATACAAAATATAGGAGACATAATTTACAATAAACTCGCGCAACCACCTAGGAGCAAGCAGGGCTTGCGTCTCTTGGTTGTAGGAGCTCGGGAGGATTTTTAAACTAACATCTGGGGAGATGTTTACTCAACGCTCCAGACATTAACTCATCGTCGTGCCGCCGCAAGCATCCCCTCCTGGAGTCCAGAGGACTCCATGGAGGATCGTGCTGCCGCGTGACATGACCGGCAGGATCTTGCCTCTTGCAAGATCCTGCAGGTCGCGGAGTGATTGTGAAGGGAGACTGGGGACTTTTTTCCCAAGTCTCATTCTGCTCCTGGCGGCCAGAAGCAGCGGATCGAGCTTCCATTCTCGCCGTGGGATGAGAGGGGAGTGTGTGATTGTTTTTTTTGGGGGGGTTGTTGCAGATGCTTCTAACTGATTCTGCAGAAGCTCTAAGATGTAGCTAACTTTTCAATTAGCGACAGCGGTTTGTAATTAGCGTTAGGACTACGTGATCCTAATGCTAGTTACTGATCGCTTGCTCTTTGCGCTCCTGTAAGTATAGGGAACGCAAAGTACAGTGAGTTTGCGTTGAAAAGCGCTAATACTGAAGCGCTAATGTTTTTTTAACCTGTTAGCGATAGGGAGGTAATCTGGGTGTAACGCTATTACCTCTTTTAACCTGGCACTAACCCTCACTTATGTAAGTGCTATCGTTAAGGAGGTGATAGGGCCCAATATATCCTTACATATAAAACCAGCTGATTGCAAGAAAAGTCCTAATAAAATCAAAATATTGCTCTTTTAGCATTGGATGTGCGAGCTGCTGAGATGAAAGCTTCAGTTCAACAACACTACTATCATGAATCAATTACATCTTAATTTACTCTTTTTTATACATAGTCATTTCCTTCAGCAACTGAGAAAATACTCTTTATTAAACAAGGAGGTAACGTCAAGAGTAGAAATGGGAAGGTAACTGATAGAACAGGTAGGGGGAGGAAGATGGAAATCAGGTTACAGAGGGATAGAGGGAGAAAGATGGCAGCAGAAAAGAAGGTAGCTTCTGATTTATGGTAATAAATGGCATTATATGGCAAGCCGTTTCATAGCTTTAAAGATGATCATGATGCAATTGGTAAAAGATATTTAGGGTACAATAGTAGAAGAGTATCCCTTTAATTAAATGAATATCTAATCTTTTTCCAAGATTTGTAATATTTTGTGGAGATGAATAAATCAAGGCTCTTTCACAGCCAAAGGCTCTCTGATTGCTGATGATGTTGAGGAGAACCACCGCTACATGACCTTTTCCAAAATTGAAAGTATCAAAGAGAAGTCAGGATTGGGCTGATGCATCTCCACCGCCTGGGAGAGGGAGACAAAAATTCCCAGTGCAGATAAACAGCTGCATTTCCTGCAATTAGCAACCATGAGGAAGGTCGTGATAACTTTGAACGCAGGAATGCTATATTTCATCACTGTGTTCCTCGCCGAACATATTTCAAGGCTAACCCCTTCTCTCCAAGGGAATGCTCTGTGGTTAGGTTATGTATTGGCAGTGGGGAGCAGAACTATAATTCCCAGGATGTTCTGCAAATTGATTTGGTAGATTAGGGTGTTGTCTCTTAAACAAGGAGACCTTTAGAAAAGGTGCCACCAAATCTGATTTATATAGGAGATAGTCCGGCTAGGTGATTAGGGCCAGTATTTCAGCCCAGCTGGAATGAGCCATTGAGCATTAGCAGTTCCCTATCTCAAGTACAAGCCAATCACCTCATTAAAGAGCAGGTAATATTTGGCAGCCGCTATGGGAAAGTAGCGGAAAGATCATGCATATCCTCGCCTGGGGTCCGTAGGATGCTTTGGAGACTTGTGCTATCCCTGGGTGATATCACATGCATCTAATCCCTCAGGATCCTGCAGGGTCAGCTAAATCAAAATCCCTTAAAGGGCCACTACCAACAAAAAAATGAAATGTCCTTATTGTGTTTCTTTTATGTTGCTGATATCATACATGTGCTTTGTTTTTCTCTTGTATGTTTAGTTAATAAAAGATTTTACTCGATATGTGTCACTGGGTGCATCCATTGTGTTATCTTTTGTCATGTAAATGCCCACCCCCACTATTTATTTATTTATTTATTTATAAAGGATTTTACCAGGACGGATACATTGAGATTTCTCTCGTTTTCAAGTATGTCCTGGGTTCAAGAACATTGAAGTGTTACAGTTACAGAAATACAAAGTAATACAATGCAAGATATTAAAAAACAACACAAATATACAGATTAACAGAAAAATATGTAGGAAATATAGTCACTAGGTTACATGTTTACAGGTGCATTCTGTATTGAGGTATGTTAGTAAGGAGCTTTTGAGTGACTTAAGACTGGGGGAAGATTTGATGGTATATGCAAAAAAAGGGAAATAGAGAACAGCGCTGGTACAAAACCCCACTTCCGTGGGAGATAGACAATACAGTACACCACAATACAGGGGAAGTGCACCCCAAGAATAATGTGGATAAGAATGCAGCACAAAAATAATGACCTGTATATACTTCAATCCAATGGAATCAGGTGGAGGTCAATGTACATGCAAAGAAAAAACACACATACATGGTACAGTATGCCTGTATGAAATATCAGGTGGAAATGTGAAAAATGAGAACTCACATATGGTGGAGCCTGTACAGTATAGGCTCAATATGATCGCAGTGGGTCTCTTCAGGGATGACCCCGTCCCGTCTTCGTGAAGTGCCAAAGGTTACTCGTATAGACCATACATGCAATGAAGCAGACACATACCATAGTACAGCATTGTAATCCACAAAGTGTAAAGGTCAAGTAGTCACAACACTTACGTGGTTAAGAGCCTGTGTAGATTCACTGGCTCTGTATGTGCGCCTGGGTGTAGATAGGGATACACCAAACCCCTTTGAGTGAATAAGAAGTAAAATACAAGCTTTCCACCAGATAAAAAACGATTTAATGCAGAAATAAAATAAAAGGATATATCCAAAACGCGTTTCGCCGCTAACGCAGCTTCATCAGTTGGTATCCAAAAAGAAAACATAATTAAACCAGTCTGACAAACATACATTTATAGGAACAATCATCAGTTAAACAGATTAAAAGGTGTGTTCAAAAAACGCCACTTCCGATCCTCCCTGCGTTCCAGCCTGGTCTGCGGCACTTCCGGATTCCCCTTTCCCGGACGGGGAATGACGTATTTTACTATGCTAAGGCGGGCGCATGCGCCGTGGGGTCCAGCCATCGGTTCTCATATCCTATACCATTCGCGTCTTGCTCAACTCCACAGATGCCATGTCCGGAAGGGGGCCCTCCATCCCTATAATAGGTCCGCCGGGCTGCACATATACACCGCAGGTCTTTATCTAGGGGGCGCACTCCATCAAAGTACATAGGCCTCCGTGAAGCATAAATTCCATATGTAAAAGAGAAGAAAACACATGGAAAGAGGACATACACATGGAGCATAGATCGGGTACGAAAAGGCAACACATATAAAGCATGACAATGTAAAAATATATAAAAAAATATAAAAATATGCATCCTACAAAGGGACAAAAACGAAGCCAAAAACAGAAACAATAAAAATATATGCATACACCACATACTGTAGTATAGCCAAGGGTGATATGACCCCACCAAAATCCAAGGTATAGGCCATGGGAAAAAAATATAGTAAAAAAGAGAAAAACCGACACTAAAATTGCATGTCACGGAGGTAAGAGCAATGGTGGATAATAGTAATAACATAATAGAACTACATATAAAATAAAATAATAAAATAATAATAAGTGTATAAGGTCATACGATCCCCATAATAGGGAAAAACAATGACACATATGAATTCATATGAATTCATAAACAACAAAAATTACAAAAATTACAAAAAATGACGAACTTCAAAATCACTGTTGAGGCCAGCAGGAATCAGGGTGCCGCATTCAAAGATGAACCTCATTTCCTCCTTGGCCAGAATAAGGTCCAAGTCGCCACCCCTCCAACTATTCTTAACTTTTTTAAGAATGCAGAATTCTAATCCCGCTGGATCTTGTGCATGTACTTCTTTAAAATGCAAGGATAGACTATGCAGCTCATAACCCTTTCTTATATTGCGGAGATGTTCACCTAATCTAACAGATAGGTATCTCGAGGTCCTCCCAATATAGTTAAGTCCGCATGGGCATGTGAGACGATATACAACATATTTAGAGGCACAATTAAGTATACCCCTGATACGTATATTCTTGCCACCTATAGTTATATCATGAGTTCTGAATTCATATGTGTATTTGGGGTCATTGTTTTTCCCTATTTGGGGTCATAATTGTGGTGCTCTGTAGGAAAATGAGGACCGAGCCACTGTCTTTTTGTATTGTGGTATAGCAAGTAAGGTGCTGGTCCTGGATCGGAGGTTATAGGATGAGGGAGCTGCTGGGGGAAGCAGTCTATTCAGGTAGGGTGGCAGCTTCCCAGAGATGCCCTTAAACACCAGGCTGGAAAGGTGAAGGGTGCGTCTGGATTCCAGCGATGGCCAGTTTAGCTCTTTTAACATGTCACAATGGTGGGTCATGTAGTTACATTGTAGCGCAAAGCGGCACAATGAGTTATACAATGTAGTAAGTTTATGAAGGTGTGTTTGCGGGGCAGCTGCATACACTACATCTCCGTAATCAATAGCCGGCATAAGCATTTGCTGTACAATCTGCTTTCTTACCGCGGGACTCAGGCAGGATTTGTTTCTGTACAGGGCACCTAGTTTGGGGTAAAGTTTAGATGAGAGTTTTTCATTGTGGGGGCCAAAGGATAGATTAGGGTCCAACCACATACCTAGATATTTGAGAGAAGTGACTGTGGTCAGCGTGCCATTTGATTTTGTCCCAACACATAGATGGGGATTTTGCAATTTGTGTAGTTTAGGTGCTGTTCCAAAGAGCATCACTGTATCTTTACATCACTTGCTCTTCACTGTGTGGCTTTGCCGATAGAATGGGTCAGGCAGCAGGCTGACATCATTGTATTGTGTGGGATGTATTGAAATTACATCACCAGGGGGTAGATTAAGGCTGGGGTCAGACGAACAAAGTGCGAACGTGCGTTGAGCCACACTTTATTACAGCCGTAGTAGCAGCAATTGACGTCCAATGACGGCCAATATACGAAGTACGGCCGCACGAAAGTTCGGCCGCGCAACGCAAGCGGCTAACAAACTCATTTTTTAGAGAATGTGGAACCGCTAGTACTGACGTACAGAGTGCGCTGCGTCCGCAGAGCGGCGTGTGTGAGTGATTAGGAGATGTCAGACGCTGCACATGTCCGGCCAACATCACGTCCATTTGTTTTTTATAGCTCCGTCAAAAAATACGGCTGAAATTGCTCATCGTAAGACCGCTTATGCGTCTTCAATGACAAAATGCGTTCGGACGCATCAACGCACTTTTTGACGGTAGACGTGAAAAACGCATTCGTCTGACCCTATCCTAAAAGTCTTTTAAGCCCTGTTTATTATTTTACTCACCTGCCAGCTCTTATCTCCAATAGCATACAGAACACAATACAGGCCCTGCAACCTTATCTAAACATTCCCTTGTCTACCTCACTGACTGTTAAATACTTTAGCAGCAACACAACAGCTGTAAATTAAAATGTTGTACAGATTTTGGTAAATGTTGCACCATGGGAAAAATCCACAAAATGGAAACACGAGATAAAAAACTTAACTTTATTTTTCCTTTTTACATGCAATTACTTCAAACAAAGAAGAAACTAAACAGCAGCATGTGTTTTATTATGTGGTTTTATTTGTACTGAGCAAGTAATCTAGTTACAGCTTATGTAAGGCTAATGTCAGATGAATGCAGTCTGAGCGTACTCTGCGTGCGTGCATAACGGACGGACATTCTGACGGAAGATACTGTAGACACCACACAGTCCGTTTTTCATGACGGACGTAGAAAAAACGGGAAATAAGGGAAGCAAAATTAATATGAAAAAGGATATGAAAAGGCATTTTGTGCGTCAAAGTGCTGGAAGTCGCAAATGTGCTGCGTCTGACGTCTCCTCATCACACACACAGAACGCTATGCGGACGTGGCGCACTCTACGCGTCCGTCTTAGTGGTTTCATGTTCTTGGCTAACTTGCGTCCGTTTGCCACGTGCGTTGTGCGTGCGGAGTTCGGTGCGGACGCACTTAGTTTGTGGGTCTCTATTGCTCACCATTCTATGCTACGACAGACGTTAAACTGTGCGGTAACATGGACGTGATCACTGCGTTCGTCTGACACGGACCTTAGCGGTAGTGTACCGTTAACCGTTTTTTCGACCCACAATCTAACAGGGAAAGGAAATATATCCAAAAAAATAAAATAGAGCACACACCTTGGAAATAACATTTCAAGGTGGTGGTATCAGTCCAAGGTGTTTAACAAAAAGATTTGGTACTTTCCTGTTATCCGGACCACATCAAGTTTTATAGTTTCATAGACAGAATAAACTGAGTCAATTGTCATAGTTTTATTTTCATAGATAATGAGCTGAATAAACGGGAAGACAAACATGAGAACATGTGACCATTAATAAACTGTAACATACGACAACATGACTAGACTTATAATTGAGATACTGGTGGCCAGAAAGTTAGGGTTAGGGGGTTAGGGTTAGGGTTAGAGGGTTAGGGGGTTAGGGTTGAAGGGTTAAGGTTGGGGTTAGTATTACCCTAACCCTCTAACCCTAACCCCCTAACCCTCTAACCCTAACCCTCTAACCCTAACCCTCTAACCCTAACCCCCTAACCCTAACTTTCTGGCCACCAGTATCTCAATTATAAGTCAAGTCATGTTGTCATATGTTACAGTTTATTAATGGTCACATGTTCTCATGTGTTTGTCTTCCCGTTTATTCAGTTCATTATCTATAAAAATAAAACTATGACAATTGACTCAGTTTATTCTGTCTATGAAACTATAAAAATTGATGTGGTCCGGATAACAGGAAAGTACCAAAGATTATATATGTATATATATATAAAAGTATATTATTGCAGAAGCCATTTGCACATCACAGCAGTTCAAAGAACTGCATCCCAGAGCTCCTGTGCTACATTCCCCATACGTATGCAGCAAGGAACTCTGGGTAAGACATCTGTCCCATTTTTTTGCATCCTGGATCTGTTATTACATAGAATCCTTCAATCAATGTCACACCATACTAGATGGCTTTTTCTTTGACCCTGGACTTAATGAAGCACAGTGGACCAACACCAGCAGATGACATGGCTCCCCAAATCAACACAGACTGTGGAAACTTCACACTGGACTTCAAGCATCTTGCAGTGTGTGCCTCTCCATTCTTCCTCCATACTCTGGGTCCTTGGTTTCCAAATGAGATGCAAACGTTGCTCTCATCAGAAAAGAGGACTTTGGACCACTGAGCAACAGACCAGGTCTGTTTTTCTTTAGCCCAGGTAAAACGCTTCTGACGTTGTTCGTTGTTCGGGAGCGGCTTGACAAGAGGAATACGACATTTGAAGCCCATTTCCAGGATCCATCTGTGTGTGGTGGCTCTTGATGCACTGAGTCCAGCCTCAGTTCACTCCTTGTGAAAGTCCCCAACACTTATGAATGGCCTTTTCCTGACAATCCTCTCCAGGCTGCGGTCATCCCTGATGCTTGTGCACCTTTTTCTTCCACACTTTTCCCTTCCACATAACTTTCTATTAATGTGCTTTGATACAGCACTTTGGGAACATCCAACTTCTTTAGCAATGACCTTTTGAGGCTTTCCCTCCTTATGGAGGGTGTCAATGATGGTTTTCTACACAACTGTCAGGTCAGCAGTCTTTCCCATGATTGTGATTCCTACTGAACCAGACTGAGAGACCATTTAAAGGCTCAGGAACCCTTTGCAGGTGTTATGGCTTAATTATCTGATTAGAGTGGGACACTTTGAGCCTAGAATATTGTATCTTTTCACAATATCCTAATTTTCTGAGATTGTGGATTTGGGGTTTTCATGAGCTGTATGCCATAATCATCACAATAATGACAAATCACGGCTTGAAATATCTCATATATTAGTTTCACCTTTTAAGTTGCATTACTGAAATAAATGAACTTTTGCATGATATTCTAACTTTTCGAGTTTCACCTGTATATATAATCACCAGCAATTTCCTAAAAGGAATAAAACAGCTATTCCATAGTGCAAACTATCTGATTCCCAATTGTATCTAAATGTTCTTATGTACTCACAAAATATATCAACAACATTGGCCTTGAGTAAACCTTTTTCTTCTCTCCTTGGATTCTTTATTTCTTGAAATCACCAGTTTTTAATTTTGCTATTCCATACAACTCAAAAGACGTAAAAACAAGGACCAATAGTGCAGCCAGTAGTCAATATATAAAAAATATAGGGCCACATTACAATCTTGCTGTTAACGTTTGCGCTCACCTTCGTGAGCATTAACGTTAGCCCTGGTGACCACCGCACATTACAATCCAAACGCTAGCCGGTTAAGTAACTCATTTGCATTTGGTACCTTGCGCTTTTCAGCGCGAGGTTACTGTACTTTGCGCTCCCTATACTTAACATGGGAGCGCAAAGTGTTAATCAGCGTTAGGATTACAAAGATTACAAAATATTAACCACAGCCTGGACCTGGTGCTAACAGATTCCGTGGTGCAGAATCCGTCAGCACCAGCTAAAAAAAAAAATAGTCAGATACTCACCTACTATCCCGTGGTGAGGACCGCAGCTCCGTCCGCCTCCTCCGTCTGGCGGGAGCAGGGAGAGACTGGGGGAAAAAGTCCCCCAGTCTCTCCCTGCGGATCACTACGCCGACCTGCCGGATCTTGCAAGGCGAGATCCGGTAGGTCATGTGACCGGCACAGGGGAAACTCAATGGAGTCCTATGGACTCCATTGAGAGGATGCGCGCGGCAGAATTCAGCACTGCCGCGCGCATACCAGGGCTTGCGCTCGCTAACAATGCACGCAGCTTTTTAAGCGCCTGCATTGTAATCCCGTGCTAAAATGGGGGCGCTAGGGAGAAAACTGCGGGCACAGTTTTTTCTCCCTAGCGTCCCTGTTTTAGCACATTGATTGTAATTTAGCCCTATAACATTTATCGAGCTTGTCTTAAACAAATCCTAAAAGCATACAGTCCAGAGGAGTCATGTCATCAAGGAGAGCTGCAGAAAGGACTTGGATGGAGAGAACATCAAATAAGTTGGAGCAATAGTATAATATTTGTGATTATAAATACTGAGAGGTCTCTTTCATTCTAAATGCTGCACTTACCATGAGAAAGGCAGATGATGACTAAATGCACCGGAGAGGAACAGTGCAGTATAGATTCACTATATGCTTTTAGGATTTGTTTTGAAAAAAGATTCAAGAAAAGTTGAGAATGCTATTAATTCCAAAAAAGTTCCCTATGATTAGGGTTAGATTTACTGATAGGGTTAGGATTATCATTTCTTTCAAAATCTTTTAATATTCCAAATTAATTAAAATATATCAGATTATATTTGGCTCTGGATGATTATAATCGGAACAGTTTGGATCAATTCGGTATTTTGTTAACTGCAAGCGATTTGGAAATTCGTATCGATCCAAATCGCTATTTATTCAAATAAATATAGATCCAGTTCGAACAGAACCAAATGTGTCTACTTAACACTGAGTAGAGGTAACATCACTGCTCTCCATGGAGAGAGCCTGTGGAGACACAGGTTCAAATTCCAGCAAGAGCACCTCTCCAGTAAGTGTCCTTGGGCAAGACACCCTAACGGTACATACTCGCCACCCAGGACATACTTGAAAACGAGAGAAATCTGAATGTATCCTTCCTGGTAAAATCCTTTCTCAAAAAAAATAAAAATAATTAAACTCATTCCAAAATCCCTTTCTTACCTCTTATCCTGCAGTGCAGAGGCAGCACAACCCATCACTTCTTCTGTCTGCATGCAGTGGGAGACAGGGAGCACACGGCTCCCTGCAGAGTTGCAACTGGATCCATAGAGTCCTATGGGCTTCAGGAGCCAATATCGACCTGGAACAGTGGCTCGGTCAGAAATGAGCCGTCAATGGCAAGCAGCAAATGGAAAAAGGCTAGCACACTTTTTTTTCTACATGTGACTCTGCATTAATGGCATGGTTGGAATATAGCACCAGAATTTGAATCTAGCCCTATGAGTTTCCACACTCGGCCAACGTATTCTCCATTCTGTAAATGAGGGATGCTACATTTGTATGGACTACTGTGGCAATGGTATACTCTTAAAACCTGCCTATACATCCAGCAGAAAGAGTAATTATGTAACGTCTCAACTACTGTATAAGAGCAAAGAACCGATTGGCAAATTTAGGTTCAAATATACCACAAGCAAGGGAATACGGCTCTTACCATAACTCCAAAAGAATACAAATTCCTGTACAAAGAGCTACATTACATACAGTAATGCTATAATTAACCAGATAAATGTAGCCTACGAAGAACTTAAAATCTTTCTATAATAGCAGACTGAACAACAACGAAATGTGTCTGCTCCACGTTCCATCCGCTGGCTGGAGAAGTTAATGGTATTTATGGAGAGACCCTATAGACCAGTTTTTAGAATATCGTCTGAACTTTGTGGAACCTAACAGGAAGCCAGTTTGCTGAAGAGTGCTGGCATACGTAGGGTTAAAAGCAACACAAAATGTGGGCGCCTAAGATATACATCAGCCATTTATTAAATTCTAGACATGCTCTGGTTCTTGGGCCCCCAAAATGACTTTAATGAAACCCCTTCAATAGAAGGAGAGACCCTTTTATTAAATTTGCGCAGAAGCTGGCACCGGTCCGTGCAAAAAGATCAGATTTCCCGGCTCGCACTGCGGCCTGAGAGTGAACTCCCAATCACGTTTCCGAGGGACCCCCATCCCTCCCCTCTTCTTCTTCACCCTGACCTGCAGCACCGCAAAGGGGATTGTGTGATTGATCCCCAAGATGGTATTCATTCTCTTCCCCGCTTTATTCCTTCTATCTTACTTATTCTGTTTTTTTTTTCTTCGTTTGCTCCCAGAGAGACAGGGCAGAGTGAAGAACTTTTGCTTCGTTCAACATCCAATCCCTTTTAAGTCGGAGAGAAATCTGCTCCGCCAGAAAGTTCAGAGCTGCCAGATTTAATAAGTCCACAGAAATATTCAGATGAAAACTGCTTGGAGCGATCCTAAGAGGAAGCCAGCGCCTCACCCCTAGTTTAACGTTATGATCCTTATCATAATTAATTCAATAAACTCATAATGTACTTCAACCTAGGCATAGAGAATAATATTCTGTCCTGAGTGGTGTATGCTTTCAAGCCGAGATATTTCAGCCCTGGCCTGATCCCTCTCTCTCACTGCTTGTAATGAACCCCAGACCCGCAGTGGAATTAAGCACAGAACCGCACTTTCCAAACAGGTTTCAACGTGTTAGCAAAGACAGAGGCGCAAATATCAGATTTGGTATAAATATATATATATATATATAATGCTCTGTACTGATACAAGCTTGGCCCTTTGTAAAGTAATGACCTAATGCCTAATCCACATATTCCCAGACAAAACCCCATGAATGAACGCCACCTTTAATTTGCTATAAACGTACCCTGTACCTCCCCTTGTTTAAGATCTCTAGACACGAGGACATGGTTTGTAGAGATAGAGGGCGCGGCCAGAAGACTAAAGGGTAATATGAGAAAAGCTTGGGTTTCAGAATAGGAAGTAAATACACATAGAAGCTTTAATGATACAATACGCAATATAACCCTCCTATTACTCTATATAACCTCTCCCTATAACCCTCCTATTACTCCATATAACCTCTCCCTATAACCCTCCTATTACTCCATATAACCTCCCTATAACCCTCCTATTACTCCATATAACCTCTCCTATAACCCTCCTATTACTCCATATAACCTCTCCCTATAACCCTCCTATTACTCCATATAACCTCTCCCTATAACCCTCCTATTACACCATATAACCTCTCCCTATAACCCTTCCTATTACTCCATATAACCTCTCCATATAACCCTCCTATTACTCCATATAACCTCTCCCTATAACCCTCCTATTACTCCATATAACCTCTCCCTATAACTCCTATTACTCCATATAACCTCTCCCTATAACCTCCTATTACTCCATATAACCTCTCCCTATAACCCTCCTATTACTCCATATAACCTCTCCCTATAACCCTCCTATTACTCCATATAACCTTCCCCTATAACCCTCCTATTACTCCATATAACCTCTCCCTATAACCCCCTATTACACCATATAACCTCTCCCATAACCCTCCTATTACTCCATATAACCTCTCCCTATAACCTCCTATTACACCATATAACCTCTCCCTATAACCCTCCTATTACTCCATATAACCTCTCCCTATAACCCTCCTATTACACCATATAACCTCTCCCTATAACCCTCCTATTACTCCATATAACCTCTCCCTATAACCCTCCTATTACTCCATATAACCTCTCCCTATAACCCTCCTATTACTCCATATAACCTCTCCCTATAACCCTCCTATTACTCCATATAACCTCTCCCTATAACCCCCTATTACTCCATATAACCTCTCCCTATAACCCTCCTATTACACCATATAACCTCTCCCTATAACCCTCCTATTACTCCATATAACCTCTCCCTATAACCCTCCTATTACTCCATATAACCTCTCCCTATAACCCTCCTATTACTCCATATAACCTCTCCCTATAACCTCTCCATATAACCTCTCCCTATAACCCTCCTATTACACCATATAACCCCTCCCTATAACTCTCCTATTACTCCATATAACCTCTCCATATAACCCCCTATTACTCCATATAACCTCTCCCTATAACCCCCCTATTACTCCATATAACCTCTCCTATAACCTCCTATTACTCAATATAACCTCTCCCTATAACCCTCCTATTACACCATATAACCTCTCCCTATAACCCTCCTATTACTCCATATAACCTCTCCCTATAACCCTCCTATTACTCCATATAGCCTCTCCCTATAACCCTCCTATTACACCATTTACCTCTCCCTATAACCTCCTATTACTCCATATAACCTCTCCCTATAACCCTCCTATTACTCCATATAACCTCTCCCTATAACCCTCCTATTACTCCATATAACCTCTCCCTATAACCCACCTATTACACCATATAACCTCTCCCTATAACCCTCCTATTACTCCATATAACCTCTCCCTATAACCCTCCTATTACACCATATAGCCTCTCCCTATAACCCTCCTATTACACCATATAACCTCTCCCTATAGCCCTCCTATTACACCATATAACCTCTCCCTATAACCCTCCTATTACACCATATAACCTCTCCCTATAACCCTCCTATTACTCCATATAACCTCTCCCTATAACCCTCTTATTACTCCATATAACCTCTCCCTATAACCCTCCTATTACTCCATATAACCTCTCCCTATAACCCTCCTATTACACCATATAACCTCTCCCTATAACCCTCCTATTACACCATATAACCTCTCCCTATAACCCTCCTATTACTCCATATATAACCTCTCCCTATAACCCTCCTATTACTCCATATAACCTCTCCCTATAACCCTCCTATTACACCATATAACCTCTCCCTATAACCCTCCTATTACTCCATATAACCTCTCCCTATAACCCTCCTATTACTCCATATAACCTCTCCCTATAACCCTCCTATTACACCATATAACCTCTCCCTATAACCCTCCTATTACTCCATATAACCTCTCCCTATAACCCTCCTATTACTCCATATAACCTCTCCATAACCCTCCTCCATTACTCCATATAACCTCTTCCTATAACCCTCCTATTACTCACCATATAACCTCTCCTATAACCCTCCTACTACTCCGTATAACCTCTCCCTATAACCCTCCTATTACATATATAACCTCTCCCTATAACCCTCTTATTACACCATATACCTCTCCCTATAACCCTCCTATTACTCCATATAACCACTCCCTATAACCCTCCTATTACACCATATAACCTCTCCCTATAACCCTCCTATTACTCCATATAACCTCTCCTATAACCCTCCTATTACACCATATAAACTCTCCCTATAACCCTCCTATTACTCCATATAACCTCTCCCTATAACCCTCCTATTACTCCATATAACCTCTCCCTATAACCCTCCTGTTACACCATAAATCTCCCTATACCCTCCTATTACTTCCATATAACCTCTCCTATAACCTCTCCTATTACTCCATATAACCTCTCCCTATAACCTCCTATTACAACCATATAACCTCTCCCTATAACCCTCCTATTACACCATATAACCTCTCCCTATAACCTCCCATTACTCCATATAACCTTTCCCTCTAACCCTCCTATTACTCCATATAACCACTCCCTATAACCCTCCTATTACACCATATAACCTCTCCCTATAACCCTCCTATTACTCCATATAACCTCTCCCTATAACCCTCCTATTACACCATATAACCTCTCCCTATAACCCTCCTATTACACCATATAACCTCTCCCTATAACCCTCCTATTACACCATTTAACCTCTCCCTATAACCCTCCTATTACTCCATATAACCTCTCCCTATAACCCTCCTATTACTCCATATAACCTCTCCCTATATACTCCTATTTACACCATATAACCTCTCCCTATAACCCCCTATTACACCATTTAACCTCTCCCTATAACCCTCCTATTACTCCATATAACCTCTCCCTATAACCCTCCTATTACACCATATAACCTCTCCCTATAACCCTCCTATTACTCCATATAACCTCTCCCTATAACCCTCCTATTACTCCATATAACCCTCCTATTACTCCATATAACCTCTCCCTATAACCTCCTATTACTCCATATAACCTCTCCCTATAACCCTCCTATTACTCCATATAACCTCTCCCTATAACCCTCCTATTACTCCATATAACCTCTCCCTATAACCCTCCTATTACTCCATATAACCTCTCCATATAACCCTCCTATTACTCCATATAACCTCTCCCTATAACTCTCCTATTACTCCATATAACCTCTCCCTATAACCCTCCTATTACTCCATATAATCTCTCCCTATAACCCTCCTATTACTCCATATAACCTCTCCCTATAACTCTCCTATTACTCCATATAACCTCTCCCTATAACCCTCCTATTACACCATATAACCTCTCCCTATAACCTCTCCTATTACTCCATATAACCTCTCCATAAACCCCTCCTATTACTCCATATAACCTCTCCCTATAACTCTCCTATTACTCCATATAACCTCTCCCTATAACCCTCCTATTACTCCATATAATCTCTCCCTATAACCCTCCTATTACTCCATATAACCTCTCCCTATAACTCCTTATTACTCCATATAACCTCTCCTATAACCCTCCTATTACACCATATAACCTCTCCCTATAACCCTCCTATTACTCCATATAACCTCTCCCTATAACCCTCCTATTACTCCATATAACCTCTCCCTATAACCTCCTATTACTCCATATAACCTCTCCCTATAACCCTCCTATTACACCATATAACTCTCCCTATAACCCTCCTATTACTCCATATAACCTCTCCCTATAACCCTCCTATTACACCAACCATAACCTCTCCCTATAACCCTCCTATTACTCACTCCATATAACCTCTCCCTATAACTCCTCCCTATTACACCATATAACCTCTCCCTATAACCCTCCTATTACACCATATAACCTCTCCCTATAACCTCCTATTACTCCATATAACCTCTCCCTATAACCCTCCTATACACCATATAACCTCTCCCTATAACCCTCCTATTACTCCATATAACCTCTTCCTAAACCCTCCTATTACTCCATATAACCTCTCCATATACCCCTCCTATTACACCATATAACCTCTCCCTATAACCCTCCTATTACTCCATATATACCTCTCCCTATAACCCTCCTATTACTCCATATAACCTCTCCCTATAACCCTCCTATTACACCATATAACCTCTCCTATAACCCTCCTATTACTCTTTATAACCTCTCCCTATAACCCTCCTATTACATCCATATAACCTCTCCCTATAACCCTCCTATTACTCCATATAACCTCTCCCTATAACCCTCCTATTACACCATATAACCTCTCCCTATAACCCTCCTATTACTCCATATAACCTCTCCTATAACTAACCTTCATATTACTCCATATAACCTCTCCCTATAACCCCCATTACTCCATATAACCCTCCTATTACTCCATATAACCTCTCCCTATAACCCCCCTATTACTCCATATAGCCTCTCCCTATAACCCTCCTATTACTCCATATAACCTCTCCCTATAACCCTCCTATTACACCATATAACCTCTCCCTATAACCCTCCTATTACTCCATATAACCTCTCCCTATAACCCTCCTATTACTCCATATAACCTCTCCCTATAACCCTCCTATTCACATATAAACTCTCTCCTATAACCCTCCTATTACTCCATATAGCCTCTCCCTATAACCCTCCTATTACTCCATATAACCTCTCCCTATAACCCTCCTATTACACCATATAACCTCTCCCTATAACCCTCCTATTACTCCATATAACCTCTCCCTATAACCCTCCTATTACACCATATAACCTCTCCCTATAACCCTCCTATTTGCAAGTTTTAGTTATACCTCATACCCATTTTATTGCACCATATAAGCCTTTTCTGTCATTTGTAAAGTCTGGCAGTAAGCCGGTGATTGCTGATATAAGATGTGCAGGACTCTATATAGTTAATACTTCTTCACACACCATGATGCAGAGTATTTGAAATGACTAATTTGCCATAATTCCCACTGGCCGCTTCTTACAGCCAGGATTTAGATGACCTAAAGTTTAATTTCTTCTGACACTGAGGTGGGTCAGCTTAAAGCTAGAGGTGAAATTAACGTTTGCGAATACTCACAGTAACGTCTAACAGATGGCACGAGGCTGATACGATGACCTGGCCTAGTGGGTTACTTTAATTCAGGCCTTATGGAAAGCTATCAATATATACACATTTTTACCATTCAAATGATCTGAATGTTCCATTAGTGTTTAAATACAAGCTCATCATCCACACACTGCAGTCCTATAGCTTGCAAACCAACGGGTTTTGTGCTCTCTGAGAGAAATGGGTGTTTGGAAGAAACTGGTTCTAAAGTTCTACAGAGCAAATGGGGTAAAATAAAGAAATACTATACAGGGTTGTTCAAAGAGATCCGAATTGCTGGCGAAAGGTAACCGAACAGTGAAATTCAGCGTACAGTTACCTCTCCTGGCCATTCGGCTTTTCAGAGAGCAGGCAGTTCCCCAAATGATGGCGAATTGCCTGCACATACGGTGCCTGTTCGTTGCCTGTTCGATTGCAGTGAAATCCCCCATAGAGAAGCAATGCTTCGTCTATTCAGAGAACACAAACCAGCAGTGAAAAGTTGCTGAATTGCCCTGCTGTTCGGTGGTTTAATTCGACAGGTTTATTCAGGAGAATCCATAGGCTTCAATGTTAAAAATATTCCCGTTTTAATTCAATATCTAATAAACCGTTGATTATAATATTTTGCAGTAAAAAGTCTCTTTATTTTTATACTTTTTAGGATCTTTTAGGCATTTTTTGGGATTTTTTTGCAAACATTTTTTTCCCGTTTTTTTTTTAAAAATCGTTTTTTCTTTTTTATGTAACATACCTTTTTATTATCATTCCTTGGACCTCATATGTAAATTCCAGACATTTTCGTTCAGTAGTTTCTTTGCAAACAGCGTTTCACGTTTCAAACATTCAAGCGTACTGTTTTTTCTTTTCACTCCATTCATTTGTGGTGTCGCTGCTCTGCGCTGTGATCGGCTCCTGCACAGGTTTTTCCGGTGTGTTCGGCGGGGTTAATCCAGATGTTTTTGTGGGTTTCGGTGTGCCTTCGCCGGGTTTTGCGGTGAGTTTTCAGCGACTTCTCCCTGCATTACGACGTCCCTGTGGTGCTTGCTGAATACACTGCAGGGTCGCCGAAATGGGATCGGCAAATCGCGTCGAATTGAAGAGAACGAAAAGTCACAGAACGTGCGGTGACTTTTTGATTCTCTTTGAATAACCCTGATAGTTTTCATAAGTAAAATGTAACTCTCGCTTAGACCTCGGAAGAAGATTCACACACCGAGCACAGGACACAATAAAAAAAATACAAAATACATTACATAACAGCACCTAAAATAGGATTAAAATCACAGTCATTAAAACATTATTATGGGATTAAACATTGCAAAAAGAGAATAAAAATGGCAATTTAAGTCAAACAGTAACAATCAGTTGTTGTAGACTGGCTTGTATCTTCCAATGAAAAGAAGCTACTGAAAGACAAAGCGAGACACTTTAATACCAACCAGCATGAAGCAAAAGCAGCAATGATATGTTCAGTTTCCCAGGCAGAGAATGCAAAATATCTAAAAGCAAAGAGGAAAGCCGGCTCGCCAGGCCCTTGTTTCCCTTCTAAACCAGCAGAATAGCTAATGAAATATGGCTGGCTTGTGGTTTCTATAAATAAGTCGGACTAAGTGCAGAAAAAGAATGAAATATAACTTGCTTCCGCCTGGTTATAGACTGGTATGTTATAAAGGGACTGTTGCGTTGTGCAGATAGGATCACAAAACGGGTAAAATAATCTGCATGTAGTATTGTTATCTCTTCAAGGTAAGATGACTTGCTCAGGGTTACTGGATGGCGGAAACAGGGAACATGAAGTAGTATTCATCTGCAGTCGCATTTTTTTCTTGGAAGTGACTTTGTCTGTAGTCAGATTGAGTGCACCCACATTGACTTGTCACTTTGTTGCCATAATGCTGGAATCACATGTTAAGTACTGTAGATACTTGAGTATACCGCTAGATTTTGGTGACAAAAATTTACCTTAAAATTGGAGGGGTCAAGTTTTATTCGAGACATCTGCATTGCATGTAAAAAAAACTTGACTTGTTTAGGGTAGGGATGAGCCGAACACCCCCGAGTTCGGATCGCATCGAACTCAAACTTTTCAAATGTTCGAATTCGACCTCGAACTCGAACTCCATACAAGTCAATGGGGCTGAAAATTAGATTTTCAGAGTGCCCTCCAAGAGGGCATATATGCTACATATTTGCCATAAAAGGTGTATGGGGGTCCGGGTAGTGCCCTGGGGGACAGGAAACAAGGACAAAAAGTAACAAAAAAAACATTTTTAAAGGGACAGTGAGTTTTCCATGAAATAAGGTTTAAAAATAAAAACGAAAAATTCCTTCAAATATCGTGCCTAGGAGGTCCCCATAACCTGCCCGTGAAGTGGCGGATTTCTAGGATGTATAGAAACATTTTAAAACAAAAAAATGACGTTTCAAATGACGGTAAATGCTTTTCCTTTAATCTATTCATAAACAACTGCTTGGGGCGGCAGTCTGTATGAAAAGAGGAGACCAGGGTATCTCTGGTACATTGTGCTTATACTGCAGGGGTATCTCCGGTACATTGTGCTTATACTGCAGGGGTATCTCCGGTACATTGTGCTTATACTGCAGGGGTATCTCTGGTACATTCTGCTTATACTGCAGGGGTATCTCCGGTACATTGTGCTTATACTGCAGGGGTATCTCCGGTACATTCCGCTTATACTGCAGGGGTATCTCCGGTACATTGTGCTTATACTGCACGGGTATCTCCGGTACATTCCGCTTATACTGCAGGGGTATCTCCGGTACATTGTGCTTATACTGCATTGGTATCCCCGGTACATTGTGCTTATACTACAGGGGTATCCCCGGTACATTGTGCTTATACTGCAGGGGTATCTCCGGTACATTGTGCTTATACTGCAGGGGTATCTCCGGTACATTCTGCTTATACTGCAGGGGTATCCCCAGTACATTGTGCTTATACTGCAGGGGTATCCCCGGTACATTGTGCTTTTACTGCAGGAGTATCCCCGGTACATTGTGCTTATACTGCAGGGGTATCTCCGGTACATTGTGCTTATACTGCAGGGGTATCTCCGGTACATTCCGCTTATACTGCAGGGGTATCTCCGGTACATTCTGCTTATACTGCAGGGGTATCCCCGGTACATTGTGCTTATACTGCAGGGGTATCCCCGGTACATTGTGCTTATACTGCAGGAGTATCCCCGTACATTGTGCTTATACTGCAGGGGTATCCCCGTACATTGTGCTTATACTGCAGGGGTATCTCCGGTACATTCTGCTTATACTGCAGGGGTATCTCCGGTACATTCCGCTTATACTGCATGGGTATCTCCGGTACATTCCGCTTATACTGCATGGGTATCTCCGGTACATTCCGCTTATACTGCAGGGGTATCTCCGGTACATTCCGCTTATACTGCAGGTGTATCCCCGGTACATTGTGCTTATACTGCAGGGGTATCTCCGGTACATTGTGCTTATACTGCAGGGGTATCTCCGGTACATTCTGCTTATATTGCAAGGGTATCTCCGGTATATTCCGCTTATACTGCAGGGGTATCTCCGGTACCCGGTTTCGAATGATACCCAACATGACCAGGTATAAAGTAAAAAAAATAAAAACAAAAATAAAACCATGTATTTTTTTTTGTGTGTTATTTTTATTAATGCAGCAATATTGTTCACATTTCAATTATAATGTGAACGATAATGCAATAATGATTTTTTTCTATGGAGTGCGTTTGCTATAAATCACGTAATTCCCCCCACAAAATGTAACAAGTCCCCATTTCTAATTTTTGTACAAGCGCACCCTATAGAAAACATAACCGCAAACGCTCAGGTGCTAAAATGTGAAAAAAAAACACTTTACACACTGCAGATGATTAAAAATTCAATTTTTATTGCATTTTTTGTCATAATATACAGGCAGGACATGATGTATACATATAAAAATGATATATTATGAATCTACGGAGTCTGCCGGAAAGAACGATATCTAATATGTCTGTGTTATTTAATAAAATGTGGCTTCAAATCGCGTTTAAACATGATGAGCGAAAGCGGTAAAAATGAGCTGAGCACACAGCAGTGATATGCAGCATATTAGAGGAAAATTTAGCAGAGAAATTAACACTTCTCAGAAGCAGACACCACACCCTCAGTTTACTCTACATACATACAATGTATCAAATTCATTACACCGGACTAAAAACACCTGTTGTTTACAACTTTGACAACACAGGTCATTTAGAGGTGAGAATCTTTGCACTTAGACATTAGTTTTTAATTCAATATCTAATAAACCATTGCTTATAATATTCTGCAGTAAAGAGTCTCTTTATTTCTAGATTTTTTAAGCATTTTTTATACTTTTTTCAAATTATTTTTTTTGCGAACTCGAACTGAACACGCCAAAAAAGTTCGACGTTCGCAAACTTGATCGAACCGAACAGCTCATCCATAGTTTAGGGATCCCAAGTCTCCCAGAAGTTCCGGTAGTCTCCCTGAAGTGATTGTGGGCTCCCTGACGCCCACAAACACTTCAGGAACTCCTGGGAGCGGTGGGATCCATCACGGCCAGAGGGCACACTTGGTTTAAGCCAGTCATTCAAGATTGGCTTAAAACTGAGCATGCACCCTCACTCAACACAGCACGTCGGGAGGTGTATTTTTCTGACCTCCAGCTCCAGTAGGCAGACTCTTCCACTGCACCGTCTGCCAATAGTCAGCCCCATCCCGTTGTTGCTCCGTCCTGACGTCACTGCACACACGTTGCGCGATTCTCCTCACATTCTTAATGTGAGGAGAATCGCGCTGTGACGTCAGGAGCTCGTTCGGGGGGGCTGACTATCAGCAGATGACGCGGAGGATGAGCCTGAGGTCAGAAAATGACACCTTCCAGTGTGCTGGCTATCGGTGAATGATTCACTGCGTCATATCGCTCCACCGACCAACTTATCGCAAATAAGAAGACGGGTGGCTGGCGGCTTCATACTTAGTAACTGCTACAATCATTCTAGAGCAGAGCAGCCTGGCCTGAGGGGGAGCCTGACTGTGTTAAGAGAACCTCAAAGGATTTTAATTGTTTACTGGCACAGTACACTTTTTTAATTTTGCTCCTTGCGTTATATTCGAGTCTTGAGCACTCTCTCATTTCCATAATAAATCTCTATCCATCATGTTATATTCGGGTCGCGCTATACTCAAGTATCTACGGTAATTCACAGTGCGACAGTAGTGTTTTCCAGTGAGACAATTCCAGTTTCAAGTATTTATAAAGTGCCTACAAGGGTGGTGGATACATGAACAGCCTTCCAGTTGAAGTGGTAGAGGCCAAAACAGTAATTGAATTTAAGCAGGCATTGGATAGGCATAAGGCTATCCTAAACAAAAGATAAATCCAGGTAAAGTATCCATGTAATTGGGCAGACTAGATGGGCCGAAAGGTTCTTATCTGCCGACATTTTCTAAGTTTCTATGTTTACAAATTCCTTGGCGCTGTACAGTGGGAGAAACAGAATGACAAATATACAGTCAGGTCCAGAAATATTGGGACATCGACACAATTCTAACATCTTTGGCTCTATACACCACCACAATGGAGTTGGAATGAAACAAACACAATGTGCTTTAACTGCAGACTGTCAGCTTTAATGGAACAGAATACTAATCATAAATCAAACTTTCCCTTCTTAATACTTGGTTGCAAATCCTTTGCAGTGTAACGTGCTGGTTCTGGGGTGGCAGGGAAAGGAGCCCAATTTGCAATGACTAAGCAAATGGATAAGAAATAAGGAGTTTATTTGCAAACACAAGGACTGCAAAACAGAAATATAGCAGAACAAGAGTAATAAGCACAAGTTAGCAAATAAATGAAATGATAAGGAATGGAGCAATAAATAACTGCAGAGATAGGACACAAGAGCTGATTAAAAGGAGCAGAAACAAATACACAAGACATTCACAGGAAGGCACAGAGGATAGAAGAAACTAGTAACAGTGGGGTATATGGAGGTAGAGGGTCTTATAAGCAGAGGGTCCTTGGCAGGGCAGCCATCAGAAATGATGGGGCCCCTTACTAAAGATCATCTGAGTGTTTGAAACATACAGCTCTGCCTGGTGTTGTCATTTCACGTCGGCTATATCTCACCACTACCCAGGAACGGGTCATTCTAACTCCGCAGCAGAACCTCGATTCGCCGCGCCGTTGCGCCACCTTGAATTGGTACCTCGGGATACCGCAACCACCCCGAATCGGGACCTCGACGCAGCGCCGTGCCTGCATCTTCAAGGAGACTCTACCGAACCGCGGTTCGCCACGCAGACCGTCTCCAGCCTTTCAATGGTAGGCATTATCACCCATCATCCACAGACACCCACAGCTCAACTGAACCCCTGCATACTTTTGCTGGTAGGCATTATCACCCATCATCCACAGACACCCACAGCTCAACTGAACCCCTGCATACTTTTGCTGGTAGGCATTATCACCCATCATCCACAGACACCCACAGCTCAACTGAACCCCTGCATACTTTTGCTGTAGGCATTATCACCATCATCCACAGACACCCACAGCTCAACTGAACCCCTGCATACTTTTGCTGGTAGGCCATCATCACCCATCATCCACAGACACCCACAGCTCAACTGAACCCTGCATACTTTTGCTGGCAGGCATTATCACCCATCATCCACAGACACCCACAGCTCAACTGAACCCCTGCATACTTTTGCTGGTAGGCATTATCACCCACATCCACAACACCACAGCTCAACTGAACCCCTGCATACTTTTGCTGGTAGGCATTATCACCCATCATCCACAGACACCCACAGCTCAACTGAACCCCTGCATACTTTTGCTGGTAGGCATTATCACCCATCATCCACAGACACCCACAGCTCAACTGAACCCCTGCATACTTTTGCTGGTAGGCATCATCACCCATCATCCACAGACACCCCAGCTCAACTGAACCCCTGCATACTTTTGCTGGTAGGCATCATCACCCATCATCCACAGACACCCACAGCTCAACTGAACCCTGCATACTTTTGCTGGTAGGCATTATCACCCACTATTCGCAGGCACCACACATTATAACGTTTCCTTTCTGTTTTTTTTCTATTTTTGTTTTCTCCACCATTTGCTTTGCTAATTAGCATGTGAATCTCCTGCCCTATTGACACAGCCCATCCAGCTTCAGCTGTTGACTTTTTAACTGCCTGATTGCAATCAGTCTCCCTATATAACCACTAAGACTGGCTCCATTTGAGCCAGGCTCTTGTGACATTCACAGTAACAGTCTTAAGTGGACGCTTAGAGTTGATTCCTGGAGTTGCGGGACTGGAGGAAGGAACTGCAAGGCCAATTTTACTCTCTGAGTAAACGCAAGTCTATTTCATGCTTTCTCTCACGCTTCTCCTCTTTACTTCTACCTTCTCCCTTAAATGGAACTCCTGCCCCTCTACCACCGACCCCTACACTATCTGCATCTCTCCCTCCCTCCTCTCGTCCCACATGATGGCCTCACATGAGCTCCTTTGTTTCCTCAGAACATGGTCTCCCTCTAACTCTCGTGCTGCCAATCACTCCCACGCCCACAAATCCCATTCCACCTTCTCTTTCTCACCCTCCTGCTGTTACTCTATTCAGGTGACATATCCCTAACCCTGGCCCCACAACACATCCAATACTTCCCTCTCATCCTATCTCCATCGCACATAAATCACCTCCCTGCAAGCCCAGCAACCTCATTCCCATCATCCCTCAGCGCCTGTCCTCTTTCTCCTGCGCCCTCTGGAACGCTCGCTCTGTGTGCAACAAACTCACAGCCGTCCATGACCTCTTCCTTTCAAACTCCTTCAACCTCCTAGCTTTAACTGAAACCTGGCTAACTCCTCTGACACGGCCTCCGTTGCTGCTCTCTCACATGGCGGTCTACACTTGAGCCATACCCCCAGACCGGGTGAGAGAAATGGTGGCGGGGTCGGGCTCCTGCTCTCTCCCACCTGCACCTACCAGCATCTCCCTCCACCCCATCCCTCTCCTTCTCCTCCTTCGAGACACACTGCATCCGCCTGTTCTCTCCTCTGGCTCTCAGGGTGGCAGTCATCTACCGCCCACCGGGACCATCCCAGTTCTTTGACCACTTTGCTACCTGGCTTTCTCACTTCCTGTCTTCTAATCTTCCATGCCTAATTCTCGGGGACTTCAACATTCCCATTGACGATCCTTCCGCTCCTGCTGCCTCCAAACTTCTTTCACTCACGTCCTCCTTGGACTCACACAATCCTCCCCTCCCTACCCACCGCGATGGTCACGTTATTGACCTGGTCTTTTCCAACCTCTGCTCCATTTCTGAGTTCAAATGTCGCCCTTTCCCCATCTCTGACCACCACCTTCTCTCTTTCAACCTATCTGGACTTCCTAAACACCCTGCTCCCCCACCCCGCACACACACTCGCAGAAATCTACATGCTGTGGACCCCCATCAATTCTCCAACCTACTTCACCACCTCCCTCATACCTCATCCTTCACCTGCCCTGATGCTGCCACTAATCACTACAACACTACGCTTATCTCTGCTCTAGACACTCTTGCTCCTCTTCGACTCTGCAAGGCCCCACGCCGCCAGCTTCAGCCCTGGCACACCCTCCAAACTCGCTACCTGCAAAGATGCTCCCGCACTGCAGAGCGTGCCTGGAGGAAATCCCGCTCTGAAGCTGATTTTGTTCACTTCAAGTTTATTCTCCGGTCATACACCTCTGCCCTCCACTTGGCCAAACAATCCTTCTTCTCATCTCTTATATCTACGCTGTCCTCCAACCCTAAACGGCTCTGGTCCACCTTCAACACCCTCCTCCACCCACTGCACCTTCCCCTCAGCTGCCTTCAGCGCTCAAGACCTGGCAGACTACTTCCTCAGTAAAACTCTAACTATCAGAAGCAACATCCCTACACAAGATAGTTATCTGCCACCTCCACTCCCACAGGTCCCCTCTGCCACCCTCTGCCGCTTCCTCCCAACCACTGAGGAGGAAGTCAATTCCTTATTGTCCTCCTCACATCTCACCACGTGCCCGCTCGACCCATTCCCTCACATCTAATTCCTCCCCTCTCCTCCTCCCTCACCCCTGCTCTCACACACATCTTCAACCTATCTCTCTCCACTGGCTCCTTTCCATCCGCCTTCAAACACGCGTTAGTTACCCCTTTACTAAAGAAACCATCCCTAGACACCAACTCTCCATCCAACTACCGCCCTGTATCCCTGCTTCCCTTCACATCAAAGCTCTTAGAAAAACTAGTCTTCAACCGCCTCTCCCTCTTCCTGTCCTCCAATTCCCTACTTGACCCCCTGCAATCTGGCTTCCGTCCGCTACACTCAACTGAAACTGCCCTCACCAAAGTCACCAACGACCTCTAACTGCTAAAAAACACGGCCACTATTCTATTCTCATCCTGCTTGACCTCTCGGCTGCTGCTTTTGACACTGTTGACCACCCCCTCCTTCTACAGACCCTCAACTCTCTGGGTCTCGGTGACACTGCACTTGCTTGGGTTGACTCCTATTTATCCAACAGGTCCTTCTGTGTGTCCTTTGCTGGTAACTCCTCCTCTTCATTGCCTCTATCTGTTGGTGTACCTCAAGGCTCTGTCCTTGGTCCTCTGCTCTTTTCCATCTACACCTCCTCCCTGGGCAAAATCATCAACAGCTTTGGCTTTAATTACCACCTCTACGCTGATGACACTCAGATCTACCTCTCTACCCCTGATCTCTCTCCCCCTGTCCTTTCAAAAGTCAGTGACTGTTTATCTGGCATCTCCTCCTGGATGGCCTCCCACCACCTAAAGATCAACATATCAAAGACTGAGCTCCTACTTATTCCTCCCTCTAATGCCTCCCACCTCCTGACTTCTCTATCACGGTGGAGGGTATCACCATCTCCCCATCAAACCAAGTTCGCTGTCTTGGAGTTACACTGGACTCTGCTCTTTCCTTCATCCCCACATCAAGTCTCTTTCCTCCTCCTGCCGATACCAACTGCGTAATATTTCCAGAATTCGGCCATTTCTTACCGCTGTCACCACAACAACTCATACACGCCCTGGTAATCTCCTGACTCGACTATTGCAATAATCTCTTATCTGGCCTCCTCTGTCCCGCCTCTCCCCCCTACAATCCATCCTGAACGCCTCCGCCAGGCTAATTCACCTCACCCGCCGCTCTGTCTCTGCCGCTCCCCTCTGCGAGTCCCTTCACTGGCTCCCCATCCACTGCAGAATTAAGTTCAAAATCCTTATCCTTACCTACAAAACCCTCACTAACTCAGCGCCCCACTACCTGTCCTCACTAATCACCAATACACCCCAGCCCGCTCCCTAAGGTCAAACAGTGACCTGCGCCTAGCTTTTCCCCGCATCACCTCTTCCCATGATAGACTGCAGGATTTCTCACGCGCAGCCCCCACTCTCTGGAACGCTCTCCCTCGTGCTGTCAGACTTTCCCCTAACTTCTCTTCCTTCAAACGCTCCCTGAAAACATTGCTATTTAGGGAAGCCTACCACCCAACTCACTGACGCAACCATCAATCACTCTCACCTTACAGTCCTCTCCTCCTGTTTCCAACCCCAACCCTCCTAGATTGTGAGTTCCTACGGGAATAGGGCCCTCATCTCCTCCTGTACTGTTTGTCAAATGTTGTTCAATGTATTGTAACCCTGTCTGTACTGTGCTTATTGTACAGCGCTGCGGAATATGCTGGCGCTTTATAAATTAATAATAATAATAATAATAATAATAACTAAACCTCACGATGCCCCCCCCCCGGCACTCCCTCAACCTCTAACAGCTTTTCTCCCTTTTCAAAAAAAAAAAAAAAGATATAACATAGCGCCACAGCAATAAAACTCCCAGTAATGTGCAGTGTGTTTGAGCGTATCACAGAGTTCCACAGCAATAAAACTCCCAGTAATGTGCAGTGTGTATGAGCGTATCACAGAATCCACAGTAATAAAACTCACAGTAATGAGCGGTGTATATGAACGTATCACAGAATCCAAAGCAATAAATCTCACAGAAACGGGCTGTATGTGATGGCCTTTGGGTCTGGGTCTGGGCCTGGTCCCTGGGTCTGGTTTGGGCCTTGGGGTCTGGGCCCTGGGGTCTGTGCTCTGGGCCTTGGGGTCTGGGCTGTGCCCTGGGTCTAGGACTAGTCCCTGGGACTGGGCCTTGGTCCCAGGGGTCTGGGCCCTGAGTCTGGCCTGGGGTCTGGTCCCTGGGGTCTGGGCCCTAAGTCTGGCCTGGAGTCTGGTCCCTGGGTCTGGGCTCTGGGTCTAGGCTCTGGTCCCTGGGTCTGGGCCTTGGGGTCTTTTCCCTGGGGCTGGGCCTTGGGGCCTGGTCCCTGAGGTCTGGGCCCTGGGTCTAGGCTGGGCCTGGTCCCTGGACCTTGGGTCTGGCCTGGGGTCTGGTCCCTGGGGTCTGGGCCCTGAGTCTGGCCTGGGGTCTGGGCCTTGGGGTCTGGTCCCTGGGTCTGGGCTCTGGCCCCTGGGTCTGGGCCTTCGGGTCTGGTCCCTGTGGCTAGGCCTTGGGGCCTGGTCCCTGGGGTCTGGGTCTAGGCTGGGCCTGGTCCCTGGGGTCTGGACCCTGGGTCTGGCCTGGGCCCTGGGTCTGGGACCTGGTCCCTGGGTCTGGTCCCTGGGGTCTGGGCCTTGGGGTCTGGGCCTTGGCCCTTGGGGTCTGGGCCTTGGGGTCTGGGCCCTGGCCCTTGGGGTCTGGGCTCTGGGCCTTGGAGTCTGGGGTCTGGGCCTTGGGGTCTGGGCCTTGGGGTCTGGGTCTGGGCCTTGGGGTCTGGGCCTTGGGGTCTGCGCCCTGGGGTCTGGGCCCTGGGTTTTGGCCCTGGGTCTGGGCCTTGGGGACTGGGGTCTGGGCCTAGGGTCTGGGCCCTGGGTCTGGGCCCTGGGGGTCTGGGCCTTGGGGTCTGGGCCCTGGGGTCTGGGCCTTGGGGTCTGGCCCTGGGTCTGGGCCTTGGGGTCTGGGCCCTGGGGTCTGAGCCTTGGGGTCTGGGCCCTGGGGTCTGGGCCTTGGGGTCTGGGCCCTGGGTCTGGGCCTTGGGGTCTGGGCCCTGGGTCTGGGCCTTGCGGTCTGGACCTTGGGGTCTGGGCCCTGGGTTTGGGCCTTGAGGTCTGGGCCTTAGGGTCTGGGCCCTGGGTCTGGGCCTTGGGGTCTGGTCCCTGGGGCTGGGCCTTGGGGCCTGGTCCCTGGGGTCTGGGCCCTGGGTCTAGGCTGGGCCTGGTCCCTGGAGTTTGGACCCTGGGTCTGGCCTGGCCCTGGGTCTGGGACCTGGTCCTTGGGTCTGGACTCTGGGTCTGGTCCCTGGGTCTGGTCCCTGGGGTCTGGGCCTGGGTCTGGCCTGGGGTCTGAGGTCTGGGCCCTGGGTTTGGGCCTTAGGGTCTGGACCTTTGGGTCTTGTCCCTGTGGTCTGGGCCTTGGGGTCTGGGCCCTGGGTCTGGGCCTTGTGGTCTGGGGTCTGGGCCCTGGGTCTGGGCCTTGTGGTCTGGGGTCTGGGCCCTGGGTCTGGGCCTTGGGGTCTGGGCCCTGGGTTTGGGCCCTGGGTCTGGGCCCTGGGTCTGAGCCTTGGGGTCTGGGCCTTAGGGTCTGGGTCCTGGGTCTGGGCCTTGGGGTCTGGACCTTGGGGAATGGGCCCTGGGTCTGGGCCTTGAGGTCTGGGCCCTGGGTTTGGGCTTAGGGTCTGGGCCCTGGTCTGGCCTTTGAGTCCGGGCCCTGGGTCTGGGCCTTGTGGCCTGGTCCCTGGGGTCTGGGCCCTGGGTCTAGGCTGGTCCGGTCCTTGGAGTCTGGACCCTGGGTCTGGCCTGGGCCCTGGGTCTGGACCTGGTCCTTGGGTCTGGTCCCTGGGTCTGGTCCCTGGGTCTGGTCCCTGGGTCTGGGCCCTGGGTCTGGCCTTGGGTCTGGGCCCTGGGTTTTGGCCTTAGGGTCTGGGCCTTTGGGTCTGGGCCCTGGTCCCTGGGTCTGGGCCTTGGGGTCTTTTCCCTGGGGCTGGGCCTTGGGGCCTGGTCCCTGAGGTCTGGGCCCTGGGTCTAGGCTGGGCCTGGTCCCTGGACCCTGGGTCTGGCCTGGGGTCTGGTCCCTGGGGTCTGGGCCCTGAGTCTGGCCTGGGGTCTGGGCTTGGGTCTGGTCCCTGGGTCTGGGCTGGTCCCTGGGTCTGGGCCTTCGGGTCTGGTCCCTGTGGCTAGGCCTTGGGGCCTGGTCCCTGGGGTCTGGGTCTAGGCTGGCCTGGTCCCTGGGGTCTGGACCCTGGTCTGGCCTGGGCCCTGGGTCTGGGACCTGGTCCTGGGGTCTGGGCCTTGGGGTCTGGGCCCTGGCCCTTGGGGTCTGGGCTCTGGGCCTTGGAGTCTGGGGTCTGGGCCTTGGGGTCTGGGCCTTGGGCTGGGTCTGGGCCTTGGGGTCTGGGCCTTGGGGTCTGCGCCCTGGGGGTCTGGGCCCTGGGTTTTGGCCCTGGGTCTGGGCCTTGGGGACTGGGGTCTGGGCCTAGGGTCTGGGCTCTGGGTCTGGGCCCTGGGGGTCTGGGCCTTGGGGTCTGGGCCCTGGGTCTGGGCCTTTGGGTCTGGCCCTGGGTCTCGGGCTTGGGGTCTGGGCCCTGGGTCTGAGCCTTGGGGTCTGGGCCCTGGGTCTGGGCCTTGGGGTCTGGGCTCTGGGTCTGGGCCTTGGGGTCTGGGCCTGGGGTCTGGGCCTTGCGGTCTGGACCTTGGGGTCTGGGCCCTGGGTTTGGGCCTTGAGGTCTGGGCCTTAGGGTCTGGGCCCTGGGTCTGGGCCTTTGGGTCTGGTCCCTGGGGCCTGGTCCCTGGGTCTGGCCTGGGTCTAGGCTGGGCCTGGTCCCTGGAGTTTGGACCCTGGTCTGCCTGGCCCTGGGTCTGGACCTGGTCTTGGGTCTGGACTCTGGGTCTGGTCCCTGGGTCTGGTCCCTGGGGTCTGGGCCTGGGTCTGGCCTGGGGCCTGAGGTCTGGGCCCTGGGTTTGGGCCTTAGGGTCTGGACCTTTGGGTCTTGTCCCTGTGGTCTGGGCCTTGGGGTCTGGGCCCTGGGTCTGGGCCTTGTGGTCTGGGGTCTGGGCCCTGGGTCTGGGCCTTGTGGTCTGGGGTCTGGGCTGGGTCTGGCCTTGGGGTCTGGGCCTGGGTTGGGCCCTGGGTCTGGGCCCTGGGTCTGAGCCTTGGGGTCTGGCCTTAGGGTCTGGGTCCTGGGTCTGGGCCTTGGGGTCTGGACCTTGGGGAATGGGCCCTGGGTCTGGGCCTTGAGGTCTGGGCCCTGGGTTTGGGCCTTAGGGTCTGGGCCCTGGGTCTGGGCCTTTGAGTCCGGGCCCTGGGTCTGGGCCTTGTGGCCTGGTCCCTGGGGTCTGGGCCCTGGGTCTAGGCTGGTCCTGGTCCTTGGAGTCTGGACCCTGGGTCTGGCCTGGGCCCTGGGTCTGGGACCTGGTCCTTGGGTCTGGTCCCTGGGTCTGGTCCCTGGGTCTGGTCCCTGGGGTCTGGGCCCTGGGTCTGGCCTTGGGTCTGGGCCCTGGGTTTTGGCCTTAGGGTCTGGGCCTTTGGGTCTGGGCCCTGGGGTCTGGGCCCTGGGTCTGGACCTTGGGGTCTAGGCCCTGGGTTCTGGGCCCTGGGTCTGGGCCTTGGGGTCTGGGCCCTGGGTCTGGGCCTTGGGGTCTGCTCCCTGGGTCTGGGCCTTAGGATCTGGGCCCTGGGTTTGGGGTCTGGGTCTGGGCCTTGGGGTCTGGGCCATGGGGTCTGGGCCCTGGCTCACCACTCTTCTTTGCCTTCTTTTCTTCTATCTTCTTTTTTACTATCTGTTTTTCTTCTGTCTTCTGCTCTTCAGCCCGTGCCCTCCGTCTCAGGCGCACAGCTTCACTGAGTGGAGGGGGCGGAGCCAAAGCAACAGGCTTGGGAGGCCCCCCACACACTGCTTGGCCCCGCCAAGCCAGTCAGTGAAGCTGCCAGGAGCCGGAGGAGACACAGTGTCTCCTCCAGCTCCTGTAGCAGAGACACAGCTCCGGATTCGGACTCATCGAGTCTGATACCGGAGCTGTAAAAGGGCGACGCCGCTGCTGACGGGGCCCCGGCGGCCCGGCCCCACCGGCCTGGGCCCCTTACGGCAGCATGGGGCGTAATGCCCTGATGGCGGCCCTGGTCCTTGGAAGCATAGAGTTCTTGTAAGCAGAGGGTCATGAAGAAGGGTATCTGTATGCAGGAACTGTGGATGGGAATAACCGTAGCCAGGAACTGTAGAAGGGTTAACCGTAGCCAGGAACTGTAGAAGGGTTAACCGTAGCCAGAGACTGTACAGGGGTTAACTGTAGCCAGGAACCGTAGAAAGGTTAACCGTAACCAGGGACTGTAGAAGGGTTAACCGTAGCCAGGAACTGTAGAAGGGTTAACCGTAGCCAGGAACTGTAGAAGGGTTAACTGTAGCCAGGAACTGTAGAAGGGTTAACTGTAGCCAGGAAGTGTAGAAAGGTTAACTGTAGCCAGGAACTGTAGATAGACTTCTTGCTTCTCTAAGGTAAGTAGCTGACTGAAGAATAATGAAGAAGCAAGGAGTTATGGGTACTCCACCCTTTTATGGTGAAGCACAGGGCTGATAATGAAAGCACCTGTGGATGTTACATAGCTGTGCTGGAACCCCGGAGCATGTAGAAATGGAATACTATGGCGATGCAGCACCTGGTTATGTCTTTTTACGGCGCCGGCAGCGCGAGACCTTACATGCAGTCAATGACAGCATGAAGTCTGGAACGCATAGACATCACCAGATGCTGGGTTTCATCGCTGGTGATGCTCTGCCAGGCTCCACTGCAACTGTCAGTTCCTGCTTGTTCTTGGGGCATTTTCCCTTCAGTTTTGTCTTCAGCAAGTGAAATGCATGTTCAATGGGATTCAGGTCAGGTGATTGACTTGGCCATTGCCTAACATTCCACATCTGTCCCTTCAAAAACTCTTTGGTTGCTTTTGCAGTATGCTTTGGGTCATTGTCCATCTGCATTGTGAAGCGCCGTCCAATGAGTCCTGCAGTATTTGGCTGAATGTGAGCAGATAATATTGCCCGAAACACTTCAGAATTCATCCTGCTGCTTTTAGCAGCAATCACATCATCAATAAATACAAGAGAACCAGCTCCATTGGCAGCCATACATGCCCACGCCATGACACTACCACCACCATGCTTCACTGATGAGGTGGTATGCCTAGGATTATGAGCAGTTCCTTTCCTTCTCCATACTCTTCTCTTCCCATCACTCTGGTACAAGTTGATCTTGGTCTCATCTGTCCATAGGATCTTGTTCCAGAACTGTGAAGGCTTTGTTAGGTGTTGTTTGGCAAACTCTAATCTGGCCTTCCTGTTTTTGAGGCTCACCAATGGTTTACATCTTGTGGTGAACCCTCTGTATTCACTCTGGTGAAGTCTTATCTTGGTTGTTGACTTTGACACACATACACCTACCTCCTGGAGAGTGTTCTTGATCTGGCCAACTGTTGTGAAGGGTGTTTTCTTCACCAGGGAAAGAATTCTTCGGTCATCCACCACAGTTGTTTTCTGTGGTCTCCCGGGTCTTTTGGTGTTGCTGAGCTCACCGGTGCGTTCCTTCTTTTTGAGAATGTTTCAAACAGTTGTTTTGGCCACGCCTAATGTTCTTGCTATCTCTCTGATGGGTTTGTTTTGTTTCTTCAGCCTAATGATGGCTTGCTTCAGTGATAGTGATAGCTCTTTGGATATCATCCGAGAGTTGATAGCAACAGATTCCAAATGCAAATAGCACACTTGAAATAAACTCTGGGCCTTTTATCTGCACATTGTAATTGGGGTAATGAGAGAATATCACACACCTGGCCATGGAACAGCTGAGAAGCCAATTGTCCCATTACCTTTGGTCCCTTAACAAGTGGGAGGCACATCTGCAAACTGCTGTAAGTCCTACACCGTTCACCTGAGTTGGATGTACATACCCTCAAATTAAAGCTGACAGCCTGCAGTTAAAGCACATTGTGTTTGTTTCATTCCAACTCCATTGTGGTGGTGTATAGAGCCAAAGATGTTAGAATTGTGTCGATGTCCCAATATTTCTGGACCTGACTGTACATACACGTTACACGTTACACGAGAGCTTCCAGTCTAAGAGGAGAGAGGTTACACACTAAGTTTGGGTAACTAGAGTATTTGTAGCAGCTGGGCGCATGTGGGCTGATTGGGAAGATGGAGCAAGAAATGTACAGTAGGGGATCATGGAGGAAGCTGATAGGCTTCTCTAAAGTAATGTGTAATGTGAAGGACTGGAATGACGGGGAGAGTCTTATGTTGCGGGGGAGGGAGTTCCATAGAACGGGGGGTGCTCGGGAGAAGTCCTGAAGGCGGGAGAAGGGGTGCGGGTACGAGGAACTGATAGTATCAGATCATTGGCAGAGCGAAGTGGTCGGCATGGTATATACCTGCTAATAAGGGAGGCGACGTAGGCAGGGGCGCCGCAGTTATGCAGAGATTCGTATGTGAGCACCAGTATTTTGAAGTGGATTCTAAAGGAAACAGGGAGCCAGTGTAGAGATTGACAAAGGGGTGAGGTTTGAGGGTGTGGGAGGTGAGGTGTATGAGTCTGGCACAGGCTTTCTTTACAGACTGCAGAGGGATAATCTGGGATCTCTTAAAGCCAGAGAGAAGGAGGTTACAGTACTCAAGGTGGGAGATAGGAGCTTGGATGAGCATTTTAGTAGAGACCTGATTAAGAAAGGGATGGATGCGTGCAATGTTTAGGTGGAAGTAGCAAGATTTGGTTGGCGACTGAATGTGAGTATTACAGGATTGATGGGCAGGCTGTAATACGGTCCAACAAAGGAGGAGAGAGATCAGGAGAAGAAAGGTAGATTTGGGTGTCGTCAGTGTCAGGCCTGAAGATGGAGCCATGACAGGACCTTTATATAAGTTATATTTCCCAATCGCTGGGGGAGAGCAGGTGAATAAGGCACTGGAAACTTGTATACAGGTGAATAGAGTGTGTTCAGAATATATACACAGCAAGTCTGATAAACAGTAAAAGTCACAAGGCACAAACGAAAGTGGGCTATGCAGTGTCCTGCAGACAGGATCCACTGGGCTGGAACCAGGAGCTGTTCGCAAAGGTTACCTTGATAGACGTAAGGTGGAATAAAGCTTGAACACTTGCATCCACAGTTGTAGTCTCTATGCACACAGGATAGTGGGCTATGCAGTGTCCTCTGCAGATAGGATCCACTGGGCTGGAAGCAGGAGCGCTTTGCAAAGAATCCTTGGTGTAATACAGGTAAATGTAAGCTGGAACACTAGTAGCCACAGGAATATCACAAGTACAAAGGATAAAGGGTAATGATAACAAACAGGGGGAGGCAGCTCACAGGACCTCACATAAACAGGATAGGGAACAGAATGCGAGAGCGAGGTTAGGAGGGCGTGACCAGGTTTTATGCACACACACACAGGATCTAGCACAGGAATTAACCCTTGAGTGGATGCAGACATGGAGTGAATAGTAACCATAGTGACTACAAGTAGGCTCCTAGGGCTGGGGCATAACAGTCAGCATAGAGATGATTGAATCCACAGGAAGAGATGAGGTTGCCAAGAGCGGCAGTATAGATTAATAAGTGTATGGGACCCAGAACAGAGCCTTGAGGTACCCCAAATGAGAGAGGCACTGGTGGAGGAGAGGCACCAGCAAAGGACAAACTGAAGGAGCGAAAAGAGAGACGCCTGCGTTTCTACTCACAACTACTAACTATTGGTATTACATGTTGATTGGTAACCTCAGTTACTAATCCACTTGTGGAGAAGGTTACTGTACTTTTGGACTTCCTTTACTATTGGAAACAAAAAACGTCTGGGATCCGTTGAATAATGTGTATTTCTCAGTTGCTTGCTTATCAAGAAACAGCAGTTAAAATACATAAATAAATTACTTTCTCTCAAAAGTTAGAGTTAAGTGATTTTGTAATTTAAAAAAAGATGAGAAATTGTTAAGATATCACTAAGATCTACCTCTGAAGAAGAGGGCACAATCCGCCAGCTCATTTTGCTGCAGAATGAAGGACGCAGAGAAGGAAGAGTTTTCTGGTGTCCTTCCTCCTGACTAACAAAATCTTGTGTGACGTTCCATAGGGTCCAGTAGTGAATAATAGCTGCGGTGCATGGCTGTTATTTCCAGTCTCTATTAGCAGGCTGGATATCCCTGCTGCTTGACTGATAGTCCAGTTGGTAACCTGCTAAAGGTACCAGGAGACCGGAGTTTGAAATAGGGACTTTCCAATACCAGTATTCATATTGTACATTTTTTTTACATTAGGACCACTTTGAAACATAGGAATAAGTTGTAGTGAGGATGTTTATTTTTTTTTATATATATATATATATTTATATATAAAAAATTTAATAAAATTATGAATAAATATAGGGTTTATAGCACTCCTCCAGCAACAGCAAGCAGAGGATTAAACCTTTCACATCCAATGCTACACAGAGGGACTAACTTGACCAACACTTTTAATCTCCTTCTCCCCCTTCTCAGATTGATTAAATTGGCTCAAGATGACACCAGTAATTAACTCAAGATGGGATAGACCTAACGATCCATATCTTGCCCATTTCCCTCCACCTCCCCACAGTTCTTCCCTGCTCTCCCTCCCCTCTCTTACATACAACCTCTCTGGGCTCTGTCTTCGATTTAGGATGGTTTATATTGGCCAGCACACAAACAATTTAATATAAGTACCAGCGAAACCTCAACTTGGTGACATCATAGGAGCAGTGTGTTATAAAACCCCCGCCTTACCCATACCCCCACCTCCAAGGCAAAAAAAAAAAAAAGATGCTTATAATCATATCGCTGGCTGAAAAAAGACAAGGTCCCTCTTAAATCCCTCCACTTGCTCTATTTTGGAAAGATTCAGATTTGGCCAGCGACCCGCAAATATATTCCTAGTTAATCTATTAAAAACAAACCCGGATTGTTTTGTATTAAGTAGCAAATACCCTGGATCCTTAAACGAGCCCTTGGGTCACGGGCTGAGCTAACATTGTTTTCTGTTCTCTACTCATTATCCTTGTTATTAATTGCAATAAAAGCATTATCGGGTCTCAGGGGACCAGATAATAAAGCTAGTTATCAGGCAAGTACAAAAATATGCTAATGCTTTTCTTTTTTTATGAAAATTCTGAATATAATCAGTAGGTTGAACTGCGCAGCTGGATTGAACACTAAGAAACAGGCTGCTTGGTTAAAAGTGGAACATTATTATTACTATGCCAGATATATAATAAATAAAAAGAGATCAAGGCCTTAAGTAAGTCTGTTATGTTTCCTATAGCTTCTTTTGTGTTTTACAGGCTTATTAAAAGTATCAAAATAAGGGATTTACCACTGGATGTCCTCATTATATTATTTATTTACTTGATCCCAGAGATTCCAACCCAAGGTTCTATTCCATTAGGTGCAGTAACGATTGCGCGAGGCTCGGTAATTATTGCAGAGCTTTATGCAACTCTTACCGCTTTTCGTGAACAGCAGTCGAGCAGCAACTTGCATTGCCACTTGGCCTTTGTGCATTTATAACGCTGGTTTGCGTGTCCTATACTTTGTGTAGGTCGCACAATCCTGCATTAGCTGTGGAATGACAAGTGACAGGGCAGCCATCAGAGGATGACAACCCTTGACATGTTAAGGGGTATAGTTGATCCAGGGGGCCCCTGACAACCCCTATATGCATCTTAAGTGCCAAATAGGTAAGGGCACCTCAATGTCACCCAGGACGGGTTTACCAAGATACCAGCAATTTTCCCAGGAGGCTGCGGCATCTTGGGCCGGTCAGAGCACTCTGGCTCATAACGGAGGGATCAATTAGTATGCTCTGTACTAGGGAACACTTTTTATCCCCTTGCTGGACCACCAGGGATTTAGCCCATTCCCAGAAAAATAAGGTTTGCAAAAAGAGACAAAATTTTATATTTTTTTAATTAGCTTATTGAAATGGGCAGCGGACAGAAGGGGACCCTGACCAGTGTTTTAGTAAGGGGCCCCACGATTTCTGATGGCAGCCCTGACGAGTGCTTCCATATTGTGGGAACATTTTCATTACAAGAGAAAAATCACTTTATACAGAGTGTAAAATATAGCCCCAGCAGCTGTACTCAACTTCCAGGCTCCCAGACTCGATCCACAAACTCCTCATGATGGAATTAGAAGGAGACCAAGGAAAATAGAAAATAGTTCCTCAGTCTCCTCCTGCCGGACCGTGTGCAGCACAAGACCTTGTGCAGCTCTCATTGTTACACACAATGCAGATCTATGGACTCCAGAGTGTATAGAACGAGCGGTCACTGTCACGCTCAGAGTATAAGCACTTGGCACAAAAAGCACCAAATTTCAGTGCTTTTCACTTCGGCCCAGTTCAGTACACGTTGGCAATTCCATTACTGTAGTGCACCGAAGATGGATTTGCCAAAGCCCCACGAAAAAGTTGGAGAACGTCGCCAAGCAGCACAGAAAAGCGCCAAAGAGCATTGAAGTGGCCTTGGCGAATTCCGCTGAACTGCAAAAAAACTTCTTCTAACACGTGTTTAAATCAATAAAAATTTATTAAAATGTGTCTAAATAATAAAAATGGTCCTTTAAAAAAAGAATAAAAAGGTCTATTACAGGAAAAAAATACCTTTTTAAATGTTTGAGAAAAAAAATTGTGACTAAAAAATACAAAAAGGTGTTCTAAAAAATAAAAGATAAATAGGGTTTTTGCTGAAAATGAAAAAAATAAACGGTCTTTTAAACAAATTAAGAAAGATATCACGTTTTTATTTTGAAACCTATGGGATTCACCTGTTTAAACCTGTTGAACTGAAACACAGAAAATCAGGGCATTTCACTGGAACTTCGTTGAGAATGACATAATACAGCCACATGTACCATCAAGTTTGTCTGTGCCGAACACCCCAGCCAGGAGGGAGGGCGGCTCTGTATCAGTGCCTACTGGAGCCGCACGACCTTCCCCAGGCAAAATCTCTGTGGCCTTGCGTAGCGGTCGAGTTTCAAGACCGCCAGATAGACTCAATCTGTAGTGTACCTACCAGTCACTCAGCATGCTATGTTTGTGACTGTTCTGGATCTGTTTTAGGTTAATTGTTTACTACGTTTGTATTGAATGTTAAAAAAGGGAGATGTTGTGTATTGATTATGCTTATACTTCCTGTTTCCTGTTCTGACCTCCGACCTGGAGGCAGTTCTATGATCCAACATGATTCCTCACACAAGCAGCTTGCAGTGTCTTCATTTCTATACATGAAACATTCGGTGCAGTTCGACATTCTGTGAATAGAAGACATGATAGTCTTCTATGATACAATTTCAGTGCCACTGAACGCCACCAAATTGCGGCGAAATGCACAGTATTTTGCTGTCAGTTTGCCTGTATTTGGCGAATTGACAGCTTATTGAATAGACAAATTGGTCCGAAATTGCACCAAACGGCAAATTTCACCAGTTGATGCAATTTCGGGCCAGTTCGAAGGTTAGTAAATAACATCTTATATCTAGATCACACCAAAGATTTTAGAAAATTGAACAGTCTTTTCATCCTTCCCTTCAAACATCGAAAGAGAGAAGCTGTTTCTCTATCTACCTTATTGTTGAAATTGCAAACGTTTATTGGGACAAAATCTTTTTCGGTTTCAGATGGAACATGTGCACATTACAAGACAGTAATGGTCTTTTGGGCTATATTGGATGGAGCTTCCCCTGAAAGTATTTGCAAGGCTGGCACATGGGCATCCTTGATACAGTAATATGCTTCTTGTGATATATATATATATATATAGAAAAACTCCGCAACTCAAAGACTTCTTCATAAATTCTTTAAAATCTCTTTATTAAAGTCGGACATACATTGAATAAACACAAACATCTCTTTATACTTAAAGCATATCAATTAGCAATAACATTCAGGTGAATACGGGCTGATTACCAGAAGACGAAATAAAGACGCTGAGGAAAGTGAATGTTGCATCTTCTGAAAATGCCTTGCCACCGGCCACATTCCTCATTACGGGTTATGGGGATCGATCACATTCCTCCCCTGTTGAGAGGTGGGGATAGGGCCGTATTCACCTGAATGTTATTGCTAATTGATATGCTTTGACTATATAGAGATGTTTGTGTTTATCCAATGTATGTCTTGAGAAAAGTCCGGTTGGACTGAAACGTCGACTTTAATAAAGAAATTTTAAAGAATTTATGAAGAAGTCTTTGAGTTGCTGAACATCGAGTTTTCCTATCTCTATATGCCTGGTTCCAGCACCGATGCAAGCTGCGACTTTGGGTAACTGGGTGTGCGGTGATCGAGTTTTTAATATATATATATATAAGTAAATTCGATAGGCAGTGTAATATATATACAGTATATATATATATAGTGTCTACAAGGGTTGTAGTGGAGGACTAAAGGCGAGATAAAAAGCCTCCACACTACAATAAGTGTGTTTATTATTGCAGAAGCCACCTGCACATCACAGCAATTCAAAGAATTGCATCCCAGAGTTTCTGTGCCACATTCCCCATATGCAGCAAGGAACTCTGGGTAGGATATGCAAATGACCTCTGTCTCACTTTTATGCATCCTGGATCTGTTATTACACAGAACCCTAAAATCAATACTATGCCACACTGTGGCTTTCTAGCAGAGATAAGGTTTATGCAACTGGTCAAAGCCACTCTTAGGACAGTGCTGTTTCAGGTTTGTTGAACCCTCATCAGCTAGGAGGTAGGCATGGCCAGTTGCAGTATATATATATATATGTATATATGTTAGAGATAGAGGAATAGCGGCACTCTCGGTCTTTCCAAATGTAACAATTTATTGTGGAAATTCAACGTTTCAGTCCGCTAGCGGACTGAAACGTTGAATTTCCACAATAAATTGTTACATTTGGAAAGACCGAGAGTGCCGCTATTCCTCTATCTCTATATTTGCTGAGTGGGCACCGGGCACGGCATTTTTCTATTTTTGGAGTGCAGGAGTGATCGTTCGTTTATATATATGGAAAGTGAAGCAGGTGGAAGAACAGCGCTCCTCCTCAAGGCAAAAAACCTTTCCCTAGTTGTCAGCACCTAGATATATAGAATAAAACATCAAATATGTTATGTTTATACAGTACAGATGGACTTATTCTTTTCCAGTAGTTCAATCTCCACAAATTGACCTCACAAGAGCGAAGCACAGCAGAGGTATAAACCAGTGTGGCAGTATGTAGATATATTCAAAATACAGCACACTCACAGTTTATAAGAGCTTTCTGGCTCTATATTAGACGTGTCACAGGTTGTTGTGGACCAGCCCATCAGGCAGACTTTTGTTGGTGAAAATTTCTTTCCTTCTTATACGGCTCATAGAAAAAGAAAGATTTTCATGGCACAGTATCGTCTTAATTTTGTCAATACAAAATAAGCGGAAGAAAAAACACACTCACCCTTTCTAGAGCTTAACCTTGCTCTAGGTGTTCAGCGTATCCAAATTGTTTTGCACAATTAGAGAAAGCCTCTTTCTGACCAGGTATTTAGGCAGGACAGCAGAAATAATGAAAAAATAGGAATTTTAATTCCAAAAAGTACCATAAGTACACATAAAAAGACCTGCCAGACGCGTTTCGCACTACAAGCGCTTCATCAGTAGCAAAATACTGTATCGCGTAGCGATCTATCCAATAGTTCTTACCGCCATTCCCACCAACCTATCTTCTATACTATATATATATATATATATATATATATATATATATTGCAGCATTCAGTACAAATTTCTGAATTTGTCCTGAGTTGTGTTTTTTAATTTACACCATAGTGGTTATGTAGAAAGCACCAAATTTCCAGTGCTTTCTGGTTCGGAGCACTTCGGGGGCGCTTCAGCTATTCCATTTCGCCGACCCTGCGGTGAATACACTATTCACTGCAGGGTCCTCAAACTGCACTGATCATGGAGTCACCGAACTGAATGCCAAACTGACTACCGAACGCCACCGAATGAGAGAGAAAAAATATACGCTATTCTTCTAATAGGTGTTTAAACCAATAAAAAATGCATTAAAATATGTCTGAATAATAAAAAGCATCCTTTAAAAAAATTATATAAAGATCTGTCACAGAATTTTTAAAAACTGCCTTTTGAAAAAATCTAAATAAAATTTTTGTCTAAAAAATATAAGAAATATGAAACGGTGTTAAAAAAATAAATAAAAAGATGGTTTGCCGAAAATGAAAAGAATAAATGGTTAAATAAAAAAATATTATTTTACATCCTAAGGGATTCGCCTGTTTAAACCTGTCAAACTGAAACACCGAAAATCAGGTAATTTCACTGACACTTTGGTGCAGTTCAGAGTTCTGTGAATAGGTTAACCATTACTTCTCTGTGGACCAATTTCGCTGCCACCAAAAATCGCCAAATTGCGGTGAACTGCACGTATTTCACTGTCAATTTGCCAATGTTTGGCAAACTGACAGTTTAGTGAATAGACAAACTGCCACGAAATTGCACCTTACAGTGAAATTCACCGTCCGGTGCAATTTGGTGGAAAATTCATAAATTTCTGAATAACACCTTAAAACTGTGAAAAAGTGTGCTTTAAAATTGCTTTCCAGTTTTCTTTATTTTTTATGTAAATTGATAAGGTATAAATTTATACTGTATAGAAAAGTATAATTCTGTGGCGCACAAAATGTACAGAAGTGAATGGATTCGCTATAGGTCCCCTATAAAGGTGGCCTGTCCTTCTCTAGTCCCAATAGCCTCTCTAGGAGCCAATGTAAAGGCCGCCCTCCATGTTTAATTAGTCCTCCGGCGGCACTTGTACTCAAAGAGACTTTTTTGTTTCTTTATCTGTATACTTTTTTGACATCTCTTCGAGTACAAGTACTGCCGTAGAACTAATTGGACCCGGAGGGCAGCCTTTACATTAGCTCCTAGATAGGTACCAGACATCCGAAAGTGAAACCAAGGATATGAATTATGTCTTCCCGAGGACAACTGGGAGTCGTCATACATACGGGCACCCGATGATGTTCATTGCCCATGATGGAGGAAGCGCCCCTTGGTGATGCTCCAGGGGGAATCCTCGGTCATGAAAAGCTGGAACCATCATTTGTTTAGGCAATGGGTAATGTTACATACACACTGACTGATGAAACCGAATATTCGGCGAAATGCGTCTCAGTGGCACTATAAGTGCTTTTATTCTATATTATATTTTTTTAAGAATAAATTCTTGCTTTTAAACCCGTCAGATGGTGGATTTTTCTTTCATTTCCTTTTTCCACTGATGATCTGACTGGGCTAGCAGAGAGTTCCAAAGAGGGCTGAGGGTTGCCATAAACACCCTACAAGCGAGACCCCCTCAGAGCCAGGACAGGGGCTCTGAACCTTGTAAGTACCCCTTAGGGGAAGAATAGGGGCCGCTATTGCTATATACTGGTGTAGCGCTCACTCCCAGAGGAGCCGCTGAATTTAAACCTCGGGTCAGTCTCCCCGCACTAGGGAATAAATATACACCAGCACTGTTGTGCATTTTATAAGTTATATAGTTTACTGATCTCAAATAAACTGGCATATATAGAGCAGCACGGTATACATATATATTTACAGAAGTTCGTAATGCGAGAAACGCGCAGCGGAAGAGAAAAATGAATATTAACCCCTTCGTTGTTGGAATGTGAGTCCCGTACAGGTTGTGTCCCAAGAAGGTGTACGTGTATGCGTGTGTTGGTACCCGGGTACAAGATTCAACTGGCCAGTGAATGATTTCAATGTGTCTTCGACTAGTCACGTTGGGGCCCTGTAGGTTTAGACAAACTTGCAGCTTGCTTTATTATTTTACTGTGGCCGGGAAGGCCTCTCATCCATCCGCCAGATACTCTGCGCTCTGCTCGACCCAGGAGGTCTCTCCGCTCGATTTGACTGGGACTCTGTGCCACCGGATCCGCTTGTCTTGCTTGTCCGTTTCTGTCACAAGATGCTCTGCTCACCGCCTGCACTCCCACTAGATCATCGCGGTCTCCTAACTCGGGGTCCTTCAGCAACTCTGTATCTTTGTTAATTTCCCAGCGGTGGATTACTAGGTCTCTGGCAAGTAACGTGAACCGATCTCCAGCTCCGCAAGGCCGCACCTGCGCTCTGGCCGGGTCGCGATCGTTGTCTGTCTCACGTGCGTCTTGCTCTCTTCACTTCTCGGCGCGCTCTGGGTTTCCTCTGCACGAGGCTGCGGATGTAAGTCTTTTTCTCCCCACCCACTTCCTGTTCCCCACGCAAAGCATGCTGGAAAACGTAGTCCCATTGTCCAGTGTCTCTTACATTGCGCTTGTCTCCCTCTGGTGGCCAAAAATAAGTACTACAGCAACAGCGTTTTAAACCAGCGCTACACTGGGCAATCGCCTTTTTTCTTCAATATATCCCACAAGACACCCAGGAGCTCCACTGAGTCCGTTTTTTGTGGAAGATTCCACCTATATAAAATTTGGGGAATAATAAGAAGATGTGTATTAACTCAATATCATCCATTGTGACTAACCTTCAAGGAGCAGAGGCAATATGTAATTATGAGCGATTGAACCTTATGAAACCAGAATCCTCGATAGATTATATATATATATATATATATTAGACTATATGCCCCATACGCATAAGGACAACTTTTTTATGCAAAACTTTTATTTTGAATTTGATATGCATGTATCAGTATACTGTTAAAATTCTCGGCAGATAAGCTGATGTACCATACATGAAATGTACACTCCGTGCGCCTAAAGGGTTACTCTTCTAATACGTGATGGAAGAAGACTGCCACGTGAAGGAGCTGCCAGTCCACGGTTTTGTTTCCTCTTTGATTACAGCCCATTGTAATGACTATAAATTACAGTACTCCCATGGTAGGACATTATTCCCCTCTTTTTTCCACTGAAGAAGTGCCCTGGTGGCGCGAAACGCATCTGGCTTCCTATTCTGACCCTCTATCATTATTTTTGTGCAGCTTTTACTGCCTTTTATGGATGTTATTTCTTTTTGAGGCATTTGATACTATTTTTATTTATCCCGACAATAAATTAGTTATCTGCATTGACTGGCTGCAGCTTCCTGACTTTATCCCTGAACAGGAGTCCTTTTCATCCTTGAGATGGGGCTTCATAAGGATTGGACCTGCTCAAGGATAATTCACAAGGAAGGGTTAGTAGGCCCTTGCTATTCATATAGTGTTATGTTATGATATTATGGGGTTGCACTATGATGCTTGTACAGTACCCTTTAACTTTTGAGCAAGTACATCAAGTCCAAAAGGATCATGGACAGACGGGTGGCCTCCTAATAGCCCATAAAGTGACAAGATTAGAGTGATTTCGCTCTTCGAAAGTGTGAATTGCCATTTGACTTATACAGGGTTATCCAAAGAGATTCGAAAAGTCACCGCACATTCGGTGACTTTTCGTTCTCTTCAATTCGGTTCCTTTTGCCGATCCCATTTCGGTGACCCTGTGGTGTATCCAGCAAGCACCACAGGGTCCCCGAATTGCAGGGAAAAGCTACCGCAAACCCGACGAAAACTAACCGCAAAACTCACCGAATGCACGCCGAAAACCCCCAAAAACATCTGGATTAACCTGCCGAAAACCACGGAAAAAGCCCGAGCAGGAGCCGATCGCACACAGCCGAAGCAGTTGAGACCGCAGACGAGGGAGGTGAATAAATTAGCAAAATAGTTTGTATGAATCTGAAAATGAAACGCTGTTTGCAAAGAAACTACTGAGCAAAAATGTCTGAAATTTACACAGGAGGTCCAGGGAATGATAATAAAGAGGGCTGTTACAGAAAAAATAAGTACACGTAAACCAAAATCGGACTTTTAAAAAAAAAAAGAAAATTCAGAAAAATGCTTAAAGTATCCTAAAAAATCTATAAATAAAGAGACTTTTTGCTGCAGAATTTTATAATGAACGGTTTATTAGATAATGAATTAAAACGGGAATATTTTTAACATTGAAGCCTATGGGATTCTCCTGAATAAATTTGCCGAATTAAACCACCGAATGGCAGGGCATTTCGGGAACCTTTCACTGCTGGTTTGTGTTCTCTGAATAGCCGAAGCAGTGCTTTTCATGGGGATTTCACTGCCCTCGAACAGGCACCGTATGTGCAGGCAATTCGTCAGGATTTGGCGCATTACCTGCTCTCTGGATAGCCGAATGGCCAGGAAAGGTAACCGAACGCTGATTTTCAGCGTTCGGTTACCTTTCTCAAGCAATTCGGATCTCTTTGGATAACCCTGATAGTCTTACGCTATGTTGTGTGTTATTGTTTTCTTTTTGAAGACAAGTATCGACGTTTGAAAATTCAACTTATTTCTTTGTGGCTCCAGTCTGGATAATGTCCACATGTAAACCTGCTTTCTTTCCTACACAGTGCACTATTGGAGCTAGGGAAGCGCTGTATCACACTATTTCCATTTGTTATAAATTTATATTGAACAATAATAAAAAGTCATATTATTATTAGTATTGTCATCATTTATATAGTGCCAGTTTCCAAAGTGCTTTAGAATAACCAAACGGAACAAGACACAAATAAACAAACAAAGGGTGGCAACAAGAAGTGTAGAGGGCCCTACTCATAGGCGCTTACAATCTATCCTTAACAGAATGGTACATAACACGTGAAAGTGCCTTTTATTCAAAAACCTGAAAATGAGTGACAGGGGAATATTGTAGGGGTTATTCAAAGAGAGCCGAATTGGCCTCCGAATTGCACCGAACAATAAACTTCCCATATGGTGCAATTTCGTGGCAATTAGGCTATTCAAAAAGCTGGTGATTTGTGAAATATTTCCGAATTGCCAGCAAAATACGGGAAAATTCGGCGGCAGTGAAATTTCCCATGGAGAAGTAATGGTTAATCTATTCAGAGGATGCTGAACAGCAGCGAAAAGTTGGCGAAATTTCTGGTGGTTTCAATTGACAGGTTTAAACAGGGGAATCCCATAGGTTTCAATGTAAAAAAAAAAACAAATTCCTCGTTTTTCTCAATTTTTTTATTCAATCGTTTAATCTTTTCAATTGCAAGAAAAAGTCTTTATTAATCAACTTTTTTGAATTTTATTTAGGCATTTTTCTGGATTTATTTCAGCGAACTTTTTTATTCCGTTTTTTTTTTTATTCGGTTCATAAGATCTTATACATTATTTCCATGCTTTTTCATGCCTTATTTTTCAGGTTTTTTACCCGTTAGGCTGGGGTCAGACAAGCGGCAGTAAGAGCAGAAGGAACGTCCGTGAGAGTGGACGTTTCTTCCACTTGACGCCCATCTGACGCCTGTCTGGCCGCCTCGCTGAGCGCAGTTAGTGCGCACAGCGCTGTAAGGCTCGATCCTCCTATGAAGGATCGCACTTTGAAGCCTCGTCAACGCGCTTTGATGGAGAGGCTTGCTGCACGGATGCAGCACGGCCACTGTCGCAATTAGTGCGCACGCAACAGCGTGTGGCCAGTTATGACGCTGTGACAGACACCGGATAGCACATCATTACGGGTGCACATAGTGCACTCGTCTGACCCCAGCCTCAGGTGGCTAGTCAGCTGCATTCGGTGGGTTTGCGGCTGCATTCGGTGGATTATTGGATCAATTCGGGATATGTGATATGATTTGGGTCCCTGGGGTGCAGTACTTGGAGTGTAGGGTGGGCCACTGTACCATACCAAAGGTTGCCAGATCGGCCATGTTTATTTGGACATATATTGCGATGTCATGCAGAGGATGAGCACAGGAAAAAGTGCTGCCCTGCAACATGTATAATTCAAATGCTGCAGGAAGGAAATCAAGGCAGGTCGATTGGGATTCCTTTTTTGATTTATATATAAATTCTCCAAACTGCAGGGTTGCATTATACATGCACTGCCTGTCAGGATCAATGAATGTGTCCAGGAAAACATGGCCGATCAGGCAACCTTATTAACACCAAATTCTAGCCAAGCAGGTGGAAAGTCTAGATCAGGAATTCTGGATCACCTAAGGAGACCCTCGCCTGCAGGATTTCAGTGCTCTTTCATTCTGCATACTTCAGCGCTTTGATTTCGCGACCCTGTGGTGAATTCAGCATTCACAACAGGGTCCACGAATGTTCTGAAGCGATCTGCCGAAAAACAACAAACTGATCCGATAAACCGGCTAACGCAGCCGCAAATGCATCGAACGCAGCTGACGATACTCCGAACACACAGCCGAACGACTCCAAACAGCAGCCGAAAAGACCGGCGGAAGAAGCTGACTAGCCGCCAAACAGGGGTAAAAAAAATACATTTTTTAAAAGGCATTTTAAACAAAAAATAATGCCTGAAAATACATGGAAATAATGTATAAGGTCCGATATAGAATTTTTTAAAAACCGGCATTAAAAAAAAAACAATCAAAAATTTCACTGAAAAATGCCTGTAAAAAAAATTATAAAAAAAAATTGATAAAGAGACTTTTTGCTGCAAATGCAAAGAATAAACGGTTGAATAAAAACACGGATTTTTTTTTTACATTGAAACGTATGGGATTCACCTGTTTTAAACCTGTCGCATGAAACCTCCGAAAATCAGGGCATTTCGCCAACTTTTCAGCATTCTCTGTATAGATTAACCAATACTTCTCTATTGGCTCACTGCCAATGAGTTACACCGTATTTTGCTGCCAATTCACCAATATTTGGCGAATTGACAGCTTTCTGAATAGCCGAATTGATGCGAAATTTGCACCATAGGCGTACGGGGAAATTCGGTGGCCAATTCGGCTGTCTTTGAATAGCCCCTTACGTCTGCTAGGATCTACATAACTCAATGGTTCTGGGTGTCTGTCAGTTCTGACATTGCCTGTGTAGAGGAAACAAATAAATTATTTTTCCTCCGGCTGACAGAGCAATTAAATACTAAACGTCCGACAACGTAAAAAGAAATTCAAATAAAAGCTTCATCAAAACCACGGTTGTGTTTGGCATGTTATATGATATACAAAAAATAAGGTCTTGAAATGGAAAATACACATCTTGTGTATGATTAACCCCTTCACTGCCAACCGCAGTTGTTGATTTATTTTATTTATTATCATATTTTGAAATACGGAATGCAAAGTTAACAATTAAATATAGGGTAAAATAGAAATTTTTGTTCACAAACTGTTGTTCTGGGATAGCTAAAACAATGTAAATTTGCTCATTTTTAGTTTTTCAAGTATTCGTTTTATCTTTTACAGAAATATTGTTGGAATGAAAGATTCGGAACTCTAGATGGCGTCCTTTTATCTAACACAATTTCACATGGGGTCAGCATTATCAGCATACAGGCAGACATGGCCTTTGTGTCAAATACAGTAAACGTGTTATATAGATGTAGCGATGTGTTAAAGTTTGCTGTGGCAGTACCCATTTTTCGCCACAAGATGGAGACTATCACGATTTAAGACCCTGGACACTTGAACTACATATCCATGCATGCTTTGCGAAGAAACAGGAAGTGGGTGGGTTTGTGGAGAGCCTGTACATCCTGACCCTCGTGGAGAACAGGCAGAGCGCGCCAGGGAGCTGAGGAGAGCGGATGCACACAGAGAGAGGAGAGACCAAGAGCTAGGCCGGAGTGCAGACAAGTGGATCGGCGCCTCAAATCGGGCCACCCAGCCTTGCGGGAGAGGGACATCACCAGCTGTATTCCGAGTGCAGTGCTGAGGAGAGAAGACCCCGAGTAAGGAGTACCGCGGTCGATTGAAGCGGGGAGCAGGCGGTAAGCTGGTTGAGTTGCGGCTGACAGACAGAAGGCCAGACAACAGATCCGGTGGTCGGCGTCCCAGTCAATTCGAGCGGAGAGACGTCCTGGGTCAGCGGAACCTCAAGCTTGCGCTGGATGGGTGAGAGGCCCCAAGGCCGTGTGTAAATAAAGCGTACGCTGCTGTTTCCTTCTAAAACCCACAGGGCCCCAACTGACTAGTCGAAGACATCGTTAAAGTAAAGCTCACTGGCCAGTAGAAAAGTACCCGGGTACCTACATACACAATACATATCACTTCAAGTTCTGGGACTTAACCTGTGCAGGACTCAGTTTCCTTTTTCCAATCCATACAAGGGGGCAAAGTAAAAGCTACATTCTGAACGATTTTTCCCTTTTTTTTGTCCCGCTGCGCGTCTATCGTAATACGAGAACTGTGTATTTTATTGTGTCCCGCTACGCGGTTTTTCCTCGAATTTCGTATCTTTTAATTTTCTGCTCGGTCGGGTTTTTTCCGAAAATACGAAGCCCTCGTGTTTTCGTTTCTTTACCGCTACGCGTTTATCGTGTTACGAAAGTACTGTAAATCTTCCTGCATATACCGTGTCTTAAGAGCTGCAAACCTTTTAGTAAACCTTTTAAATTATAAAACTGTTCAGCGTGTTGGAGTATATTTATTCCCTAGTGCGGGGAGACTGACCCGTGGTTCATTTTCAGCGGCTCCTCCGGGAGTGAGCGCTACACGTGGGGGCTCGTTTCCGGGATTCAGTCTCTGGAAAAACCGCATCTAAAGGGTTAAATATGGATCCAGACACTGCTGCCGAATGGTGTGGGGAGTATAGTAGTCAGTTAGCATGTTGCATAGTCATGGATATTCCCGCAGACACTTGGGCCGAAGATCAGATTCGCCAGGCCGTGGCCACGCTAGCACCAGATCATCGGGGTTAATTCTGGACATTAAGAAAAACCCAGATACCTCTCACACGCATGTTCTTCTCGAATGGAGAAAAGGTATTCCAGCATGTTTTCGGGGCGCGAGCGTGAAGCTGACCGATGAGGTGGAAGTCCAACTGATTCAGCCAAGTGCGCCACGTGGCGAAGCCGAAAGTGTTTCCGCGCCCAGTCCGTTGGCCATGATCGGGCCTGAATTTATCGTGGCTATTGGAGATTTGCTGGCTAAATGTCAGAAAACAAGCCCTCCTCACACTAATTTCGGTTATCGACGGTTAAGGAACTTTACAGGAAATGTACCAACTCCGGCGGGAGAAGAAACCTTTGAGGAATGGGTGGAACAGGCGATGCAGGCACTGGATGAGTGGGACGTCCCTGAGGCCCAGAAAAAGCAAAGGATCACCGAGAGTTTAAAGGGACCTGCGTCAGAAGCGGTGAGAAACCTAAAATTGAGTAGAAAAGATTGTACTGCTTTGGATTATCTGAACGTTCTTGAAGAAGTGTTTGGGCGAACAGAAAAGGCAGCGGAACTGGTATATCAGTACGAACACACCTATCAGAAAGAGGTGAGAGAATGATTGATTACATGAGGCGCTTGGATAAGATTCTGCACCAAATACTCCTCAAGAAAGGGCCCAACCGGCTGACGTAGATAAGATACGAATAAAGCAGATCCTGAGAGGCTCTCAACCGTTAGATCCGGTGATGATGCAGCTGAGAAGCAGAGCAGTCAATCAAGAGTTGAAGTACTTGGAACTGATCCGAGTTGTACGAGAGGAGGAGGCTCTGCTGGAAGAGAAATCCTTCAGGCGGGGAGAAAGGGCTTATGCACAACCTGCAAGATATAACGACGGTCTGCAGCCTGAAAACGACTCGTTAGACACCTATGGATCTGACCTGGACGAACAGGAACAGTTAGTCGGGTTTAAATCCACGAAGGGCTGCTAAAGAATCGAACCCTTCTGAACGAAGCGAGTTGTTCAAGACTGTAAAGAAGGTACAGGAAGCTCAAACTGAACTGCAGAAAGCGCACGCTGAACTGTGCAGGGTGTTGATGAAGGTGACCGAGATGCAGGGGGAAATGCAAAAGTTCCTAACAGGTATGCAGACGACGGAAGTTGCCGTGGCGTCTGGTCCAAACCCTTTAACAAAATCTCAACAAGAAACTATGTCTCCGCTCTCTAAGAAGAGATGTTTTGGTTGTGGAGAAATGGGCCATTTCCGTGCGCAGTGTAAAGGCCGGAAGCCTGAGAAGGATAAAGTTGAGTGGCTGCTGAAAGCCTTAGAGGGACTGTTATCTACTCCACAGCGGGAAACGCCAGAGGGCACCAGTAAAGGAGCAACCTAGGTGCCCAGAAGTTGAATCTCGCTCCAAGAACCAATTTAAAACTAAGAGGGCAAGAGGGCCCAAAGTTAAGCCAACTGCTGAGCCTGCCAGAATGGAAAGAGTCACTCCCTTAGCGTCCGGGTCTACGTCATGGGGAGGCAATGCACACCCAAAACCTGCACGGGCCAAGAAAAAGGCCAGGGTCCAGCAAACTGGGTCTAAACGTCCGGATACCGCTACAAAGTTTCCTGATCAGCTGATAGGTCCTTCTCCGATTGTGCCAATTCAAGTGGAGGGAGTCTACACTAAAGCCCTGTTGGATTCAGGGGCCCAAGTGACTTTGATCTACCGAGATTTCTATGAGAGACACTTGAAACACATTCCCTTGCAAGAACTGAAGGATTTGGAAATATGGGGTATCGGCACTGAGAAACTCCCTTATGACGGGTATCTGCAAGTAAGGTTGGAGATCGGATCTGAAGTCATCGGACAGTCCGGAGGCTGTGACGCCTTGGCCATTGTGTGCCCCCGACCCTCGGGTGCAAACAGAAGCTCTCTGATAGTGGGGACGAATACGGACCTAGTGCGGCGTCTCCTGACCCCCATCGTAGTGGAAGAAGGGTCAACTCAAGGAGTGCACCCCATGTTACGACCGGTCTATCAGAGGATGGTTGAAGAACGGAAAGCACCTGCTGAGGTGGGAAGACTGTGGAGACTGGGTGGGACAGAGAAGGTTCTGCAAGCAGGAGAAGTAGCGAGCTTCCGGGTTTCAGTCAAGTTGAACGGATCGCAACCAGGCCCTATGTGGTGCTGGGAACCGATGTCAGTCATGGGAGTGAAACCGGAGTCGAAGTAATTCCTGAAATAATCTCCACAAAAGCCTTGAAGAGAACACGAGGAAGAGTCTCGGTCAGTGTGTGCAATGTGACAGATTCTCCAGTGTCCTTAAAGCACGAATGCCTATCGGGCAAGTAGAGTCTGCTACACCCCTCTCTACCGATTCAGGAGGGGGAGAAGATAAAGAGATTCCAGATGAAAGATTCTACCCCAAGGACGCCCCCATTTCACCTGAGTGGAAGAAACGTCTTCAGTCTCAAGTTCTAAAGTGGAAAGAATTATTCTCGAAAGATGAGTTCGATGTGGGCCTGGCTAAGAGTACGGAACACCGCATTCGGTTGCAAGAAGACAAGCCGTTTCGTGAAAGGTCAAGGCGAGTTCCGCTGGGAGACTTGGATGATCTGCGAGAACAGCTAAATGAGTTGCAGAGAACCAATGTGATTCAAGAGTCCAGGAGCCCATATGCATCTCCAATAGTGCTGGTCAGGAAGAAGAATGGTTCTGTCCGCTTGTGCATAGACTATCGCACCCTGAACCGAAGAACCATCCCCGACCAATACGCCACTCCTCGGATTGAAGATGCCTTACAGTGTTTGTCTGGAGCAAAGTGGTTCAGTGTACTAGACCTGCGAAGCGGATATCATCAGATACCGATGCACCCTGAAGACAAAGAGAAAACTGCGTTCATTTGCCCACTGGGGTTCTTTGAGTTCAATAGAATGCCTCAAGGTCTGACGGGAGCTCCAGCCACGTTTCAACGGTTGATGGAGAAGACAGTCGGGGATATGAATCTAATCGAAGTGTTAGTGTACCTGGATGACATAATTGTGTTCGGGAAGACTCTGGAAGAGCATGAGCAACGTTTGGAGAAGGTCTTGAAGAGGCTCCATGAAGAGGGGTTGAAATTGTCTCTGGAGAAATGCCAGTTCTGTTTACCGTCAGTCACATATCTGGGACACGTGGTCTCGGCAGAAGGTGTTTCGACAGATCCTCGAAAGTTGGAGGCCGTAGCTTCTTGGCCTAGACCTCGAAACGTCACTGAACTTAGATCTTTCTTGGGATTCTGCTCATACTATCGAAGATTTGTGGGAGGATTTGCAAAGATAGCTCAGCCGCTGAACAAACTCCTACAGAAAGAAACCACCGAAGAAGGCTGTAAGGTCTCTGACCGAAACCCCTTCCGCTCCGGGACCAAGGAAAGCTAAAGAGTCCATACAAGGTGAATGGACTAGTCAATGTGAAGGTGCGTTTGTGAAGCTGAAAGAGAATCTAACCCGAGCTCCTGTTCTGGCCTACGCGGACCCTCACAAGCCGTATGAACTACATGTGGATGCCAGCCGAGAAGGTCTGGGAGGAGTCCTATATCAGGAGTATGATGGATTGCTGAGGCCTGTAGCGTACGTGAGCCGGAGCCTTGCGCCTTCTGAGAAGAACTATCCTACTCACAAACTGGAGTTCCTAGCCTTGAAGTGGGCAGTGGTGGACAAGTTGAAAGACTATCTGTATGGAGCTGAGTTCGTGATCAAGACGGATAATAATCCTCTCACCTATATCCTTACTACTGCAAACTGGACGCAACGGGACATCGGTGGTTGGCCGCTCTGTCAGGGTTTCGGTTCAGCCTGAAGTATCGCCCTGGGGTGAACAATCGATCGAGATGCTGATGCTTTATCAAGAAGACCCTACACTACAGAATGGACTCAGGTAACTCCAGACGGGGTGCAAGCTTTGTGTCAAGGAACAGAACGCCGGGTCAAGGGAGGAGTTGAAGCGGAGGCCATAGGAGTCATGGCCGCGGCTGTTCCTGAGTTCTACTGTAACCCTACGCAATTGAGGGATGAAAATCTACCTACCTTTTCCAAGCAGGACCTGAAAGCGGATCAAGCTAGAGACCCTTTGATTGCATTGACCATAAAGGCCCTGACTGCAAACCAGCGAGAGATTCTGTTAACCAATTCCCGGATGGAGCCAGATTGGTTTACAAAGAGTGGGAGCGGTTGAAGATGTTGGATGGGGTGGTCTACCGAAGGGGCCCTCGACCAATTCCGAAGAGATTCAACAGTTATTTCTCCCCACTAAACACAGGGAGAGTGTGTTGCGATCACTACATGATGAGCATGGACATTTGGGTGCTGAGAGAACTTTTAAATTGGTGCGAGATAGGTTTTATTGGCCTTGCATGAGGGCTGAAGTTGAGAGTTACTGCCATTCCTGTCTGAGGTGCATTCAGAGGAAAACTCTACCAACCCGAGCTGCTCCAATGAGCCATCTACAGAGTCAGGGACCCATGGATTTGGTGTGCATTGACTTCCTGTGCTTAGAGCCGGATGCTAGTGGGCAAGGGAACATTCTGATAGTGACTGATCATTTCACCCGTTATGCCCAAGCTTTTTCTACAAAAGACCAACGCGCTCCGACAGTGGCGAAGGTGCTGATGGAAAAGTTCTTTGTTCATTACGGCCTGCCAAGAAGAATACACTCTGATCAGGGAAGAGACTTTGAAAGTAGATTGGTCGGGCAATTGCTGGAGTTGTTGGGAATTCAAAAGACTCGAACTACGCCATACCACCCTCAGGGTGATGCTCAGCCTGAAAGGTTTAATCGCACGCTGCTAAATATGCTGGGGACCTTGTCTAATGTGGAGAAGCAGAGTTGGAGTCGTCACATAGCTACTCTGGTGCATGCATATAACAGTACGGAGAGTGATGCCAACTGGATATTCACCGTACCGTCTTATGTTCGGAAGAGAAGCTCGACTGCCGGTTGATTTGGCATTTGGGTTATCTCTAGACCAGACGTCGGTAGCTTCTCATAGAAACTATGTGGATAGACTTCGGAAGAATCTGGCTTCTGCGTTTGAACAGGCCCGTTTGACTTCAGGTAACAGGGAGCAAGAGGAACAAGAAGAACTATGATTTGAAGGTTCGAGTACAGGATCTACAACCCGGTGATAGGGTTCTGTTGAAGAATTTGGGTGCTGCTGCGAGACACAAGCTGGCGGATAGATGGAGTTCTCAGGTTTACATTGTTTGCAAACAACTGCCAGGTCTGCCGGTGTATCAGATTCGCCCTGATGGAAAGGCTGGTCCCCTCAAGAATTGGCACCGAAATCACTTGTTACCTTTGAGAGAGGCTGTGAGGGTACCAGTGGAAAACGAACTTCCTCCGGCGAATCCGCGTGCTCCACGTGTCCCTCCTGTTACTCGGTCTCAACAGACCCGGGCTGTCGAAGAGAGCGAAAGGGACAGTGAGGAAGAAAGTTTCTGTCTGGACTGGATACGTTCACCGGAGCCTGAAGAGATTACCTCAGTTCCTGAACGATGGGAGAGTAATTTGAGGCCTGAAGCTCCTGAATTCTTGTTGGAAGTCCCTGAGACTGTTGATATCCCTGAGCCGCTTGAATTTCAGTGGGAAGCCCCTGAGGCTGTGGGGATCCCGGTAGCTCCGGAAGCTTATTCAGGTGATTACGGTTCTATGCCTTCACTGGAGGGATCATACTCTGAAGAAACGTCTGCTCCAGTGATAGAAAGAGAAATTGAGCCAACGCCATAGTACTTCCACCTGAAGAGGAACGGAGGGAGCCTGAACAAAAACGCTCTATTCGGCCGCCCCAGCGACTTACTTATGACTCACCTGGACATAGCACTGAAGAGGCCATCACCACTGTGCAGAGATTGCCTGAAGTGTCTGCTATGTTAGCTGAGGTAGCCCAGACCATGAGTCAGCTTGAGAAAGTGTTTCTAACCCACTGCATGCATGCTGCTGAACCTGTATATGCTGTATAAACTGTGTGCATATTGTAAAGGATAATGTAACTGTTGTACCTCCTTGGAGAGACCCAAGAGTTCTAGGAGGGGGAGAGTGTAGCGATGTGTTAAAGTTTACTGTGGCAGTACCCATTTTTGGCCACAAGATGGAGACTATCACGATTTAAAGACCCTGGACACTTGAACTACATGTCCATGCATGCTTTGCGAAGAAACAGGAAGTGGGTGGGTTTGTGGAGAGCCTGTACATCCTGCACCTCGTGGAGAACAGGCAGAGCGCGCCAGGGAGCTGAGGAGAGCGGATGCACACAGAGAGAAGGAGAGACCAAGAGCTAGGCCGGAGTGCAGACAGAGTGGATCGGGCCTCACAATCGGGCCACCCAGCCTTGCGGGAGAGAGACATCACCAGCTGTATTCCGAGTGCAGTGCTGAGGAGAGAAGACCCCTCGAGTAAGGAGTACCGCGGTCGATTGAAGCGGGGAGCAGGCGGTAAGCTGGTTGAGTTGCGGCTGACAGACAGAAGGCCAGACAATAGATCCGGTGGTCGGCGTCCCCAGTCAAGTTCGAGCGGAGAGACGTCCTGGGTCAGCGGAACCTCAAGCTTGCGTTGGATGGGTGAGAGGCCCCAAGGCCGTGTGTAAATAAGCGTACGCTGCTGTTTTCCTTCTAAAACCCACAGGGCCCCAACTGACTAGTCGAAGACATCGTTAAAGTAAAGCTCACTGGCCAGTAGAAAAGTACCCGGGTACCCTACATACACAAATACATATCACTTCACGTTCTGGGACTTAACCTGTGCAGGACTCAGTTTTCCTTTTTCCCAATCCATACAAGGGGCAAAGTTAAAAGCTACATTCTGAACGATTTTCCTTTTTTTTTTGTTCCCGCTGCGCGTCTATCGTGATACGAGAACTGTGTATTTTATTGTGTCCCGCTACGCGGTTTTTCCTCGAATTTCGTATCTTTTAATTTTCTGCTCGGTCGGGTTTTTTTCCGAAAATACGAAGCCCTCGTGTTTTCGTTTCTTTTACCGCTACGCGTTTATCGTGTTACGAAAGTACTGTAAATCTTCCTGCATATACCGTGTCTTAAGAGCTGCAAACCTTTTAGTAAACTTTTTAAATTATAAAACTGTTCAGCGTGTTGGAGTATATTTATTCCCTAGTGCGGGGAGACTGACCCGTGGTTCATTTTCAGCGGCTCCTCCGGGAGTGAGCGCTACATAGATAATAAAAATGTTCAGTTCTCCTGCTTATATGAATTTGTGATGATCATAACAAGATTATTAGCAATGCAGCTTCCAAAAATATCAATAGAATATAAAAATATATGTGGTATAATGCCTGTATATGAAAATTACAGTAACCGTTGTATCAATCTGTACTATACAGGGATTTTCAGCAATTAAAAACCTCTCAATCTTATCCCTGTGTACTAGTGAGTGATCCCAGAGCTCTTCCTGTAGTTCTACACTCTTCCTTGATGTAATGCTGAAGCAAAGTCTTTGAACCAGTGAGATCTGGGGCTGCTATTTGCAGCTCGTTTATAGTAATACAGGGTGATGGAGACAGTTAAAACAAACAATTTCATTTCTCCACAGGGGGCGCAGTAATCTTGCTTAAAAAGATGTGAAAATGGGGTTTTGATGTGGTCCTCCCTGTTGTAAATACTCTGTATGGAAAAATGGTGAGCCCCTCTGAACTCTATGTTTGTCTTCATCCACAGCCACTCACCACCACCATTTTTCCCTCTGCTGTGTCAGGATACAGGTTTCGGGGCAGCAGATTCGAGCACATGCAATAAAAATGTGGTTTGCTTTTACTGTGATGCATGAGTTTTTGTTTGGGTTTGCAAAGCTGATATATATTCAGAAGGATTTATTATAAGGAACACAGGAGAAATAACAATATAAGGGGGGGTTATGCAAGAAAAGGGAAATGATGAATAAACCGGAGGCATACAGATGAGGCAAGAATAAAAGGGGTGATATATTAACGATGGAGATCCAGAACAAAGGAATATATACACACACAATCATATTATATATATATAAATCATATACATAAAATTAGAGAGTTATGAGTAAGAGAGGGAAACAGATATAACATATACAGATTACAGGTAATGGTACTTAACCACTTCGCTGCTGAGGACGCGCTCAGCGCGTCCTCAGCAGTCCCGCTGGTATGCGGAGGACACGCTGAGCGCGTCCTCCCATCGGGGTCAGCGTTCGGCCGGGTTCCGGCCAATCGCTGGCCCCTCCGGTGCGGGCTGACATCCTGGATGTCAGCCGCGCATCCGGACCAGCAGCCGCCAACATTAGGTGTCATCGCGGGGGCGCGATGACACCTAATTCAGGCGCCCCCCCCCGCATGTGCGGAGGAGGCGCCTGAAAGGGAGGGGGGGGAGGTCCTTCGGACCTCTCTCCCTCCCGATCGGCGGCGCACAGGGGGTTAACCCAGGCATCATTTGGAAGGGCACAGCCTGCCCTTCCAAATGATGCCTGGCATTAACCCCTGGGGAGCTGGATCGCGAATCGGCGCTGAAAAGCGCCGGTTCGCGATCCTTTCCCGGAGCTGGCCGACATCTTGGATGTCGGCCAAGCCTCCGGGAACTCCCCCAGAGGACTGGCGTCATCGTGCGTAGCACGATGACGCCAGTCCTAGCGTTAACCCCTAAGGCTAGGGACAGATGAGCGCATTTTCTGCAGCCACCGTCAAAATGTACGTCGATGCGTGCGCACGCATTTTTTCACGGAATACGCTTAAGTGGTCAGACGATGCGCAATTCTGGACGTATTTCATGACGATGGGGTGAAAAGAAGTCTAGGGAAATCCGGCTGTTTGAACGTTATGTTGGCCGCACACTAGCAGCGTCTGACGTCTCCCAATCACGCACACACGCTGCTATGCGGCCGCAGCGCACTCTGTACGTCTGTAGCAGCGGTTTAACGTTCTCGAAAAAATGCGTTCATTTTCCACTTGCGTTGCGCGGCCGGACTTTTGTGCGACCGTACGTCGTATATTGGCCGTCATTGCATGGCATCTGCTGCTAGCACGGCCGTGATTATGTGCGCCAGAACGCGCGTTCGCACTGCCTCAGTCTGACCCTAGCCTAACTGCCACCAACTGTGGAGATAGGGAGTTCATTAGAACTCCCTATCTCCCGATCCGTGGCAGTTAGGGGTTAAATTTTGGTATCGTTGGATCGGCCAGAGCATGGCCGTTCCAACGATACCAAACACTACAGTGAAAATTTTTGTAAAAAAAGAAAAATAAAAATTAAAAAAAAAATAATTAAACACTTTTTTTTGGGTTTGTTAATGCAGCAATATTGTTCCCATTTCAATTATAATGTGAACAATGATGCTGCACTAACGATTTTTGTATGACGTGCGTTTGTTAAAAATAGTGTCATTTTCCCCAAAAAAAAATGTAACGAGACCCCATCTCTAATTTTTTTAACAAACGCACCCCATACAAAATATAACCGCAATTGCTCGCATGTTAAAATGTGGAAAAAAACACTTTACACATTGTAAATTATTGAAAATACATATTTTATTGCATTTTTTGTTATAATATAAAGACATGACATAACGTATACATATAATAATGACATATTATGAATCTACCGAGTCTGACGGAAAGAACGATATATAATATGTCTGGGTCATATACTAAAATAAGCCTTCAAAACACGTTTAAACATGATGAGCAAAACAGGTAAAAAATGACCTCAGCATAGGGGCGGGAAAAGCCTCAGCAGCGAAAGGGTTAAAGCAGAGAAAAAATATATATAGGTTATACAGAGAAAGACACTTAGAAGAGTTTAAGGAAAACAAGAATACACTGAATAAATATATGCAAGAGAGAAGATAACAAAGAGGAAGAAGTCTTTAAATAATAAAGTAGTAACTTAGTCCTCAGAGTGCACTCTGCATAGGTATCCAGGTAGTAAATGAAATAAGTCCTTGTAATCCAGGGGAGGTGATGGGAGAAATCCAGGGAGAAACAATAAATCCAGTAAGTAGGAAGAGGAGATCCAGCAGGTAGAAGTGGCATCCAGAACTCAGGTAAGTAGGGATTGCACAAGTTCAGCTCCTAACAGCTTGGAGGTTCCAAGTCAATGAAAAAGCATTGGGCTTCAGGTGTGGCCTGGTTTTATGCAGGGTGATCAATGGAATTAAACAACACCTGAGCGCTGCATGGTAGGAGGTGAATCTTAGTACTACTGCTGCAAGTCCTATTGCTATGAGGCAGCGCTATGCTTTTTATTACGCCGTCAGCGATTTTCCTTACATGCTGTCCCACCCACCCAGCCCCTATCCTAATTATATAGCCTCCTTTTCTCAGCTGCTTCAATCCTAGCTCGGTTTAACCTCATCATGCCCAAGCTCTTGGTCTATCATTATGCAGTGTCTGCTATATTCTATCTGGGTCTTTTCTCCACACTCCCCCTGGTCCCTTTTGTTTCACTTGCCTCAGTCCCTCAGATTGTAAGCTCATGGGATGTCTATCTGAGCACTCCTATAAAGTGCTGCATTAGCAGGACAATTATCCTACGGGCAGGGCCGTCTGTTCCTTATGTTTTATTATTTATTTGTCACCTGTCTGTGTTTCCCCATTGTAAATCGCAACGGAATCTGTTGGAGCTGTATAAGTACTTGTAACTCTAACTGCAACTAATGAATGCTTTACAACGTATTCCAATGCAAAATCGACTTAACTGGTAGTGAAAGGGTTAACCGATCATTTAAAAAAAATCATTATCCAAATGATACAGTATGCGCATGGTTAAAAGTTATAAAATAAATATATTGTCAGTCTCATATCAGAAAGACATACACATTTTCTGTACAGTATAATAAAGGAATTGGCTACTTAGTGTCAGTGGTGAATATTTATAAAGCACAACATATCCTGCAGCGCTGTGCAATAGTTAGGGAGGATAAAACAAACAGAAAATGGACAAACAAGTTTGACATGAGGAAACCGGTTGAAGGGGGGCTGTTCTCTTTATTATATTATAATAGGGGGTCAGACAGTGGCCAAAATTGGTGCAATGTTTTGGCCTGACAGGCTGTAACCATCCACATTCTGTTAACCATGTACAGTCAGGTCCAGAAATATTGGGACATCGACACAATTCTAACATCTTTGGCTCTATACACCACCACAATGGAGTTGGAATGAAACAAATACAATGTGCTTTAACTGCAGGCTGTCAGCTTTAATTTGAGGGTATGTACATCCAACTCAGGTGAACGGTGTAGGACTTACAGCAGTTTGCAGATGTGCCTCCCACTTGTTAAGGGACCAAAGGTAATGGGACAGAATAATAATCATAAATCAAACTTTCCCTTCTTAATACTTGGTTGCAAATCCTTTGCAGTCAATCACAGCCTGAAGTCTGGAACGCATAGACATCACCAGACGCTGGGTTTCATCCCTGGTGATGCTCTGCCAGGCCTCTACTGCAACTGTCTTCAGTTCCTGCTTGTTCTTGGGGCATTTTCCCTTCAGTTTTGTCTTCAGCAAGTGAAATGCATGCTCAATGGGATTCAGGTCAGGTGATTGACTTGGCCATTGCATAACATTCCACTTCTGTCCCTTCAAAAACTCTTTGGTTTCTTTTGCAGTATGCTTTGGGTCATTGTCCATCTGCACTGTGAAGCACCGTCCAATGAGTTCTGCAGCATTTGGCTGAATGTGAGCAGATAATATTGCCCGAAACACTTCAGAATTCATCCTGCTGCTTTTGTCAGCAGTCACATCATCAATAAATACAAGAGAACCAGTTCCATTGGCAGCCATACATGCCCACGCCATGACACTATCACCACCATGCTTCACTGATGAGGTGGTATGCTTAGGATCATGAGCAGTTCCTTTCCTTCTCCATACTCTTCTCTTCCCATCACTCTGGTACAAGTTGATCCTGGTCTCATCTGTCCATAGGATCTTGCTCCAGAACTGTGAAGGCTTTGTTAGGTGTTGTTTGGCAAACTCTAATCTGGCCTTCCTGTTTTTGAGGCTCACCAATGGTTTACATCTTGTGGTGAACCCTCTGTATTCACTCTGGTGAAGTCTTCTCTTGATTGTTGACTTTGACACACATACACCTACCTCCTGGAGAGTGTTCTTGATCTGGCCAACTGTTGTGAAGGGTGTTTTCTTCACCAGGGAAAGAATTCTTCGGTCATCCACCACAGTTGTTTTCCGTGGTCTCCCGGGTCTTTTGGTGTTGCTGAGCTCAGGGGCGGATCCAGAGACTAGTCTCGGGAGGGGCACTGACAGAAAATAAGGTGTTTTAGCAGAGAGCCCGACTCACGAGAATTTACAGAGGGCCCGGCTCACAGGAGCTTACAATCTAGAGGAGCAGAGGGCCCGGCTCACAGGAGCTTACAATCTAGAAGAGCAGAGGGCACCCAGGAGCTTACAATCTAGAGGAGCAGAGGGCACCCAGGAGCTTACAATCTAGAGGAGCAGAGGGCACCTAGGAGCTTACAATCTAGAGGAGCAGAGGGCACCCAGGAGCTTACAATCTAGAGGAGCAGAGGACACCCAGGAGTTTACAATCTAGAGGAGCAGAGGGCACCCCGGATTTTGCAATCTAGAGGAGCAGAGAGCCCCCAGCTCACACATGGATTTGCCCCCAGCTTATGGATTTGCCCCAGCTCATGGATTTGCCCCAGCTCACACATGGATTTGCCCCAGCTCACACATGGATTTGCCCCAGCTCATGGATTTGCCCCAGCTCACACATGGATTTGCCCCCAGCTCACACATGGATTTGCCCAGCTCATGGATTTGCCCCAGCTCATGGATTTGCCCCCAGCTCATGGATTTGCCCAGCTCATGGATTTGCCCAGCTCATGGATTTGCGCCCAGCTCATGGATTTGCCCCCAGGTCATGGATTTGCCCCCAGGTCATGGATTTGCCCCAGCTCATGGATTTGCCCAGCTCATGGATTTGCCCCCAGGTCATGGATTTGCCCCCAGCTCATGGATTTGCCCCCAGGTCATGGATTTGCCCCAGCTCATGGATTTGCCCAGCTCATGGATTTGCCCAGCTCATGGATTTGCCCCCAGCTCATGGATTTGCCCCCAGGTCATGGATTTGCCCCAGCTCATGGATTTGCCCAGCTCATGGATTTGCCCCCAGGTCATGGATTTGCCCCCAGCTCATGGATTTGCCCAGCTCATGGATTTGCCCCCAGGTCATGGATTTGCCCCCAGCACATGGATTTGCCCAGCTCATGGATTTGCCCCCAGCTCATGGATTTGCCCAGCTCATGGATTTGCCCCCAGCTCATGGATTTGCCCCCAGGTCATGGATTTGCCCCAGCTCATGGATTTTCCCCCAGGTCATGGATTTGCCCCCAGGTCATGGATTTGCCCAGGTCATGGATTTGCCCCCAGCTCATGGATTTGCCCCAGGTCATGGATTTGCCCCCAGGTCATGGATTTGCCCAGCTCTCACCTGGAAATTGCTCCAGCTCCGGTGTTCAGGGGTTGAGGGGACCCAGATGCCGGGCAGCGCGGGAGTGCCTGCCCGGTCCTGAAGAGTCCGTCCTGTTGAAGGGATGCGGCTGCATGGCGTGCGTGCGCAGGTCACGCGGTCCGGCCAGTCAGGTGGTACAGAGACTCAGTACCACCTGATTAGCCGGACCACGTGACCGGCTGCGCCTGCACGCAGCCGCTTCCCTTTAACAGGACGGACTCTTCAGGACCGGGCAGGCACTCCCACGCTGCCCGGCATCTGGGTACCCGGCTCAAATCTCGGGGGGGGGGGGGCAATTGCCCCGTTGCCCCCCCCTGGATCCGCCCCTGGCTGAGCTCACCGATGCGTTCCTTCTTTTTGAGAATGTTGTTTTGGCCACACCTAATGTTCTTGCTATCTCTCTGATGGGTTTGTTTTGTTTCTTCAGCCTACTGATGGCTTGCTTCACTGATAGTGACAGCTCTTTGGATCTCATCTTGAGAGTTGACATCAACAGATTCCAAATGCAAATAGCACACTTGAAATGAACTCTGGGCCTTTTATCTGCACATTGTAATTGGGGTAATGAGGGAATATCACACACCTAGCCATGGAACAGCTGAGAAACCAATTGTCCCATTACCTTTGGTCCCTTAACAAGTGGGAGGCACATCTGTAAACTGCTGTAAGTCCTACACCGTTCACCTGAGTTGGATGTACATACCCTCAAATTAAAGCTGACAGTCTGCAGTTAAAGCACACTGTGTTTGTTTCATTCCAACCCCATTGTGGTGGTGTATAGAGTCAAAGATGTTAGAATTGTGTTGATGTCCCAATATTTCTGGACCTGACTGTATATTGTACATAAGCATATACTGACAGCCCTGTGATAAAAGTCTATGGCCTGCAGGTGATGACAGCAATACAAAAACAGAAAGACAAGCATAATTACAATCATCGTGATATTTTTCAAAGCATACAGTATACTTGTTATATTTAAGTATCAGTCTTGACACAGTTTTAGACCCGCACTCTGACTCTGGTATCCAGTTACACAGGACTACAGACGCTCCCAGACCAACACTGTGCACATTGTGAGCCTGTATGGGTGATTATTAATATTAGTGCTGTCCTTATTAACCAGCAATGGAGGCATGGACCTGTTATCTAGGAATAAAAAAATATTTAGAAGTCAGATATTTTGCTCAGAAGCGCTAGCTACACGTTTAATAGCAGAGCTGGGCACAGCGGGAGAGTGGGAGCCAGGTTACAGTCTGACCTTGACATATAAACAAACTTATGAGGGGACAGCAAAACAAGATTTATTATTTCAGACTCAGAATTAATAAACCAGATATAGAGAGGAGATATTGGCAAGGATCTGCCCCTGGGGAGCATAGGGGGCACAAAATGACCTTTGAAGGCACAGATACCAACTTCTAAACATCACCTCTGCTCTCTGTGGAATGTATTTACTTAAAACAGTACTGGTCATCCGTTTATTAATAGTCCCCCTTTAACCATGGGCTAGCAATTTATCAAGAAGAAGAAAAATGTACCTGGTATGGAGCTATACTAAAGATTTTTTTCCTTAGAGATCGTTGACAAATATTTGTAATTTCCAAAATACCCATATCATTGACAGTAAAAGCCATTCATAGATTACACGATACGATATTATTGTGATGGATAATTTTATCACACAACAAAAGCATGTTTATTTATATAACACCCCAAATTAACTTTCCATATTACTTGAGATAGTATTGCTATAAACCACCATAGAAAACCACCCCTTCCTTCCTCTCTTGCTTGGTGTTGCTAAGTCAGGGCTGTCAGATTCACGGCCCCCCAAACCCAGATGTTGATGCCTACAATTCCCCTAATTCTTAAAATGCAATAAATGGCCAGGGAATTATGTGAGTTTTAGTTCAGAAACATTGGGGGGGGGGGGTTGGAGTTTGACAGCCCTGTTCTATGTGGTTTTAAACAGATAAAAACTTTAAAGGCTGTATTCCACTCTTGCCAATAACTGCTGGAGCCACTCTGCATGATACGCTGGAGTTGCTATTCCAACCTTGTTGGTCATTAATTTGCTCCTTGGTGGAGAAGAATGAGCTATTCCAAGGTAGCTCGTCCTTCTCTTCTTAAGCTAGTACTAAGAGGTACCAGAACCTGGTGTTAAGTGATTTTATTTTTGCAAAATCACATAAAACTGTAAAATAAAGTGTAGCGCTGCTTTAAAATTGTGCTTGCTGCATTTACTTGTTGTGGCCACCAGAGGGAGACAGGGGTAATATGGACTATACTGGACACAAACGGAACTACAATTTCCATCGTGCTTTGCGGTGGAGACAGGAAGTGGGTGGGAGAGAAAGGAAGGACATCCGCAGACTTGTGCGGAGGATAGCCGGAGTGAGCCGAGCGGCGAAAGATGGAAGACGCACGTGAGACTGCCAGAGATTGTGACCAGGCCGGAGAGCAGGCGCTGCCTCGCGGGTGCTGGGGATCGGGACAGTGACTTGCCAGAGACCTACCTACGCACCGCTGAGAGGTTTTGTACAGACACAAAATTCCAGTTGGACCCCGAGTAAGGAGACCGCGATGATCCACTGGAAGTGCAGGCGGTAGGCCGTAGTTTCTCATTGCGGAGATCGGACAAGCAAGGGAAGTGGATCCGGTGGCACCAAGTTCCAGAGAGTAAAAGCGGAGAGACATCCTTGATCGGGCAGCGGAACAGATTGTCTAACGGATGGGTGAGAGGCCTTCCAGGCCACAGTTCCAAGTTTAACCAAGCACGCTGCATTATTGTCTAAATCTACAGGGCCCCAACATGACTAGTCGAAGATTTGCTCATTCCATTCACTGGCCAGTTGAATACAGTACCCGGGTACACGAGATCATACACACACACCTTTCTGAGACATTACTTTCACGGGACTTACACTCCAGAACTGAAGGGGTTAAACTTTTCTTTTGCCGCCGCGTGTTTTTCCCGCATTACGAAATCCTGTCATTCATATACCGTATCTACTGTACATTATATATGCAGCTTTATTGGGATCAGTAAAGTATATAATCTATAAAATCCACAACAGTGCTGGTGTATATTTATTCCCTAGAGCGGTGAGACTAAACCGAGGTTAATTCAGCGGCTCCTTCGGGGGTGAGCGCTACAAAAGTATCCATTGCTGGCAGCTAGGTGGAAGTCTGCGGATCTCCCATCTCTTACCCTAATTACGGATCGCCTAAAAGAATTTCACTTATTAGATGCAATGTCCAGGAACGTTACAGGATCTCTACAATCCAAGAGAAACTTCTGGTATATTTGGGACACTTACCTTGTATCTAACAATTAGACAGGGGTGGACATACACGGAGGGCTTACACAAGGTGAAATGCTTTATAATATCTAGCCTACCGGGGTCTTATGGTAAAGTCCTTGAGATGCGGAATATGGGAACTAGACCACACTTTGATTAACTGAAAGGTTCCATTTTAATGTTGACAATCGCAGCAGCGACAACTGTCTGTTGTTTGTTTCTTTTTGTTTTCTTATATGTGTTTATTGTTTATTGAAGATACTGCTTTATCATTTATAACTGTATTGTTGAAAAAATCAAAATAAACTTTTAAATTTAAAAAACTAAAATAAAAATAAAGTATCCATAAAATCAAATACTTGCCTCTTTTTTAGACAGTGGAGAGGGCAGCTTGATCCGTCACTTCCTCTCACCGTTCACAACAGGAGACTGGAAACAAATAATTCCCACTGTCCCTCTGCCTTTCCTCCTTGACTCCTGTGGGTAGTGTACGAGCTTGTGCAGAATTAGTACCAGGGTCCCATAGGACTCCATGAAGTCCTATGGACTCCAGGAGCTGAAACCAGTGGCGGTGCACTGCTACCCATATTAGTCTGTGCCTCCCTATTACTCCGAGGCTAAACATTATTCTTCAAATTCTGGCACTATTTATTATTGGAAATAATCTTAACAGACCAGATTTTGAACTAAAGAATCGTTTGACGATTCAAGGTTTTTAATGGAAAAACCTTTTATAAAAATTCTGTATGCGATAATTCCACTAAATCCCTGAAATCCCAATAAATAAATACGACCGTCAAAGAGGAACTGTTGTGTTTATTATATATATAATATAGTGGGATACACTGGTAGATCCAGAGAGGGACACAGGGGGGATTTGCCCACCCCCCGAGCTGCAAACCCATAGGTGGTACAAGGGACCTTTTGAACGGTTGAACCTTTGTAACTCCGGGTCCTTACGCTCTACATCAGTTGTCCCCAACCCTGGTCTTCAGGGCCCACTAACAGGCCAGGTTTTAAGGTTTATCTTGGGGAAATGCAGACTGAATCCTGCAATCAATGAGCAGCAAATCATATCACCTGTGCTGTGCTTCAAATACCTGAGCATCAGGGTTGGAGACCACTGCCCTACATGGTCAGTTGAGGTGTCATTGGAAAGGCCAGCCCCTACCCCTGTCTAGTCCACCCCTCTCCAACTTCTTTTCCAGGATTTCCCTGCAGCCTGCTATGTCCTTGACCCATAGCACTGGCCTTCTCCCTTTATAAGCCAGTTACTCACATTCAGAGGGGCTCCATCATAAGGGTCTGTCTACTGCCTGTTATTTTGTTTCTGCTGCCAGTATTTCTCTCTGTTGTTTGCCCTTTGTTTATTTTTGGTCCCCTGTTTCCCTTTTCTGGTTGTCCATCCGTTTGCCTTGTTCCTGCCATTTGTTTATTTTGGGTTATCCTGATCTGTGCGTTTCGTGTCTGTGACATCTGATATACTGTGTATGACTCCTGGCTTCGTCTAACATTCCATTCTCGTTCTGACTTCTGGCTTCGCCTAACATTCCATTCTGGTTCTGACTCCTGGCTTCGCCTAACATTCCATTCTGGTTCTGACTCCTGGCTTTGTCTGATTATCTGATCTAGTTCCAAACTTCGGCTCTTGTTCTTTCAATAAGTCTTTGGATTTGCATCTCTTTTTCTGGTTTATTCTATGTGCTTCACCCAGCAGTAGTAGTGCCCACCCTTAGTTTAGAGACGGCCATCTAAGGACTGGTGTTCGGATTAGGGTTTCTATGTATGCTACTGGGTGCCTGTGTATCTGGCTCTCCCTTTATTTATTTGTTTTATTTATTTATAAAAGATTTTACCAGGAAGGATACATTGAGATTTCTCTCGTTTTCAAGTATGTCCTGGGTTCTAGAACCCTTTAACCCTTGGCCTTCCTGCTGTTCAGTGGTTTGTCCTTTCTGCTGCTTTCCATGTGCAGCTGTGTGGTGCATCATGTCTAGCTTGCCTGTTATGCAACCAGAAGCAATCCTGCCTTCTGGGCTATCAATCCCGAATATGGGCTCCATCTCGGCTCACGCTGGGTTCCCCTGCGACACAGTGCTGGAGGTTCAACTCCAGCCAGTTCCCGCATGGATACACTTTTTGTGCCCTTGGCCCTCTGCCTTTCATGATATATAGAATGACATGGATCTAGGACATGGATGCTACCATAGTGCACCTTTCAAATTTCAGCCCTGCCCCCTGGTGGTGGAAGCAGGGATTCCTCTGTTTGCTGGATTTCAGGCTCTGCATTCCATTTCCATTGGGCTAATAGTCTGCAGTCACATGACCTGCTCAGCCCTATATGTAGGGCCAGCAGTACACTTGATCCTTGGATCAGGATAGGTTTATTCCTATTGAGTTCCTGCTCCCTGTATTGCTGTTTTGCATTCTGATATTTTCTGTGTTGCTCTGGTTTCTGGATATTCTCACATCTGTCTCCTTAAAATAGATTCCTGTATTTTCGTGTATTGACCTGGACTATTCTGACGATTCTGACTCTTGATCCCTGCTGTATGTTTGTCATACCCTGTATATGCAGTCTGTGTTCAGCTCATATCGCATGGGCTGTGATTTATGAAAGTTCTGCCCTGCAGGTTGCTGAATACGTTGTGTCTATCCCCAGTCCTGAAATCTGTCTTTAGATGAGAAATCATACCCAGTGCAGGGCTTCCTCTTGCCTTTGTGTTCTGCACTATCTCTCTTGTTTCTGAGTTCTGTAAGTGTGTGCTGCATTCTGCTATAAGCAGCAAACATTTTACCTGTCCTCAAGGCTTCAAACTACTCAGCCTAAAGGCCCACCATCACCCTCTATAGGGGGTGCACCGTTACAGCACCCTACCCTTAGAATTGACTAGTACTAATGTGGGTCGTGGGTCAAGATTATTAAACATTTAATTTATTCAAAATTAATTAAGTCAAGATATCAGTGCTCTTTTGATGCCTGACAGAGTAAGCAGAATGGTGTTGAACGCCTTGTTCGAGGAGAAGGGTGTTTGCTATTATAATCACACATCATGTTGTTTTTTCTCCTTCTTCCTATGTATCCTTGCATGCTGTCTTCTGTTGACAGTTCTGGACTGTATTTCTGCTCTTGAGGATGTTTTCTGGAGTGAGATGGCCCTTAGGTTCACTCTTGCTTTGGGTGAGGTTTGGGGATTTGTGTTGTAGAGAGACAGAAAAATTCATGATAGTGCTGTTTATCTTTTCCATCAAATTGTTTCTTTCTTTTTCAGTATTTGACATGTCTGTCGGGATTTTGCAGGTTATGTAGTACTGAGGAAAATGGGCCTACAATATTATCAGATATTAACGCAATTATATGCGAGCTTCTTTAAATAATGGGCACTATGATGGTCTTCAGATTTATTTACAAGCCACAATGTTTTTTTAGTACTCAACGTGAAAATATGACAATAAAGTGCATGCCATAGGGCTGGATGGGATGGAATTTACATTTTCAATTTGGAATACAAACTGGTAAGACAGGATCGAGGCCACAGGTCCAATGGAAATGTTTATTTTATAGCAAAAGCCTGCTGTCTTATCAGTTTATAAGGAAAATCCTTTTTTTTTTTCCACCTGAAAGATATTTCGATGCAGAGGCAGAAAAGTGTGGCTACCACAGCGGCAGCAAACCTGTTGTACGGTAATCCTCTGGGTGCTCCACCAAGGGGTCCGCCATCCCGTACCAGACTTTCACAAAAACCATGGGCCACACCAAAGTAACCATAGAAAAAAATATCTTTAATCACCGCCCAAGGGGGGCTAAAATTGCGACGTTTTGCCTTTAGGCCTTAGTGATGCATTCGGTTTGGCCCATGGTTTTTGTGAAAGTCTGGTACGGGATGGCGGACCCCTTGGTGGAGATGAAAGATTTTTCAAAAGGGAAAGTTGAAGACCAAAGACATGGCCCTTCTTACCCGCTCTAGTCTTAAGTTGTGTTTTCCAAGAAGTCCCACACAAAGCCTATAGTGAACGGTTGAGTTGTACAGTTACATGAACAAGTAACAAAAGCTGTATCATTATTATTGCATTGGTGCAAGTAAATATATGATACTATAGAAAATTGTTCTGTTTTATTAGATTTACCTTTTTTATAGTGTCATACTGCCGAGTATCCCATTATGACACTGGATACATTTAAGAAAAATAGAATTTAAGCATCTGACTGCAGACTATTTGCACGCTCTTTCCAAATTCCTTTCTGAACCCTGAACAGTCTAACATTAACAGATAAAAAAATGGAACTTTATTTTCCTGGTGTTGATTTGATCCTCAAGGATTCTACTTTGTGATGTAGTTACTGTAAATGGATGTGAGCTGGGAGACGTGGTCTGTCCATCAGTGACTTTACATGGCGGATTAGGTTTCTTTGTGGGACGTACACTTTGGGTGACCCCACCGTGTGTGCAGCCTCTTGGCTTAAAGTTGAAGAATTTAGAGATTTGATCAGGAAATCCTGTGTAAGAAGATTGGATGACAATTTGATTAGTTAGGAGGGGGGTCATATCACCATCAGAAAAGTGGATGGACCCCAAGTTTCTTTTTTTGCAGCCAACCCAAGACTGTTCAATTACAGATTACTGACACATTTTACTTCCCACAAACAAGTTTATTAACTTTTACATCAGCATGTTTTATCAAATATAAACCGGAAGTAAAATGTTGTATTCTTAATCACTAATCCTTATTCTTTAATGTGTGCCAATTTCCACCGCCTTCTGCTTTGATTATGGCACACATTCGCCGTGGCATCGTTTCGATAAGCTTATGCAAAGTTGCAACGTTTATTTCCGTTCAGAGTTCGAATGATTTCTTGGCAAGATCTTGTATTGATGATGGGAGAGTCGCAGCGCTGCTTAAAGTCTCTCCAGCTCATCCCAAAGATTCTCAATGGAGTTAAGATCTGGACTGTGTGGTGGCCAATCCATGTATGAAAATGATGTCTTATTTTGCCGCTCCCACTCCCCAGTGTATCCACACCAAATTTTGTCTCTGTTCCCATAATACTTCTCATACTCTTGTAAGGACTCTCCCCCATTTCATATACCCTTGGGGCCCTACACCATTCTCCGCGCTAAAATAGGAATGCTAACAGGGAAAATCTGGGCCTGCAGGGTTCCCTGTAGCGTCCCCATTTTATTTCGAGGCAGGCGCTAGCCAAGCACCTTGCCCTGGAACCCTGCTGTGAGTATCACCTCCTGGAGTCCCTAGGACTCCAGGTAGGGTTGCTTTTCCAGGCCGTGAGTCCTGCACGCTCTCGCGAGAACGTTCAGTTCCGTGGAATGATTGCAGAGGGAGACTGGAAACTATTTGTCCCCAGTCTCAAACTGCTTGCGGCCAGGAGAAGCGTTGGATCAGGCCACCATTCTTGCTATGGGATAAGAGGGGAGTATAGAATTTATTGGGGGGGTTAGGGGGAGCTGAATAATTTAGCACCAACTTTTAGGTGTAGCTATAATTTTGGCTTGCGCGTCGCGACGGTAATTAGCGCTAGCACTAGTAATATCTACTTATCAAAACGCTAATTAAAGATTGTGCTCCTCATGTTAAGACTAGGATGCACAAAGTACAGTAAGCTCCCGGAAGCTAGCGCATAACCGCTGCGCTAATTGATCTTTTAATTTATTTTTTATATTAGGTTCGATTATTCCTATTGTTTCTTTCTATATTTTTATAAAGGTGGGGCCTCCAGCTCTGGGATACCATGTTTATGACCAGACACTTGCAGGAGGTGGGGATATGACGAATTCGCTTTCTTCCTTTTATTTGTTGGCCGAGCAAATTAGCTGCTCGCGGTGAGAGAGCGGTGTCTACTCTCGACAGAGGGCGGTCACAGACAGAGGGATCTTGTAGCTGTACTGTGGTAATGGCAGGAGGGTGCTGCTGCAAGTTCCAGTGCAGCATAGGTAGACAATAAATTCTAACATAGTACCCACGGATATATTGGTCCAGAGTGGCACCTCCCTCTCCTAATGGCACCCTAGGCAACTGCCTGTTTTGCCTAACAGATGCACAAGCCCTGGTCCTGAGCAAATCTTTTTGCCGGCTGAAATATATTAATCACTGCAATCCAATAAAAGGATCACACCGATTTGCTTAGTTAAATCCAGATGGTAACTATTGGCCCAAACAGTGTAATATATATATATTGTATTTGAAAGGTACATAATTTTATTATGTGTTAATGATTACCTGAAAACATAAATTTAACTATGGACTATGATGTGCCAAGTCGATTTTTATTGCATTTAGAAGGCGTAACTATAGCTCTTTATGTATTCCTGTTCAGACAATATCCCTTATCAGGTAAATATCAGGGGATACAAAGTGGCATGCCCTTTCTTCCTTTCAACAATAATTTTGCTGATTTCATATAAACATTTTTCTCTAATGGATTGAGCCAGCCTTATTGATCAGATTAGGAAAATAACCCAAAAAATGTCCAGTGTTTAAAAATGTGTTAAAATCACAAATAGTGGATGTTCTCTGGAGACTATGACCATACAAATATGACTTGAGTGCGTAAGATGAGCCTTTCTCACTTCTTTATTACACAAGAGGACGGTCACCTCAGTCATCTTAAACTACCAAGGCCATTTGTCTTGTGGTCGATGGCACCACGAGTGAAACTTATTACACCCAAATTACATCAAACTGTCTCAAAATGCTGAGATCCGGCTGCGTGAGAGGCAAAAGGCTGAGGGAAATGTGTTATTAATGAATTATCTGAACATTGTGCCAAAAAGGAAAAGCTCAGAGTGGATTTTGATTAAATGAGACCACAGTAAAGTGAATGGATATATTCTAATTATAGTAAACAGGTTTTTGTTTGTTTTATTCGTGGAGTTACATAGTGTGTGTGTGTGTGAAAAAATGTTGCTACCTATAAAAATGTTGTTTATTATTTATAGATTTTTTAGGATATTTTAAGCATTTTTCTGGAAATTTTATTTTTTAAAAAAGTCCTATTTTTTTTTTAACGCTACTTATTTTTTCTGTAACAGCCCTTTTTATTATCATTCCCTGGACCTCATATGTAAATTTCAGACATTTTCGTTCAGTAGTTTCTTTGCAAACAGCGTTTCACTTTTCATACAGTCAAGCAAACTGTTTTGCTAATTTATTCACTTCACTTGTCTGCGGTGTCGGGTTTTTCCGGCGGCTGCGCTGCATGTGATCGGCTCCTGCTCGGGTTTTTTTGTGGTTTTCGGCGGGTTAATCCAGATGTTTTTGCTGGTTTTCGGCGTGCATTCACTGGGTTTTGCGGTGAGTTTTCGTTGGGTTTGCGGCAGCCTTTCCCTGCAATTCCGGGACCCTGTGGTGCTTGCTGAATTCACTTCAAGGTCGCCGAAATGGGATCGGCAAAACCAACTGAATTGAAGAGAACGAAAAGTCACCGAACGTGCGGTGACTTTGATTCTCTTTGAATTACCCTGTATATGCTCATGTTTGGTTTTATTATAAAGACCAGACTCTGACCTTTCCAATGACACCTCACTTAACTTCGTGTGCTGTACAATTAAGAGATGCAGGTTCCAAAGTCCCCCTGTCTCATCTCACTGAACTGCCACGTTCTAGGGTGTCAATGCAACAATGCATTGCATCATCAGCTCCACACTTGCTGACAGTGTGGGAAATGAGAAGGTGGGTAAGCTCAGCATCACTGTTCACTTTATAATTGTAAACTGAATAATCGTGCTGCGTGGAAAAGAAAAAAAATCTAACCTGGCCTTTCCAATAATACCTCATATATTCCTCTAGCCCTTTGGGCTCCAGAGATACAGTGGTCTAAATGATTGTAAATTGGAAAAAAAAAAATTTAACAAAAAATGTGATAATCTAATGGCTGTGACAGTATGGCTTCAATATAGTATACATCATTTACAGTTTATACATCTTACAACAAATCAAACCTGAATAATGAAACACACTTGGGCCAATGAGATTACTAGGGATATATTGATCTGAGCTGAAGGATGGGGATCGAATCTAGTGATTTTTTTTGGAGATCGGTGATCTGATTCCTGAAGCGGATCAGAGTCCCTATTCCCCACTCTTTCATTCTGCTGGTGCCATGCGGCACCCGAGGAGGCCAGTGTAGCGCATCACAACACAGCTGCACAGGTAGGGATGCAGCTAGTGGTGTGTGGGTGTCACGAGCCTGGCCTGGCAGATGTGCAGAAATGTGGGTGTGAGACCAAGGTGCAGTAAACGTATCAGAAGGCAGGAATACAGGGTAACAGGGTTTATTTGTGAATACAAATAAACTGACAACAGACCAGGAAAATAAACAATGGATATAGAACATATAAATCAGGCGCAGGTACAAAATAGGAATAGGCAATAGAGTGGTCAAGAATTAGCAGAGATCTGGTACACGGGTATATCAATAATGGAAAGCAGAGGGTACAGGGGGCAATGGAGGATACCGGTAGAGAATGTCCAGAAATAGCAGAGGGTGTATAGGAAGGTCTATGGATCAAGAGCAGGAGGGTTTCCAGGCAAGGATCTGTGGAAGGCAGGTCTGCACTAGCTAAGCTAGGAACTTCAATGAGGAAGCGTGGGATCAGAGGTGTAGCTTCCTCATATGCAGGATCAATTAGGGAGATGAACAGCAGGTGTGGTTCCATGTCCATTATGCAAATTATAGTTCAAGAAGCGTATGGAGGAAAAGTCCTAGAACCGGCATATCAGGGCAAAAGGAGAACAAAAGAGGGCGCCAGAGGGTCTGGTGGTTCGGACCGTGACAGTACCCCCCCGACAAGGGGCAACCTCCGGGTGCCCCAGATGTGGCTGAAGATTGGCAGGTGCAACGATCATAAATGCAAGACGAACCCCAGAAAGTTCCAAGAATTAGGGATCTGTGGAATCAGTCTAACCAGAGTCATCAGAATAGACGTTGAGGGTTCTCCAGAGCTCGGGGTAGTGCCTGAGCACTGCCAAGTACTCCTCTCGGACCAACACACCAGAGGGCATCCTGGTGTAGCCCGTAGGGGCAGGTGCTGTAGTAGGGCACATTTTGCCAGTCCAACTACCTGGATTCTGGAAGTCCTCATTGAGAGCAAGAAGAATAGCCCTTTCAGACTCGGCATCAGGAATCGTGTCACGGATACAGCTCGTTGGTGACACATTGGTTGCAGGGTTCGGTGGGGCAGCGACCTCGGCGCGGACTGATGGGGCAGTGTCCTCGGCGCGGACCGGTGGCTCTTGGGTGACCTCGGTGCGGGGCGGCGACCTTGGCGTGGACCGGCGGCTCTTGGGCGACCTCGGCGTGGGGCGGCGACCTCGGCGCGGGCCGGTGCGGCTCTCGGGCAAAATCGGCGCGGCTCTTGGGCGACCTCGGTGCGGGCCGGCACGGCTCTTGCGCGACCTCGGCGCGGCTCTGGGCGACCTCGGCGCGGCTCTTGGCGACCTCGGTGCGGGCCGGCACGGCTCTTGTGCGACCTCGGCGCGGCTCTGGGCGACCTCGGCGCGGCTCTTGGGCGACCTCGGCGCGGGCCGGCGCGGCTCTTAGGCGAACTCGGCGCGGCTCTTGGGCGAACTCGGCGCGGGCCGGCGCGGCTCTTGGGCGACTTCAGCGCGGGCTGGCGCGGCTCTTGGGCGACCTCGGCGCGGGCCGGCACGGCTCTTGCGCGACCTCGGCGCGGCTCTTGGCGACCTCGGCGCGGCTCTTGGGCGACCTCGGCGCGGCTCTTGGGCGACCTCGGCGTGGGCCGGTGCAGCTCTTGGGAGACCTCGGCGCGGCTCTTGGGCGACCTCGGCACGGCTCTTGGGCGACCTCGGCGCGGCTCTTGGGCGACCTCGGCGCGGGCCGGCGCAGCTCTTGGGCGACCTTGGCGCGGGCCGGCGCGGCTCTTAGGCGACCCCGGCTCGGCTCTTGGGCGAACTCGGCACGGCTCTTGGGCAAACTCGGCGCGGGCCGGCGTGGCTCTTGGGCGACTTCAGCGCGTGCCGGCGCGGCTCTTGGGCGACCTCGGCGCGGCTCTTGGGCGACCTCGCGCGGCTCTTAGGCGACCTCGGCGCGGCTCTTGGGCGACCTCGGCGCGGGCCGGCGCAGCTCTTGGGCGACCTCGGCGCGGGCCGGCGCGGCTCTTGGGCGACCCGGCGCGGCTCTTGGGCGACCTCGCGCGGCTCTTGGGCGACCTCGGCGCGGCTCTTGGGCGACCTCGGCGCGGCTCTTGGGCGCAGACCGGCGCGGCTCTTGGACGACCTCGGAGCAGACCGGCACGGCTCTTGGGCGACCTCGCGCAGACCAGCCCGGCTCTTGGGCGACCTCGGCTCTTGGGCGACCTTGGCGCAGACCAGCACAGCTCTTGGGTGACCTCGGTGCGGCTCTAGGGCGACCTCGGCGCAGACCAGCACGGCTCTTGGGCAACCTCGGCGCAGGCCGGCACGGCTCTTGGGCGACCTCGGCGCAGACCGGCACGGCTCTTGGGTGACCTCGGCGCAGACTGGCACGGCTCTTGGGCGACCTCGGCGCAGGCTGGCGTGGCTCTTGGGCGACCTCGGCGTGGCTCTTGGGCGACCCCAGCGTGGGCCGGCGCTTGGGCGACCTCGGCGCGGCTCTTGGGCGACCTCGGTGCGGCTCTTGGGCGACCTCGGTGCGGCTCTTGGGCGACCTCGGTGCGGCTCTTGGGCGCAGACCGGCACGGCTCTTGGGCGACCTCGGCGCAGACCAGCACGGCTCTTGGGTGACCTCGGTGCGGCTCTTGGGCGACCTCGGCGCAGACCAGCCCGGCTCTTGGGCGACCTCGGCTCTTGGGCGACCTTGGCGCAGACCAGCACGGCTCTTGGGCGACCTCGGTGCGGCTCTAGGGCGACCTCGGCGCAGACCGGCACGGCTCTTGGGCGACCTCGGCGCAGACCGGCACGGCTCTTGGGCGACCTCGGCGCAGACCGGCACGGCTCTTGGGCGACCTCGGCTCTTGGGCGACCTCGGCGCAGACCGGCACGGCTCTTGGACGACCTCGGCGCAGACCGGCACGGCTCTTGGGCGACCTCGGCGCAGACCGGCACGGCTCTGGGCGACCTCGGCGCAGACCGGCACGGCTCTTGGGCGACCTCGGCGCAGACCGGCACTGCTCTTGGGCGACCTCGGCGCAGACCGGCACGGCTCTTGGGCGACCTCGGCGCAGACCGGCACGGCTCCTGGGCTACCTCGGCGCAGACCGGCACGGCTCTTGGGCGACCTCGGCGCAGAACGGCACGGCTCTTGGGCGACCTCGGCGCAGAACGGCACGGCTCTTGGGCGACCTCAGCGCAGAACGGCACGGCTCTTGGGCGACGTCGGCTCTTGGGCGACCCCGGCGCGGCTCTTGGGCGACCTCGGCGCGGGCCGGCGCGGCTCTTGGGCGACCTCGGCGCGGCTCTTGGGCGCAGACCGGCACGGCTCTTGGGCGCAGACCGGCGCGGCTCTTGGGCGACCTCGGTGCAGACCAGCCTGGCTCTTGGGCGACCTCGGCTCTTGGGCGACCTCGGCGCGGACCAGCACGGCTCTTGGGCGACCTCGGCGCAGACCGGCACGGCTCCTGGGCGACCTCGGCGCAGACCGGCACGGCTCTTGGGCGACTCTCGCGCAGACCGGCACAGGCTCTTGGGCGACCTCGGCGCAGACCGGCACGGCTCTTGGGCGACCTCGGCGCAGACCGGCACGGCTCTTGGGCGACCTCAGCGCAGACCGGCACGGCTCTTGGGCGACCTCGGCGAAGAACGGCACGGCTCTTGGGCGACCTCAGTGCAGAAAGGCACGGCTCTTGGGCGACCTCGGCGCAGACCGGCACGGCTCTTGGGCGACCTCGGCGCAGACCGGCACGGCTCTTGGACGCCCAAGAGCCGAGGTCGCCCAAGAGCCGTGCTGGTCTGCGCCGAGGTCGCCCAAGAGCCGTACTGGTCTGCGCCGAGGTCGCCCAAGAGCCGAGGTCGCCCAAGAGCCGTGCTGGTCTGTGCCGAGGACGCCCAAGAGCCGAGGTCGCCCTCGCACAGACCAGCACGGCTCTTGGGCGACCTCGGCTCTTGGGCGACCTCGGCGCAGACCAGTACGGCTCTTGGGCGACCCCGGCGCTGAGCGGCTTGGCCTTGTGGTGGCAGCGACAACTGGAGATCCTGCGGGTTGCAGGGCAGCGACAACTGGAGATCCTGCGGGTTGCAGGGCCAGGACAACTGGAGATCCTGCGGGTTGCAGGGCAGCGACAACTGGAGATCCTGCGGGTTGCAGGGCAGCGGACTCTGGCCATTGGGGTTCAGAGTATTCAGACGAGAAACTGTGGGTGACATAAAGACAGTACCTATGTAGGCTGTTCTCTGGTCCGGAGTCAAGGCTTGATGGTACCGTGGAACAGCGGCTCGATGAGGCTTTCCAGCAGAACAACAGACAGATCCAGGAACGCCAATATACCCCATTAACTTAGTGTTACGGCCTGGACCACCGTGAGGATGTCTGGCTGTCTGTTTAGGCCATTCCCCCTCTGTTGTTTCCACGGAACTCCACGCAGAGGAACCAGACTCCTGGTCAGAATAGTTTGGGGAGTCTTGATGGCTCGAAGTGATGGGCCTCACACTTGTAAGCAGGATTGGCTCTGTCTCCATCTGCACCATTGGATCTCGTTCTGTGGATTCCTGCTCCATGGGCTCTTCATAGGTAGATTCTGGTTCAGTGTACTCCATTGGGGTCTCTGATTCTTCTTCAGAGGCGGAGTCCAGCGATACCCTTCTTCTGGGCGTTACGGGTACAGATCTCCTGGGAGCAGGAGCAGATAGGGGTTTTTTCTTGGGTGCAGGTTTTCTTGATCTGACAGTTGGTGAAGTTATATTCTGCGGGGCAGGCACCGATTTTACCAACAACTTCCTGGATAGCATTTTCTCTTTATGTGTAGGGAGTCTGGACTTCTCTTGAGTATTCCCTGAGGGTTGGCTAGGCGCAGGCTTCTTTGACACAGGTACAGGAACATTTTTGGTGCTTGGCTTTGGTGGGCGCAGTGGGCAGGTCAATACTCTATGCAAATGACCCCCGCAATAGTAACAGAGGCCTTGCGTCCTTCTCCTTGCCCTTTCCTCCTCGGTCAGGGGTCCTCGAGCACATTCTGGGACCGGAGTGCATACCTTGTGCATAGTAGATGTGCCGTTCGAATTCTGCTGCAGGTACTCCCATAACGAATGCAGGTGCTGCTGGACCTTTTGGTTGGCATTTTTCAGTCTTTGTACAAAGGCTATGATCACTGCAGGCTCACTGATTTTAGGCTTCCTCATTCTGTCACGAGCCTGGCCTAGCAGATGTGCAGAAATGCGGGTGTGAGCCCAAGGTGCAGTAAACGTATCAGAAGGCAGCATACAGGGTAACAGGGTTTATTTGTGAATACAAATAAACTGACAACAGACCAGGAAAATAAACAATGGATATAAAACATAAATCAGGCGCAGGTACAAAATAGGAATAGGCAATAGAGTGGTCAAGAATTAGCAGAGATCTGGTACACGGGTATATCAATAATGGAAAGCAGAGGGTACAGGGGGCAATGGAGGATCCGGTAGAGAATGTCCAGAATTAGAGGGTGTACAGGAAGGTCTATGGATCAAGAGCAGGAGGGGTTCCAGGCAAGGATCTGTGGAAGGCAGGTCTGCACTAGCTAAGCTAGGAACCTCAATGAGGAAGCGTGGGATCAGAGGTGTAGCTTCCTCATATGCAGGATCAATTAGGGAGATGAACAGCAGGTGTGGTTCCATGTCCATTATGCAAATTATAGTTCAAGAAGCGTATGGAGGAAAAGTCCTAGAACCGGCATATCAGGGCAAAAGGAGAACAAAAGAGGGCGCCAGAGGGTCTGGTGGTTCGGACCGTGACAGTGGGGCAAAGCAGGGCTTGGATTTCCCATTAGCAAGTAAATTGCAACAACTCCCTCATAGTGGCACTAGGATTGGCTACTGAGGAAACAGGAGGGTCCTGCCTCAGATCAGGACTCATATCGATCGATCCTGACTTTTGACAGACTTGGATTCGAATCTGTGGTAGAAAACACCTGTTTAGGACATCCTTAGCTTGTAGTGATAATGACTATATTCTCAGTGAGCTCAGTTTTGTACATGAATTGTATTACTTTGTTTTTGCTTAATAGAAAGCTCAGAGAAAGAATGTTTCAAGTCAGTTGGGTATCACATTAACCCTTTCCCTGCTGAGCCATTTCCCGCCTCTGTGCTGAGCTCATTTTTACCGGTTTCGCTCATCATGTTTAAACGCGTTTTGAAGCCTTATTTTAAAATATGACCCAGACATATTATATATCCTTTTTTCCGGCAGACTCATAATATATCTTTATTATATGTATACGTCATGTCCTGTCTGTATAGTATAACAAAAAATGCAATAAAATTTGAATTTTCAATAATTTACAATGTGTAAAGTGTTTTTTTTTACATTTTAACATGCGAGCATTTGCGGTTATATTTTCTATGGGGTGCGCTTGTTAAAATTAGAAATGATGACTCGTTACATTTTTTTTGGGGAAAATTTCGCTATTTTTAACAAACGCACCGCATACAAAAATTGTTAGTGCAGCATCATTGTTCACATTATAATTGAAATGGGAACAATATTGCTGCATTAACAAATCAAACAAAAAAAACAACTTGTTCATTTTTTTTATTATTATTTTTTTAAAATATATATATATATTTTTTCTTGAATTTGTACATGGTCATGTTTGATATCGCTGGAAAGGCCATGCTCTTGCTGATCCAGCAATACCAAACATTAACCCCTAGCTGCCACAGATCGGGAGATAGGAGATAGAGATGATGGCAGCTAGGGGTTAACTCCAGGACTGGCATCATCGTGCTTTGCACGATGACGCCAGTCGTCAGGAGGCATTCCCGGAAGCTTGGCCGACATCCAAGATGTCGGCCAGCTGCGGGAGAGGATCACGATTCGGCGGTTTTCGGCACCGAATCGTGATCCGGTACCCAAGGGGTTAAAGACAGGCACGGTCTGGAAGGGCAGGCTGTGCCCTTCAAAATCGTGCCTGCCTTTAGCAGCTGGAGCCCCGCGATCGGGAGGGAGAGAGGTCCGGAAGACCTCACCCCCTCCCTTTCAGGCGCCTCCTCCGCACTCGCGGGGGGGGGGCGCCTGAAATAGATGTCATCGCGCCACCACGATGACATCTATCTCCCCCCCTGGCATCCTGGAGTGACGGGCTGACATGCTAGATGTCAGCCCGCACCGGGGGGGGGGGCAACAATCAGCCGGAATCCCAGCTGATTGCTGCCTCCTGTGCTAGGACGCGCTCAGCGCGTCCATAGCACAGGAGAACCACTTGGCTGGACGCGCTGAGTGCGTCCTTAGCAGCCAAGTGGTTAAGAATAACATCTATATATATAATTCCTTGTGAAACAAAACACAATCAGAAGTTTTGGTTTACTTGAATGGCCTTTGAATTTTAAGCTCACCTGCCCCGTCAAGGCACCTCTTGGTAAGTTGAGTACCTAATGAAACCATAAGCCTCTCCTCTGAGCAACTGCATACTCTCTTGCTGCTTTCCAGTTAAGAGGCAGAATGGTGGGTTTTATTTAAACACTCACCAAATACTCCCACTTTGGGGTTAAAAACAAAAACACGGAAAAAGGAACAGCTGCAAAAATGACCTAACTTGTGTTACACCAAAATCTACATACAGAAAAAGTAGTGTGGCGTCCATGCCCACCAGGGCAGCTGCAACAACCATGAGTAAAAAGCTTTTTTTCTTCCAGTGATAAAGTGATGGAGTCCAGCACTTCCTTCAGACAGTCTAAGGTTCAGTAGAGAAAAAATAAATTGAATGGAATATCCTCTACGCTGAAATGTTTACCAGTAATCCGCAGTATGGTTCTTTATGCCTCAAATCAAACATAAAAACAGAGCATATTGTAAAAAGTTTTTTAAACAACGAATAAAATAAGAGAGAATGCACTCACATGGGATGGTGTCTCAAGTCAGACACCGGGTGAGTAGGCAGCTGGCGTCAATGTAAAGGAGCGCCAGATCTTTTCGGCGTAGAGTGTGGCTCTATTACTCTGTCGTGTCAGGCCTGGTTCTATCCTTTCAGCGGGGGTCCAGATGCTCCTGTCCTCTGCTGGGTGGTGAATCTGTCAGGTCCTGAGGGAGTATGTCTCCTCTACTGAGGATAGCAGCCACATTAGCAACCAGTGCGGCTGAAGGAAACCGTTCAACAGAAGTGGTTTAAAATGTTTTATTCCTTATAACAGCTTAAAAACATCAATAAAGGTAATGAAGGCCTGAAGCACCTCAGGCGTAGGGCCCTTAAGTTGCCTCTGATGCCAGGACGCAAGGAGGATTTTTATGTTTGGGATGGAGCGCGTGAAGGATTGAGCGGGAGATTTGGGGGCGGAGCTACAGGAGGGTACTTATGTCGCGTGCTGGGAGGCTCTGCGCGCCTTTTTCTCCTGAGGTAGAGCTGTGAAGAAATCCCCACCCTCCCACCCTTTTTGTATTTGTTTATGGGGAGGGTTGGTTTTTTGGTTGGGTTTTTTGTTTTGTATGTTTTCCCCTTTGTCACAGCGAGGGCTTGTAGGCAGTGCTGGGGTAGGGGTTCCTTTTATTTAGGTTATTTGTGGATCTGATGGTTGGGAGATGGGAGGAATTTGTAGTTGGTTGGTTTGGAGGTGTGTGGTGGTTGTGTGGAGTCCCCTGTCAGCACTGTCCTTTTATATTATGGCCATTTTAGTTCATGGATATGGATATATTGTGTGGCGTTTTTAGCTGTGGCTATTATATATAATAAATATTATTCCACAGTCAAGTGTTCGTGTCGTTTTGTGTATTTTTTGTCTCCTTGCATGCGACATCGGTCATCAGTAGGTGACTTAAAGAAAAATAATATAAAGGCACCAAGACACGTTTTGCATCTCAAAAACGCTTCTTCGTTAGTGTTATAGTTGGTGAGTCCATTTCTGTGTCTTTAAATAGTGTTAGTTCAAAAATGAAAGCGGACAGCCACGTAGAAAATCCAAAATGTCCACTGTGGGTCCTAATGCGCATGCGCGTGATGTCATGCGAGTCAGCTCCAAGATGGCAGTGCGTTTCAAATGTCCGATAGTTACGGTTCCATTGTAAGCCATAATCAAGGCTTGCAGTTAAAAGGCACCAGTGTCGTCCTGCAGTGCACTTGAGGATTGGACAATTTTTAAACAGTGGGAAGACAATACATTGCAATGCAGGATGACACTGCTGCTTTTTAAGGAAGGACCCCTCTAAGAGAGGCATCGCTGGAAAGGTGTGTTGCCTTTCCAACGATGCCTCTCTTGAACCCGTTTAGTCGTCGGTCCGCGATCTGGGGCCAATCGGCGTTGGATTACGGACTGCTCCCGGACATCTTTGTCAGCCAAGCCTCCGGGACCTCCCCTCGTCCACTGATGTCATTGCACGTCGCACGATTACATCAGTTAGGGACTTAACAGCTAGCTGCCAAGTGGTTTTCCTATGGAAACCCTATGGTGGTGATAGGGGGGTCCTTTGGACCATCCCGATCAGTGGCAGCTAGAGGGAGATGTTTGGTATCATCGGAAAGGCCAGAGCATGGCCTTTCCAATGATACAAACCATGTCCAGGTAAAGTGTAAAAAAGATAAATATTAAAATAAATAAAAAATATATATTTTTTAATAAAAATGCATTTCTATTTATTTTATTAATGCAGCACTTTTTTCACGTTTCAATTATAATGTGAAAAATGATGCTGCACTAATGGAAAATGTTGATTTTTTTTTCAAAAATAAATTGAATGGAATATCCTCTACGCTGATATGTTTACCAGTAATCCGTAGTATGGTTCTTTATGCCTCAAATCAAACATAAATACAGAGCATATTGTAAAAAGTTTTTTAAACAACGAATAAAATAAGAGAATGCACTCACATGGGCTGGTGTCTCAAGTCAGACACCGGGTGAGTAGGCAGCTGGCGTCAATGTAAAGGAGCGCCAGATCTTTTCGGCGTAGAGTGTGGCTGTATTACTTTGTCGTGTCAGGACTGGTTCTATACTTTCAGCGGAGGTCCAGATGCTCCTGTCCTCTGCTGGGTGGTGAATCTGTCAGGTCCTGAGGGAGTATGTCTCCTCTACTGAGGAAAGCAACCACATTAGCAACCAGTGCGGCTGAAGGAAACCGTTCAACAGAAGTGGTTTAAAATGTTTTATTCCTTATAACAGCTTAAAAACATCAATAAAGGTAATGAAGGCCTGAAGCACCTCAGGCGTAGGGCCCTTAAGTTGCCTCTGATGCCAGGACGCAAGGAGGATTTTTATGTTTGGGATGGAGCGCGTGAAGGGATTGAGCGGGAGATTTGGGGGCGGAGCTACAGGAGGGTACTTATGTCGCGTGCTGGGAGGCTCTGCGCGCCTTTTTCTCCTGAGGTAGAGCTGTGAAGAAATCCCCACCCTCCCACCCTTTTTGTATTTGTTTATGGGGAGGGTTGGTTTTTTGGTTGGGTTTTTTGTTTTGTATGTTTTCCCCTTTGTCACAGCGAGGGCTTGTAGGCAGTGCTGGGGTAGGGGTTCCTTTTATTTAGGTTATTTGTGGATCTGATGGTTGGGAGATGGGAGGAATTTGTAGTTGGTTGGTTTGGAGGTGTGTGGTGGTTGTGTGGAGTCCCCTGTCAGCACTGTCCTTTTATATTATGGCCATTTTAGTTCATGGATATGGATATATTGTGTGGCGTTTTTAGCTGTGGCTATTATATATAATAAATATTATTCCACAGTCAAGTGTTCGTGTCGTTTTGTGTATTTTTTGTCTCCTTGCATGCGACATCGGTCATCAGTAGGTGACTTAAAGAAAAATAATATAAAGGCACCAAGACACGTTTTGCATCTCAAAAACGCTTCTTCGTTAGTGTTATAGTTGGTGAGTCCATTTCTGTGTCTTTAAATAGTGTTAGTTCAAAAATGAAAGCGGACAGCCACGTAGAAAATCCAAAATGTCCACTGTGGGTCCTAATGCGCATGCGCGTGATGTCATGCGAGTCAGCTCCAAGATGGCAGTGCGTTTCAAATGTCCGATAGTTACGGTTCCATTGTAAGCCATAATCAAGGCTTGCAGTTAAAAGGCACCAGTGTCGTCCTGCAGTGCACTTGAGGATTGGACAATTTTTAAACAGTGGGAAGACAATACATTGCAATGCAGGATGACACTGCTGCTTTTTAAGGAAGGACCCCTCTAAGAGAGGCATCGCTGGAAAGGTGTGTTGCCTTTCCAACGATGCCTCTCTTGAACCCGTTTAGTCGTCGGTCCGCGATCTGGGGCCAATCGGCGTTGGATTACGGACTGCTCCCGGACATCTTTGTCAGCCAAGCCTCCGGGACCTCCCCTCGTCCACTGATGTCATTGCACGTCGCACGATTACATCAGTTAGGGACTTAACAGCTAGCTGCCAAGTGGTTTTCCTATGGAAACCCTATGGTGGTGATAGGGGGGGGTCCTTTGGACCATCCCGATCAGTGGCAGCTAGAGGGAGATGTTTGGTATCATCGGAAAGGCCAGAGCATGGCCTTTCCAATGATACAAACCATGTCCAGGTAAAGTGTAAAAAAGATAAATATTAAAATAAATAAAAAATATATATTTTTTAATAAAAATGCATTTCTATTTATTTTATTAATGCAGCACTTTTTTCACGTTTCAATTATAATGTGAAAAATGATGCTGCACTAATGGAAAATGTTGATTTTTTTTTCAACTTTCACTAAAATCACATTTTCTCAGAAGGCTACAGTAACGGGATCCCATTTTTAAGTTTGATTGTTTTTTTTATCAAGTGTAACCTACAGACTATATAACCGCAAAGGCTTGGACAATAAAATGTAAAAAATTTATTTTACACGTTGTAGATAATGGGAATTCGCAGTTTATTACATTTTTCGTTCTAGCATTCTGGCAGGACATGACATATCATATACATATAATAATGATATATTCTGAATCTGCCAAGTCTGCCATAAAAAAGGATATATATTACTTGTCTGGGTCGTATAATAAAACTTGACTTCAAATCGCGTTTAAACATGATGAGCAAAAACATTAACATGAGCTCAGCACTGTCATGGAATGGACATAGGGGCTCTGACCAGCGAGCCCCAGAACTAACAGCCTGGGACATTTCAAAGACCTTTTTCTTTATTTGAGACTCTTTCGGTTTTGCGTGTTGAAATGAACAGTTATACCTTTTCTAGATGTGGTTTTATTGGTGTGATGTATTACCATGTATCCTGTATTGTATGAGTGTGGATTCAGATGTGTAGTTGTGTGATGCATTTAAAGGTATTATATTTCCCCTTGGTTGCTAGGAGTGAAAGGCTGTGTTGAAATTCAATTGTATGCTAATTTCTGTGTGCATTAGCTCTGTGTGTGTGTGTGTAATCTGATGATGCAAGTATGCAAATTGAGTTCCCATTCAAGCCTGGGCATGTCTCCTTTGTGTGTGAGATGTTTAAATGCGTGTCCCATTTGAGTAAAAAGTCAGTTCAACTGCGTTTGACTTGAAGCATACAGCCTCGTTTGGTGTCGTCATTTCATAGCTAAAATCACAGTGCAGGAGACACTCTGCGGTCTCCTTGCTCCCCACTACGCAGAACGGGTCAACTTAATTCGGCAACACCATCTCGCCAAGTAACGCCAGGGTCATCTCAGGCCGCTCGAGACGCCGGGTAGCGTGACACTCGGTAGTCGGTCCTGACGCCATCAAGAGGGGGTCAGATTGGAGCACACCCGCAGACGGATAACTCCCCATTCCGTCACACTGGTGGCAGCGGTGGGATAGCTCTCTGCACCCCCAGAAGACCCTCATCATGGCAGCATATGCCAATTATAAACGGGACACACTGCGGGGCATGCTGGAGGACCGTGGAGGAACCGTGGGCTCAAAGAGCAAGGATGCCCTGGCCGAAGAATTGGCGGCCCTGGATCAGCAGACCAGGGACCTGCCCGCAACCTCACCACCGATCGTAGCTCAGGCGTCCAGCCCTGAAAACTCCTTACAGAGGAAGGTACAGCAGCGGGCAGCGGCTTGCGGAGCCGCGCCGACAGAAGCCACCTTCCAGAACTTCGTCCGGGACATCACCCATGAAGAAGAGCAGGAGCGGGTGCGCCAACATGAGATACGGCTGGCGGAAATCCAGTACCAACAGGAGGAAACCCCAACTGGGAAAGACCAACGGCACGGAAGGTGCCCTTCCAGGCCTTCAAGAGCTTCAACGAGGCAGAGGAGGAAATAGAAAGTTTCCTCCAGGACTTTGAACGCTCGTGCCAACTACACGAGGTTCAACGGGCCGCTTGGGTTGGGATCCTGGCATGTAAACTAACAGGGCGGGCTGTGGAGGCCTACAGGACTGTCCCAGACGAAGAAGCCCGGGACTACGAACAGGTGAAACAAACCCTGCTGGCCCATTTTGCCATCACCCCCGAAGCCAGCCGGATGAAATTCCGAAATTCCCGGCGGCCCCACGGTACTACCCATGTGGAGTGGGCGCACCGGCTGCAACGGGACATGAAGACCTGGTTCGCTGGAAGCAAGGCTCGAACCCTCGAAGAAGTCACTCAGCTGTTCCTTCTCTAGCAGTTTTTCGACCACACCGCCCTGGCCGTGCGGGAGTGGGTGAGGGACAAGAAGCCCCAGACGGTGCAGCAAGCGGCCACCTGGGCCGATGAGTATACAGACACGCGCACGTCCCACGGGGGGAACGACCTCCACCCTCCCGATCCACCCTACCACCTCCCCGTGCCACACCCCCACCTCCCCGGCCGGAGCCAACAACACGCTGGCCCGCACCCCGGGTCCCAAACCGGGCCCCTTCCACGGCTACCATCCGTTGTTATGGGTGCGGCCAGATGGGCCACTACCGCCAGAACTGCCCCAACCAGCCGCCCCTTCCGCGGGGCCCCATCCGAGCCCCACCCGCGGCTCATTGTTACCAGGAGGAATCCCCATACTGGGACCCACAGGAGGAATGGGGGATGCTGCATGAGGCCGATCCCGTGCAGGCTGCATCCGCCGACAACTGCCAACACCACAGACAGGCGGTATGGATTAACGGGCTGGCCGCCCAAGGTCTCCGCGACTCCGGCGCTACCATCACGCTTGTCCGGCCTCACCTGATTCCCCGAAAGGACCGGCTGGACCGCACCGTCGCTGTTAGCGTAGCCGGAGGCAAGGTGCTCCGACTCGCTACCGCCCGAGTCCATTTGGATTGGGGGTCAGGGGAGGGATCCGTGCGGGTGGGGTTACTCAACCAACTACCAGCAGAAATCCTCCTGGGGAACGACCTGGGACGCTTGGTATCAGCCTACGCCAAGGACGCGGCCGCCCCAGTGACCACCCAACAACAAAGCCACTGGATCGACCAAGGCACTCCGGTCGGGACCCAGGTGAGACCAACCAGACCTCTCCGACCTCCCAAACCCACCAAGCCTCCCAGACCCCCCCCTCGACCGGACGAACACACACCTCCTTCCCCGGACCACCCCCTCACGTGGAGCTCTCCAGCCACCCTCCGGCACCAGACCCAGACTGACCCCACCCTAGAAAGGTACCGCGACCGGGCCGGCCAGGGTCCCAGCGACGGACGGGACGACAGCATTGAGTGGGAAGATGGGCTACTGTATCGGTACACCAATAGGGGAGACGCTCAGAAACCACGGGCTCCCCACAAACAGCTAGTAGTACCACAGGCCCCCAGAAAGGAACTCCTGAGACTGGCCCACGACATTCCCCTCGCCGGCCATCTAGGAATGGCCAAGACCCGACACCGGTTAACCCGAGCATTCTTCTGGCCTCGCCTTAGTGAGGATGTCCGGGAGTACTGCCGCACCTGCCCGACCTGCCAGAAAACAGGGAAAACTGGGGACCACCCGAAAGCCCCCCTTCACCCCATGCCCATCATTCAAGAACCCTTTAGTCGGGTGGCGGTAGACATAATTGGTCCCTTACCCCGCCCCAGCGCCACCGGGAAGAGATATACCAAACTGCGGATTCACAACGGAGAACGTCGATGCGCAGGTTTTTTTTTTACTAGATCCGTCAATAATGATGGCCACTACCTTGTCTTCCGTCAGAACGTATGTCTGTTGTGCGCAGTCCTCACAAATATGACGGACTCGCGTTAAAAATTACATTGCGCTCACTGATTTCTGCACGCAACTGTACTTTGCGCACATTTCTGTGCGTCGGTTTTACGAGTGCAATTTCCCGACGGATGAAAAAATGCATGAGGAATGTAACTCCAGCGGTGATTTTCGTGCGTTAACGTTTAACGCTTTGCGCAAAAAACCTGAATTTTGCCTGCGTTTTTGCGTTAAGTATGTAATAGGGCCCTTAGAATAATATTTGTATCTGTTAAGAGTGTGGTTTTTTTTGGGGGGTTAAATAAATAAAACCAGCTGGCACAAATACTGAAGGTTTATTGGACTGCAAAGGGTTAAGGATCATCTTGGCGAACTGCAGACTGAATCCTGCAATCGCTGAGAAGCAAATTATATCTCCTCTGCTGTGCTTCAGATACCTGCAAACCTGGCCTGTTAGGGGGTCCTGAGGACCAGGGTTGGGAAACACAGAATTAAGGGATTATTCACAAACTGGGTTATTCAAAGAGATCCGAATTGCTTGAGAAAGGTAACCGAACGCTGAAAATCAGCGTTCGGTTACCTTTCTTGGCCATTCAGCTATCCAGAGAGCAGGCAATACGCCAAATCCTGGCGAATTGCCTGCACATACGGTGCCTGTTCGGTGCCTGTTCGAGGGCAGTTAAAACCCCATGAAAAGCACTGCTTCGGCTATTCAGAGAACACAAACCAGCTGTGAAAGGTTCCCCTAATGCCCTGCCATTCGGTGGATTAATTCGGCAAATTTATTCAGGAGAATCCCATAGGCTTCAATGTTAAAAATATTTCCGTTTTAATTCAATATCTAATAAACCGTTCATTATAAAATTATGCAGTAAAGAGTCTATTTATTTATAGATTTTTTTATGATATCTTAAGCATTTTTCTTAATTTTTTTTTTTTTTTTAAAGTCCGATTTATTTATTTTTTAACCCTTTCGCTGCTGAGGCTTTTCCCACCCCTATGCTGAGGTCATTTTTACCTGTTTTGCGCATCATGTTTAAACGTGTTTTGAAGGCTTATTTTAGTATATGACCCAGACATATTATATATCGTTCTTTCCGTCAGACTCGGTAGATTCATAATATGTCATTATTATATGTATACGTTATGTCATGTCTGTATATTATAACAAAAAATGCAATAAAATATGTATTTTCAATAATTTACAATGTGTAAAGTGTTTTTTTCCACATTTTAACATGCGAGCAATTGCGGTTATATTTTGTATGGGGTGCGCTTGTTAAAAAAATTAGAGATGGGGTCTCATTACATTATTTTTTGGGGAAAATTACACTATTTTTAACAAACGCACCGCATACAAAAATCGTTAGTGCAGCATCATTGTTCACATTATAATTGGAATGGGAACAATATTGCTGCATTAACAAACCAAAAAAAATTTAAAAAAAGTGTTTATTTTTTTTTTTTTAATTTTTTTTAATTTTTTTTTATTTTTATTTTTCATTTTTTTTTTTTTTTACAAAATTTTTCACTTTCATGTTTGGTATCGTTGGAACGGCCATGCTCTAACCCCTAGCTGCCACGGATCGGGAGATAGGGAGTTCCAATGAACTCCCTATCTCCACAGTTGGTGGCAGTTAGGGGTTAACTCTAGATAAATACAGAAAAAATGGCGTCGCGCCCATACTCACTTATTTTTGGAGCGGCGGCAACTGCCAGGAGTAACAGCCCAGTAAATGTATAAAACATAACAAGGAAGGAGAGTGTCATCTGCGCTCATTCCTATGTGTTCCATGTACAACAAAAATTAGGTTTTGTTTGTTTCAATGGCCATTGCAACGTAAGCCCACTCGCCACTTCAAGGCACCTCTTTAGAGTGGGTACCTAACAATTGTAACCAAAAGGCCGCTCTACTGAGCAGCTCCAAGCCCCTCCAGCTGCTTTTCAGCAAGGAGAGACAAAGATGGTGGGTTTTATTTATACACGCACCAAGCACTTCCCATTTGGGATCAAAAACAAAAACATGGAAAGAGGAACAGCTGCAAAACGACGGACTGGTGTTACAAGCATGATCTAGATAAATACAGAAAAAATGGCGTCGCGCCCATACTCACTTATTTTTGGAGCGGCGGCAACTGCCAGGAGTAACAGCCCAGTAAATGTATAAAACATAACAAGGAAGGAGAGTGTCATCTGCGCTCATTCCTATGTGTTCCATGTACAACAAAAATTAGGTTTTGTTTGTTTCAATGGCCATTGCAACGTAAGCCCACTCGCCACTTCAAGGCACCTCTTTAGAGTGGGTACCTAACAATTGTAACCAAAAGGCCGCTCTACTGAGCAGCTCCAAGCCCCTCCAGCTGCTTTTCAGCAAGGAGAGACAAAGATGGTGGGTTTTATTTATACACGCACCAAGCACTTCCCATTTGGGATCAAAAACAAAAACATGGAAAGAGGAACAGCTGCAAAACGACGGACTGGTGTTACAAGCATGATATACATAAATACAGAAAAAATGGCGTCGCGCCCATACTCACTTATTTTTGGAGCGGCGGCAACTGCCAGGAGTAACAGCCCAGTAAATGTATAAAACATAACAAGGAAGGAGAGTGTCATCTGCGCTCATGGCCATCGAAACAAACAAAACCTCATTTTTGTTGTACATGGAACACATAGGAATGAGCGCAGATGACACTCTCCTTCCTTGTTAGGGGTTAACTCTAGGACTGGCGTCATCGTGCTACGCACGATGACGCCAGTCCTCTGGGGGAGTTCCCGGAGGCTTGGCCGACATCCAAATTCCAGATTCAGCGCCGATTCGCGATCCAGCTCCCCAGGGGTTAATGCCAGGCATCATTTGGAAGGGCAGGCTGCGCCCTTCCAAATGATGCCTGGGTTAACCCCCGCAGAGCCGCCGATCGGGAGGGAGAGAGGTCCGAAGGACCTCCCCCCCTCCCTTTCAGGCGCCTCCTCCGCACATGCGGGGGGGGGGGCGCCTGAATTAGGTGTCATCGCGCCCCCGCGATGACAAATAATTATGGCGGCTGCTGGTCCGGATGCCGGGCTGACATCCAGGATGTCAGCCCGCACCGGAGGGACCAGCGATCGGCCGGAACCCGGCCGAACGCTGACCCCAATGGGAGGACGCGCTCAGCGCGTCCTCAGCACACCAGCGGGACTGCTGAGGACGCGCTGAGCGCGTCCTCAGCAGCGAAGTGGTTAAAGTTTTCTTATTTTTTTCTGTAACAGCCCTTTTTATTATCATTCCCTGGATTTCATATGTAAATTTCAGACATTTTCGATCAGTAGTTTCCTTGCAAACAGTGTTTCACTTTTCAAACATTCAAGCAAACTTTTTTCCTAATTTATTCACTTCACTCTGCGGTCTCGGCTTTTTCCGGCGGCTTCGCTGCGTGTGATCGGCTCCTGCTCGGGTTTTTCCGTGGTTTTCGGCAGGTTAATCCAGATGTTTTTGAGGGTTTTCGGCGTGCATTCGCTGGGTTTCGCGGTTCGTTTTCGTCGGGTTTGCAGTAGCTTTTCCCTGCAATTCGGGGACCCTGTGCTGTTTGCTGAATACACCGCAGGGTCACCGAAATGGGATCGGCAAAAGGAACCGAATTGAAGAGAACGAAAAGTCACCGAACGTGCGGTGACTTTTCGAATGTCTTTGAATTACCCTGAAAGTGTTGGTGTTGTTGTGCTGACATTTTACAAAACTGAAAACCAAAGAACAATAGTAGTTGCACTGTGAAGCTTCTCCTGTCACCTTTTGGATTTTAGGTTTTCAAAATGCTTGAAACCCAGGAAAACACCTCCACTTTGTGAATAACTCCATTGAGGTTGGTTCGACAGTTATCCAATGCTGACATTTGGTAAACCTTTGTCCCTTAGTATCTCATCATTTTCTGCATACGTAGAAGATATTGTTTCATGTTGCGCAGGCAGTCTGTGTGTGATAGCTATAAGGCACCGACCCGCACAGCGATGAGTGTGTGACATGGCTGAATGAGCGTGAGCTCACAGAGATGCTGGTGTGCGTGAGAAGAACGCAGCAGCTTCATGGCGCCCCTTCTCGCCGTAACCTGGGAAAAGTTTATGTGCAAATAATACATGAAGCAAAGCAATTACTCAAAAAATCTCTACATTGCTGTATAGAGAAACTACAAAACACACACATGCAGTTTTACACACGTACACAAGTAAAATAAGCACATGAAATGTAATATAAATGCTTTTTCATGAAATTCTGGAAATAACTTATTCAGACTATAATGCAAAAAATAATATACGTCAGGGCTCAAAATTTCAAGTCACAAGCTACTAGCCAGGCCTTAAGAATTACTCGTCACTAGTTGCCCACCTAACCCTATCCTGCCCTGCCTGCATCTGCATTCCCACTCGCCCTCATGTAATTTCCACTCGCCAAATGCTAGTAGGCGAGTGGAAATTTTGAGGCCTGATATACGTATAAATAAAGAATCTGTAGGTTCCCCAAGTACCAAGAAGTGGTTGAGGATGCTCAAATCAGACTGCATATGATATAGAAGTGAGCAAAAACAAGGTTTAAACACCATGCAATACCAGGTTTAAATAAGAACTTTATCGAACAATAGTGGACATGAACAACACTTTGACTCTACTATTGGATTTTTGTTAATCAAAAATCGTTTAATAGCTTCGCTATGCTGCCCAGCATGATACATTGAAGTCTGGGACCACTGGTCCAAAGAAAGCCCACCTTCCCATAGATGCTGAACTCAACTCTAGGCTTACCCTTACTCCCAACCTAAGCCCCCATCCCTGTCTAAAGTGCCAAACAATACCATGCTTTGAAATTACACTCATCGGTGTGCACAATCATTTCATTTGAGCGTTCATCAATGGAATATTTTTAATAGCGTACAGCCATTAATTACAAGCAGAGCATTTTCATGATATGATATTTATTATTAACCTTATGACAAACATAAAGAAAGAGAAGGTGAATCCATTAAATGGTCATGTAACACCAATTATCCAAAAGGATTGTTGTTGTTGTTAGTTGCGAAGTCGTGTCCGACCCATCGTGACCCCCATGGAGAACGTTCCTCCAGGCCTTCCTGTCCTCTACCATCTTCTGGAGCCCATTTAAGCTCACGCCTACTGCTTCAGTGACTCCATCCAGCCACCTCATGACTGCTGAAGATGTCTGTGATCTGTCTTCCAATAGCCATGCCCACCCTCAATACTCACGAAACACCATTTTCTGTTTGGAAAGGCATGGGCCACAGCTTTATTTTAAAAGAACATCATTCAGAATGACTTAAGTAAATTGTATTCCACACTTAACATCTGCCCACCCGCAGCACCGTACGATTGTCAGTTTCTCCTTCGCTTAACCCCTTCGCTGCTGAGCCATTTCACGCCTGTGTGCTGGTCTCCTTTTTACCGCTTTTGCTCATCATGTTTAAACCGTTGTTAAGCCACGTTTTATTATACCACCCAGACAAATTATATATTGTTCTTTCCGGCAGATTCATAATATATCATTATTATATGTATACGTCATGTCCTGCCTGTATATTATAACAAAAAATTCAATAAAATTTGAATTTTCAAAAATTTACAGCGTGTAGTGTTTTTTTTTCTCTTTTTATCATGTGAGAGTTTGCGATTATATTTTCTATGGGTTGCGCTTGTTAAAAAAATTACGTGGAAATTATGTGCTTTTAGCAAACGCCCCCATAGAAAAAATCGTTAGTGTAGCATCATTGTTCACATTATAATTGAAATGGGAACAATATTGCTGCATTAATAAATAAACAAAAAAACTGTTTATTTTTTTTATCATAATTTTTTTATTATTAATTTTTGTTATTTTTATTTTTTAACTTAACATGTTCATGTTTGGTATCTTTGCTCTGCCCGTTCCAATGATACCAAACATTAACCCCTAGCTGCCATGGATGGGGAGATAGGGGGTTTCAATGAACCCCCTATCTCCACCATAGGTGGCAGCTAGGGGTTAACTCCAGAACTGACGTCAGGGGGAGATCCCGGAAGCTTGGCCGATATCCAAGATGTCGGCCAGCTCCGGGAGGGGACAGCGATACAGCGTCTGTTGGCGCCGAATCGCGATCCAGCCCCCTAAAGGTTAAAGACAGCTGCTGCTTGGAAGGGCAGGCTGTGCCCTTCCAAGCGGTGCCTGCCTTTTTGGGCTGCCCGGCACAGATGGGGAGGGAGAGAGGTCCAAAGGACCTCCCCTTCAGGCACCTTTCCCGCACTTCTGGTGTGTCAACGCTGGAAGAATCAGAAGAGGTAAGACCCCTCCCCTCTCACTCTTATATGACCCTTACAATATTTACAAACATATATACACCACAGAGATAATGGTACGTATCTGGTGGCGCGATGATGGTTGCTGAATGGTAAGTGGTGGTTCCCTTAGTTCGTATAGAGCATATGGAAAAGATAATAAACAATATATAGTGCAGATGGTACTAACACATAGAGATGCAAATACTGAAATGTGGTGTTACACTCACAAATCAAAGAGCCCGGACACTGGCTCTAAGTGGATCAAGGCTTTTGGGTGTCTTTGCTTCTCCGTCTTTTAAGGCGACCCACACCTTATATTGGATGGAGTGCAGCTTATGCAAAATGGATATGGAAAGAAAACAAAGCAAAACAACCTCCTTGTGCAGATCTTCTAAAATTCAAATGGCATAGGTATAATATGGTTGTTCAACTCACATTTGCAGGAGCTATAGACCAAGCTATTGGTTTGTGCGCCTCAGGGCTTATATACGGTGAAGCCCGAACACCTCTTTAAATCCAGAATACCAGGGAACATGTATTAAAAAATTAAAATTATTTATTAAACATAAATAAAATACTGGCTCAGCCAGGAGACCAGAAAGCGTTTCGCCAGAAATACTGGCTTCTTCAGCTGGTTTACAGGCTGGTTAACATTTGTTTCTTAAATAGTTCAATACATAAAAGTCAATAAAAAGTTCCCACATGTTCCGAATCCGACAATTAGCGTGAATCCACTGATTAAAACCGCATGGGGCAGAAGCCGCCATCTTGCGCATGCGCTCTATGGTGTTATGCGTTCCATTTTGCGTGTCACGAAAGATCCCGGAAGTAGCGTGCGTTCCACTCCGTTGGTCTTTCCGAATCTCCAGACGCATTAATCGATTGACTTAAAATTTCCTTTGGGCCAGTGTGTGGCCACTCTCAGTCAACCTCGAACGAAATTGGGACCAGAAAAAAACATAGTCATTACCGGGCACATTTTAAACGCAATAAGACCTTCCCCAACTCTATTTTATGGAGGAAATGTATGCATAGATATATAATAGTGGACCCATATGAAAACCAAAACGAAAGTCTTTTCCTATAGATCCGTTATAATGGAATTCACCTAACATTGATGTAGCTAAGATTGTTACATAGCCCATCCAAAATTATATTTTATGCAGGTTAATGCTTCCATCGAATAAATGGTTTAAGATTTCTGAGTTGCCATTGTGGTTGTTCGTACAAGGGCTTCATGGAGTACGGATGTATTTAATACACATCATCAGAATGACAGTATTGATATCTCATTTGGACGGCTAGTCCTAAAGTGCTAATACCAAAGTTATTTATATCATAATAATTATATGAAACTGTTTATATAAGGTGCAAAAACGGCCAGAAAGCGTACAAAATTTAATGTGATCCATTAATAACTAGTGGAATGATAAATCTTCGATTTATCCTCAAATAGTGCTCCTTTCCGTAATTCATAGCATCATATTAACTATTTAAATATTTAAATATAACTGCAGGTATTAGTGCAAATTATTAAAGAAGAACTGTGCTATTTATAAAGAATTGTGCTTCTACTAAAGTGCCATTGTAAGTGTTTAAATCACTAATTATTAAATACTGCTCATTAAACATATAAAAAAAACCAAAAAAAAAAAACCCGCGTTCTGGTCTCCTGGCTGAGCCAGTATTTTATTTATGTTTAATAAATAATTTTAATTTTTTAATACATGTTCCCCTGGTATTCTGGATTTAAAGAGGTGTTCGGGCTTCACCGTATATAAGCCCTGAGGCGCACAAACCAAGAGCTTGGTCTATAGCTCCTGCAAATTTGAGTTGAACAACCATATTATACCTATGCCATTTGAATTTTAGAAGATCTGCACAAGGAGGTTGTTTTGCTTTGTTTTCTTTCCATATCCATTTTGCATAAGCTGCACTCCATCCAATATAAGGTGTGGGTCGCCTTAAAAGACGGAGAAGCAAAGACACCCAAAAGCCTTGATCCACTTAGAGCCAGTGTCCGGGCTCTTTGATTTGTGAGTGTAACACCACATTTCAGTATTTGCATCTCTATGTGTTAGTACCATCTGCACTATATATTGTTTATTATCTTTTCCATATGCTCTATACGAACTAAGGGAACCACCACTTACCATTCAGCGACCATCATCGCGCCACCAGATACGTACCATTATCTCTGTTATTTTCACTGGTTTGGGGGAAACCACTAAAAACCTGGTTGGTGTTGGTTGTTGGTGGCGGTACAAGTTGTTGGCGCCTGTCCGCTTGTTTTCTCATATATACACCACAACCAATCCCCTTCAATCAGGCCACCTTACGACCCAGCCCCAGACCAGCAGTCATGCCCCCTTCCTAATGGGTCCAGGGGGGTTTCTTTCTTTGTCGTCCCCTTCTTTTGCTCTCAATCTTTCCCATCATTAGGCTCTTCTCCAGTGAGTCCTCAGTTCGCCGTCAGGTGACCAAAGTATATGACTTTCATCCTCAGGATCTGGCCTTCTAAAGGATAAATAACACTAATTATATAAATTAATCCTAGCAATATTGTAATGGTACTAAGATCGATTGGTGTAGTTTTACACTCTATGTTTTTTGTTAGGTCTTTCAAGTTTAAGTGAGCCGTTACCATAGTATCCTGCGAAATTATCCTACTTATGTAAACTTCCCTTGGTACACCAAATACCTGCGTTACCTAAAGCGAAAACATCCAAAATGACTGTTATTAATTGTGCACCCAATTACATTTTATCAGCAAAGCACTGAATGAATCAATTAACATGTAAGTAAACAGACTAAACAAAGAGGTGTACAGGAGCTGTTTGCTTTGCACACTCAGCCCTCAATCACTCAACCCAAACTCTCCAAACAGCGTTGGGACTGGAAGTGTGTACAATAATATTTGCTCTGTTAGTGACACGTCTTGTCGCTTGAGATGACAGCATTTTAAAACAAATGCTTTATCTTTTGCACGTCTGCTGCCCATTGCACACCGAGTATGTCACTGTGACTGTATTACTGTCACCTGCAGGTCACCTAGGTCTTTAGATTGTAAAATCACTGGCCGTCTGGCAGAGAACTTGTATAAGTGATGTAATTGTCACATTGTTCTGAGGAAATCAGCCTCTATTCCCTCAGTATCATTATAGGGGTTATTCAATAAAAGCCGAACTTGCCACCGAATTGCACCAAATGGTGAATTTCACAGTAAGGTGCAATTTTGTGGTAGCTCAGCTAGTTGGAAAGCAAGCAATTTGCCAAATGCTGGTGAATTTACAGCAAAATACAGTGCAGATTGCCGACCTTCGGTGGCAGTGAAATTGTCCCATTGAGAAGTAATGGTTAATTTATTTGAAGCAAAAAAAGGAGAATACGATACCAGCGCTGCTTTAGAAAGGTGGACTTGTGCCATCCAGGTTTATTCCAGTGAGGACCACAGAAAATACACAGACGTTTCGGGGTTACAGCCCCTTCCTCAGTGTGTGGTGCCCTAACCCAAAACAGACATCAACCCATATATATAGTGTACAATATCAGGTAAGACAGCCAGACCTCCCCGTAACAGATGAATACAATTCCGAGCAATCAATCCTATCATTAAACAATTGTAAATACAATTTTACCGAGCTCCGCCGTCCACATGTATGTTGAATCCAAGATGGCGGTATCGAACGCAAATGCGCATTGGGTGAGATCTCCGGACTCTCATGCAGGACCGGAAGTACCTGCGATGAGCTGACGTGAGAGCCATGGAGAAAAAAGGGGTCGGAAAGCACAACCAGACGTTTAAAATTGTAGTGTCCAAATGTAGAGCCCTCCATAGGCACAATCCATCACTGCCACTATATTTCAAAACGGGGTCAAAAAGGCTGGAACAATAACAGCCAGGTCTGAAAATACAAAAAATTACCTACAGCATATACAGCAACCCTATCCATAGTGATTAAAGTGACTAACTTCTATGACAAATATATACATATTTACATGAGCACTAACAGGGTTATTCAAAGAGATCCCAATTGCTGGAGAAAGGTAACCGAACGCTGAAAATCTGTGGTGTCGGCTTTTTCTGGCGGTTGCGCTGCGTGTGATCAGCTCCTGCTCGGGTTTTTCTGGAGTTTTCGGCGGGTTAATCCAGATGTTTTTGCGGGTTTCGGTGTGCGTTCACCCTCGTTTTGCAGTGAGTTTTCGGCGGGTTTGCGGCGACCTTTCCCTGCAATTTGGGGTCCCTGTGGTGCTTGCTGAATACACCGCAGTGTCACCGAAATGGGATCGGCAAAGGGAACCGAATTAAAGAGAACTAAAAATCACCGAACGTGCAGTGCCTTTTCGATCCTCTTTGAATAACCCTGTAAGTAATTGAAACACTGTAGCTGGCAAAGGCCCATTGCACAGAATGTTGCATATGGGTCTAAATAAACCTTACTTCCTATTTCCTCGATGACGTATTTCTCATGCGACGCCTTTAATTTAACAGCGCATCTATGTCACAGCATTTTTCTCTAGAAGACCCGGCGTGTATTTTCTTCGTATTCTTCTTGCGCTTGCGCAAGATAACGATCTTGTTTTTTGATGTGCGTGAATTGATTCAAATAGTATTTGTTCATTTAACATGCACCTCTAAGTGATTTTAATTCGTTGTAGGATTACCCTCTACCTTCTTCTTATTGTATACTGCTTACGGGTTACCGGGAGCCCGCAGAGGGAAGATCCTATCTTCATTAATAAGTTAAGTGATTCAGTGTGTGTTTTTTTCTTTGCATATCTTGTAGCAATCAACTTATTAAAGCACAAAATAAATGAAGGTTACGTAGGTATGAAAATGAAGTTGGTTCCGTTTTTTTTTCCTTTTTTTTTACCACTTCACTACCGAGAGATTTTCCATGAAATAAATCTGTCAGAAACCAGTTTTTTTTTTGAAAATCACTTTTGATTATATATTCAGTAAAAAAATTAAGCATTGGGAATGTATTTTTTACCGTAGTAGCCTTATTTGACAGGCTAATGTCATCGCCTGCTGGCCAAAAACTACTACTGCAGCTGCAGCCCTGTGTCGTATGAGCTGGAGATCTGTGTTTTAGACACAGAATCTCAGTTCTTCAAACTGTTTTAGCACGTCAGTCTTGATAGTTAAATGTTTGGGGCACATTCTAGAGCCCTTTTTTCAAACAATTTTTTTTGCAATAAACAAAATTCCTTTGCATTGCTCTAGTATATGATCAAATCACATATGTAGCTGCTTCACATACGTAGCTGCTTCTGAACAGCGAGTATATCTGATCTTGGTAGTAAAGGGATGAAAGTTTATAGGGGTTATACACTATTGGCTGTTCTTGCACTGTAACAAACCTCTGTGTTCCACCAGTGGTGTATTTAGGTTTTGTGCTGCCCTAGGCCTGACTAAACTCGTGCACCCCCTAATTTAAATTTGACGCACCCCTTCCTGTCAAGGGCACACCTCTTCCTGGTTAATCCCCACCCTTCCTCTTTAAGCTCCACCTTTTCCTCTTAGAGCTCCGCCTTTTCCGCTCTTTATATTAAAAGTGGATACCAAGTGCCTTCTTGTATATTTTCTATACCATTTCAAATGTATCTATTGAGATAAAGAAAATTTTGAAATGTTTAAATTCAAGTATTTTTACAAAGAACAGCCACGCATGTCAAGTAAACGAGATCACAGCCGCTCTAATTGGTGGAACAATAAAATCCACAGAAACGTGCACTGCATATGAGCGTATCACAGAGCTGCATAGCAATAAAACCCACAGAAATGGGCACTGTGTATGAGCATATCAGAGCTGCAAAGCAATAAAACCCACAGAAATGTGCAGTGTGTATGAGCATATCACAGAACTGCACAGCAATAAAACTCACAGTAATGTGCAGTGTATGAGCGTATCCAGAGCTCCAGGGCAATAAAACTCACAGTAATATGCAGTGTGTATCACAGAATCCACAGCAACAAAACTCCCAGCAATGCAATGTGCGGTGTGTATGAGTGCATCAGAATTCACAGCAATAAAACTCACAGCAATGCAATGTGTGGTGTGTGTCAGCGTATCAGAATCCACAGCAATAAAACTCCCAGCAATGCAATGTGCGGTGTGTATGAGTGCATCAGAATCCACTGCAATAAAACTCCCAGCAATGCAATGTGTGGTGTGTATGAGTGCATCAGAATCCACTGCAATAAAACTCCCAGCAAACCGAGTGTGTATGAGCACACAGCAATTATTTATTCTACATTTACCGGCCTCTGTCCACTGTAGGGCTGTGTGCAGAGTCAGCAGGGACTGTGTACAGACTCAGCAGGAGGTCCCTCCAGGCCACGTTAGGATCACGGCTGTGCCTGTGCGTGGAGCTATCTTGTCAGCAGTGGGGTGCCACTGCCAGAGGGTGCACCGTGGCTTTGATTCCCTTCCCGGTGGGTGTTCAGTCCAGAATAGAGTGACAGTCCATGTTAACGAAAGGGCGGGCAGCTGCGTGCATGCGTGTCACATGGTTCAGCCAGTCAGGTGGTACTGAGACTCAGTACCACCTGACTGGCCGGACCGAGTGTGACCTGCACGCAAGCAGCCTGTCCAGGAGCCAGGCAGCTCAATGACAAAATTCTATCACTGCAGTGCTGGTTAAGGAAAGGTCCACTTTAAACAGCAGTAAGCAGAAAGGGCTTCATATTCTGCTGAACCCCCCCCCCCTTTACCTGCCGTTTACTGTCATCTTCTCTCTCTGGACACAAATCACATCCCCTCCCCTCTCCTAGAGCTGCTGCGGGGCAGGGGAGGAGCTATGGAGGGAGGAGAGGGGGATTTTTATTCTATTCGATTTTATTCCGTATGCAAACGCCATGCTCCGCTGCTCGTTGTTTGAGAACACAGCTCAAAGCTGACACACAGTGACAGTGGCACCTCCTAGTACCCCCTAATGACACCCCAATAATCACTGGTACCTGGGGCGGCCCGCCCTCCGCCACTCCCCTAAGTACACCACTGCTCTGGTGATATGCTCACACACAAGTTTGGCGAACTGCCAGAAAGTACGGTGCTGTTTGAAGGCAGTGAAAATCCCCATAGAGAAGTAATGGTTAATCTATTCAGAGAACACCAAACAGCAGAGAAATGTCAGTGAAATGCCCTGATGTTCGGTGGTTTCAATCAGCAGGTTTATTCAGGCGAACTCCAAAGGTTTCAATGTTAAAAATATTCCCGTTTTTTATGCAATATCTAATAAACCATTTATTATTTTAATCTGCAGTAAAAAGTCTTTATTTATTGATTTTTTTTTTGTACCTTTTAGTGATTTTTCAGAATTTTTTGGGCTAAATTCCCCCCCTTTTTTTTAATAGCGGTTCTCCTTTTTCTGTAACAGAACTTTTTATTATCAATCATAGGGTCTTATATGTAAATTCCAGACATTTTTGTTCAGTAGTTCTTTTGAAAACAGCAGGCCATAGGTTTGCGGTGGCAGCATACAGCGGCCGACTCCATGCACTTTGGGGACCCTGCGGTGAATGGTGAATTCACTGCAGGGTTGGGAAACTTTATTCCCCGAAGTGCAGGGAACTACAGAGCACCAAAATGTTGGCGTCTTTTCGGTGCTCTGTGAGTAACCCAATTAGTGGTGAGGTTTTTTGTTGCCCCCTGGAAAGTGAAAGCCTAGGCCTTGCCTACCCAGGACATACTTGAAAATTAGTGACATCTCAATGTTTCCTTTTTGGTAAAATAGTTTGCAAAAGTAAAAAAAAAAAATATATATATATATATATTTTTTTTAGGGGTGGGGCCACCCAGCGGGCCGCCGCCCCCTGGAAAGTGCCGCCCTAGGCCTGGGCCTTGTTGGCCTAGGCCAAAATACACCAGTGTGTTCCACATGATGATTTCAGATGATGGCAGGAGAGGCTTCATTACTGATGCTTCTCCTGCTGCTTTTTGGTATTCCAGAAATGTAAATTCAAAGTTTGTCGCAGGTGCCAAAAGGTCAAACAGCGATAAATAGTTAATAACCCGCTAAATAAATTAATAAAATTTACTGGCTAATTTACTTGCTTGGTGATCATGAGCCCTTACATTCTTAAGGCTAGGGTCAGACGAACGCATTTTCACGTTGTCTGTGAAAAAGTGCGTTCGAACGAATGGACGCATTTTTTCACGGAGTACGCGAGAGCGGTCATACGATGCGCATTTGCGTTCGTGATTTTGTACGGATCATCAATAAAACACTTTGTGCATCTGGACGTTATGTTGGCCGGACATTAGTAGCATCTGACATCTCCAATTCACGCACACACGCCGCTATGCGGACGCAGCGCACTCTGTACAACCGTACTAGCGGTTTTACGTTCTCGAAAAAATGCGTTCATTTTCCACTTGCGTTGCGCAGCCGGACTTTCGTGCGACCGTACTTCGTATATTGGCCGTCATTGCCCGTCATTTGCTGCTAGTGCGGCCGTGATTAAGTGCGCCTGCACGCGCGTTCGCACTGCCTCAGTCTGACCCCAGCCTAATATAACTGTGTTTTATATTAGTTGGTTTTGAAGTAGTCATTTTGTCACATGATCCTCCCATTTCATACTGCATACTTCAAGCAACTTATGTAGTCATTGTTTGCAAAAAAAGAAATAAAAATTAAACAGAAAAAGCAGAAACACATTGCAAAAAAAAATAAATAAAATCACAGGTTAAAAAGTGCAGAATTAGATACAAATTTGGCTTCTGTCTCCACTAGGGAATAAACTGATGTTGCAATTTGGAATTATCTGGGCATTTTGATTTTCTGTAGTCTTGGAGCATATGTTGATGTAAATATAAACCCTCAAATCACAATACCTTATTCTAGATGCATTCCCATGATGCTACAAGTGCTTATAATGTCCCGCAGTGGTTGGCACACAGCTGGGGGGAATACTGTCCAGCCCCCGTCTTTATCTTGAGAAACGACCAGCAGAACATTTGTCGGTTATGCGTTTTGTTTGAATTCTTTTTTTCATAACTATTGATAAATTTGAGAGGATGGATCAAGTCCCACCTGTAGTGTCCTTCAATATTATCTACTGCTCTCCAGCCTTCCCACCGACATTAGATAAAAAACTATTTATACAAAACACTTTCCTTGTTTGTACCTTGTGATTCATCCTGTCCCTTTCCCAGACCTGGGAACCTTTGCAACCACATTCTTGAATATCATTTGTTGTGGTGATATGATACCATTTTTTTCAGAAATTAAGGGTCAATTCTGGTGTTGCAAACTTCTCATAAAAACTGTAAGGTAACTTTCACAATTTACTGTAACAGCGGTAATACACAGCTTGACGTGTGTCACTTTGAACCTGGGGAACATGGGCCTACAGTTGTATTTGGAAGGTGCAGGCCTGATGTTCTTTATTATTTCCCTGTCCTCTCCTATGCTGAAATCACCCTGTGCCTGTAGGGTGCAGGGTGTTTGTGTAATCTGTGGTTTATGTATGAATAATGTCATGGTCTATGTATCTGTTGCTATCTGCTGATAGGATAACTTGGTTGGTTATCTTGGCCTTTTCTAGCTTCCCCTCTCTGGAATGTGTTACTATCTTGTTGATCAGCCTTGTCGGGCAAACACTGCACCAATATCTGATGCCCAGCCTGTGATTACATGGCACCCCATTGTTTCATGTCTGGACATGTCTGGTTCACTTGAGGATGGGGGGGGGGGCAGGGTGTAATTTTCCATTGGTCTCTAGGTCCACCTGAGACTGTATATATTTAACTCAATAAAGGTGTTCAGTGGTTGCTGTTCTAAACTCCCAGATCTACGCGTTAGCTTATTTCTAGGCAATGCTAGCAAGGGTCATTATGTGTACCCGTCCTTAAACTTCATCTAAGGACTGGATAAAGGCACAAAAGCCTGCTGGGTAGAGCACGGGGGTCCTGCAAGAAAGCGGCATTAACAGATGTGACCAAGTTGGGGTACGCAGTTCTATTACACACAGTATGTCTCTAATGTAGATGTATTCAGGTAGGATACCCCTTATCCAAAATGCTTGGAGCTAGAATTATTTTGGACTTTTGGATTTTGGAATATTTGCATATAATAATGAGATGTTGTGGCGGTAGGACCAAAGTCTAAACACGAAGGTCATTGTATCCAACATTTTTAATAATGTTGTGCATAAAAAAGTTTGTGTATATTGAGCCACCCATTTGTGGTGTCATCTTAGCGTGCAAAGAGGTTTTCAGATATTTGAACATTTTGGACTTATGATTGGATTATGATTTGCAAAACAAAAAAAGAAAACCATAAAAAAAGACTCTTCAATTCCGAATCATACAGGGTGCCTAATCCTGACCCTAACCCTCAAACCTAAATATTGATAGCTTCTGAAAATTGTGTAATTCATGAGCAATCAAACGTTTTCAAGCAGAGCCAAAATATTTTCAGATAGTCCTGAAAACACTTCTGAAGAAGATGTGAGGTGTTGTTTTTGCCCAGTGGCCTAATTAGAACATCGTTATCGTTTAGCATATAGGCTTATTCAAAGAGCGCCGAATTGGCCCCAAAATAGCACCGAACGGTGAATTTACCCATACGTTGCAATTTCGTGGCCTTTCGGGCTATTCAAAAAGCTGGCAGTTCGCCAAATATTGGCATATTGCCAGCAAAATACGGTGATCTCGACGGCAGTGAACTCCCAGAGAAGAAATGGTTAATGTATTCAGAGAAAACCAACCGGCAGCGAAATTCCCTGATTTTCAGTGTTTTCATTCGACAGGTTAAATCAGAAAGGTACCATAGGTTTCAATGTAAAAAATGTGCTCCGTTTTTATTAAATATTATTTCAACCATTTATTCTTTTCACTTGCAGCAAGAAGTCTATTTTTTAGGAGCTTGTAATAATTTTTCGGGATTTTTTTGGCCAAATTTTTTATATATATAAAAATTTATTTCTGTAACAGACATTTTTATTGTTATTCATAGGACCTTATTTGTTATTTTCATGCAGTAGGATTTTTTTACCTGTTCGACAGCTTTTTTCGTATCGATGCAGCGGATCATCGGATGCAGTTGGCGGGTTTTTGGATGCGTTAGGTGTGTAGTTCCCTGCACTTTGGGGACCCTGCGGTGAATGCTGAATTCACCACAGGGTTGGCTAATTGGACTAGCCGAATTGCGGAGAAAGGGAGAGCATCGTAACGTGGGCGACATTTCTGTGCTCTCTGAATAACCCTGATAATTTTCTCTGGGTTTTTGTCATCAACCAGGAATTGGCATCATTTCTAAAGTAAACTTTCTAATACCCTATTCATAAACTATTCTTTAATTTGGTTGTCATTTGTGCTGAAGTGGACTGGATACTCCAGGTTTACGCAGCCGGCCAGGTAGGGAAAAGTGCCCGAAACCGTTTTTTGTGTACATTCGTATATTTTCTTGTATTCCCAGCCAGGTCGTTTTTTGCTGCAGTCCCTTTCCAGGTTCTATTTTTCAATCCCAAAGTGGAAATGTTTTGGTGAGGGTATAAATATAAACCCTTAGCTTATAAAACTTAGCTGAGAGGCCGCAGGAGGACTAGTAAAGCAACTTTTGGTTTCATTAGGTTACGACCCACCTTAAAAGAGGTTGCCATGATGTGGCATGTGGGCTTAACACTTTAATGGCCATTCAAGTAAACTAAATCCTCTGTTTTATTTCGCATGGAGCCACAGGAATAAGCACAAATGACAAGCTTTTTTTTGTTATGTTTTATACATGAAGTGGGCCGGATACTCCAGGTTTACGCAGCCGCCCAGGTAGGAAAAAGTGCACAAAACTGCTTTTTGTGTATGTTCTTTTATTTGCCCTGTTTTCATTAAAACATTCAAATGAGGTGGTGAAAAACACAACCTTGATAAAACACATGATATGCCATAATCGTGTAACCAGGTCTGCCATCAGACTGTTAGGGACCCTTACCAAACCACTGGTCAGGGACCCCCCTTCCCTCAGCTGCCCATTTCACTAAGCTAATTAACCACTTTGCTGCGTAGGACGCGCTCAGCGCATCCTCCCGCAGGAAGCGTTGGCGGTGGAGGACGCGCTGAGCGCGTCCTCCCTTCGCAGCCAGCGATCGGCCGGATTCCGGCCGATCGCTGTGCCCCCCGGTGCGGGCTGACATCCTTGATGTCAGCCCGGCACTCCAGGACCACCGCGGGCACAATAGATGTCATCACAGCGGCGCGATGACATCTATTTCAGGCGCCTCCCCGCGTGTGCGGAGGAGGCGCCTGAAAGGGGGGGGGAGGTCCTTCGGACCTCTCTCCCTCCCGATCGCCGGGGGCAGGAGCTTAATGTCAGGCACCGTTTGGAAGGGCACAGCCTGCCCTTCCAAACGGTACCTGGCATTAACCCCATGGGGGCCGCATCACGATTCGGCGCTGAAAAGCGCCGGTTCGTGATCCTTTCCCGGAGCTGGCTGACATCTTGGATGTCGGCCAAGACTCCGGGAACTCCCCTTGCATAGCACGATGACGCCAGTCCTGGAGTTAACCCCTAACTGCCACCAATGGTGGAGATAGGGGGTTCCAATGAACCCCCTATCTCCCGATCCGTGGCAGCTAGGGGTTAATGTTTAGTACTGTTTAATCGGCCAGAGCATGGCCTTTCCAACGATATCAAACATGACCATGTAAAACGTTTTGTAAAAAAAATAAAAATAAAAAATAAAAATAAAACAATATTAAAAAAAATTATAATAATAAAAAAATAAACAAGTTTTTTATTTTTTATGTGTTTTGTTAATGCACCAATATTGTTCCCATTTGATTTATAATGTGAACAATGATGCTGCACTAACGATTTTTGTATGGGGTGTGTTTGTTAAAAATAGCAAAATTTTCCCCCCAAAAAATGTAATGAGATACCATTTCTATTTTTTTTAACAAGCGCACCCCATAGAAAATATAACCGCAAACGATCGCATGTTAAAATGTGAAAAAAAACACTTTACACATTGTAAATTATTGAAAATTCTAATTTTATTGCATATTTTGTTATAATATACAGACAGGACATAATATATACATATAATAATGACATATTATGAATCTGCCGAGTCTGCCAGAAAGAACGATATATAATATGTCTGAGTCATATAATAAAATAAGGCTTCAAAACGCGGTTAAACATGATGAGCAAAACCGGTAAAAATGACCTCAGCACAGAGGTGGGAAATGCCTCAGCAGCGAAAGGGTTAAAAATAAGACATTTTGCCTCCTCTTCCTCTCCAGCATGTGTATAAGAACATTCGGTCTTTACCTCTACCTGGTGCAAACCATGCTATTCACTCCCTCAGTGATAAGGAGTGCGCTCACTGGCCTAAATTCCACACCCGAAATTTGTTGAGGTCATGGTGGTCTAATCCTGGATGACATGGATATACCCTTACTTCAGAGGCACTTAGACAAGCTGTGCAGGGTTTGACAAACGTCAGGGCCCATGGAGCCACTGGACCCCTGGACATATCATGGGCTGCCACCTCTTCTCCCCAATGGCAGCCTTGTCTGTTGCACACAACAGTGCCTTGATCCTACTTAACTTTCTTCTATGGCGTATCCTCAGGGGTGGGTAATAGTATCCATGCTTGTGCTTTCCTCGATCTCTTTCTGCAGTTCCTGGGAATGCCTAAAATGAAATTGGACAGGAGGGATAAAATAATTGGTACATATATTTTTACATTACCATTAAGAACACAAATATTCTGCAGTCAGGAAACGTACAGGAAACGAGTGAAAATGTGAGAAATCTCATTGTATAAATTCCTGGTTAAACATTTTTATAAATAAAACAAGTAAATATCTGCGTAATCTATTGATATTTATTAATAAATACTGTAAATATGAAAGTCACCATACATTGATTTGATACCCTGCACCCCCTGAAAAGGACCTGACAAATCACATTCCGCAGTTTATCACACATGTCAATGAAGTCGTCACTTTCCCAGTTTCTCCTGGCAGCGCTCAATCAGTAGGATGTTGTATATTACAGACAGACATATTTGTTGCCCTCTTCATAATATGGTTTTATACTGGCTGAGCCTTTTTTGATCTGGAGCCAAGAGGGCCGCCTGCATTACTCCTATCAGCCTGTCACGACAACACGGAATGATGAGATAAATGGAGGTAGAAATGTCTACGCCTGACCTGTTCGTCGGCAGTCGGGTGAGCAGCCAACATGAGATAGAAAGGCTGCACTGCCTGAGCTTGTCCATGATTACCGCAGTTAGAAGGTCATCCAATGCTTTGACAGGTACCTGGTGTACGATTATGCAGGTATCCACACTTTGAAGGTGTGTTGACCCTTTGAAGTCCTCCACTCTCTCCTCTTTAAGACAGTCTCTCGTGCTCAGCAGACCGTGAAATGTTTACATACCTATAGCTGGGTCATGGCAGGGACGGGTGCCCGCAGCAAGCAGAGATGCCTCCTCGCAAGGCATGCATGATATCTCCAAGCCTTGGAGGATGAATGTCCTGCATCCCTACTAGCTTTTCTTTGAAAAATACGTTCACATTTCCTGTATCATTTTACTCTGTCAGGGGGGCACCGATGTTTTCTAGTGAACTCTGTCCCCCTTTTGCGATTCAAAAACAAGAGAAGCCTACGACTGGTCCCGTCCATCCTCTGCTACAAATATGGGTTGAAGAGTTATTTTGGCTATTTCTTATTTTTATTTCCCAATGCTTATTTTTGCTTATTGCGTGTATCCTGTTTAGCTGGCTATACCATGTGATGATTTTCTATGAGGATTGATGTGAGGCAGGCCCCTACAGTCTATGGTATTCAGACATGAGTGAAATAACTTCAAACATGAGCTAAATATACCAGGAAGACGTATCACTGTTATGGACAGATGCCGTTTATGGTCTAATTTCCAGTCTCTGCCAACTGATTAATTGTTATCAGCCAACTGAGAAATGTACTTAATGTAATTCTCTCAAGAACAGGCCCTGAATGGCCCTTTATAATCACTCCTTGACTTTGGGAGGTATTGACTAGTGCAGGGGTGGGCACTTACGGCCCTCCAGATGTTTTGAAACTATATTTCCCTTGAGGCTCTACAAACCCAATAAGCAGCCAAACATCCCGGGAAATGTAGTTTCAAAACATCTGGAGGGCCGTAAGTGGACTAGTGTATATTACATGCAGAGCTTACAGTCAGATCCAGAAATATTGGGACATCGACACAATTCTAACATCTTTGGCTCTATACACCACCACAAAGGAGTTGGAATGAAACAAACACAATGTGCTTTAACTGCAGACTGTCACCTTTAATTTGAGGGTATGTACATCCAACTCAGGTGAACGGTGTAGGACTTACAGCAGTTTGCAGATGTGCCTCCCACTTGTTAAGGGACCAAAGGTAATGGGACAATTGGCTTCTCAGCTGTTCCATGGCCAGGTGTGTGATATTCCCTCATTACCCCAATTACAATGTGCAGATAAAAGGCCCAGAGTTCATTTCAAGTGTGCTATTTGCATTTGGAATCTGTTGCTGTCAACTCTCAAGATGAGATCCAAAGAGCTGTCACTATCAGTGAAGCAAGCCATCATTAGGCTGAAGAAACAAAACAAACCCATCTGTAATGCCCCGAGACGCCAGCGCCGTAAAAAGCCTAAATCTAGCGCCTCCTCGTAGTACTAAGACTCTCAGTCTTCTCAGGACTCTCCTCTGCAACACTCAGGTGTTGCCTAATTCATCTGATGCTCCCTGCATAAAGCCAAACCGCACCCAAGTAACTTTGCTTCTGCATTGTCTTGGTGAATGCCAAGCTGACAGGGAGCTACCTCCTGTTCCTGTACCTGCCTAGACCCTTATCTGTCTTGTCCCCTCCAGTATTTTCCTTCCTCTGTACCTGCATCCCACAGTATCCTCGGAACCGCTGCCCTGCATCTCGCCGATTCCTTAGCCCGCTGCCGAAGCCTCAGAACCCGCTGCCCTGCATCCCGCAGACCCTCCAGGTATCGTTGCCCTGCACATCGCAGACCCTCCAAGCATCGCTGTCCTGCACATCGCAGACCCTCCAAGCATCGCTGTCCTGCACATCGCAGACCCTCCAGGTATCGTTGCCCTGCACATCGCAGACCCTCCAAGTGTCGCTGCCCTGCACGTCACAGACTCCCCAAGCGTTGCGGCCCTGCACGTCGCAGATTCTCCAGGCGTCACTGCCCTGCACATCGCAGACTCTCCAAGCGTCACTGCCCTGCACGTCGCAGACTCTCCAAGCATCGCTGCCCTGCACGTCGCAGACTCTCCAAGCATCGCTGCCCTGCACGTCGCAGATTCTCCAAGCATCGCTGCCCTGCACGTCGCAGACTCTCCAAGCATCGCTGCCCTGCACGTCGCAGACTCTCCAAGCATCGCTGCCCTGCACGTCGCAGACTCTCCAAGCATCGCTGCCCTGCACGTCGCAGACTCTCCAAGCATCGCTGCCCTGCACGTCGCAGACTCTCCAAGCATCGCTGCCCTGCACGTCGCAGACTCTCCAAGCATCGCTGCCCTGCACGTCGCAGACTCTCCAAGCATCGCTGCCCTGCACGTCGCAGACTCTCCAAGCATCGCTGCCCTGCACGTCGCAGACTCTCCAAGCATCGCTGCCCTGCACGTCGCAGACTCTCCAAGCATTGCTGCCCTGCACGTCGCAGACTCTCCAAGCATCACTGCCCTGCACGTCGCAGACTCTCCAAGCATCGCTGCCCTGCACGTCGCAGACTCTCCAAGTGTCGCTGCCCTGCACATCGCAGACTCTCCAAGCGTCGCTGCCCTGTACGTCGCAGACTCTCCAGGCTTCGCTGCCCTGCACATCGCAGACTCTCCAGGCTTCGCTGCCCTGCACATCGCAGACTCTCCAGGCGTCGCTGCCCTGCACCTCGCAGAATCCTCAGCCCGTTGCCCTCTGTACCTGCATTCCACAGAATCCTCGGAGCTTGCTGCCCTGCATCTCGCAGAATCTTCAGTCCGCTGCCGAATCCTCAACCTGCTGCCCTGCACCTCACAGAATCCTCAGCCCGTTGCCCTCTGTACCTGCATTCCACAGAATCCTCGGAGCCTGCTGCCCTGCACCTCGCAGAATCTTCAGCCCGCTGCCAAATCCTTGAAACCCGCTGCCCTGCATCTCGCAGAATCCTCAGCCCGTTGCCTTGCATTCCCAGGAACCCCTACAGGCCCAAGACCCTCTGCCTGCCAAGACTCTCTTCTGCTTTTGTTTTCTATTTTTTCTAACGATCTCCTTCGCCTTCATTCTCCTATTGTCTCCTTTTTATAGTTTAGAGTAGCTTAGTACTATCCTTCTGTTTACTCTTTTCTCATCTTGCTTTCAATTAATCTGTTACTGTTTAATATATATATTCAGTGTCTTCCCTTCCTCCTCTTATCCAGCTCCTTGATATATATTTGTTTATTGCCTTTATGTTACTCCAAATAAACCCTCTCTTGTATATGTTTATCTGAATCTCTGTTTTCCTTATTGCATATTGGGCTCAATCCTACCACCCCAGAACCAGCACCTGACACCATCAGAGAGATAGCAAGAACATTAGGTGTGGCCAAAACAACTGTTTGGAACATTCTCAAAAAGAAGGAACTCACCGGTGAGCTCAGCAACACCAAAAGACCAACTGTGGTGGATGACCGAAGAATTCTTCCCTGGTGAAGAAAACACCCTTCACAACAGTTGGCCAGATCAAGAACACTCTCCAGGAGGTAGGTGTATGTGTGTCAAAGTCAACAATCAGGAGAAGACTTCACCCGAGTGAATACAGAGGGTTCACCACAAGATGTAAACCATTGGTGAGCCTCAAAAACAGGAAGGCCAGATTAGAGTTTGCCAAACAACACCTAACAAAGCCTTCACAGTTCTGGAACAAGATCCTATGGACAGATGAGACCAAGATCAACTTGTACCAGAGTGATGGGAAGAGAAGAGTATGGAGAAGGAAAGGAACGACTCATGATCCTAAGCATACCACCTCATCAGTGAAGCATGGTGGTGGTAGTGTCATGGCGTGGGCATGTATGGCTGCCAATGGAACTGGTTCTCTTGTATTTATTGATGATGTGACTGCTGACAAAACCAGCAGGATGAATTCTGAAGTGTTTCAGGCAATATTATCTGCTCACATTGAGCCAAATGCTGCAGAACTCATTGGACGGCGCTTCACAGTGCAGATGGACAATGACCCAAAGCATACTGCAAAAGCAACCAAAGAGTTTTTGAAGGGATAGAAGTGGAATGTTATGCAATGGCCAAGTCAATCACCTGACCTGAATCCCACTGAGCATGCTTTTCACTTGGGGCATTTTCCCTTCAGCAAGAACAAACAGGAACTGAAGACAGTTGCAGTAGAGGCCTGGCAGAGCATCACCAGGGATGAAACCCAGCGTCTGGTGATGTCTATGCGTTCCAGACTTCAGGCTGTGATTGACTGCAAAGGATTTGCAACCTAGTATTAAGAAGGGAAAGTTTGATTTATGATTATTCTGTCCCATTACTTTTGGTCCCTTAACAAGTGGGAGGCACATCTGCAAACCGCTGTAAGTCATACACCGTTCACCTGAGTTGGATGTACATACCCTCAAATTAAAGCTGACAGTCTGCAGTTAAAGGACATTGTGTTTGTTTCATTCCAACTCCATTGTGGTGGTGTATAGAGCCAAAGATGTTAGAATTGTGTCGATGTGTCAATATTTCTGGACCTGACTGTATGTATTGTGTTATGGAGGCTGATTGTAGCCCACTCTTCTACAGGGTTTATTTTTGACACATCGTCCATACCAAGGAATAGTAACACCGTGCCTCGAATTGATCACCATAAACTGATTTTATGGGCTGTTTAGCTTCTCCGATACAGAATTCTTCAACAATATAATTTGGTTCTTGAAACATTGATCTGTCTTGTCAGTTGTGGGATTTCTTGTGAAGGACAGAGACAGCCTTATGTCATCACGGCTGTCAGCAGCACTACAGACGTTGAAACAGAAAAGCAGGGCCCTTGGTATGAATAGACACAGATCATGTACCATGGAGTCTCAGGACTGTCAATGCAAAAAACACCCATAATGAATTCTGCAAGATACAGCGTTATAGCCAAGCCTGAAACAACAATAACATGCAATGTTAATGTTCAAGTATGAACGTTTCGCTATAAATGTATAATCCTGCAATGCACTACACCTAAGTAAGACATATATTTGGTGTCACCTTTTTCTTGGCCGCATTTCAGACATTTTTCGGCTCGGGAGATATTAATTCCGGCTAACCAGCATTTTGATTCGGATATCGACTTTCGCAGCTATAGTTTTTAATGGAAATATCAGCTATATCGATTCAATTCTAATTTACCGGTAAGCCGATCTCTGAAAGAATTACACATGCAGAAAAGTGTTGATAAATGGGTTTTCGGATAAACAGGGACAATCACTCACAAAATGCATAGCTTCAAATGGAATTTCAGTGTTAATTTATGAACTAAATCTTAACCCAAGTATAGGGTTAGGCTTTTGTTTGGGGTTGGTTTTTTCAGCTTGAAATTTATCAACAACCATTTATAAAAATTTGTCAGCAGCTGATTTGTTTCACTTGAATCAGACGATATTTGGAAAAAAAAATCAGCCAAAAGAATACAATATTTTATTCGATATATCCGCCATTAGAATTAAATGGAGTCCTCAGACCCAATATGACCATCATTTCTTCTGATGACCCACGTCCTGCACATTCTGCCAGGCCTGCACATAATTAGTAGGAATGCATGCAATTTCTAGAGGGTGTCATTATGATAAAGCAGCTATTAAGAATGATTTGTTGATGAATATATTGAATTTCCTATAAGCACAAAAGGAGTTATTCATAAAACACAGAAATTTCGGTGCTTTCCAGTTCGGTACAATTTGGCAATTCCATTTCGCAGATCCTGCAGTAAATTCACTATTCACTGCAGGGTCACCGAAGTACGCCAAAAATGGAGTCACCAAAAGACCGCTGAACTGCAGAAAAAAAATTAACTTTTCTATGCTCCTAATAGATGTTTAAACCAATAAAAATGAATTAAAATGTGTATAAATAATAAAAAAGGTCCTTTTAAAATCTAATAAAAAAAAAAGGTTTATTACAGATTTTAAAAAAATCATTAAAAAAATAGGGAAACAAAAATAGTTAAAAAAAAACATTTAAAAAAATTAAACAAAAAAGTGTTATAAAAAATAAATAAATAAAAAGGCTTTTCAGAGAGCAGTCAGTTCGCCAAATGTTGGCGAATTGCCTGCACATATTATTGTTATTCACCCAGATCTGTTCATCCACATTCTTTTTCATGTTTTTTCGATTTCTGTTCGTTGCCTGTTCGAGGGCAGTGAAATCCCCATAGAGAAGCAATGTTTTATCTATTCAGAGAACAAAAACCAGCAGCGAAAAGTTGCCGAAATGCCCTGCATGCCCTGGTTTCATTTGACAGGTTTATTTAGGCGAATCCCATAGGCTTCAATCTTAAAAATATTCCATTTTAATTCAATATCTAATAAACCGTTGATTATAATATTCTGCAGTAAAAAGTCTCTTTATTTATAGATTTTTTTAGGATCTTTTAGGCATTTTTCTGGATTTTGTTGGGAAAAAAAATTTCCGGTTGTTTTTTTTAAATCGTTTTTTCTTTTTTCTGTCCGGCCCTTCTATTATCATTCATTGGATCTTATATGTATGTAGCGCTCACCCCCAGAGGAGCCGCTGAATAAACCCAGGATAGTCTCACCGAACTAGGAATCACTATACACCAGCACTGTTGTGGATTTTATAAGTTAAATACTTTACTGGATCAATAAAATGGCATATAATACACATGTACGTTGAAGATAATAGCAGGAATGCGCAACGCGGGGAAAAACACGCGGCGGAAGAAAAGAGCGGTTAACCCCCTCAGTTCGCAAGTTTAAGTCCCGTTCAAAAAGGCTCAAAGGTGGTGCCTTAGGGTACCCGGGTACTATATTCAACTGGCCGGTGAATGAGCGAAATTATCTTCGACTAGTCGACGTTGTGAATTGAAGCAATTAACCAAGTGCGCACTTTCATTTCAGAACCGTAGGCCTTGAGGCCTCTCACCCATCCGACGAACAAAGTGTCCAGAACTGATGACTCGATCAAGGATCTCTCTCCGCGACTGGAACCCGGTGCCAGCGAATCCGCTCTCCAGTTTGCCATTCTCCACTACCGGAATTGATCTGCCACCTGCACTCCCGTTCGATCCTCGCGGCCTCCTCACTCGGGGTCCTTCTGGAACCTGGCTGTCCTCCTGCAATCGCTCAGCAAAATGTAGTAAGCGACAGCACGATCTCCGTCCCCGATCTCCAGCACTGGATATGGCAGCGTCCACACTCCGGCCTGGTTGCGATCCCTGACAGTGTCCTGCGTGCGTCCTACTCCTTTCGTCGCTCTGCTCGCTCTGCTCCTGTCTTGCACGAGGCTTCGAATGTCTCTCCTTGCGCCAGTACGTCCACTTCCTGTTCCCTTCGCAAAGGTCTAAGGGAGATGGAGTCTTTTGACACAACATAGTCCATAACGTCTCTAGCTCTGTCTCCCTCTAGTGGTTGCAACAGTCCATTACATAGAGCCAATCTATCCCAGCGCTACATGTAAATTTCAGACATTTTCGTTCAGTAGTTTCTTTGCAAACAGCGTTTCACTTTTCAAACATTCAAGAGTACTGTTTTCTTTTTTTTTCACTCCATTCGTTGCGGTGTTGGCTCTTAACGGCGGCTGCGCTACGCTGTGATCGGCGGCTGCTTGGGTTTCTCCGGCGTGTTTGGCAGGCTTAATCCAGATGTTTTTGAGGGTTTTGGTGTGCTTTCGCCAGGTTTTGCGGTGAGTGGTCGGCGGGATTGCGGGGGCTATTCCCTGCATTACGACAGCCCTGTGGTGCTTGCTGAATACACCGCTGGGTCGCCAAAATGGGATTGCCGAATCGCACCGAATTGAAGAGAATGAAAACTCACTAAACGTGCGGTGACTTTTCGATTCTCTTTGAATAACCCTGTTAGTATTTGCTTTGTTTTTGCTTTGCATTAATTTGATATGATTTATTAGTGCACTCATGAACTTATGTTCTCTAGTACTCCTCCATATGAGCCAGCCACTGTTTATTGTTTTATACATGTTTTGCCTAATCCTCTGTAAAAGATTGGGTTATTTTCTACACCTTTATGCTGTTAGCCCGTTCCCAAGTTTGATGTAATATGCAATATGCATACTAGTTTGAGGAAAACAAGTTGAAGCTTAGGTATCTCCTTGTCACCTTGGTTACGACGCCCAACTTTTCTGAGTTCACCTAACTATCTTCAGTACACTATTAACCACGAATGGTCAGTGTACCTGGTTTGCTGACTGGAGTCTCTTTGAAGTTTTAGTGTTCTCTTTACTGTTTAATTATTGTGTTATTCACCCAGATCCGATCATCTACATACATTTTTTTTTTTCGATTTCTGTCAATGCAAATAGTGTGATTAAGTTTATAAAAGTTTTTTCTTTTTAATTTGTTGGTAAAACCCATTTCTGCCTATTTTGGCATTATGCATTCGTTCACATCCTGTTTCTAGTTTGTTTCATATATAACAGCTTCAAATGGAGTTTTTTAGTTCATAATCTGACTCTTCTTATCATGGAGGCGGCCATCTTTATCTGCATGTGGGAGTCAACATTTTCTAAAACTGTGGGATTGACAGCTCACCTGTGTGCAGGCAGAACACACGGTGGGGGAGGGGCATGTTCAGATAGCATAGGATAAAGATAAATGGTATTCTTAACTCTCAAAGATCAATTTTGTTTTGCAATATTTTTCTTCCCCATCCCACTGCTTACCTGCAATGCAAACGCAAACACACACACACACACACATATATATCAAGAATATATATCAAGAAAAACTCCTGCAAAGACACAATTTAAAGTGCCCATTACTTAACTTGACGAAAGCTATAAAGGCAATCGAGAGTCAGCACTGTTAGGTCTTTTTTAAACATAAAAAGTGACCAAGTCAACGTTTCAGCTCCTGCAAGGAGCTTTCATCAGGACATATATGCTCTCTATTGTGTGTGTGTGTATGTATATGTGTTGTGATAGGAAGCAGGGCTTGGTATTGAATGGGAGATACCTGAGACCAGGCCTGGTACACTGCATTTAAAAGAACCCCAGGGAGACTGTTTGTTTTTTGGAGCAACCTAGCTCCCAGGAAAGTGTGTTATGGGTCCCTGGGGTTGGGGTAGTGGAGTGAAGGGCGGGCCACTATCCCAACAACCTGGATCACTTCCAGACCAGGTATTAGCAGGGTCAGCTAGGACTGTAGGTGTGGTCCACCAGTAAGGTTTAAAAAGAAACCAAAGGAAGCTGATACGGCAGAGAGAGAGAAGAAAGGGGTGGGCGAGCCCCACCAGAGTGAACTGCCGTATCGCTGTATCTGCTGAATTGCTAACTCACAGAATTGCTGTGTTGCTGTGAATTGCTGTGTTGCTGAGCTGCCACTGTTTGCTGTGCACCTTTCTGAAGGTAAAAAGAATAAACTTCACTGTTTACAAAAGACCTGCTGTCTCGCTACAATTACTGCCCTAGAAGACGTGGTTGACGGAGGACTCTTGCCACACATGGTGCCCTGTGTGAGGACCAACCGCACTAGTCTGAGGGCAGTATAAACCACAAACAGCATGGAGGACGTTGTGAAAGCTCTGGTCCAATCTACCGCTGCTCAGCAGGAAGCGAATAGGAGGACTACCGAGACCCGGGAAACCCTGCAGCAGCTGATATTAGCCCAGGCAGAGAATGCTATGGCTATGGCTAAAGCTCAGAAAGAAACTACAGAGACTCTGGTACAGCAAATCTTGATAGCTCAAATGGAGGCCATTGGCAAGGTCCGTGAGGAACAGTTGTCTGCCACGCATGCTCTGCACAAAGAGATTCGGGCTGTGTCAGACAAGCTGGAGTCTGATCCGGCAGGCGGCCACCAAGGCCCTAAGGTAATCCGGGCCAGCCATTATCTACAAAAAAATGTCTACAGCGGATGATGTGGAGGCGTACCTGTTGGCCTTTGAGCGTACTGCATCGAGAGAAGGTGGCCGGCGGCTGAGTGGGCGAGTATACTTGCCCCTTTTCTGAGTGGAGAACCTCAAAAGGCCTACTATGACTTAGAGCCAGCACAGGCCAGTGACTATGTGGAGCTTAAAGCTGAGATCATGGCGCGCCTGGGGGTGACCACAGCAGTACGGGCACAAGATTTCATTCCTGGGCGTACTCTCCTAACCAAGCTGCACGGTCCCAGATGTTTGACCTAATACATCTTGCCAGGAAGTGGCTACAACCGGAGGTCAACTCTGCTACGAAGATAGTAGAAAACCTGGTCATGGATCGCTTTCAGCGTGGATTGCCAACCCCTCTGCGACGCTGGGTAAACCAAGGTGACCCCCAAACCGCCGACCAGTTGATTGCGTTGGTGGAAAGGTTTATAGCTTCTGGAGAAGTTCTGCATCCGCCGTCAGCGACCCAAGCCCGCAACCCTAAGACCCAGAATGCCACACGCACTGGTAAGACTGTACCGAGGGTGCGGGGTGGAGAAACCTGGATACGCAGAAAACAGCAGAGACATTTCTCCCAGGGTGCAGAGAGCACCTCAGTATAACCAGATGAATAGGTGCTTTAAATGCAATAGGGTGGCCATATAGCCAGAGACTGCGTGAACGATGAGCCTATGGACTGTAATGATGCACATTCATTGTTGTCTGGCTATGACCACGCTGGTAATGACTATGATCCCCACTTTTGTACTGTAAAGGTTAATGGCAGATTGCGTAGAGCCTTGCTAGACTCCGGTAGTATGGTCACCCTGGTGACTAAATCCATAGTACCTGGGGTTGTGTTCAATCATATGGAGAAATTGGGGATTGTCTGTGTGCATGGTGATAAACGAGAGTACCCCACAGCTGAAGTGGATATTGAAACCCAGTGTGGGAATGTGAAGTATCGTGTGGGGGTGGTACCTAACCTGGCCCATGAAGTTGTCATAGGGAGAGACTTTCCTTATTTCCTGGAACTATGGAAAGCCCCTGAACTGAGGCCAGTAGAGGAGGTTTATGTCTTTCCTTTTTCTGATGCTGATCTGGAAGATGGAGTCACTGGAAAGCACATGACATGTGGTCCTATCCCGGTATTAGTAGGCAATCAAACATCTCAAAGTAAAGAGCCAGGAATCAATGTTGGTCAGGCGGAAGAGTTATTAGAACTGGCGGGTGGCCCTGGTAACTTTAAAAGAGCCCAATGGGAGGACCCAACCCTGTTGGAAGCCAGGAATAACGTTCAAGTTATGGATGGGATTATGACCCAGGCCGGAAAATATTGCCTTATCCCCATTTTGAAGTGGCTAGCAAACTGCTCTATCGCGTAGAAAAGAGAGGTACTGACTTTATTAAGCAATTATTGGTACCACAGAATTTTAGGAACACTGTCTTAAGCCTTGCACATAACCATGTACTGGGGGGACACTTGGGAGTGGATAAAACAAAGGAGAGGGTCCTCAGGAGATTCTATTGGCCGGGAGTACTTGCTGCCATAAAGAATTTTTGTACCTCCTGCCCTAAATGCCAACTTACTGCTCCGACTCCAGGTTTCCGGGGTCCATTGGTACCCTTGCCTATCCTTGACATCCCGTTTGAGCGAATTGCTATGGACTTGGTAGGTCCCCTGGTTAAATCTGCTAGGGGGCACCAGTATATACTGGTCGTTCTTGATTACGCGACACGATACCCGGAAGCGATGCCCCTGCGTAATAGCTCTGCCAAGTCAATAGCCAAAGAGCTCGTGCTGATGTTTAGCAGGGTGGGGATACCAAAGGAGATACTAACAGACCAGGGGACCCCATTTATATCCAGAGTTATGAGGGAATTATGTAAGGTAATGGGCATTAAACAACTAAGGACCTCGGTATATATCACCCGCAAACTGATGGGTTAGTGGAGCGGTTTAACAAGACCCTTAAGAGTATGCTGAGAAAGGTCATTGATAAAGATGGCAGGAATTGGGACCTTTTACTACCCTATTTAATGTTCTCTATCCGCGAGGTTCCCCAGGCCTCTACAGACTTCTCCCCGTTCGAGTTATTATATGGCCGACATCCCAGAGGTCTGCTGGATGTTGTTAAAGAGACCTGGGAACAGGAGACGACACCCTACCGCAGTGTCGTTGAACATATATCTCAGATGCAGGAGCGCATGGAAGCGGTCATACCCCTGGTTAGAGAACATATGAGAAAGGCCCAAGAAGCCCAAAGGTACAGTTACAATAAGAATGCCCGGCTCAGAGTATTTCAACCTGGTGATAGGGTATTGGTCCTGGTCCCCACTGTAGAAAATAAATTTTTGGCTACCTGGCAGGGCCCCTATGAAATAATTGACAAAGTGGGTGATGTTACTTATAAAGTGAGCCAACCTGGAAGGAGAAAGCCTGAGCAGATTTATCATTTAAACCTGTTAAAACCGTGGAAGGATAGAGAGGTCTTAGTGGCCATGAGGCCTTCAGACCTCCTCTCACTAAGCCTGAGGTAAACCTTTCTGACACCCTCTCTGTGCATCAGAAGGCAGAAGTTAACGAGTTTCTCAGAAGGAACCGGGAGGTGTTCTCGGCGATACCAGGGAGGACCAAAATAATGACACACGATATTAAACCGAGCCAGGGAAGAAAGCCTGCCTGAAACCCTATAGGGTTCCGGAGGCCCGTAGACAAGCTATAGAGAGAGAGGTGGAAAAAATGCTAAAACTAGGGGTGATAGAGGAGTCTCATAGTGAGTGGAACAGTCCCATTGTGCTTGTCCCCAAACCGGATGGGTCAATAAGATTTTGTAATGATTTCTGTAAGTTAAACAGTATTTCTAAATTTGACACCTATCCGATGCCTAGGGTTGATGAGCTGATTGAGAGGCTGGGGAAAGCGCGTTATCTCACAACCATTGACTTGACGAAGGGATATTGGCAGGTGCCACTCACTGAGCAAGCAAAGGAAAAAAACGCCTTTTCAACCCCCCAGGGCTTGTTTCAATATACGGTGTTGCCATTCGGTTTGCACGGGGCCCCAGCCACGTTTCAGAGGCTGATGGATAAGATTCTGAGACCCCATGCCCGCTACGCTGCTGCATACTTAGATGATGTGGTAGTTTTTAGTACTGATTGGGAAACCCACCTTCCGAAAGTTTAGAGGGTACTTGATGCTGTGCGGGCTGCTGGCCTGGTGGCCAACCCTGCAAAAAGTACCATTGGTCTGGAGGAAGCGAAGTACTTGGGCTATACCATCGGTAAGGGATTGGTCAAGCCTCAAACCACTAAGGTTGAGGCCATACAAAACTGGCCGCAGCCATTGACGAAAAAACAGGTGAGGGCATTTCTTGGGTTGACCGGCTACTACAGGAGGTTCATACCGAACTTTGCTGCGATAGCTGCACCCCTGACAGATCTCACGAAAGCGAGAGCCCCCATAATGGTGAAATGGTCTCCTGAGACGGAAATCGCTTTTGCTGGTTTGAAGGAGGCCCTATGTGCCTATCCCGTCTTGGTGTCCCCTGATTTTACTAAGGATTTCGTGGTGCAGACTGATGCCTCCGAGGCTGGATTGGGGGCGGTCCTCTCCCAGGAATATCAGGGTGAGGAGCACCCTGTTCTTTTCCTCAGCAGAAAGCTGTTGCCGAGGGAAAAGAACTATTCTGTCGTGGAGAAGGAGTGCCTTGCCATTAAGTGGGCTTTGGAGACCCTGAAGTACTACCTGTTGGGGAGGAGGTTCAGGCTGGTCACTGACCATGCTCCCCTCACATGGATGAGTCAGAACAGGGAGACGAATGCGAGGGTCACTAGGTGGTTCCTCAGCCTGCAGCCTTTCAACTTTACTGTGGAGCACAGGGCTGGCCTGCTACAGGGTAACGTTGATGGGCTGTCTCGAGTACATGCGTTGCTGTCTGTGGTCGCTCCTCCCGATGGTTCTGAGCTGAGGGGGAGGGTGTGTGATAGGAAGCAGGGCTTGGTATTGAATGGGAGATACCTGAGACCAGGCCTGGTACACTGCATTTAAAAGAACCCCAGGGAGACTGTTTGTTTTTTGGAGCAACCTAGCTCCCAGGAAAGTGTGTTATGGGTCCCTGGGGTTGGGGTAGTGGAGTGAAGGGCGGGCCACTATCCCAACAACCTGGATCACTTCCAGAACAGGTATTAGCAGGGTCAGCTAGGACTGTAGGTGTGGTCCACCAGTAAGGGTTTAAAAAGAAACCAAAGGAAGCTGATACGGCAGAGAGAGAGAAAGAAAAGGGTGGGCGAGCACCCACCAGAGTGAACTGCCGTATCGCTGTATCTGCTGAATTGCTAACTCACAGAATTGCTGTGTTGCTGTGAATTGCTGTGTTGCTGAGCTGCCACTGTTTGCTGTGCACCTTTCTGAAGGTAAAAAGAATAAACTTCACTGTTTACAAAAGACCTGCTGTCTCGCTACAATTACTGCCCTAGAAGACGTGGTTGACGGAGGACTCTTGCCACAGTGTATATATATATATATATATATATACGCATACGCCAGGCAGCTGGCATCTCTGGGAAAGGGAGTGTTCCCCTGATGTGCAATGCCATAAACCACACCCAGTAAAACATGTCACGCGGCATGCCGCAGCACAGAGAGCAAATGGGAAGCTCAGATGATTGCTTTTCTATAGATTTTTTAAAAATCTAACACTGTATAGGCAGAGATGGGAGAACTTTTAAACTTGCTAATGTTGTTTTGGGCACAATTGGTGCACTTTAACCCAAGATACAGAAGGCATTTAATTGAGGAAGATAAGGGTTTTGTGACGTTTTGTACGAACCAGCATGAGGGTGTTTAGGAATTTAGCTTATCCATTGTGAAACTCAATGCTAATATATAGCAGCCTACATGTCTGTCGGGAATTTCAGAATACCTGAACACATCAGCCATCAAAAGGCAGCTCAACAAGCTGGGCTGCAAATTGCATAAATTTATTTTAGGGATATAGGTGTGGGTTTACAGGTAAACTAAGGTTTATATATAGAAAAGAGAGTCTTAAAGTGTTGCAGGTGCAGTATAGCATTTACAAAGGAAGGTTGATTGTGATAGACTCATTAGTTATAACATGTATCATAGACATTTGTAGCCAGATGTCATGTATAAATAAAGTAAATAGTGTAATTCTAGAAACTGTCATATTCTTGGACTGAACCCTAGTCTCTGCCACCAATCTTATACCTTCTGTTGTAAATGATTCATATCTGCAGCTCAATAATAGACATTAAGTTAAATCTTTGTGGACTGACGCCAGCCATCTAATCCTGAGTTTTTCTCCTGCCAACCTTATGTTGTATTTCTTAATGTACTATTAAATCCATTGATACAAGGACAATTCAGTATTTACCAGGAGTTTAATTTAATGCCACCACGTCTACTACATTGACATGTCTTGGTTGAGCTACAATAATCATTACCAAGAAGGTATATTGTATAGGTTTCCATTCATTGCCACTAAAAAGTGTGAGAGGCTTTTAACAACTCGGTGAATTTGCCCATCCCGAGTCTCCTTCTATAAACTGCCACCCAATGATTCAAAGTTGGAAGAGTAAAGCAACACTAGGGCCCTATTCCAACCGAGTCGTACATTAATGAGTGGGGCCATTATACCTATCGGCTCCACACGTTAACTTCTCAAGCCATTATTCAAACCACTTTGCTATAAGTATTGACCAATGACTAACAAGCTATTCCATGGCAGCTCATTATTCTCAGCTCCAACCAGTATTCAAGGATTACTGTTTCGCTCACGCAAAGCAATGGTGGAACTGCATTCATGCTCACCTTCACCCTGGGTTTGATTTCCATACTCGAGAATCACATTAGGATTCCTTTACCTGGACTCTAGACAAGAATGTGAGCCAATAAATAACAAGAATATTGATGTGCTTTCTCAAGCAGGGTATCATATGGATTGTAAGGACTGCATATCGATTATATGGAGGATAGGACCTCCAATCCTACTGTATTCTCGTTTGTATCACCTTTAAGTTTTGTATTGTTTGTGACAGATGCTGCTACTCTGAGTAGATCCTCGTTAAGTCCTTCCTTGCTCCAGAGCTGGAGAGGAGATATAGAAAAGAGTTCGTAATTTTCCCAATCACTGGCTGAAACCGAGTGTAGGGTGATACAAAGTGGAATATTTATTACACAAAACATTGGGTCCTTTTATACAAAATTACACGATCAGTTAACATTGTTTCATACCCCTGCCCACCTCGGACATCCTGACGAGCCCGGTTTATTTCAATACAATGGGTCTCCTGTCTCTAGCTCAAGCCCAGCTTCATAAAACAATGAAGGTCCAACGCTTCCAGCCCGAGCACAATCTTGCAGAATGCGCCTCTGCCTCCAGCTCGAGTCCACTTGGCCGTAGGATCGGAGTGGCACATCAGTTATAGTCTATAGGCAGCCTGATGACCCGCCATCGAGGTTTGCTGATTTTTGGAGTAATCCCGATGGAGCAGCGGCACATCCGTTACCGCCGGGAAGCTCTGGTCCCCCGATGCTTTGTCCAAGTAGCACCTAGATCCATGGACGGGCGACAGATGGCAGTGATGTAAAGGTGCCGGTGGCTGATGAGGTGTACCCGGATTTCAGTTCCTTAGGAGCAGCGCGAGCTTACTGCGGGAGGAGTGGGAGGTCAGATGTTGGGGTTCCCGGTTGAGCTACACCTCAGAAATAACCCCAGGGCAGGCATTTGGCAGGTCTGGGCTGGTGGCCGGACCGAGCCACGAATGCCAAGGACAGGGGAAATACAATTACATGCATGATCGGATACAATTCGTAACCATTGGAACATGATACAGAAATAACAATAAAACAAAGAATTACGAAAGGAGGCCGTGCCGGTACAAATATATATATATATTCCAATATTCACACTAACTAACGTAGTGGTGGCCATCCCGTCACAGGGTACAATATCACACACACATAACGGGTACTTGTGTAACAACAATATTATGAGGGACAGTTGTGCTGTTAACGAATATATACACTCGGTATTATAAAGTGCAATAAAAGTGGCGGCCGTACCGTCACATTGTTCAATTGTACTTATGTTGCAATGTACCATCTACCATCCCTTTTGTCCTCTTGTCTTGTACAACGCTATGGAATCTGCTGGCGCTATATAATAATCATATCATATCAATCCATGGCATTACTAAAAATCTTTTCTGCGTAACCCCATACACATTTTTCTGAAGTAAGAGAACAACGAAAACATGATAAACATAAAACGCACCATTCCGTTACAGAGAGACAATCTGTTTAACAGTCGGTATGTTAAGTTAGAGAGAAATTGCATACACAATAAATAAAAACCTATTGCAGTATTCAAAGCCTGGTGTGAACTCGGGACCATTGAAGTGTATGGAGTTTTGCTACAGTTACCAGAGCACTGGTTAATTTTTACCAAGCTTGGAATCCACCCCAAGTATCTCCAATATATGTGTATATATTCACACATACATGGATTTTTAATGTGGTACTGACTTCATTGATACATTAATACAAGGCATTTTCTTTTAACAAAGCGCATTACAGTTCTATATTCTCCCTATATATTTCCAAGGTGAAACTGGAATTTCTGCGGCCTCTTACCCAGAGAGCCCAGTTGGGAATTGTATGGCTGAAAGGTTTGTTCTGGTGTAACTGAGATGGCTCCCAGCTGCTCGGTGTTAGGGTGAAAAATCCTCCCTTGTCAGAATTACAGGTTGCATTAAGAGGGGCACAGGGCTAAAAGAGGGGCGGGAGAGACACATTTACTGATAGACAAACTTAAAAGCAAAGTAATGGCTACTGGGTGGCTTAACTAGATTTAATCCTTCGCCCTGAACATCCTGCAAACAGAGGGTTAAAATTACTGCGGTCAAAAAAAGCACTCACTCATTAGGGATAAAATCACCTTTTTTTTTATCATTTTATGCCATAGTGTAGCTGCAATTGAAAATCAATAAGTGGCAGAAATAGGCAGTGTCATCTATTTTTCTAACATTTAATCATATTTTTATACAGTAAATAAATATATTGTTAGGAGCAACGTGCCACCAAATGGGCCTGTCAGTTTGCCATTGGGTCTCTTGCATATATTAAATCTGCTATAAATATTATAATCTGGTGATATATATATGCATGATGGTAGAATAATTAACTTTGTCATCTGATGTGACGACTTGTGGTTGCCAAGGTCTAGAAAAAAAATTAATTTAGACACCAACGTTCTTCTCTTTCCCCCCCCCAATACATCCTTTTTCAGTGTATACTGTAAGGAACAGCTCTGCTCGGCATTTACATTGACAAAGTGTGATTTATCACCTGGAAACGTCATAACAAAAACAGCCAAAGGGTGTGAAGTTCGTACTTTGCCTGTGATGTTGTGACAGACGTCTCACGATGACACTAAAGAAGACAGGAGTTAGACTCTTGAAATGTGAAATTGCTTCTTTTTTCTTTTTTGTCTTTTTCTGTTTTTTTTTTTTTTTTACACTGAAGGGATTTTGCTACAGATCACAATTGCCCTTTAACCCTTTCGCTGCTGAGGCTTTTCCCGCCCCTATGCTGAGGTCATTTTTACCTGTTTTGCGCATCATGTTTAAACGTGTTTTGAAAGCTTATTTTAGTATATTACCCAGACATATTATATATCGTTCTTTCCGTCAGACTCGGTAGATTCATAATATGTCATTATTATATGTATACGTTATGTCATGTCTGTATATTATAACAAAAAATGCAATAAAATATGTATTTTCAATAATTTACAACATGTAAAGTGTTTTTTTCCACATTTTAACATGCGAGCAATTGCGGTTATATTTTGTATGGGGTGCGCTTGTTAAAAAAATTAGAGATGGGGTCTCATTACATTTTTTTTTGGGGAAAATGACACTATTTTTAACAAACGCACCGCATACAAAAATCGTTAGTGCAGCATCATTGTTCACATTATAATTGAAATGGGAACAATATTGCTGCATTAACAAACCAAAAAAAAAAAAAAAAAAGTGTTTAATTTTTTTTTTTTAATTTTATTTTTAATTTTTTTTTATATTTTTCATTTTTTTTTTTTTTACAACATTTTTCACTGTAGTATTTGGTATCGTTGGAACGGCCATGCTCTGGCCGATCCAACCATACCAAAATTTAACCCCTAGCTGCCACGGATCGGGAGATAGGTAGTTCATTGGAACTCCCTATCTCCACAGTTGGTGGCAGTTAGGGGTTAACTCTAGGACTGGCGTCATCGTACTACGCACGATGACGCCAGTCCTCAGGGGGAGTTCCCGGAGGCTTGGCCGACATCCAAGATGTCGGCCAGCTCCGGGAAAGGATCGCGAACCGGCGCTTTTCAGCGCCGATTCGCGATCCAGCTCCCCAGGGTTAATGCCAGGCATCATTTGGAAGGGCAGGCTGTGCCTTCCAAATGATGCCTGGGTTAACCCCCTGTGCGCCGCCGATCGGGAGGGAGAGAGGTCCGAAGGACCTCCCCCCCCCCTCCCTTTCAGGCGCCTCCTCCGCACATGCGGGGGGGGCGCCTGAATTAGGTGTCATCGCGCCCCCGCAATGACACCTAATTCTGGCGGCTGCTGGTCCGGATGCCGGGCTGACATCCAGGATGTCAGCCCGCACCGGAGGGGCCAGCGATCGGCCGGAACCCGGCCGAACGCTGACCCCAATGTGAGGACGCGCTCAGCGCGTCCTCAGCACACCAGCGGGACTGCTGAGGACGCGCTGAGCGCGTCCTCAGCTGCGAAGTGGTTAAAGAGGGTTAAGGCCGAAGAAGGGTGCAGTCATTCCCCTTTTCTAGGGAAATGGATACAAAGCTAGTCTATACTTTCAAAACTGACTTGAAAAAATGCGTCCAAAAGATCTGGGGCTCTATTACATTCCTAGCGCAAAAACGCTAGCGCAGCACAATTTTTTTTGCGCGCAGCGTTAAACGTTAAGGCCCCGTTCACACTGTGCGATTTGAAAATCGTGCGATTTTCCACGCGATTTTCATATTCGCGACATAGTGCGATGTCGCGCGACGTTGCGTTTTTTGCGATTTTTGCAAAGAACCACCAATGTAAATCGCAAAATCGCAGATAGCAAATCGCAAAAAAAGGGTCATGTACCAGCGACATGATACCGCGATGCGCGACATGCGACGTCGCGCGGTAAGATGTGAACAGCTCCATTGAAATGCATTGGAGAAGCTGCACAGCGCGACGTCGCGCGGATTTTGCTGCGACGTCGCTGCAAAATCAGCGCGACGTCGCGCGGATTTTGCTGCGACGTCGCTGCAAAATCCGCACGATAAATCGCACAGTGTGAACAGGGCCTTACGCACATAAATTAACGCTGGAATTACGATCCGAGCGCATTTTTTCATCCATCCGAAAATATCATGCGTAAAAAATACGTGCGAAAACTAGTGCAAATTAACGCTGCGCGCAGAAATCGGTGGGCAGACTGTTTTTTCACGTGATTCAGCCATTCAGAATTAAGAACCACAATTGTCTCCCATTCAGTTTTTGCGCCTGCCAACATCAATCTGAGTATATATGCTGCAGCAATAATAAAAACACACACAACGTCTCAATTTTATTGTTTGGGTATGTGTAGAATGTGTAACTATACTGTGTTGTATTTTTTTTTTGGGCTGGTGTTTTTCGTTTCGGCCAGGACGTTCAGATTTGCGGTTACCACCAGCTTTTAAAAGATGTTAAAATTATGCGCGCAAATGTCGTTCGTAAAAAATTTGCGCATCAATTGTAATACCATCCGCATACCAGCGTACAAACGCATTTGCGCTCACAATGTTAAGTATGGGATGTGCGCACAAACCTTCGCTTGCGCAGGGTAACTCGCGTTAGACGTTAAAGTGCATTTTGTGCACGAAAGTCGTAATCCGACGTTCAGCGCGAAGGGTTTTTCCCCTTGCGTTAATGCGTTTTTGCGCATGTGCACATTTTTGCGCGAAGAGTGTAATAGAGCCCCTGTACTTTTAGAAAGTGTCCAGCACCCAGGACATGCTTGAAAATGAGAGAAATCTCAATGTATCCTTCCTGGTAAAATACTTTGCAAATAAATAAATAGTGTCTCCCTGTACCAGTTGCTTCCATGCACTGATGATGGCAGTGGGTTATTGGAGTAATTCTCCAGTGACAAACACATTACATGCTGTCTGCAGGTAATAAGAAATAACCAGTAAGCTTCAGATGTGCATTTAATCGAAAATAATTTCAATTATATAAACTTAAAGGACATAATAACAATGCAGTTTATTGAATGCAATTAGTGGCAGTTGTCATTACATCATGTAACATCATAGAATACATCAGTTTTAACTGAATACCAGCTCAAGCTATGAGTATTGAACTACGTACCAGGGAGTAGCTTGTAATTTTCCGTATAGCCGACAGCTGACAGCTCCCATACAAAGTATAAGAGCTCAATCAAAGCAAAAGAGATGAGGGAATAGCGCACATGCAGTGTTATACAATAAAATAAATCCATGCACAAACTCGACAATCACCTTCTAGGTGTGTATTTCATCTGGTACTCTTGCCGTGTTCTCAATTTATGTAAAAAACAAAATAGAAAAATCGCCAATAATGTAATATGACTAAATATATAGGAAACTGTTTCTTAACTCAAGGAAACAGGCCCACTCACATTTTATGGAGCCTTAAATAACCTTTAGTCTCATATTTCATGTGATTTGCTGATTGTATAGGGTCAGCTTCATCCCTTCTTTTCCTCTGGGGTATAATAATCTCAAAAAAGAGGAATATCACATATAGTGCTCACTGTATATACAAGATTTAAAAAATTAACAGTGATTAACTCACGTGGATCAGAGCCTGTGGCATCACTGGCTCAGTATAAGCGCTTCTTCAATATTCGCCCAATATGGGCTTCACCCTGGTCCTGAAGTTATCGACTCACAAGGTGCTTCTGTCTCAATCTGTGCCAATTCCAGCTGATTGTTAATAGGGTCAAATTCTTATCCACGTATACTCAGGCGCTGCCAAAATAAATAAGAGTATACCAACGATATAACAAATTTATTAAAACAATTATTAAAACAATTGTAGAATAAGATGTGCCGTACAAAACCTCCGAGACGCACGTGATTGTGTGTGTGTGTATATATACAGTGCGCCAGGGGAAATTTTGTTACTTGATGAAAGTATAAGACCTGTTAAATGAAAGTCAAGTCAAAAACACAGCTTGCGGTTCAGTCGGAATAGCAGCTAGAGCCGCTATGCAGAGGCAGAAAAGGGAGGCTACCACAGTAGGAGCAAACCTGTCGTATTGGTAATCCTCTGGGTGCTCCACCAAGGAGTCCACTGTCTCGTACCAGACTTTCACAAAAACGATAGGCCACACCAAAGTAACCATATAAAAAAATTATCTTTATTCACCACCCAAGGAGGGCTAAAATTGTGACATTTCGGCTCTAGGCCTTAGTCATGCATCAGCTGGAGCCGCTAAATATATCTGCCCCACTCAATGTAATGGACCGGTTGGAATAAAGTCCAACTTAGGACAATTCATATATGGGAACATTTTGGGTAAGTTTATATATTGCTCATTTCCAATGGCATTTTAAAGGGATGTGACAGCAGATAGGGGATGAGACGTTCTCGCACTCATTGCTGGCAGATGATTGGTCCTCTGTGGTGACATTGATGCAAAAACAATCGTACATAGTTACACGATTTCCTTCATTTGGCAATGTCCATGCTGGAGCTCTTCAATTACTTTATTTCCAATGCAAAATACATAAACCCGCTTGAAACACCACTGTTTTATGTTCTTCGATCTTTCTGCAAACTTGTAGGTCTCCCCATCTAAACAATATTAAATAAAATGACAACATTCAAAGAAGGCAATAAATGAGCTTTTCCTAGCACTGTATTACCCATGCAGAAAACCTCGATACGGTTGAAAAGCTATGAAGATGGCAGCAGAAAAACTTCTGATTAAAAAGTAAAGTTGTGATCTACGTTCCCTCTCGTAAAACTCATTGGTTGCGTTACCTCCTACATGATTACAAGGCCACAGGTGAAGAAGCCCCCCTCTGGTGCACATGACATCAGTATTGGGGGTGTAAGGATTCAATCTTTCACTCGTTTTTCCAAATCTGATTCCTGTCAGCATCTAATCCCCCCGCACATTCAGCTGTAGGTTATTACAGGATTGTGACACCGAGTAAGAGGATCCCACTGGAAAAAATTCTCACTTCAAAGCGCTGGCGTTGGGTAATGAAATAAATCTCTGGCTGTGGTAAATGTGCAAAGAGTTATACGAATCGCAATTATTTGGTTTCAGACACCTTGTTCCTGTAGAAAAATACAGTGCTTTAGCCCTTGGACTGGTACAGTATCACTTAGGCGCATTGTTGAAATGCTCAACATTGCACTCCGCCTCCTGTTGGACTACAAGTCCCATGATTCTCTGCAGGAGTCCGAAGGAAGGCTGAGACTGCGCAGGACTCGCTGGGTCATTGCACCAGCAGGGCTTAGTGTTTGCCAGTCGGAGTGATTATTAGCGAGGGGCAAAGGTGGTGTTATTTTCTGCTGGGTTGTGGTGTAGAGTTGGCCAGTGACATTAGGATAGTGTAGCAATTAGCCTGGAGAGGTGCAACACTGACACATTCCTGCAGAGTTCCCTCTCCCCCCTCCTCTCCCTAGTGACCCGTCAGATCTCAAGACCTCGCCCGCCTAGTCGCACAGCTAAGTGCTGATGCTGAGTCCCCCTTTCCATCTGGGTGGGGGGGTGATGGAGGCCAGGTGGCTGCGTTTGGGAGCTGTCTGTCACTGGCTCCTGTAATGGGATGGGGGTAGGTGGTGCAGCTGTGAGACCCCCTCATACAAAAGTGCCGGACAGCTGTGATGGGGCAGCTAGGATTCCTCTCATACCGGCCAGACGGCTCCTGTGACAGCTCAGCAACACCTGGGGACAGGCAACCAGTGCCCTTTAGGGCCAGCGGTAGACACCATCTAACTTCAGGGATTAGCACTCAACACACCAGTGTATCAATTAACACTGTGCACTAGGAACCAGAAATATCCTCCACGGCAAAGGTTGGGTTAAACATCAGTCCGCACAACAATTATCTCCTTAAGCCCTAAAGTAACAGGTTTTAATTACGTGATAACATATAAAAAGGCCAAACTAAAACGTAGGTATATTAATGTCATCCTTGCAACATGGGAATAGAAAATCAGCTTTTTCATCACAAAGTGTATTCACAGTGCTGGTAAAAATCCAGTGATACAAAGGTTTAATCATGTCTGCCTTTTCCAAAATGGCCATCATAATCACCTGAGAGGCCACACTCAAGTATTGCTTTCATAGATCAATAGACTCCATTATATGGCCAATGAAATACAGCAGTGGTTCCCAACCGAGGTCCTCAAGTACCACTAACAGGTCAGGTTTTGCAGATCACCTTGTGGAAATGCAGACTGAATCCTGCAATCACTGAGCAGCAAATCATATCACCTGTGCTGTGCTTCACATATCTGGAAAACCTGACCTGTTGGAGTACTTGAGGACCGCGGTTGGGAACCACTGAAATACAGTGAGGTAAAGGTACTGGGGGAGCGCAGTTTACAACACAAAAGAACACAAAATGGATGCACCCAGTGACACATATAGAGGAAAATATTTTCTTAAGCAAACATACAAGAGAAAAACAAAGCACATGTAAGATATCAGCAACATAAAATCAACACAATAAGGATATTTCATTAATTGGTGGTAGTGGCCCTTTACACCTTTGTATTACTTGATTTTTTACACACACTCTGTATAGGTTTTGTGTTTATAATCAAAAAGTCACACTCAATCACACATTTTTTTTACATGTCATCATCTGTATCAAAAGTGAGTAAGAGTGATATTTTGATGGGTAATTACTCAAATATTTCCTATACAGTGGGTGTGATGGGGTCACTGTAATAGCCAGAGACATACTGGGGGGGGGCGGTCTGCCCCGGGTACCACTGATTAGGGGATGCCACTGCCACATAGAGGCAGACTGACCCGACGGGCACTGCCTGAGGGCCCGCAGGTTGGTAAAGGCCTGCTGCCGCATTCCCGTTCGGATTGCAGGCGGTTCAGCGGATGTAGGGGCCAAGTCGTTTTGCATCTCGGAAGTGGATCCTGCTGATCCGCTACCAAGCGTTGCGAGGGAGGCTGCGTCTGAGCTGCCAGACAGCTTCTCACGCCGGACAAGTCACTCGTAACGTGCCCGCGTGGCTCACAATCTTGACCACACCTGATGACGGGAGTGTGAGCTAGACAGAGCCCACCCCTACAGCACCCAGGAGATTCAAGGAGGCCCAGGGAGGGCTCGCAGCACCAGGAGACGGCCTCACACTGCCCAGGCCAAAACCCTCATGGACTGTAAATATATAATAATGATAAAAATCGCGTTACGCTCGTATTCACTGCCTTTACCATGGGAGTTCTATTTCTGTGGATCCTGTGTACGCTCATTCTCACTGCTTTTACCATGAGAGTCTTATTGCTGTGGATTCTGTGTGCGCTCATATTCACTGCCTTTACCATAAGAGTTTTATTTCTGTGAATCCTGTGTACGCTCATTCTCACTGCTTTTACCTCAACAGTTATACTGCTGTGGTGCTCTGTAATATGCTCATGCACACCATATTTTACTGTGAGCTTTATAGCTGTGGAGGTCTGTGATACGCTCAGGGCTGGCCCAAGCCACTGTGCTGCCTGGAACGACGGATGAAATGCTACCCCCCCCCCCACCACCAAAAAACACAAAAAAACACGTGGCATGTAAAAGCGTATCCAGAGCTCCACAGCATTACAACTCACAGTAATGTGCATTGTGTATCAGCGTGAGTATTATTGCTGTGGAGCTCAGTGATACACTCATACACACATTACTGTGAGTTTTAATCCTGTGGGGCTCTGTGATACAGTAATGCGTGGTGTGTATGAGCTCCACAGCAATGAAACTAACAGTAATGTACAGTGTGTATCAACGTGAGTGTTATTGCTGTGGAGCTCATACACACCACCCATTACTGTATCACAGAGCCCCACAGCAATAATAACCAGAGCAATAGACCACCTTCTGATGATAAGAGTGGGGTTTGGCCCACCACCATATATAATGTGTGTTCATCAAAAGGTAGAAGGTAAGCAGGAAGGCCTCACTCCAGAAAGTCCAAATTATTTCAGGAAAGAAGGAAAAGGTGCAAAAATATTTTTATATAAATTTTTGTTAAAACAGAGTCTATTCACATCACGGTCACATCTCCCATTATGCTCAGCCCTTCATTAGAATAGCTGAGCCTTACATGAGAAGTAGTTCTTCCAACACATCTGGAGGGCAAAGGATGATGACCCCTATCTTATACGTTCATACTACTGGTTTTTAAAGTAACAAACCCAGTCTGGTAAAAGAAGCATTTCAGCAACTGCAACTTTTGTGAAATGTGAGGGTTATTATTATCTCTTCCATAGCTTTCATGGCCTGGTGCTTCTTTGGTGCGCTTCACACATTTCCCACTTGTGTCCAGTGTCTTGAGTTCTTTTTCTGAACATTCACTGGATCTCCCAATTAGTGATGCATCAGAGGTTCAGTAAAACCTGCCCCTGTGTTCAGCTTCAGGATGTAAACAGAAGGTGCAAATTCCTACTCTTTCAGCAGTCACTTTGATCATTATCCATGGAGAGTCCTCGCCACTTTCTTGTTACAGAGGTCATTGTGTACAACCTCTACGACTAGACTATGGTGTAAACACAGCAACATCTCCAAGCCCTTGTGCTATCAGCAGCCCGTGGGATTCTCCTGTGTCTCACAAGGACCTTCCAGCCGGACAGAATAGGGGCACATATTAAGTCCTTTCTTCTCTGACATTGACAGATTGCCCGGACAAAATTCTCACCTTCCAGATACTGACAACTGTCGATAAATGCTCTCCGGAAGTGGCGGTTAAATACAAGGGTCTCTATAGGGGCATTGACACGCTACAGGATGTATGTGCACCTGCATGTAGTTGTCCATGCAGATATAATATAAAGTGTGTGCGGAACTTGGACATATAAATTTACGGTACCCAGAGTATAATGTATGGAATAAGATAATAGACATGTACATTTCGTTTCGTTCCGAATACAAATTCGGACGAAAATCACCGTTTTGTTATATTTTTCGTTTCCGAAATAAGAAAATCGGCCATCCGCATTTCCGGATCAGTCTGAAAATACAAATCACGGTAGCATAACAAAAGCAACGGAACGAAAAATTATATGAAAAAGACGCAAAACGAAGAAAAAAAAAAAGGAACGAAAATTATCTGAAACAAAAAAAAAAAAAAATTTAACAATGATTCGACCCTAATAAAAACGGGGATTTTTTTTTTACATTGAAACCAGGGTTAGAAATTAGGGTTAGAATTTCTAACCCTGATTTTCGGTGGTTCGTTCGACAGGTTTAATCAGGCAAATCCTAAAGGTTTCAATGAAAATAAATCCCCATTTTTATTACATTTAACCATTTACATTTATTCTTTTCATTTGCACCAAAAATTCTCTTTATTTACTTTTCATGACTTTTTTTAGGCATTTTTCAAAAAAAATTTGGTTAAATTTTATGTTCACTAATTTATTTTAACCCTTTCGCTGCTGAGGCTTTTCCAGCCTCTGTGCTGAGGTCATTTTTAGCGGTTTTGCTCATCATGTTTAAACGTGTTTTGAAGGCTTATTTTAGTATATGACCCAGACATATTATATATTGTTCTTTCCGTCAGACTCGGCAGATTAATAATATGTCATTATTATATGTATACGTCATGACCTGTCTGTATATTATAACAAAAAATGCAATAAAATATGAATTTTCAATAATTTTACAAAGTGTAAAGTGTTTTTTTTTCACATTTTAACATGCGAGCAATTGCGGTTATATTTTGTATGGGGTGCGCTTGTTAAAAAAATTAGAGATGGGGTCTCGTTACATTTTTTGTTTTGGGGAAAATTACACGATTTTTAACAAACGCACCGCATACAAAAATCATTAGTGCAGCATCATTGTTCACATTATAATTGAAATGGGAACAATATTGCTGCATTAACAAACCAAAAAAAAGAAAAAAAAAGTGTTTATTTTTTTTTTATAATTTTTTTAAAATATTTTTTTATTTTTATTTTATTTATTTATTTTTACAAACTTTTTTCGCTTTCGTGTTTGATATCGTTGGAACGGCCATGCTCTGGCCGATCCAACAATACCAAACGTTAACCCCCTAGCTGCCACGGATCGGGAGATAGGGAGTTCATTGGAACTCCCTATCTCCACCGTTGGTGGCAGTTAGGGGTTAACTCCAGGACTGGCGTCATCGTGCTATGCACGATGACGCCAGTCCTCAGGGAGAGTTCCCGGAGGCTTGGCCGACATCCAAGATGTCGGCCAGCTCCGGGAAAGGATCACGAACCGGCGCTTTTCAGCGCCGATTCGCGATCCAGCTCCCCAGGGGTTAACGCCAGGTACCATTTGGAAGGGCAGGCTGTGCCCTTCCAAATGGTGCCTGGGTTAACCCCCGCAACGCCGCCGATCGGGAGGGAGAGAGGTCCGAAGGACCTCCCCCCCTCCCTTTCAGGCGCCTCCTCCGCACATGCGGGGGGGGGGGGCGCCTGAATTAGGTGTCATCGCGCTGTCGCGATGACACCTAATTTCACCGGCGGCGGTTCCGGATGCTGGGCTGACATCGAGGATGTCAGCCCGCACCGGGGGGGCCAGCGATCGGCCGGAACTCGGCCGAACGCTGACCCCAAAGTGAGGACGCGCTCAGCGCGTCCTCAGCACAGCAGCAGCCATGCGGAGGACGCGCTGAGCGCGTCCTCCGCATTGAAGTGGTTAAAGCAACGAGGCTTTTTTCCCCTTAGGTTTCGATGTAAAAAATATTCCCCGTTTTATTAACGACAACGACAATGCGAACCAGATCCACTGCTATGGTGTATGAGGCCAAGAGAACACCTGTGCTGCATTCCTTTCAATTGCCTGTTAATTTTGGGCGGAGATCTGTTTTTTTTGGAGTTAGCACCAGGGTTGAACAGTAGGTAAAATGATGCAATTAGCGCCCCTCAAAAAATTAGCGCTGACACCAAGTGATCTGTTAGCTGCAAAAGCGATAGAGATCTCTAACACTCCCCGTGTTAAGTAAAGGACGCGGAAAGTACAGTAAGCTTGCGGTACAAATCACTAATAGCAACGCGCTAAGTGATTTTTCCCGTTTGCAGCGGGAGGCAAACGGTCTGTTGGTCAGGCGCTAGACTCAATTAACCTGGCGCTAACGTAAAACCATGCCGACGCAAGGGTTAACTCACACCAGGTAATAGTGCCCTAAATAAGTATGTATAAATAATATTGCAAAACCCCAGAGTAATATGATACAATGAGTAATATGATACAATGAGTAATGTGAAGCAATGAGTAATGTGATGCAATGATGCCTTTTTATTGTACTAACCTGATACTTAAATTCAATATTTTATTTGCCGCAATTCGTCAGTTTTCGCTGAATGTCTGAGCTTTTAGCAAATTACAGTGACCATTCGCTAAATAGGAATTCACTATATTTTCGGCGAAATTAATTCCCCGAAATGTGACTAAAAGCAGAGGATCTAAAGATGAATAGACCCTTTAGATTCTAACTTCCATAATAACCCCTAAAATGCCTTAAACTAGGGATGTGCGTTTCGGGTTTCGGAATTTCGGAATTTTCACGAAATTTCCCGATTCGTGTTTTCGGATGCGGCCGATTTTCCGAAAATTTTTAGATCCGAAAACGGCAGATCCGAAAAGTTTTCCGAGCCGAAACGAAATATTTTCGGAATTTTCGAATGGACTTGAAATGTGTCAAATCGAAATTTATTGCTTTGAAACGAGGAGAAAAGAGGTTCCGAAAAAACGAAAATTTCCAAAATCACGAAAAGTCAATACAAAAAACGAGCAAAGTGACACGAAAATACGAAAAATGGTCGATATTCCGAAAAAAAATGTACACGAAAAACGAGTCGTGCCGAACCGAATCGAAACAGAAAGCGATCGAAACGAGCCGAATCGAAAAGTTTGAAAATCCGAAAAATCGAATCGAACCGAAAAAAAAATCGGTGCACAAGCCTACCTTAAACCCAGGGAAATACAATAAAAATAATAAACAGTGTGGCATTTAGTCTACCCCTTAACCCCTAAAATGCAATTCATCAAGGTAAAACATGAACTGAATACACTGTGAGGCATATAGCTAACCCATTAATCCCTACAATGCCATTAATCAAGGAAAAAAAATGTATGCTGTGAGGGATGAAGCCTACCCATTAACCCTTAATATACAACTAAAACCAAGGCAAAAACTAATGTAATAAACAATGTAATGTATAGTCTGAACATTAACCACTTCATTGCTGAGCCATTTCAACCCTGTGAAAATGTTTACGTTTAAGTGCCCGTTATTATTTAATGTTTTATGACTTTTACTTCTAACTGAATATGGTCATGTAGGATATCATTGGAAAGGCCAGAATCTGCCCTAACCAATGACAGCTAGAATCAGGGCCGCCATCAGGGCATTACAGCCCATGCTGGTGTAAGGGGCCCGGGGACTGGGGGGGCCCGCCGCAGGCGGCAACCTTGTTAAATTTAGGCCGCAGGCCTCGTAGGAGGTTCTGCGGCCTGCAATATCCCAGCCGCCAGCGAGCAGGGCCTCCAAGATGGCCGCCGGCGGGCCCCCTGTGATGATGTCAGAGTGGGCTTGCCGAACGTCTGTAGCCTTCAGACGTTTGGCGGGCCCTCTCTGACATGACATCATCAGAAGAGGCCTGCCGGTGGCCATCTTGGTGGCCCTGCTCGCTGGCGGCAACCTTGTTAAATTTAGGCTGCAGGCCTCGGAGGTTCTTTGGCCTACATTAGCCCAGCCGCCGGCGAGCAGGGCCTCCAAGATGGCCGCCGGCGGGCCCCCTCTGATGATGTCATGTCAGAGAGGGCCCGCCAAATGTCTGAAGGCTACAGACGTTCGGTGGGCCCACTCTGACATGACATCATCAGAGGGGCCCGCCGGCGGCCATCTTGGAGGCCCTGCTTGCCGGCGGCTGGGCTAATGTAGGCCGCAAAACCTCCTCCGAGGCCTGCGACCTAAAGCAGAGGCAGATGGGGAAAATAGGTGAGTTGCTGGGGGCAATATACCCATGTGAACGGGGGGGGGGGAATATACCCATGTGAACTGGGGGGCGGTAAATATACCCATGTGAACTGGGGGGGAACAAATATACCCATGTGAACTGGGGAACAAATATACCCATGTGAACTGGGGGGAACAAATATACCCATGTGAACTGGGGGGACGGACAAATATACCCATGTGAACTGGGGGGGGGACAAAGATACCCATGTGAACTGGGGGGAACAAATATACCCATGTGAACTGGGGGGGAACAAATATACCCATGTGAACTGGGGGGGAACAAATATACCCATGTGAACTGGGGGGAAATATACCCATGTGAACTGGGGGGGAACAAATATACCCATGTGAACTGGGGGGAACAAATATACCCATGTGAACTGGGGGGGAGACAAATATACCCATGTGAACTGGGGGCAGACAAAATATACCCATGTGAACTGGGGGTACAAATATACCCATGTGAACTGGGGGGCGGACAAATCTACCCATGTGAACTGGGGGGCAGACAAATATACCCATGTGAACTGGGGGGCAGACAAATATACCCATGTGAACTGGGGGGCAAATATACCCATGTGAACTGGGGGGAAAATATACCCATGTGAACTGGGGGGAAAATATACCCATGTGAGCTGGGGGGCAAATATACCCATGTGAGCTGGGGGGCAAATATATCTGCCTGTCACTGCGAACCCAACAGCAGTTCTTGGCCAAATCTGGTAGAATGCCCCCCCCCTCCTCCGAAACCTGTGTCTGGATCCGCCCCTAGCCTAATGTTAAGGTTTATTAATAAAAAAGAAACCAACCGAAATCACCCTTTAAGAGGAAGAAGTAACGCCATGGGATGCCGAAGGAGGAGAGAGGTGGCTCAGGACCCAGCGGCGCCCCCTGGTTCAAACGGGGGGGGGGGGGCGGTTAGTGAAAGGAAAAGAGTGGGGATGGGGGGTGTTAAATAAAATGAAAACTGTGTGGGGGGAGGGGTTGGGGTGAAAAGAGGTGGGGGTGTTTAATGATATGAAACAGAGTGTGGGGATTAATGAAATGAAAACAGGGGATGGGGTGGGGGTGGGGAGATGGACATGATAAAGGAGAGACCCCTGCCTATACCGTTAAGTCTATTGCTGTGGATTCCTGTGTAAATTCATACTTACTGCCTTTACCGCTAAAGGTCTATTGCTGTGGATTCCTGTGTACATACATACTCATTCCTTTACCATTAGAGGTCTATTGTTGTGGATTCCTGTGCACGTTCATATTCCCTGCCTTTACCATTAGAGGTCCATCGCTTTGGATTCTGTGTACGTTCATACACTCTGCCTTTACTGTGAGAGTTCTATTGCTGTAGTGCTCTGATATGCAAAACCAGTGGAATAATATAATTTTATGCTACATTGTTTGTACGAATACACATTTTGTGTGATTTTAAGGTATTGGGAGCAACACTCTGTAATACGATCTTGATATTATTTTTTAATCACAATTGAATTTCATACGGTCTTAAATTATTTGAGCCAGATAGATATTTTGAGTGATTTTTAAGATATTGGGACTAACACTCTGTAATGTGACCACGATTTACAGTAAATATTGATTTCCTATGGGAAGAGGGGATCGTGGGGGGGGGCCCATTCTGAGGGTCAGTAAGGGGCCCCAAAATTTCTGATGGCTGGCCTGGCTAGAATGTCCATATATGATGCACAGGGACAGAGATACAGCGGTCCAAAAGAAGTGTGGGAAGCTGGATGCTGATTTTTGGTGGGGGGGGGCACATGGGGGGGCAAGGAATGACCTAGGGGGGCAATTGCCCCTCTTGCCCCCCTGTAGAGTCGCTTATGGCTTCAGATATCTGGAAAACCTGACCTGTTGGGGACACTTGAAGACCGCGGGAACCACTGATCTACAGCGTGTAAAGTTATTTTTTCACATTTTATTATACAAGCCTTTGCGCTTATATATTCTATAGGGTACGCTTGTTAAAAATATTACAAATGGGAAACCGGTACTGTATTTTTTGGAGAAAATACGCTAGAGAATTAGCTACAACTGAGAAAAAAAATTCATTAGTGCAGCATCATTGTGTCACATTATAATTTGAAAGTGAACAATAGTGCTGCATTAATAAATAAAGTTTTGTTTATTTATTACAATTTAGACATTTATTTTACACCGAACCAGGTCATGTTTGGTATCATTGGAAAGGCCATCCTCTAGCTGCCACCGATCGGGAGATATGGGGGTCCTTAGGACCCCCTATCTCCAGCACAATGACACCAGTGGGCGGTGGGATATCCCGGAGGCTTGGCTGACATCCAAGAAGTCAGCCACCTCTGGGAGAGGACCACAATCTGGCACATATGGGGTTAAAGGCAGGCACTGCTGACAGTCCATCACTCTCACCTAGCAGTCCTCACCTGTTTCCAACCCCAAACCTTCTAGATTGTGAGTTCCTACGGGAATAGTGCCCTCATCTCCTCCTGTACTGGTTAGTCAAATGTTGAAATGTTCAATGTATTGTAACCCTGTCTATACATTGCCCATTGTACAGCGCTGTGGAATATGCTGGTGCTTTATAAATAAAGATTAATAATAATAATAATAATAAAGGGCAGACTGCGCCCTTCCCAGTGGTGTCTGCTTTTTTTCTGTGGCCAATAGCGATGGGGAGGGAGGTCCTAAGGAGCCCCCCTTCACGCACTTTCCCTGCTCTGGCGGGGGTGACTGAAACAGACGCCATCACATCATGACAGCCTGAGTTCAGGCCATCCTGCAGCAGCCAATGGCACGCACCGTGTGGTAGACAGGGCCAAGGCGGCCCATAAAATGTACCGTACTAGTACACCCCGCAGCTTCAAGGGCATCGTCGCCGGGACGGCATAGAATGCCCTGCGACGAGTAAGGGTTAAACATGGTCAAGTGTTCCTCCTTGGTGTCCATCAGAAATGGTTCATATCTTTATTTTTTTATTTTTGTTAGAGTTGTATTGCATGCAAACAGTAATTCTCAACGTACATGAAAGTGAAATCTCAGGATATAGCATGTTCATCTCATGAAGGTTATAGGTTGAAAAATAAATATTGTACCCCTTTTATGTGTTAGTACAAATTTACAAAAAAAAAAGGAATCCTCTATGGGGGAGGATCGCGTCCTGGCAGAAGAAACATTTTTTATCATGCTTGATTCTGGTTGAAACATTGTTGCACTTGCACCAATAGCCTGCTCTCGGTGGCCCCTCTGGAGGGATGCTCGGATCATTATATTTAGTATAAATAAATAAGCCTCTCCGCTAAGTGTTCTTGGACAAGACACCTAACGGTACATACTCGCCACCCAGGACATACTTGAAAACAGGAGAAACCTCAATGTATCCTTCCTGGTAATATACTTTATACAGGGTCAAGGAGGGAGAAATTGGGGTGAGCAGACCTGCTGGAGATACCATCCAGTGGATGTGAGATAAATATTAGTATGATACACGGACTGTTAGAAAGAAAAAGTCACCACACGGATTTTACTAAGCAAACAGGAGTGAGTGAGCCTTTCATTGGATAGTTACTGCAGTGATTTAATTTTTCAGCTGGCAAAAAAAGAGCTCGGCCGACTCCCTGAATATACCGAATGAGCAGGTTTTTCCATCAATGTTTTTTTTCCCTGATGGCACAGCAGGCATATTCTAAGATGACAATGCCAGGATTCACCGCGCTCAAAGTGTGCAAGAGTGGTTCAGGGAGCATGAGACATCATTTTCACACATGGATTGCCCATCACAGTCCAGATCTTAACCCCATTGTACCGGGTGGATGGAGTAGAGGTGTCACGGTGGCCCCCGCACCCCACCGGCGCCTGGCAGCAGCTTCCTCGCTGCTCGCTGGCCAGGCGCCGAGTGATATTGCGGTCGCTTCCGCACACGTGGGGACGCCGGGGGGCGGGGCCTGGCGGGCTGACGCGGACCCGCCGGGTTTAAAGCCCAGACTCTCAGAAAAGCCGGTGCCCTGACGTGGTAGTTACTTCCCGCAGAGCTCTTGTATATTGTTGCAAAAATATTTGACTATTCTGTGCATGACCCTTGGCTTGGCAAACTAACGATTCTGTGCATGACCCTTGGCATTGGCAAACTGACGATTCTGTGCATGACCCTTGGCATTGGCAAACTGACGATTCTGTGCATGACCCTTGGCATTGGCAAACTAACGATTCTGTGCATGACCCTTGGCATTGGCAAACTGACGATTCTGTGCATGACCCTTGGCATTGGCAAACTAACGATTCTGTGCATGACCCTTGGCATTGGCAAACTAACGATTCTGTGCATGACCCCTGGCATTGGCAAACGAACCACCCTGTGTATGATCCTTGGCATTGGCGAACGTACCATTCTGTGAACTAACCCCTGGTTTTGACTTTACTTCCTATTCTGGTATTGAGGTCAGTCTGTGTGGCACCCCAAGCACACATCAGACCACCCCTTGTATTGTTAGGAGTTAACTATTCTAGTTCTTGTGTATCATTCTGTGTCTGTCTAGTCGTGCCGACCAATCTAAGGATCGGAAGGGTAGAGAGTGTCCTGTGTCTAGGGACCACTAGCCAGATAGCAGAGGGATCCGTGACGTCTCTCTTGTATGTGTTCTGTACTGCCTTCTAGTAGTCTGTCTAGTCGTGCCGACCACTCTAAGGATCGGAAGGTTAGAGAGTGACCTGCGTACAGGGACCACCACTATAGTAATCAGGGGGATCCGTGACATTACGTCAGGGCCAATGGATCCCGCAGACCTCTCTAATCAGTTGACACGTATTGCAGCCAGACAAGAAGAGCAGGACCATAGAATGGACCAGATTGCTCTTGCCCTGCAAACCCTGCTAAACCGATCCAGTTCTGGAACTGCAAGCCCGCCAGACCCAGTAGTGCCTAGGGTCAGTTCGGCCGCTCTCGAGGGTTGTAGGCTCAGTATGAAGGCACCCGTACGTTATGATGGAACACCAAACTTATGCCGGGGCTTTCTGACCCAACTCGAGATCTTGTTCGAAAACAATCCCGGGTCCTGTATGTCTGATAAAGCCAAAGTAGGCTATCTGATTAATCACTTGACCGAAAAAGCTTTATTATGGGCCACGCCCTTGTGGGAGAACAAGAAACCCATCATTTATGACTATGAGGGTTTTACCTCCGAGTTAAAGCGTACTTTTGATCCCTCTAGAGAAGGCTACCAATGCGGGTAGATCCCTGTTTCACATCAAACAAGGTAATAGGAGGGTCTCCGACTATGCCATAGAGTTTAAGACTTTGTCTTCTGAGGTACACTGGCCGAACGACGTTTTAACCCTGGCCTTTACCGAAGGTCTGAACGAGGCGTTTATGTTTGAATTGGCTCCCTTAAAATTACCAGAACATCTGGATCATTTGGTTGATTTCTGCATTGCCATGGACGATCAAATCAGGGAAAGGAGACACCCCAGAGATAGACCCAGAAGGGTCCTGCCTCCTTTACCCTTAGTACCCAGGCATACCACTGCATCAGGTAACCTGGAGACCGTTAAGACCGATGTACCGGCCATTGAACCCATGCAGATAGGTAAAACGGGTATTTCAGAGGCAGAGAGAGCTCACAGGAGAGAAAGGGGGCTCTGTTTTTATTGTGCCGGGGCAGATCATTTCCGCCTTCAATGTCCTCAGAGACCCAGGGGTAGCAGGGGTGAGAGTGGCAAATCAGGTCAAAAAACAGTTAATACCCAGGTTATTGGTTCTCTGTATGCCTCCTTTGTGGATGATGAGAAAAAAAAAACTCGGATTCTGTTACCCATCTCCCTCACCTGGGAGGGGGTTCACCTCGAGTCTGAGGCATTCCTAGACTCTGGAGCCTCAGGTAATTTTATGGATAGATGTTTTGCCGCCAACCACCTCTTACCTCTGGTTCTAAAGGAGAGGCCTCTTATGGTAGAAGCCATAGACGGGAAACCCCTGTCATGTCCCCATATCACACACGACACTATCGATGTGTGCATGACTACAGGAGTTCTGCACCGTGAAACCATACGATTCCAGGTTATCGACTCTCCCTCATGTCCTGTCGTTCTAGGGTTCCCATGGTTGACAGAACATAACCCGGTGATTGACTGGGCCCAGCGAGATATAATGTGTTGGGGTCCTAGTTGCCAGTCAAAGTGCCTGGGCAGGGTTAATGTGATTGGTAGCCTCAATATTGCCACAGCACCTCCTTTGTCCACTGAAGTCCCTGAATGTTATATGGCGCTAAAGGAGGTGTTCTCTAAAACCAGGACTGAGGTCCTACCACCGCATCGTCCTTATGACTGTGCTATAGAGTTACTCCCTGGTACTATGCCTCCTAGAGGACACGTATACCCTTTGTCACAAAGGGAAAACGACATTATGGAGGAATATATAAGGGAGAATCTAGAGCGAGGATTCATCAGACGATCCTCCTCTCCAGCAGGAGCAGGTTTCTTTTTCGTTTCCAAAAAAGAGGGTGACCTGCGACCTTGCATCGATTATAGAGGTTTAAATAGGATTACCATAAGAAATGCATATCCAATACCTCTTATAACAGAATTGTTCGACCGTTTAAAAGGGGCCCGTATTTATACGAAACTTGATTTACGCGGAGCGTACAACCTGGTCAGGGTTAAGAAGGGGCACGAATGGAAAACGGCTTTTAATACACGTAGCGGGCATTATGAATACCTGGTGATGCCCTTTGGGTTATGCAATGCGCCAGCCGTTTTCCAGGACCTCATAAACGACACCCTAAGGGACTTTCTGCAAACGTTCGTTATAGTATATCTGGACGACATCCTGATATACTCTCCTGATAAGGAAACTCATCACGCCCACGTGAGACAAGTGTTGAAGAGACTATTGAGGGCTGGGTTGTATTGTAAGCTAGAGAAATGCTTATTCGACATAGAGACAGTGCACTTCCTTGGGTATATAATAACCCCTGAGGGTTTCCAAATGGATCCTAAAAAACTCTCAGCGATTCTTGACTGGCCTTTACCCCAAGGGCTTAAAGCCATCCAGAGGTTTTTGGGGTTTACTAATTACTACCGGAGGTTCATTAAAAAATTTTCGGCCTTGGTAGCTCCCCTCACGGCTATGACTAAAAAAGGGGTGGTGAATCAGAAATGGACACCCCAGGCCAGTCAAGCCTTTGAGGCACTTAAACAGGCATTCACTACTGCCCCTGTTCTCCGACATCCTGATCCGGCTCTGCCTTTCCAGGTTGAAGTTGACGCCTCCGAGCTAGGTCTTGGTGCAGTCTTGTCCCAAAGGGAGGCACCCGACAAACCCTTGCATCCATGCGGCTTCTATTCCCGAAAGTTGTCCCCGGCAGAAAGGAACTATGATATCGGAAATAGAGAGTTGTTAGCAGTAATCGCAGCCTTGACGGAGTGGAGATACTTATTGGAGGGGTCTAGGGACCCCATTGTCATCATAACCGATCATAAGAATCTCACGTACATTGGAGACGCTAAACGGTTGAATGCCAGACAAGCGAGATGGTCATTGTTTCTTTCCAGCTTTAATTTCGTCCTCACATATAGACCTGGGTCGAGAAACATTAAAGCAGACGCATTGTCAAGACAGTACGAATCATACGAACATAACATCCAAGATCAGCATCCCATTGTACCCCAGGAAAGAATTATAGCACTTACCACGATTAGTGTCTCGTCTCCTCTAATGTTAAGATTGCAGACCGCCCAGGGCACAGCTCCTGGGGGGAGACCTCCTGCGAAACTCTTTGTACCTGAGAACGAAAGGAAGAAGTATTAAAACTGTATCATGATAACAAAACCTCTGGGCACATGGGGATCACCAAAACAGTGTCTAGTATACGTAAACTCCTTTGGTGGCCCACGGTGCGCCGTGACGTTAAAGATTACATAAGTGTGTGAGTGTGTGTGCACAAGACATAAAAGTCCCAAAACAGCGCCTATTGGTTTACTCCAGCCTCTGCCAATCCCCGAACGACCATGGTCGCATTTAGCTATGGATTTTATAGTAGAGTTACCCGAGTCAAGAGGGAATACTGTAATACTCACGGTCATAGATCGATTCTCCAAAATGGGTCACTATGTTCCTCTTCGGAAACTTCCTTCGGCAGCCGAACTGGTGCCCATTTTTATTTCCAATGTGGTCCGCTTACACGGTATTCCTCTTGGGATTGTCTCGGATAGGGGGACCCAATTCGTCTCCAGATTCTGGAAAGGGTTTTGCAAGAGTGTGGGGATAGACCTATCCTTCTCTTCGGCCTATCACCCCCAGACCAACGGGGCAGCGGAACGAGCCAACCAAAATATAGAGAAATATCTCAGGTGCTTTATATCCGAACGACAAGATAACTGGTCAGACCTGATACCGTGGGCAGAGTATGCCTTGAACAGTGCAGTAAGCGAAGCCACAGGACGTTCCCCCTTCTTCACTGTTTACGGTTTTGATCCTCCCGTGCTCCCTGCTACGTTTCCTGATACCGCGATTCCTGCTCTGGATGAGCATTTAGTGTCATTGAAAGAAACTTGGGGAAGGGTTAAACGGGCACTGGAGGATAGTAGTGTTACCCAGAAGATCAAGGCCGACAGACACAGGAGGCCGGCACCCGTGTATCAAGTTGGGGACAGGGTTTGGCTTTCTTCACGGAACATCAAGCTTTTAGTACCCTCCATGAAACTGGCACCCAGATACATAGGGCCCTATAAGGTTCTGCGGCGAATCAATCCGGTCTCCTATGCTTTGGCTCTGCCCTCCCATATCAAGATACACAATGTGTTCCACGTGAGCCTTTTGAAACCACTTTTGTGTAATCGGTACACCAGGGCCCGTGTCCCCCCTCCTCCGGTCTCTGTGGAGGGCGAGGAGGAGTTTGAAGTTGAGGCCATTCTGGACGCCAGGGTTTCTAGGGGGTCCTTCAGTACTTGGTTGACTGGGTGGGCTACGGTCCGGAGGATCGCTCTTGGCTTCCGGCTACTGAGGTTCATGCTCCTCGGTTGGTGAGGGCTTTCTATTTGGCTCATCCCCGCGCCCCTGGGGGTCGTCCAGTGGCCGCCCGTAGAGGGGGTTCTGTCACGGTGGCCCCCGCACCCCCCGGCGCCTGGCAGCAGCTTCCTCGCTGCTCGCTGGCCAGGCGCCGAGTGATATTGCGGTCGCTTCCGCACACGTGGGGACGCCGGGGGGCGGGGCCTGGCGGGCTGACGCGGACCCGCCGGGTTTAAAGCCCAGACTCTCAGAAAAGCCGGTGCCCTGACGTGGTAGTTACTTCCCGCAGAGCTCTTGTATATTGTTGCAAAATTATTGACTATTCTGTGCATGACCCTTGGCATTGGCAAACTAACGATTCTGTGCATGACCCTTGGCATTGGCAAACTGACGATTCTGTGCATGACCCTTGGCATTGGCAAACTGACGATTCTGTGCATGACCCTTGGCATTGGCAAACTAACGATTCTGTGCATGACCCTTGGCATTGGCAAACTGACGATTCTGTGCATGACCCTTGGCATTGGCAAACTAACGATTCTGTGCATGACCCTTGGCATTGGCAAACTAACGATTCTGTGCACGACTTCTGGCATTGGCAAACGAACCACCCTGTGTATGATCCTTGGCATTGGCGAACGTACCATTCTGTGAACTAACCCCTGGTTTTGACTTTACTCTCCTATTCTGGTATTGAGGTCAGTCTGTGTGGCACCCCAAGCACACATCAGACCACCCCTTGTATTGTTAGGAGTTAACTATTCTAGTTCTTGTGTATCATTCTGTGTCTGTCTAGTCGTGCCGACCAATCTAAGGATCGGAAGGGTAGAGAGTGTCCTGTGTCTAGGGACTACTAGCCAGATAGCAGAGGGATCCGTGACGTCTCTCTTGTATGTGTTCTGTACTGCCATTCTAGTAGTCTGTCTAGTCGTGCCGACCACTCTAAGGATCGGAAGGTTAGAGAGAGACCTGCGTACAGGGACCACCACTATAGTAATCAGGGGGATCCGTGACAAGAGGTAACAGCAGTGCTCTATAATCAACCCAAGTTCGATTCCTGGCCAGAGCACCTCTCCAGTAAGTGTCCTTGGGCAAGACACCTAACAGTACATACTTGACTACCACACAATATCGGCTGTGGAGTCCAGTGGTAACATCTCTGCCCTTCGACTGTAGAGAAGCAAGTCAAATCTCGTTCAAAACATCCCTCCAATAAAACTGTGGAGAAGCAAGTCTCGACTTTACGAGAAGCGGGTTCAACCTAACCACCAGGACGCTGATCTACATTCATGGAAAGCCGACTAGATCCCACTCAGAACTGAAGACGCCACCAGCGAGTGTCCTTGGACAAGACACCTAATGATATGGATGCGCCTACCTCACAAAATACTTGTACATGTCACAGATTGTAAATTCCCTTGGGAACAGGGTCCCCCTGAATCAGGTCATCATCCATGTGTGGTATTCTAATGTATCAACCCCTTGTACATTGCTCTTGTAAAGCGCTGCGGAATTTGTGGCTCTATATTAGTAAAGGATAATAATACTAATTGAGAATCTTTGGGATAATGTGCTGGAGAAGACTTTACACAGCATCCGACTCTCCCATCATCAATACAAGATCTATTCGACAAATTAATGAAACTCTATATGGAAATAAATGATGTGACATTACATGAGCTTATCGAAAGATGCTGTAATCAAAGCAAATGGCAGACCTATGATATATTGGAGTGTGCAATCTTTACTTTGTGTGTCATTGTGTGTGATTATTAAGAGGTGATACTGCTAGACAGTAGACATGACTAGAAAAGCTGAGATAGACAATAGCCTTCGATTTCACTAGCTATTTCCACGTAGTTTTCTTGTGCTTTCGTACAGTCGTTTTATTAACAAGTGATTCTTCGTAAGTTCCCAATGGAAATACTTTTGCTGAACTTTATGACAAAATCAACACTATGGTCAGAATCCCGACATTCTCCACCGATGAAGGCGTTTTATTACACTCAGCTCCCAACGGGGCGAGTGTTAAAGATACCACAACTGACATCTTTAAGGACTTTTGGAAACCTAAGAGTAAGCAAGTTGACCCTCACTTACATAAATTGACCCTATTGGAGAATTTTAAAAACCAGAAAAATTCCTTCAGGCATTACATTTTAAAAAACAATTCCCGGACCAGAGGAATAACAAAACGTGAGGGTGTGAAACCTGAAATAAGTGCACTACTGACACCGTATAAATAGGCGAATGTCATCACTAGAAGAAAAACTATTCTCACGTGTGAGCAAGACGCGATTATAAACAAATTTCTTATGCAAAAACTAAATATTGGGAAGCAGATTTTATACCTGAATTCGGTGTAATATTTGCAGAAAGATATTTATTTTTTTCCATTTCTAAGCAATCTATGGTTGGGAAGCTTGAGCGCTAAGATGTACTATATTTAATAGGACTTATGACAGTAGCTGAAAGGTAAAAAGGCCAGAGGTCACCTCTACCCTTTATAGAAGTGTTAAAAAAAAATGTAATTATTACTATTCTTCGTTATTTATATAGCGCCAGCATATTCCGCAGCGCTGTACAATGAGCACACTATAGACAGGGTTAAAATACATTGAACAACATTTTGACAAACTAGTACAGGAGGAAATGAGGGCCCTATTCCCATGGGAACTCACAATCTAGAAGGGTTGGGGGTGGAAACAGGAGGAGAGGACTGCAAGGTGAGAGTGATGGACTGCAAGATGAGAGTGATGGACTGCAAGGTGAGAGTGATGGATTGCTAGGTGAGAGTGATGGATTGCTAGGTGAGAGTGATGGACTGCAAGGTGAGAGCGATGGACTGCAAGGTGAGAGTGATGGACTGGTTGCGTCAGTGAGTTGGGTGGGCGGCTTCCCTAAATAGGAAAGGCCTACCTGGCCCTGGCAGAGAGCAGCTAATTATCCTCATCCAGCAGGACTCACCACAATGAGGCATCTTGCTTAGAAACTTCATTCACTGAAGGTGATCTTACAATTCTGCGTCTCACATAGCCTAATGCCTTTTCTCTTGCTGTATATTATGTTTACATTGTAATATCACTGTATATGTGTGTCGGTATGTGTGTGATATATATATATATGTGTATGTACAGTATGACACACAAGTGTATCTTTATATATTTGAATTGTTGTAATGCTATCTGAATTCTGCATTTCACTCCCTTTTTCAAAATTTTCTCCCCATTGCTCTAAGCCTGCTATTCTGCCCCATGTCCTGTTCAATAAACCTTAACTTTTATTGCCCCCTCCAAACCCCCCCCCCCGAGTTCCTGGACAATTTCAACCCAATGTGATGCTATTTGCAATCTTAATTTCTCTTTCAGCACACACCCAAAACTCAGCCAGTGCTCCTACCTGGCCCTGGCAGAGAGCAGCTAATTATCCTCATCCAGCAGGACTTTGCTCCCGCCCACCCCATGGTTTTCATTTAATATATACCCAACAAATTGATCATGTGATATTGCAGCAACCTACACCATTTACTCTGGTACCTCTCTATTTCCTGTTTACTCCAACACCTTTCACTATAATGTTTATCCCACTATTGCTTCTCTTTTCTTTCTCATCCCTTCTCTCTAAAACTACTCTCTCCTTCTATACACCTTTCCAATTGCCCCAGGATGGAAAACAAGTTCCAATACACCACAGCCTGCTCAGTTCTTTTAACCTATCAGCTGAGTGCTGGTGGAGAGTATTAAAATCCAGCCCTCCTACCCCCACACAAAGATTTAAAACTCTGCAACCACATTATTTCCAAAAGAAAACTCTGTCCAAATTCCTATTTATCCTGCTACTTTCCCTGGCAAACGATGTGGAAACTAACCCTGGTCCTATAGCTGACACAACCTTTAGTCTCCCCACTAAAAAAGGATTCTCATTTGTGCACTGTAACATCCGCAGTTTACTCCCTAAATTGGATGGGCTTCAGGCTTGGTGTTGCTATTACAAACCCAAAATCATTGTGCTCACAGAGTCATGGTTTACCCCAAAAGTACCAGACTCTGCCATATCAATACAGGGGTATTCATGTTATAGAAAAGACAGAGCAAAGAGAGGAGGGGAAATTATTTATGTTGAGGAGTCCATAAAGTTCACCCCCTTACAGACTTCTAGCTTTCCTGTCACCTTTGATTTCCTCTCTGGTATAATTGAGATCCCATTCAGTAAATCAATCATTGTTGCTGGATTCTATCGTCCGCCGAGCTCTCCAGTGCACTCCCTCTCTGACATATCTCAAATCCTTAATAACCTACTTGCCCAAAACCAAAAAAGGGAACTGATGGTCCTCGTCGATTTTAATACAGATTGGCTAAGTCTTAAAAACAATAAACACTGCTCAATGTTTAAAACTTTGCAGCTAACTCAATTAATCTCCTCCCCACTCGCATTAATATGAAAAGCCCTAACCATACCTTGCTGGACTGGATTCTCTCCTCATCTCCTGATAGAATACAGGAGGCAGGCATTCTTGCTAATAGCTTTAGTGACCATTGTCTAGTGTACTGCGTGCGCAAAATAAAGGCCATGAAATCTCCCCCAAAGGTAATAACCACCAGGTCTTTCAAGAAATTTATTCTTGAATCCTTCCTAAGTGATCTCAAACAGCTCCCCTGGTACAGACTAAACCTAATCCCAGACCTGGACTGTGCAATTGAATACTTTCAATCTGAGCTCCTGCAAGTCTGGAATTCCCATGCCCCGCTGCGTAAAGTGCGAGTAAAAGGGACCCATCTCCCTGGGTTACAGCTAATCTTACACTAATGTACCAGCTTAGAGATTCACTGTGGTCAAATTTCAAGACTACTGGTTCCATGAACGATCACTACGAATACCGAAAATGCCAGAATGAATGCACAAAACAAACAAAATTGCTGAAGCCCATTACTTCAATGAAAATCGAAACAATAACATATCAAATCCTAGAAACTTTTGGAGAACCATAAGTAACATACAAGCACCCCCAGTCGACTCCCAGCTAGCTGCTGTCAAAGTAAACAACCAAACCCTGCAACACCCCCTAGATGTAGCAAATGCCTTTAATGATTATTTTGTTGGATGCGCCACCACTTTGATTGCCAAGCTAGGAAATGACATGCAATCAGAGAGGCCTCATGCAGGTAAGGCCCCTTCCACTGTGCAAAGTCCCTGTATCAGACAGTAATTCAGTTTTAGACCAGTGCCTGTCAGTGTCGTTACTAAACTTCTCTGTAGGCAAAAAATTAAATACCAGTCTGGACCTGATCAAATACCAGCAATGCTGCTGAAAATCAGTGCGCCAGCAATTGCAAATCCTGTCGCAACCCTAATCAATGAATCACTGGTGACTGGATACATACCCAAACTCTGGAAGACTGCGAGAGTGGTACCTATCCATAAAAGTGGTGACAGTACTTTGGTATCCAACTACCGTCCGATATCGTTGCTCCCTGTAATGTCAAAAATTTTGGAAAAATGCTTCTACACACAATTACGTGATTATTATCAATATTGGAACTACTTAACCCCAGATCAATCAGGCTTTCGTCCAAATCACTCAACTACAACCGCCCTTTTAAAAGTCTGCAATGATATCCAAGCTGGGATGGAACAAGGAAACCTAACTGGAGCCATCGTCCTTGATTTTGCCAAGGCCTTTGACACAGTAGACCATGGCATCTTGTTTGAAAAACTTAAAAACTCTGGCATTGGTGATCGCACGCTAACCTGGTTTCAATCATATGTATCCGACCGATCACAATATGTGTCAATTTCTGGCAACTCCTCCCTCCCGCTCACAGTCACTTGCGGTGTACCCCAAGGCTCAATACTAGGCCCCCTGCTATTCACAATATTCATAAATGATCTGCCCAACGTCTGCAAAGCCTCAACTGTACATATGTACGCAGACGACACCGTAATCTATACCAGCAAACCAAATCTCCCGCAGCTGGAGGCCGTGCTGCAAGAACAATTCACAGAGGTAGAAAAGTGGATCAAACACAACAAACTTTTTTTTTAATACTGACAAAACTGTAACGATGCTCTTTGGAACAGCACCTAAACTACACAAATTGCAAAATCCCCATCTATGTGTGGGGACAAAATCAAATGGCACACTGACCACAGTCACATCTCTCAAATATCTAGGTATGTGGTTGGACCCTAATCTATCCTTTGGCCCCCACGTCGAAAAACTCTCATCTAAACTTTACTCCAAACTAGGTGCCCTGTACAGAAACAAATCCTGCCTGAGCCCCGTGGTAAGAAAGCAGATTGTACAACAAATGCTTATGCCGGCTATTGAATACGGAGATGTAGTGTATGCAGCCGCCCCGCAAACGCACCTCCAGAAACTTACTACATTGTATAACTCATTCTGCCGCTTTGCATTACAATGTAACTACATGACCCACCATTGTGACATGTTAAAACTGGCCATCACTGGAGTCTAAACGCACCCTTCACCTTTCCAGCCTGGTGTTTAAGAGCTTTTCTGGGAAGCTGCCATCCTATCTGAATAGACTGCTTCCCCCAGCAGCTCCCTCATCCTATAATCTCCGATCCAGGACCAGCACCTTACTTGCAATACCACAATACAAAAAGACAGTGGCTCGGTCTTCATTTTCCTACAGAGCACCACAATTATGGAATAACCTCCCAGACACCATAAAATCTTCCCCCAGTCTTAAGTCACTCAAGAGCTCCTTACTAACATACCTCAATACAGAATGCACCTGTAAACATGTAACATAATGACTATTTCCTACATATTTATTTTCTGTTAATCTGTTTATTTGTGTTGCTTTTTAATATCTTGCATTGTATTAATTTGTATTTCTGTAACTGTAACACTTCAATGTTCTCGAACCCAGGACATACTTGAAAACGAGAGAAATCTCAATGTATCCTTCCTCGTAAAATCCTTTATAAATAAATAAATAAATAAGGGATCATTTGCAGGAAGGGAAACTAGGGGAAAGTCTGACAGTACGAGGGAGAGCGTTCCAGAGGATGGGGGCTGCGCGTGAGAAATCCTGCAGTCTATCATGGGAAGAGGTGATGCTGGGAGAAGCTAGGCGCAGGTCACTGTTTGATCTTGGGGAGCGGGCTGGGGTGTATTTGGTGATAAGGGAGGACAGGTAGTGGGGAGCTGAGTTAGTGAGAGCTTTGTAGGTCAGGGTAAGGCTTTTAAATTTAACTTTAAATTTAACAAACGGTCCCTCACACATGAAAATATGAAAATGCCTGAAGAGGAAACTCATGGATGGGATTTGTACTGTTCCCAATATACAACAAATTGGAAAAAGCTATGATTTGTTAAAAGCAGAATTCAACACACAAGTTTCCTTCAAGTATTTGTAAAAAATATAGGAGCTTCAACAGTTCATTTTACTTTTATTTATTTTACATTTATATAAGGTATTATCTACAGAATATGTTTGGAAATATGAACACTTTAACACTATTATCTTCTCAAAGTTTTTCTCTCAAATTTCAATACAACACCGGGTGCCCCTGCACTCGCCCGCAGCATCTTCCGTGCGAGTGGAGAGAGAAAACACTGCAGTGAATGCTACTTTATCGGCTGAGCTGGCATTTTGGTTGCGGACTGTGCGTTATCCGATCCGGAGGCCAATCCTGAATACCGTAGAATCCCTAGCATACTCTTCTCCATAATGGCACCTCCCTACGGAAACCCTTATGAGGCCTGAGCTGTGACGCGCCATAGGGCAGGTCACTAATGCTGCAGTTCATTTTGAGTGCTCTCATTAGCATGGTGAACAATAACATGTTCAATAAGATATAAGAAATTGTGAGTTGGTTTCCAGACCAGCACAATAAAGCGAATATAGCAATAAACTGTAACTCTAATGTTTTGTTTCTTGGTACACATAAAAGTTATGGTTATACTATACTGTAGTCTAAGAAAACAATGTGCCTACTTGAACCTCTTGCCGCTGCGGGGTGTGCTATGCCATCCTTGTGACAGGTGGGTCTAAACGCTGTGGGCTGGCATAGCATGCCTCGCTGGCTCCCTATGCACGCCTTTGCCCTGCCTCCTCTGCGCATGTGTTGCTATCATCGTTGACTGCTGCGGGACTGCCTGAACTAAGGCGGCCCCACGACAGCCAATGACACGTTCGTACCGCCAGGACGGGAGGCGGGCAGAAGGAGGGCTTCAGAGCCTGTCGGGTGTGCTATGCTGCCAAGCGGCACTTAGACACACCTTGCAGCTGAGAGGTCCCTGGCAGGAAGGGGTTAAATAAGAAACATCAACCAGCCTCTAAGCTTTCAGCCAACCATAATCTTTTTGCTGGTCATAGTTTGTGAGAATTTTTAAAATATGACTTGGGGACACAACGTGAGCATATGCTGCTGGAAAAATGGCACTGATAGACTTGCTCCTTGCAGGGTTGGCACAAATCTTCAATTTGCAAATATCGGGGCACTATTCTATTCTTGAAGCTAGCATGAAGATGGTAAGCAGGAAAAATGCGATTGCAGATTCTCCCTTACCATCTCCATGTTAATGTCCTATTCCAGGTAGGTGCTATCTCAGCACCTCACCACGAAACGCTGCGCTAACCTCACTGATACTCGTGGTGGCGCGGAAGCACTACTGCGAGTATCAGCTCCTGGAGTCCATAGGACTCCATGGAGGCTTGAGCTTCTTGGCCACAAGCTCTGCCCGCCCTTGCTCTCATGAGATTGTGCAGCGCTGTGGTGTGATGGTGGGGGGGAGGAACTATTTGTTCCCAGTCTCACTCTGCTGCCGGGGAGAATAAGCAGCAGATCGGGCCATCCTTTTCATCATGAGAGGTGAGTATGGGATTTAATGGGGGGATTTATAGCGTGTTAAATGATGTTGCATTTGCAGAGTAATTTAGCAGAAGCTTTTAGGAGTTGTTAAAATTTTGGCTTGCGTGTCCCAACCGAAAAAATGCGCCTGCACTTTGTAATACCTCACTTGTCAAGACGCTAAACATAGATTGCGCTCCCCATATAAATATAGGAGATGCTTAAAGGAACACGCTAATCAAATATCCCCCCCCCCCCGTTTTTTTACATTAAACTATCCCTATTCCCTCAGTAACTAGGTAGGTATTTTTTTTTTCTTTGTAACTGTAATACTTACCCTAAAATCCACTTGTTGCCTGCGGCGTCTTTTTTTTTTTATACTCACCTCCCTCCTCTTCCGCTCCCGTCCGTCTTGCTTTCACTTGCCTTCTGGTTTACGTGAGAAGCGCGCATGCGCGCCTCTCACGTAAGCCAGCCAATCGGCAGGCTTCCTCCCGGCACCATCTGCTGAGGATTAGTGTTGCGCGCAAGAGGATGCGCGCAACACTAATCCTCAGCCACTGCCGCCAGCTACTGCGGCGAGTTGGAGACGTCACCGCGCTGAAAGCGCGAGGACGTCTCCTACTCGGCAATAGTCGGCAGAAGCGGGAAATCTGAATCCAGATCTGCTGACTGACAGCTGGGAGGGCGGAGTAAAGTCCACCACGTCTCTCAGCTGTTTTCAGCTTTTTCAGCTGATCGGCTGAGCGGAGAGAAGGGGGAAAGACAAGGGCATACTCAGGGCATCATGACCACCTAAAAAAGCTTAGGTGGTCATATTGCCTAGAGTATCCCTTTAAGTATTGTAAACGCGCGCATGCTGCCAGGCGCAAAACCTTTTCACCTGAATGTAGCATCAAGATCGGAATATCAAAGTCAGATGTTAAACTTACTACTCCTAGCGCTAATGATTACCTATCGAGACACTACATTAGCACCAATTATGGAATAGAGCCCATAATGTCTGTGAAGCCCATTAAAGTACAGCAGAATAAAAATGAGGTACACCTGTATTTAAAGGGTACACTATTATTTATTATTATTAATATATCATTTATATAGCGCCAACAGTTTCTGCAGCGCTTTCCAATAAGCAATGGGGAATTATACAATATAAATGCAAACATAGGAATAGAAAGAAGAGGTATAGATGGCCCTGCTCGGATGAGTTTACAAGCTAGAGGAGTTGGAGTAGAGGAAAACAGGTAAAAGTTTTATTGGTCATCAGGATCACTAGCACTAGTGCTACAGAGATGATGGGGACATGTGAGGGGGGTGGGTGAGGAGAGGGATAAGTCAATATTGTGCTATGGCAATCTGAAGAGATGGGTTTTAAGGGATTTCTTGAAGGCCTAAAAATTAGGGGAGAGTCTGATTCCACAGGATCACAGCTGCCCTTGAGAAGTCTTGGAGGTGAGAGTTGGCTATTCAGGAGGAAACAGAGGACAGGTGTCCTGCTGTCTGGAGTGATCTAGAAAAGGGTGGTCTTTAAGGAACAAGCAGGGAAGAGAGCTTGGTTCTAGACAAATTTGACCTGTCTGGATCTACCGGCTGGGTGGAGTAGAGGTAACATCACTGCTCTGCATGGAGAGAGCCTGTGGAGACATGGGTTCGATCCCAGTGAGCAACCTCTCCAGTAAGTGTCCTTGGGCAAGACACCTAACGGTACATAATCGCCACCCAGGACATACTTGAAAACGAGAGTAATCTCAATGTATCCTTCCTGGCAAAATCCTTTCTCAAAAAAAAAAAAAACTTCACTTATTTCCATGAATCCAAATCAAAATATTGACTTTCACTGCCACCACATTAACACACATACTTGATCTGCAATTAATACATTGTATATTTTTTGTTATTCGGATATATGATACAACATGGGTTTCCTCTTGCAGTGCTCTGCTCTTGATGTCCACCTCTCTTTGGCTGTTCAGCAGGATCTACGTTATCTGGGAAGCTCAGTCTGCAAAATAAAACCAGTCAAACATCTTCGACCTGGTAATGACAAGAGTACAGTAACTTCTTTAGAACAAGGGTTAGCAACCTTGGCTCTCCAGATGTTTTGGAGTCTCAGACAATCTAATGAGCACCTGAGCATCATGGGAGATGTAGTTTCAAAACATCTGGAGGTCGGAGGTTGCTGACCGCTGCTTTGGGACATAGAGGGTTATTCAGAGAGAGGTGAAAACCAGGAGAATTGCCTGGAGAATGAACAATCTAGACCAAATAGCTGATTTTGAGAGCGATAAATGGGTGATTTTTTTCTGATTTGGTTATTTTGACCTAGAATTTTCACTTCTCCAGTCATTCTCCTGGTTTTCACCTCTCTCTGAATAATAATTTAGAAAAATCTCTTTAAAATGATACCATGCAGTATTTTTTTACCTATGATAGTTTTCCAGAGGGTTAAGTGTTAAAGAGTAAAGTAAAACAGATTGCCTACAATGTCATTTTTCTTGAAACATATAGTATAGCTTGTTTTTTTGCTGTAGGGTGCATGCTACAGTTCGCTTCAAGTGACGGGACGAGTGATGGGCTTTCACTTCATTCCATTAAGTACCAGGGATTCACATTTACTGTATATTTGTGATTGCTGAACAATGCTTTTGTATGCAGAGACGAATTACATTTTAACTCAAGCTTACCTTTAGATGCCCCGGTGTTTTAAACACGCTAGGAATTCAATGGCATTTGGTGAGAAGGCCTTGGGATGGTTGATTCATGATGGAATCCTAGAATCTCTTGATGTTCATTCATGGATGGCCGGGACATACTTTCATCTACCCAATTCTTGAGAAATGATGCATACATAACATTTTGCAGTGTTGCACAACGTAAAGTCACGTCTCCTACATACAGAGGCTGCAGATAAAATTCTAGTCATATGGAAAAACCTGAGAATGGTATTTTTTTGAAAATCATACTGCTTAACTCAAGCATCCAAACCTCATACACCAAGTTTTCCACAACACAAACCTACATTTATTTTGCTCTCCCACCATTAGTGGAGAAAAAGTATAGAAAATGTAAGCTTCTGAATTTTTCTACAGTGGACACATACAGCTTTCACTGTAACAACCTTGGATGAGAGATATCTCAACCAAGGTCAACCTCCAATTTAACCAGCATGGAAAACAAAAGTCGATTTTATCAGTTTTGCATTTTTTTTAACAATCAATGGCTTGCCAAAGTTAACTAAAATTTGCAAATCCTGGCCTGCTGACAGGGGGTCAAGTCCTGCAGGAACACAGTTCTCTCACTATTTTAGCAAAAGGAACTTAGTTCCCTTTTGGCTGATATACTGCATATCTTTCTACAGTTGTGTTCAAAATTATTCAACCCCCACTGAAATTGAGTGTTTTGGCCAGTTTGACATTGATTTTGATCATTCAGTCATCTTGCTTACAATTAAATCAAAGAGGCACGTGTAGGTCAGACAAATATAACATAACATTTATAATGAAATAACCACAAATGTCTTTTCTGTGCTCACATCATTATCAGTTTTATTCAACCCCCAAGTGACATTCAATCTTAGTACTTAGTACAACATCCTTTTACAGTTATAACAGCTTTTAAACGTGAAGCATAGCTTGACACAAGTGTCTTGCAGCGATCTACGGGTATCTTCGCCCATTCGTCATGGGCAAAAGCCTCCAGTTCAGTCACATTCTTAGGCTTGCGCACTGCAACTCCTTTTTTTAAGTCCACCAGAGGTTCTCAATCGGATTTAAGTCAGGTGACTGCAATGGCCACTCCAAAATGTTCCAGCCTTTAATCTGCAACCATGCTCTAGTGGACTTGGAGGTATGCTTGGGATCATTGTCCTGTTGAAAGGTCCAACGTCTCCCAAGCCTCAGGTTTGTGACGGACTGCATCACATTGTCATCCAATATCTCCTGGTACTGAAGAGAATTCATGGTACCTTGCACACGCTGAAGCTTCCCTGTACCTGCAGAAGCAAAACAGCCCCAAAGCATGATTGACCCCCCGCCATGCTTCACAGTAGGCAAAGTGTTCTTTTCTTCATAGGCCTTGTTCTTCCTCCTCCAAACATAGCGTTGATCCATGGGCCCAAACAGTTCTAATTTTGTTTCATCAGTCCACAGAACACTATCCCAAAACTTCTGTGGTTTGTCCACATGACTTTTGGCATACTGCAGTCGACTCTTCTTATTCTTTGGAGACAGCAAGGGGGTGAGCCTGGGAGTTCTGGCATGGAGGCCTTCATTACGCAGTGTGCGCCGTATTGTCTGAGCTGAAACTTCAGTATCCACATCTGAAAAATCTTTTCTCAGTTCCTCAGCAGTCACACGGGGACTTTTCTCCACTCTACGCTTCAGGTAGCGCACAGCAGTTGAAGTCAGCATCTTCTTTCTGCCACGACCAGGTAGCGTTTCAACAGTGCCCTTTGCCTTGAATTTGCGAATGATGCTTCCTATGGTCTCTCTTGGTATGTTTAACATCGTTGCAATCTTCTTATAGCCATTGCCCTTCCTGTGAAGAGTAATCACCTCTTCTCTTGTCTTCCTGGACCATTCTCTTGACTTCACCATGTTTGTAACCACACCAGTAAATGTCTAGAAGGAGCTGAGTATCACAGTCATTTTAAAGCTGCCTAATTGGTGCTTATTATGCTTTATTGCTGCTCCGTGACATCCACAGTTGTTTTCAATACCTGATTGAAAACACTTGAATGAACCTCTGTTCTTCAGAGTGGTAGTCTTTAAGGGGTTGAATAATTGTGTCAATGAAGAATTCACAAAAGAAACATTTACTACTGTATTACAAAACCAATTGATGTCATTTTAGTTGCATATGGTTCTTTAAAAAGTCCTTGTAGGATTTCATTCTGAATACAATTACAAATGTACACTAAATTCCCTAAAACCCTTTACAGCATTGGGGGTTGAATAATTTTGAACACAACTGTATATAGACACAATTTTATAAAGCCGACTATTTTTAAGGGTTTTTCCTGAATGTAAGTACATTGGGAAGGCATGGGAATGACAATTTCTGAGTGTTTGCCAAAAGAATGGCATTTTCATGCATAAAGAAGCACTGCAGCTGCTGCGGCTCCAAATAATCTTTGAGACCAGCATGTACAGAAATGTTGGTGAGTTCCTTCCCACACTTATTTCTTTAGAACTTGACCAATGCTGCTGACCCTATAGGGGTTAAATCACAAAGCACCGAATTTGCCACCGAATTGCACCAAACGGTGAATTTCTCCCTGTACGGTGCGATTTCGGCACAGTTCGTCTAAACAGTCAAATTTGCCAAATACTGGCGAATTGATGGAAAAATAAGGTGTGGTTTGCCGCAGATCGCCGATCTTCGGCAGCAGAGCAATTGTCCCACAGAGAAGTAATGGATCATCTATTCACAGAATTCCGACCTGCACCGAAGTGTTGACGAAATGCTCTGATTTTCAGTGTTTCCGTTCGACAGGTTTAAACAGGCAAATCCTATAGGTTTCAATGTAAAAAAATATCATTTTTAAATTTTAAAAAAAACTTTTTGCTGAAAATGTAAAGAATAAGGCTAGGGTCAGACTAACGCATTTTTCGCGATGTCCGTGAAAAAGTGCGTTCAAACGAATGGACGCATTTTTTCACGGAATACGCGATAGCGGTCATACTATGCGCATTTTTGTCCGTGATTTTGTACGGTTATCAATAAAACACTTTTTGCGTCTGGACGTGATGTTGGCCGGACATTAGCAGCGTCTGATGTCTCCTAATCACACACACATGCCTCTAGTGGACGCAGCGCACTCTGTACGTCAGTACTAGCGGTTTGACGTTCTCGAAAAAATGCGTTCGTTTGCCACTTGCGTTGCGCGGCTGCACTTTTGTGCGGCCGTTCTTCGTATGCTGCCCAGCATTGGAAGTAATTTGCTGCTAGCGCGGCCATGATTTAGTGCGGCTAAACGCACGTTAAGGCTAGGGTCAGACGAACGCATTTTTAACGTGCGTTTAGCCGCACGAAATCACGGCCGTGCTAGCAGCAAATGACGTCCAATGCCGGGGAACACACGAAGTACGGCCGCACGAAAGTTCGTCCGCGCAACGCAAGTGGCAAACGAACGCATTTTTTCTAGAACATCAAACCGCTACTACTGACGTACAGAGTGCGCTGCGTTCGCTAGCGGCGTGTTTGCGTGATTAGGAGACGTCAGACGCTGCTAATGTCCGGCTAACATAACGTCCAGACACAAAGTGTTTTATTGATGATCCGTACAAAATCACGGACGAAAGGGCGCATCGTATGACCGCTATCGCATATTCCGGGAAAAAATACGTACGTTCGTTCGAACGCACTTTTTCACGGACAACGTGAAAAATGCGTTCGTCTGACCCTAGCCTAATACTGCGTTAGTCTGACCTTAGCCTAAATGTATTTTTATTATTTATTTTTTGGAACATATTGTTTGGATTTTTTAACAAAATTTTTGTTTCCCAATGCTTTTAACCCCTTTACTGCTGGACCATTTCACCTCTGTGTGCTGAGCTAATTTTTACCGTTTTTGCTCATCATGTTTAAACGCAAGTCAGATTTTATTATGCGACCCAGACAAGTTATATATCCTTTTTTTCCCCGGCAGATTCATGATATATCATTATTATATGTATATGTCATGTCCTGCCAGAATACTATAACAAAAAATGTAAAAAAAATGAGAATTTCCATTAAAATTTTAATCATCTACAGCGTGCAAAGTAATTTTTTCACATTTTATCATCCGAGCCTTAGCGGTTATATATTCTATGGGGTGTGCTTGTTAAAGTAACGTGTTCCCATTTCTATTTTTTTTTATCTGTTTGAGGAGAAACTACGTGATTTTAGCTAAACCCCCCAAATAAATTGTTAGTGCAGCATCATTGTTCACATTATAATTGAAATGTGAACAATAGTGCTGCATTAATAAAAACAAAAAACACGTGTTTTTTATTATTATTATTTATTTATTTATTATTGATGTCAGTGGACGGGGAGAGGCCCTGGAGGCTTTGCTGACATCCAAGATGTCCAAGATGTCAACCACCTCCGGGAAAGGCACGCAATGCGCAATTGTGGACCGGTACCACAGGTGTTAAAGACAGGCATCGCTTGAAAGGGCAGACTCTGCCCTTTCTAGCGGTGACTGTCTTTGACTTTTACCTCCTCCCGATCAGGCCCACATGTCTTACATAGTGAAGGGGTTAAAAGGCTTTTTATTTGTTATTCTGTAAAATACATTTTTAATATTTTTTAAAGTACCTTTTTTATTCATTAGACACATTTTAATTAATTAATTAATTTATTTATTTATAAAAGATTTTACCAGGAAGGATACATCGAGATTTCTCTCGTTTTCAAGTATGTCCTGGGTTCAAGAAGATTGAATTAATGCATTTTTATTGGTTTAAACAACAACTATTAGGAGAATAAGAGATTTCCATTTTTCTTTTTGCAGTTCGTCAGTCTTCAGTGACTTCATCATTGGTGCACTATGGTGACCCTGTGGTGAAAAGTGAATTCACCGTAGGGTCGGCAAAATGGAATCGCCGAAGTGCTCCATAGTGCAAAATTTCACTGAAATTTCGTTGCTTTGTGAATAACCTCTTATATGTTTCTTCATCTGGCTTTTGTCTTCTCAGTGGCCAGTGTAAACCTCCGAAACAGACGTGACACCTGTCCTACATAGTAGTGGGTAGCTCGGTTGCAGAACTGTTACCTTGAATTTGACGATAAAAGTCAATACAAATCCAATCAAAGCAACAGTAATTCTTCGTTATTTCATACACACTTTTTTAAAATTGGAGTGCCATCCAATCTGTGATATAATTTTCTGTGCACAGTGGAAGATCTGACATATCCATTTAGTGATAGATCTTGGGCTCTGGAATTGGTAGCCCTTCCACCATGGTAGTGACATTCTCCTGTTCATGCTTCCAGCATTTAGGACCAGTGAAATGAGGCGTGCAGGATAATCCCCACGCACTATGAGTCCCGGAAGGATCTGTCATGGCTGAATGTATGTGTGAACGGGTTACAGGTTGGGGCAGGTCTTTCCTTATGCATTTCTATATCCAGGTGTACGGCATATAATGGGTTGGTTTTTAATTTAAATTAACAGATCATTATTGCAAGCATAAGTATGAGTATAATACAGAGCGCCACTGCAATAAAACTCACCGTAAAGTGCAGTGTGTAGGAGCGTATCACAGACCTCCACAGAAATAAAACTTACAGTAATGTGCAGCATCCATGTATGAGTGTCTCACAGACCTCTACAGCAATAAAACTCACCGTAATGTGCAATATGTATGAAAATGTCAAATGGCTCCACAGCAATAAAACTTACGCAGAGTATGTATGTAAGTGTCTCACAGAGCACCACAGCAATAAATCTCACAGTAATGTGCATTGTGCAATATGTATGAAAATGTCAAAGGGCTCCACAGCAATAAAACTCGCAGTAATGTGTGGTGTGTGCGTGAGTGTATCACAGAGCTCCACAGCAATAAAACAAATAATGGATTATTCACTAACCAACATTCTTTCATTCAAAGAAGGGTGGTTTTACTTCGGGGGATTTATGGTGGGACGAACAGGGGTGTATCTGCCGCAAAGCAAACTAAGTGTTTGCCTCTTGGGGGTGGCAAAAAAATGTCTCCCCGAACACTGCCACCATCAGGAAAAATCTCTGTCCCGCCTGTCATCCCGCCCACAAATAACACCACCCCGGTAGTGTGACCAGGACCCATCTGCAATCCCACAAGTGTCTGGCTTGCTCTTCCGCAGACCTACACACAGCGCTACAGAGTGTGTTGGTGCCATAATAGCAGTCAGAGCAATCGGCCATGTTTTCCTGGACACATATCACTATTTCATGCAGAAGAGTGCACAGGGTAAAGTACTGCCCTGCAACATGTGTAATTCATATGCTGCAGGAAGAAAGTTAAGGCAGGTCACCTGCCGGGATGGCATTTTTCATGCAGTGCCCATCAGCATGAATAAATTATATGTGTCCAGGAAAACATGGCCGATCTGGCAACCCTATTCACCGGTGGTGCTCAGTATCACTCTGCTAATTGCTGCGCTGCTCTGGGCGGCAGATCCCTGGCCCTCAACTTAATGGTGCAGATTGCTGGGATAAGAGCAGGTTTAAGTGATTAAGCCAGGTGTAACATTACAGGGAAGTGCAAAGTCAACTTCAAACGTTCATCAAGCGAAGGAAAGAAAGCCTGCTCCCCCCGCCGGAGGACCTGACAGTCAGTGACAATACAGGTGCGCACCTGTGTGCAGGTTACAGGCGTAATGGGGCTTCCTGCATGACCCCCTGCCCCATACACAGCCAGAGGGCAGGATAGGAGATGAGGATCATGATACTTAAACGTTTTACAAACACGTTCATTTGTTCGCACTTTTTTTTTGTAAATACAGCAAGATACTTTGTTAATAAAAACAATGATATATATATAGATATGATATATGATACCAGATTAAAGTACATAAATCGACAAATTATACAGCAATAAATACATTGTTGAAAAAAATGTTTTGTTAATAGTTTCTAAATGCAACACGTCTTGCCATCCCGCCATAAATTGCTTTATATGTGAATGTGAGGCGGGCAGCGCGAGTGTCTATTGATACTGTGTGAGCATGATAATAGTTAGGTGCACGTGACAATGTGATGTGCGGTTGTCTGTGTAACATGGGAGTTAGGGTTGCCACATCGGCCATGTTTTCCAGGACACATATTACGATTTCATGCAATGGGAAGAAAAGGCGAAAGTGCTGCCCTGCAACATATATAATTCATATCCTGCAGGAAGAAAGTTAAGGCAGGTCACCTGGGATTCCTTTTTTATTTCCTATGTGCAGTGCACGGATTCTACATGCTGCGAGGTAACATTTTTCATTCACTGCCCATCAGCATGAATAAATTATATGTGTCCTAGGAAATATGGCCTATGAGGCAACCTTAATGGGAGTATGCAGGAGGATTGGCGGAGTAGAATTAAAGAGTGTGTATGCATTGGCTTGCTAGAGTGTAAGTTAATGGTTGAGTGAAATAGAAGTGTGTCTGAGGTTGTCTTTATAGCATTATGTAGCCTTATGTATGTGTGTTAAGGGTAGGATGGGTGTGCGTGAAGGGCAAGCGTGAGTTTATTGATGTGGGTTGCTTCTGAACAGTGCTGTCAACCAGGCCCCATATTTGCCAGTATACCCCTATGCTCCTAGTATATCAACAGAAGAAGCAGAATGGGTTGCCTAAAAATGAAGAGAAAATGTAGCAGAATCTGTTGGTTAGGATTAACTCTAACTGTAACCCTAACCTTAAGGCTGGGGTCAGACGAGCGTAGTGTTCACGTCCGTGATTGCGCCTAAAAGTACGTCCGTGATAGCATGAAAGAAAGTCCATTGGAGCCTGACACATGAAGTACGTCCGCACTGAACTGCGGACGCACAACGGCCGCGGCAAACGGACGCAGGTTAGGCAAGAACGTAATACTGCTAGAACGGACGTGCGGAGTGCGCCACGTCCACAACGTCCGCATAGCTTTGTGTGTGAGTGATGGAGCATGGTCAGACGGACTGCATTTTACGTCCAGCATTTTTGACGGACAGAATGTTTTTTCATTGTAATTTATTTTTCCCTCCTACATCCGTCAAAAAATAACTTCAGTGAAAAAACGGACTGTGTGACCACTACTGCATCATCCGTACTGACGATGTCCGTACTGCACGGACGTACAGTCCGTAGAAATCACGCTCGTCTGACCCTAGCCTAAAACAAGCACAAATAGTAAACCTAAATTTAAATACATCTCCTTACTCCTAATACTAACCCTAATTCTAAAGGTAATCCTAAGGCTAGGGTCAGACAAGCACATTCTGTGCCAACTGTGCATCCGTGCACAATAGACATACGTTCTGACTGACGACAAGGTAGTGTCCACACAGTCTGTTTTTGTGACTGACTTTTTTTTGACTGATGTAGAAGGGAAACTAAATCAATATGAAAAACATTTTGTCCGTCAAAATGCTGGACGTCAAAATTGCAGTCCGTCTGACTTCGTTCCATCACTCACACACAAAGCTATGCGAACGTTGCGGACGCAGCGCACTCTGTGCGTCCGTTCTAGCGGATTTATGTTCTTGCCTAACCTGCGTCCGTTTGCCGCATCCATTATGCATCCGCAGTTCCGTGTGGACGTACAAATGTGTGGCAACACTGACATGATCAGTGCGCTCGTCTGACACGGGCCTTAAATTAATAGAGTTTTTAACACTGAAGAAATGTTGCAAGTGAATTTAAATGTGAGCTACTTTTTGAGTCAGCAGTTTGGAACTGATCCTACCAGGATGCCGACTGCTGTACTTAGAACTGTTTTCTGGGCTAGGAGCATACTTGCCCAAAATAGCCCTAACACTCCTGTCCCATCATAGAAACATAGAAACATAGGAAAATGTAGGCAGATAAGAACCTTTCGGCCCATCTAGTTTGCCCAATTACATGGATACTTTACCTGGATTTATCTTTTGTTTAGGATAGCCTTATGCCTATCCCATGCCTGCTTAAATTCAATAAGGGTATATTCTTATTGAGGCCAAATGGGCATTAGCCCGGGCCGGCATATTGGAGCGGCAAGGGGGACAAACTATTTTTAAAGCTTGCTCATTTAGAGAAAGTGATGGTAGTAAGGGGGAGGGGAGAAAATGAATAAATATATATACAATACATATGTAAGTAAAGCAGGAAGGTGTTCACAAAGACCTCCAAACACCCCTCCTCAATCATCACTCTCAATCAGCCCCCTAAACGTATAACACTAATAACGTAACAATAAGTCTCTTCTCGTAAACAAACAACCTCCTTAATTTCATCGCATTTCATCACATATGCCGCCTATCACATATGTTCCCTTCACACAAATGTCCTTATTTCATACAGACCGTCCCTATCTCTGGCCCAAATATCTCACTTCATTTTTTTCCTATTGTCTTTTCTTCCAAAGGTCCAATGAATTTTAAGTATACAGGTATATTACAGAGCTGCAAAGCAATAACATTCTCAGCAATGAATCTCAATCGGTGGTCTTGGACCCCTGGACTTCCCTTCTTCACCGCATGCCGGAGACCTTTTCAAGACCGGAAAACAAGCTACTGCATAAAATAGCTTTGGCCGCTAGTAGGGCCATAGCTCACAGGTGGAGGACTCCATCCCTTCCATCCGTGAACCAGGTACGGATTAAGATCAGGGACAAAATGGACATGGACCGACTCTCGGTTTTGGTACACAATTCTTTGTCCCACTTTCATAAGGTTTGGGATGCCTGGCAGGAATATGATTTGGGCTAAGGGTTGAGATCTCTGGCGGTTCCGAGGGCTACCCAATAGAAATTGAGATTTATTCTAGAGCGGCACCCCCCCCCCTTCACTTTGGTCTTCCCTCTACTCTGTTCTGTCTTCTCTCTTTCTTTCTCTCCTCTTTTGGGATTTCTCCCTGCCGTTAATCGGTAGAGATTACATGGGGCTCCGCACTTGCTGATTACCATGTTATTGATTTGTTGTGTGACGCCCTTTACAAAATGAAAATAAAGAATTATTAAAAAAAAGAAATCACTTGGCATAAACATGTTATTTCCGATTGTACTAAAAAACATTTTTAATTACATCAGTGGCCCCAACAGGTGCCATTTATTGTTGACAAATTTTTTGATCCCTGGGGCGATCACAGGAGAATTTAGTACCTAGGGTGGGACCAAGCCCATATACACCCCTGCCCACCATGTAAAGTCCTACAGCAGCATTTGATTGATTATACAAAGTAACCTCTTCTCATCATAGTTACCAGTAAACAGTTTACAGATTCAAACGTTGCTCACTAGATATGAATATGTGCTGCAGAGAGTAAAAAAAAAATCCCCCTTTTTGACAGTTTTGGCACATTTGATTGCTAAATTGAGTGTTTTGATGGCAGTAATTATCTCTGAAAATAATACTATTTCTTTGTTATTTCTATTTGTGTTGCTCCTACTTATATTGCGGGGTTACAATTAAATAAGACAAGACATAAATGGGCACAGACAAAGGTTGAGATGACCCTGCTCCTTGAGCAAGCAGCTTATTATAAATAAACATAATTATAATTTATAACACACCGATCCATAACATTCCTTTTGTTGTACCATGATAAACAAATTAATGTATATTGTGTAGTAAAAGCCTGTAGTTTCCCCCGCTGTTACTGACCTGAAGCATGTACAATATTGTATGTTTGCAGTCACAGATATACGCTGTATACAGAGAGCTCAGGGCTGGCTTCATATTATTATAAAGCTTGAAACAGAATAGTATTTTGAAACTCTACATTCACAAAACAAAGCCAGAATTCTTGCAAGTATTCGAAGGAATGTGTTTTCCATCGTGTGTTATTACAGGAGAACAAGATACAGTGTTAATATGTTTGTAAATTTGCTACTGTGTAAATATTTCAAGACCAAAGTGAAGTAAAGCTAGACATGGGATGCTGCACCACCTCTGTAACTTGCAGTGATTTTGCAAAGCAGTACAATGTAAATGGGGAACTACTTTGAACTTTGTATAAAATCAATTCAGCGTGCTAAAACAAGCATTTTTTTAATTTACATCCATTATTATTCCCTACCTTTTAACAAGGTATTACTATTTAAAAGGCTGCAGACTAGACTTGTACGATTCGGTGCAGACGGTATCTATATTCAGGCTGAATAATCGTCAATTCAGAAGTGTCGCTGAACAGAATCACTTCCCAATCAGAAAATTCTGAATCGATCCAAACCAATCTGACTGTATTCGGATGGATTCAGATTGAGTCAGAAGACTGAAAGCATGTGCACTCACCGTGTAATGCAAATTCCTTAACCCTAATAATGAAACAAGCAGGAACAGTAACCCTAACAGTAACCTGAACCCTGATTATGATACAAACATAAATATTAACCCGAACCCTAAAAGTAACACTAATAATAAAAGAAGCAGAAACAGTAAATAACCTGAACCCTGAAACAAACATAAATAATAACCCGAACCCTAAAAGTAACGCTAATAATAAAAGAAGCAGAAACAGTAACCTGAACCCTGAAACAAACATAAATAATAACCCTAACCCTAAAAGTAACGCTAATAATAAAAGAAGCAGAAACAGTAACCTGAACCCTGATCATGATACAAACATAAATAATAACCCGAACCCTAAAAAGTAACTCTAATAATAAAAGAAGCAGAAACCGTAACCTGAACCCTGATCATGATACAAACATAAATTATAACCCAAACCCTAAAAGTAACTCTAATAATAAAAGAAGCAGAAACCGTAACCTGAACCCTGATCATGATACAAACATAAATAATAACCCGAACCCTAAAAAGTAACTCTAATAATAAAAGAAGCAGAAACCGTAACCTGAACCCTGATCATGATACAAACATAAATCATAACCCAAACCCTAAAAGTAACTCTAATAATAAAAGAAGCAGAAACCGTAACCTGAACCCTGATCATGATACAAACATAAATAATAACCCGAACCCTAAAAGTAACTCTAATAATAAAACAAGCAGAAACAATAACCTGAACCCTGATTCAGTGGTGTATTTAGGTTTTGTGCTGCCCTAGGCCTGACTAAACTCGTGCACCCCCGAATTTAAATTTGAGGCACCCCTTCCTGTCAATGGCACACCTCTTCCTGGTTAATCCCCACCCTTCCTCTTTAAGCTCCACCTTTTCCTCTTAGAGCTCCGCCTTTTCCTCTCTTTATATTAAACGTGGCTTCCAAGTGCCTACTTGTATATTACCATTTCAAATGAATCTATTGAGAGAAATAAAATTATGAAATGTTTAAATTCAAGCATTTTTAAAAAGAACAGCCACGCATATCAAGTATACTGAATCACAGCCGCTCTAATTGGTTGAACAATAAAATCCACAGAAATGTGCACTGCATATGAGCGTATCACAGAGCTGCACAGCAATAAATCCCACAGAAATGGGCACTGTGTATGAGCATATCAGAACTGCACAGCAATAAAACTCACAGTAATGTGCAGTGTGTATGAGCGTATCCCAGAGCTCCAGGGCAATAAAACTAACAGTAATATGCAGTGTGTAACACAGAATCCACAGCAATAAAACTCCCAGCAATGTAATGTGCAGTGTGTATGAGTGTATCAGAATCCACAGCAATAAAACTCCCAGCAATGCAATGTGCGGTGTGTGTGTCAGCGTATCAGAATTCACAGCAATAAAACTCACAGCAATGCAATGTGTGGTGTGTGTCAGCGTATTAGAATCCACGGCAATAAAACTCCCAGCAATGCAATGTGTGGTGTGTATGAGTGCATCAGAATCCACTGCAATAAAACTCCCAGCAAACCGAGTGAATATGAGCACACAGCAATTATTTATTCTATATTTACTGGCCTCCGTCCACGGTAGGGATGTGTGCAGAGTCAGCAGGGACTGTGTACAGACTCAGCAGGAGCCAGGCAGCTCAATGACAAATTTCTATCACTGCAGTGCTGGTTAAGGAAAGGTCCACTTTAAACAGCAGTAAGCAGACAGGGCTTCATATTCTGCTGTTACCCCACCTTTACCTGCCGTTTACTGTCCTCTTCTCTCTCTGCACACAAATCACATCCCCCTCCCCTCTCCTGGAGCTGCTGCGGGGCAGGGGAGGAGCTATGGAGGGAGCTCATTGTTTGAGAACACAGCTTAAAGCTGACACACAGTGACAGTGACACCTCCTAGTACCCCCTAATGACACCCCAATAATCACTGGTACCTGGGGCGGCCTGCCCCCCGCCACTCCCCTAAGTATACCACTGCTCTGTGATATGCTCACACACAAGTTTGGCAAACTGCCAGCAAGTACGGTGCTGTTTGAAGGCAGTGCAAATCCCCATAGAGAAGTAATGGTTAATCTATTAAGAGAACACCAAACAGCAGAGAAATGGCAGTGAAATGCCCTGGTGTTCGGTGGTTTCAATCAGCAGGTTTATTCAGGCGAATCCCATAGGTTTCAATGTTAAAAATATTCCCATTTTTATGCAATTTCTAATAAACCATTTATTATTTTAATCTGCAGTAAAAAGTCTTAATTGATTTTTTTTTTTTAGTACCCTTTAGTAATTTTTCAGATTTTTTTTGGCAAAATTTCCCCCCCCCTTTTTTTAATAGCAGTTTTTCTTTTTTCTGTAACAGAACTTTTTATTATCAATCATAGGATCTTATATGTAAATTCCAGACATTTTCGTTCAGTAGTTCTTTTGAAAACAGCAGGCCACGGGTTTGCAGTGCATCATTCAGCGGCTGACTCCATGCACTTTGGGGACCCTGCAGTGAATGGTGAATTCACTGCAGTGTGGGGAAATTTTATTCCCCAAAGTGCAGGGAACTACAGAACACCAAAATGTTGGCGTCATTTCGGTGCTCTGTGAGTAACCCATTTAGTGGTAAGGTTTTTCGCTGCCCCCTTGAAAGTGAAAGTCTAGGCCTTGCCTACCCAGGACATACTTGAAAACTAGTGAAATCTCAATGTATCCTTCCTGGTAAAATACTTTGCAAAAGTAAAAAAAATTAAAAAAAATTGTTAGGGGTGGGGCCGCCCCCTGGAAAGTGCCGCCCTAGGCCTAGGCCAAAATACACCACTGCCCTGATCATGATACAAACATAAATAATAATCCAAAGTTTTATCATTCTGAAATAATCTGAACTGATCTGAAAATTTGTAAAATCATGAAAATGTCTAATACAGACTTCTCCCTCCTGACATAGGTATATGCTTGCCTACGTACTTGGGCTGACTCCTGTTTATTCATCACATTGCATCAGTGCAGGAACTGTCTTTAAATCCTTAACAATAGTTATAATTAAACTTTTTGGCTATTATAGAACAGCAGTACATAATATAGAAAGACATGGTTGCTCTAGTTCTTCATACAATAGGGAAAATTTATTGAAGTCCCATCAACAGATAGTGCTATATAAATGATAATAATAATAATTGTCTAACAGTTTCCACAGGGCTTTACAATATCCAAATGGTTTGGTTAATCAGAGCCTTTATCGGGCTCTATTAACTTCTTAGCGCAAACGTTAACGCGTGCGCAAAAACGCATTAATGTGAGGGAAAAACCCTTTGCGCAGAACGTTGTATTACATTTTATGCGTCAAAAATGCGAGTTAACGTCTACTGTGGGTGAACCTACACGAACCCTTTGTGAGCGTAATGTACATTGCACATCCTATACTTAACATTGTGAGAGCAAATGCGTTTGTGCGCTGGTACGTGGATGTTATTACAATCTATGCGCAAATTTTAACGGACAACGTTTGTGCACATAATTTTAATGGACAACGTTTGTGCGCATAATTTTAACGTCTTTTAAAAGCTGGTGTTAATGGCAAATCTCAATGTCCTGGCCAAAACCAAATACACCAGCCCGAAAAAAAAAATACAGCACAGTATAGTTACACATTCTACGCATACTCAAACAATAAAATTGAGAGGTTGTGCGTGTTTTTATTATTGCTGCAGCATATATACTCAGATTGATTTTGACATGCGCAAAAACTTAACGGGAGACAATTGTGGTTCTTAATTCAGATTGGCTGAATCGCGTGCGTGCAAAAAACAGTACGCCCACCGATTTCTGCGCGCAGCGTTAATGCGAGCGCATTTTTGAGCGTCTTTTTTACACGCGTTATTTTTTGACGGATGAAAAAATGCGCTCGGATTGTAATACCAGGGTTCATTTACGCGCGTTAACGTTTAACGCTGCGCGCAAAAAAATAGTACTGCGCGTGCGCTTTTGCGCGAAGAAGTTTATAGAGCCCATCAAGTCTTCTATGAATTATATATTTCTTTATTTATAAAGGATTTTACCAGGAAGGATACATTGAGATTTCTCTCGTTTTCAAGTACGTCCATACAAAGTAATACAATGCAAGCTATTAAAAAAAAAAACAACACAAATATACAGATTAACAGAAAATAAATATGTAGGAAATAGTCATTATGTTACATGTTTACAGGTGCATTCTGTATTGAGGTATGTTAGTAGGGATATACAGTATGTGAGTTAAGTATGTACCTTTGGGACTGTGCCGCTTGTAACTTTGTATATAATTCTGTTTTTATATCATGCAAAAGAGTGTTAATTATATATATATATTATTAATTTTTATTATTCACTCATTTATTTAAAAAATGTAATTTGCAATGTTAAAATCTCCATTTTCAGAAATTCACTGACTGGAACCAGTCCTGTATTATATTTTTCACCTTCATCTGAAAGCCCCTGTCTCTGAACGCGATTCTAATCTTACTCTTCTCTTTCTCCTTGCGTTACGTTTTTCTCGTTTATCTTGTTAAATCCCCATAACACGTATGAACGTTTCTTTCATGCACTTTCATTCCCCTGTACAACGTGCAGGCTGTCGGAGACTTGTTCCACAATCAAGCTGTGGGTTGAGTTGCCATCTGTCTGTCTGTCTGTATTGTCTCTGTGTTATGGTGCGTGTCCTTGGTATTAGAACCCCTGATTTCATGCATGTACCGACAAGGAGCCTTCTCACACGTTCCCTGGAGAGACGAGCCAGCAGCAAAAACACATTCCAGGAAAAGAGCTAGTGGTGCGAGGCACTTTCTTCTCCATACGCAGTTGATTGCAAGCTCTGTGGGTTTAAATTGATACAATATCCCAATGGTGCTAACTGCAGATTCTTAAATCTCTCATTCATATATACGATCACTCTGAATATAAATCTCAGTATGTACTATTGATTATGAAAGGCACATGCTGAGTAATCTGAAAAGTACAAACACATTGTAAATTTTAGGCCAAAAGCTGGGAATTTTTATTGTATATTTATACTATCAAGACATTTTTTTGGCTGTTGCTGGTATATAGGCAGGAGATCAATGGCTGTACCTCAACGTACGTAGATCACGTTAAAGCTTTCACTGTAAAACTAAAATCATAACATGTAATCTTTCCTATAATCACAACTGCCTGTCTTTGAATTAATGTTTCCAATGCCTGGTTAATTCTTGCTGGACCTGTGCTCCCTGTCCTGGTCTATTCCAGTGCTATATTACAACGAGGAGCCATTAAATATCTTTTCACTATTTAGTCATGTCCAGATTGGCCACTGGGCAAACAGGGCAAATGACCAGTAAGCACAAATGGCTGGGGACCACGGGCTGACTGGCGAGATCAAAGGATGTTTCTTGCCGTCCCAGGTAAGGTTGATGCTTTCCCCAGTACCAGCTAATGGGAAAAAGAGAAGTTCTCTGACTGGTCCTACCACAGCTCAGACCCAATTCCAACCAAGGTTCATCCATTTCCAAAGCTTGTCCACTTCCATTGGCCCAGTTCGGACCGAACTGTGAGCTTTTTTCCTGTCATCTTTATGTAAACCTGCTGGGGCTAGGAAGAGGCTGAGGCTGGTTTTCAGCCAGGACAGAGGGGCAGTGAGCAGGGTGTGGGCACCAGGATTTCAGAAAAAGGAAAGGCTGAGAGCAGGATTAGGCAGACCCAGGTTGATGTTTGGGGCTCAGGCCACAGCTCCATGTATCAGGAATGTGATCGATGCAGCTACAGATCTTTTTTAACCCCTTGCAGCTTCCTACCATCCGCAAGTTACACTGTCTGGCTGTGGGTTGGCTGGGAGAGTCATTGGCCTTCAGCAGTGTGCAATCTGTGAATTATTGTCAGTAATCCCAGCATGCGATCCAGCAAGAACTGCTTGACAGCCTTCAGGGCAGAATGAAAGCCTGCTACTTTGGAAAGACTTTCACAGACTGACTGGACAACCAATGGGGAAGAACTTTCCATTTAGCTCAGCATAACTCCTGGTTAACCCCTTCACTGCTGAGCCATTTCGCCACTGTATGCTTAACTAATTTTTACCATTTTGTGCTCCTCATGGTTACACGCGATTTGAAGTCATGTTTCATTGTAGGACCCAGACAAATTATATATTGTGGTAGGGTCGTGGCCAAAGAGGGTCAGGACAGCCAGGAGGTTGCACTGCAAACAACGTTTATTTTGGTGTGGTAAATATCTTGCGGGTTTTTTGGGTGATTCCTCTTTAAATCACATGTTTTGCCACGCAGAAAAGAAAGTAACAATAAATGATAAACAAATGAACAGGCCTACTCCTGTCAGGAGGCTAACTCACAGTAGTATGTTCTGACTACCAGAGACTGGAGCAGCTACTCTGCTTCCAGCACAAAAAAACATAAACCATACGTTTTGAACGGTAGGCAACCAAAATTCAGTCTCTTACCAGACGACTTAGGAGACAACCTCTCTGGGCTTGGTTCAGCTCCACTCTGAGCTATTTCCCTGTTCTCCCAGACCTACTAAATGGGCCTGAGCTAATTAGGATGTGGAAAAGGTGTGCTAGCAGGACAAGAGCCTTTAACCTGTTAGTAGCCTGGATACACAGCACGTTGCAACCTCAGGCTTATATACGCATGATCCTGTACTCTGTCACACATCCCCCTCCCCAGCTGAACACAGGAGTGAGAAGCGGCCGCCGCCGCAAGGCCATGCACTCTAGAGACAGCATCAGTGTTCCCATGCAGCAAACCAGCCCGGTGCTGCACAACAAAGTGAAACGGTTGCAACGACAAAAACCACCGCAGGACCCTGGAGTTCCTGTCCCTGTTGGTGTGCATCCAACGCAAGGGAGCATGGTCAGTAACCAGGGTAAACCGTCGTCCCAGTAAGTAATATTTGAGAGTGTCCATGGCCCACTTTATGGCCAAACACTCCTTTTCAACCACAGCATAGCGCTGCTCTCGGGGTAATAGTTTTCGGCTTAGGTATAACACGGGATGCTCTTCCTCATCTACGTACTGGGAAAGTACAGCCCCTAAGCCCACGTCAGAGGCATCAGTCTGTAGGAAAAACTCCTTCATAAAGTCTGGCGCTACCAGGATCGGTTGCGGCACAGTACAGAGCGAAGATCCAAGAAGGACTCCTCTGTTTTGCTGTCCCAGCTCACCATGTGTGGTACTCTTGCCTTAATGAGGTCAGTGAGGGGAGCAGCTCTGGTAGCAAATTGGGGTATAAACCGGCGATAGTACCCAACCAGTCCAAGAAATGTTCTGACCTGTTTCTTCCTAAGTGGTCGAGGCCAATTCTGTATGGCTCCCATCTTGTCAATCTGAGGTTTCACCAATCCTCTCCCAACCACGTAGCCCAGGTATTTGGCTTCTGCTAAGCCGATAACACACTTAGAGGGGTTTGCTGTCAACCCAGCCTTTCTAAAGGTGTCCAGCACTGCCTCTACTTTCGGCAGGTGCGAGTCCCAGTCTGTGCTATGAATAATAACGTCATCGAGATAGGCAGACGCATAATGGGCATGGGGCCTGAGCAACTTGTCCATCAGTCTCTGAAAGGTTGCCGGGGCACCATGTAGACCAAATGGCATTATTGTATATTGGAACAAGCCATCAGGTGTAGTAAACGCTGTCTTCTCCCTGGCGCGCTCAGACAGTGGTATCTGCCAAACCCTTGGTCAGATCCAACACAGAGAGGAATCTGGCTTTTCCGAGTCTCTCCACCAACTCATCGACCCGTGGCATGGGATAAGCGTCAAACTTTGAGACTTCATTCAACTTTCTGAAGTCGTTGCAGAACCTTATAGAGCCATCAGGTTTGGGCACCAAAACAATTGGGCTGGACCAGTTACTATGAGATGCTTCTATCACCCCGAGCTCAAGCATTTTCTTAACTTCAGCCCTTACCGCTTCCCTTCTGGCCTCGGGAATCCTGTAGGAATTAACTCTAACAGTAGCTCCAGGCTCCGTAAGAATGTCAGGGGTAATCTCCCAGGTTCTGCCCGGTATTGGTGAGAAGACATCCCCATTTCTCTCGACCATGTCATTAGCCTGCTCTGCTTGCTCAGGAGTCAGCTCTGCCGAAATTGACACCGACTGTTCAAAGGCAAGGGAACCTATCGTTATGTCCCCCATGGCAACTGCACTGGCTTCTCTGTCCCTCCATTGTTTCAGAAGGTTTATATGAAACACGGCCTCCTTCTTACGGCGATTGGGCTGACTGAGCCTGTAATCTACAGGACTCACTTTCTCCAGAACTTCGTAAGGCCCCTGCCACTGGGCCAGAAGTTTACTCTCCACCGTGGGAACAAGGACCATAACCCGGTCACCCCTTTTAAATTCTCTCACGGTGGCCCTTTGGTCATAGTGGAGTTTTTGGACACTTTGAGCCTGCTCCATGTGCTGGCGTACAAGAGGAACAATTCGGGCCATACGCCCTTGCATCTGTTCCACATGCTGTACCACATTTGTCCCAGGGACACCTTGTTCCTCCCAGGTTTCTCATAGAACATCTAGTATCCCCCTGGGGTGCCTCCCATACAGAAGTTCAAATGGTGAGAAACCTGTAGAGCTCTGTGGAACCTCTCTGACAGCAAAAAGCAGGTATGGGAGCAGTAGGTCCCAGTCTTTCCCATCCTGGCTAACAACTTTTCGTAACATCCCTTTCAGGGTACGATTGAACCTCTCTACCAGCACATCTGTCTGGGGATGGTACACTGAGGTCCTCAAAGTACGTATACTCAACGCCTTACATAATTCCCTCATAAGCCGGGAAACAAATGGGGTACCTTGATCGGTTAGTATTTCCTTTGGAATGCCAACACGTGCAAACACATGGACCAATTCCTTTGCGATATTTTGGGAATTGGCCTTTCGCATTGGAATGGCCTCGGGATATCGGGTGGCATAATCGAGGATCACTAGGATATACTGATGACCCCTAGCAGATTTATCCAACGGACCTACTAGGTCCATACCAATTCTTTCAAAGGGCACATCAACAATCGGAAGAGGTATGAGGGGTGCTCTTAGCTTAGGTCTGGGGGAGGAGAGTTGGCATTCGGGACAAGAAGCACAATACCTCTTAATTTCCTCATATACCCCTGGCCAAAAGAACCTTCTTAGAACCCGTTCTTGAGTTTTCTCCACTCCCAAGTGTCCCCCCAAGAGATGAGAGTGGGAAAAATCCAGCACCTTCCGGGTGTAGGAAGAAGGCACCACTAGCTGCTCAATTTCTTGGCCTTCATCTGAAGTTACTCTGTAGAGCAGGTCATTTCTGAGGATAAAATAGGGACATGTAGCTTTTGTACTACCTTCAACAGGTACCCCATTCACCTCCACCACAGTACTCCTAGCATTCTGTAACAGAGGGTCATTTACCTGGGCTCTCCCAAAGCTAACACTGGAAGTATCCAAAGCTCTGGGGTCATTCGCCCCAACCTCTACGTCTTGCTCGGTGTGGGGTTCCCTTTGTTCACCCACTATATCTTCTTCAGTACACTGAGTGCCAACACCTTTCCCTGACCATTTCCCATGGTCACCCAACAAAGCCCCGTTAATGGCTTTATTAAACCTCCGTCTGCTTTCTCTGCATTGCCTTCTGGTTTTGTGACTTTTTGGATTGGTAATATACAAGTCAGGGTGAGAAAAGGGGAATATGTCGAGAAGACCATCACCTTGTTTTAAGAGTGTTGGGGACTGCAAGAGGGAGTAAAAGTCAGGGAAGTTCCTTCCTATGACTAAGGAATAGGGTAACCGTGGCACCACTACCGCTGATATCTTTACCAGCCTGTCTTGTACATAAACCTCTATATCGGCGGTATTATATCTTACAGTACTTCCGTGAATACAAAGCACACCCACTGTGTGGTGCCCCTGTATATGTGTCGGCTTGACTAAGCCACCAGCCACTAGAGTCAAGGCACTTCCAGAGTCAACTAGTGCCACTGTATGTTGATTATTCAACTGGACTGGTACTCGGAAAGTATGCAAATCTTCTACCAGGCCCGCTAAGCAGATTAGTCCACAAAAGTTTTGGGGGTTCTCCCCAAGTCCACACTGCATTGGCTCCGGGAGGTTAGGGCACCGTGCCCTGACATGGCCTTTACCCCCACACTCAAAGCAGGTTATGGAGTTTCCACCAAAGTGGTCGTTTTTTCAAAGGAATGGGGGTCCTGGAGTCTGTTTTGCGCAGATGCACTCCTTCTCTGGAAGTAGCTTCAGGTTCACTCCGCTGGACTTTTGGTCTCTGGTTCGGCCCCAGATACCTAGAGGACTTTTCCAAGTCTCTTGCAGACAAGTATCTTTCTACTTGGGCTATCATGGCGTCATAATTAGTGGGGTTTCCTTGGCTGACCCACTCACGAAGACCACTGGGAAGTTCTCTTAAATATCGATCCAGTACTAGGGATTCCACCATCTGGGCAGGACTCTAGGACTCCGGTCTGAGCCATTTCCGGGCCAGGTGGATTAGGTCAAACATCTGGGATCTAGGAGCCTGTCTCTCATTGAATCGCCATTTGTAAAAACGCTGGGCCCTTACAGTAGTGGTGACGGCCATCCGGGCCATTATTTCCGCCTTTAACTGCGGATTATCTGCAGCGGCTTCCTCTTCTAGGTCAAAGTACGCTTTTTGTGCTTCTCCCAGGAGAAAAGGAGCAATAATTCCTGCCCACTGTTCTGGAGGCCAGGCTTCACGGGTGGCTGTTCGCTCAAAAGCCAGCAGATAGCTCTCCACATCATCTTCGGGAGTCATTTTCTGCAAACAATTGCTTGCCCGTATTTTGCTAACCCCTCCTGTTTGCACAGGCGCTCCCGGGTTAGCGATATATTCCAGGATACCTTTAAGCAGCGCATGGTCAGACTTCTGTGCCTCCGCCAGGGCTCCAATTTGTTGGGCTAAGAGTCTGTTGCCCTCCTGCTGTGCTACTACAGCTTGCCGGTTTGTTTCTTGTTGGGCTGCAGCTTGCCTGTTTGTTTCTTGCTGCACCGCCGTGGCCTGCACCAGGGCCTTCACAACGTCCTCCATTTTCTATGGGTCCTGTACCTTTAAGGTTCTTGTGGCAACTGAACCGGCACGAAAGTGTCCCACTGCTGCCACCACTTGTGGTAGGGTCGTGGCCAAAGAGGGTCAGGACAGCCAGGAGGTTGCACTGCAAACAACGTTTATTTTGGTGTGGTAAATATCTTGCGGGTTTTTTGGGTGATTCCTCTTTAACCCTTTCGCTGCTGAGGCTTTTCCCGCCCCTGTGCTGAGGTCATTTTTTACCTGTTTTGCGCATCATGTTTAAACGTGTTTTGAAGGCTTATTTTAGTATATGACACCGACATATTATATATCGTTCTTTCCGTCAGACTCGGTAGATTCATAATATGTCATTATTATATGTATACGTTATGTCATGTCTGTATATTATACAAAAAATGCAATAAATATGTATTTTCAATAATTTACAACGTGTAAAGTGTTTTTTCCACATTTTAACATGCGAGCAATTGCGGTTATATTTTGTATGGGGTGCGCTTGTTAAAAAAATTAGAGATGGGGTCTCGTTACATTTTTTTTGGGGAAAATGACACTATTTTTAACAAACGCACCGCATACAAAAATCGTTAGTGCAGCATCATTGTTCACATTATAATTGAAATGGGAACAATATTGCTGCATTAACAAACCCAAAAAAATAAAAAAAAAGTGTTTATTTTTTTTTTTAAATTTTTTTTTAATTTCTTTTTATTTTTATTTTCATTTTTTTTTTTTTTACAAATTTTTTAACTTTCATGTTTGGTATCGTTGGAACGGCCATGCTCTGGCCGATCCAACGATATCAAAATTTAACCCCTAGCTGCCACGGATCGGGAGATAGGGAGTTCATTGGAACTCCCTATCTCCACAGTTGGTGGCAGTTAGGGGTTAACTGTAGGACTGGCGTCATCGTGCTGCGCACGATGACGCCAGTCCTCTGGGGGAGTTCCCGGAAGCTTGGCCGACATCCAAGATGTCGGCCAGCTCCCGGGAAGGATCGCGAATCGGCGCTTTTCAGCGCCGATTTGCGATCCAGCTCCCCAGGGGTTAATGCCAGGCATCATTTGGAAGGGCAGGCTGTGCCCTTCCAAATGATGCCTGGGTTAAGCCCCTGTGTGCCACCGATCGGGAGGGAGAGAGGTCCGAAGGACCTCCCCCCCCTCCCTTTCAGGCGCCTCCTCCGCACATGCGGGGGGCGCCTGAATTAGGTGTCATCGCGCCCCCGCGATGACACCTAATGTTGGCGGCTGCTGGTCCGGATGCCGGGCTGACATCCAGGATGTCAGCCCGCACCGGAGGGGCCAGCGATCGGCCGGAACCCGGCCGAACGCTGACCCCAAACTGAGGACGCGCTCAGCGCGTCCTCAGCACACCAGCGGTAATGCTGAGGACGCGCTGAGCGCGTCCTTAGCATTGAAGTGGTTAAATCACATGTTTTGCCACGCAGAAAAGGTGTGCTAGCAGGACAAGAGCCTTTAACCTGTTAGTAGCCTGGATACACAGCACGTTGCAACCTCAGGCTTATATACGCATGATCCTGTACTCTGTCACAATATCCTTATTTTCATCAGACTTGGCAGATTCATAATATATCATTTTTATATGTATACGTCATGTCCTGCCAGAATGCCATAACAAAAAATGTTAAATTAAAATTTCCATTCAGATTTCAATCATTTACAGAGTGTAAAATATTTTTTTCCACGTTTTATCATCCAAACCTTTGAAGTTATATATTCTACGGGGCACTCTTATTAAAAAAAATTAGGACTGGGAACCTGCTACTGCATTTTTCTAAGAAAATACACAATTTTAACTAAAACTGAAAAAAAAATTCTATTGTGTTTTATGACTAAAATTACTATGTACTGACCTTGCTCGCAGCATGGGAAATGAGAAGGTAACAGCAGTGGTATTGCTCATTTTATATGTGGCAAATGGACAATGTCATTGCTTTGGAACAAAAAAGTAAATAAATAAAATGATTTTACGTTTGTGAGGTTTTTTTCTTTACATGACATTTTACATGGTCATGTTTGGTATCGTTAAAAGGCCAGACTCTGTCTTCTCCAATGACACCTAAAGTGTCAAAATAAAAAAGCAAATTTTGCATGTGATTTTTTTTTTTTACTCCTTATGTAATTTGTACACATTACGTAGTCATCATAGGAGTGCGCAAGTGGTGTGCCTGGTGTGCCCAGGAACACCCTAATGTTGGATGAAGAGGTCCTCTGTCACCTTCTACATTCACATTTTTGACGTCCCTTATCTGGTTCATGATGAGTAACATAGAAACGTACGGGGCGTGTCCGGACGCTGAAGTGGGTGGACGTGTGGCAGAGAGGCTCCTGAGACTGCCAGCTGATTCAACGCTTTTATTGCCGTTTTTCTTCTCTGCCTGCAGCCGGATTTGGTGCCGGATACGACTGTTGGTACTCCCTGACTGACGAGTGACACCTCTGACCCCCCAAGAGGTGTTCAGCTTGGGTCCTCGACCTGACTACCGGTGGCCATTTTAGCTGTGGCCTGCCACGCAATTTGCTCCGACTGCACTGAAGGGGAAGAAGATGGAGCCGCTGGATGTTACCGGACTGCCTGATATTAGAAAGTCGCTGGTTGGCCCCAATTGCAGAGTGCGGAGGCCCCGGAGCCAACGGTGTGCTCAGATGTCCTGGTCCCTCTGACTCCTGCATGATATCGGACACCCCGACGCAGCCCTCCACTAAAGAAGACATATGCCAGCTCTATGAAAATCTCAGAGCCCAATGGCACATTGATATTGCCAGCGTACAAGCTATGTGGCCTCTTGCCAGGCCCTCGACTGTCTTTGGACTATTGGGGTGAGCCAGCTATGCCACACGAAATTAGGCAGTTCCCCTCTTATCCTCCACTCCGACCCCTTTGTGTAAGGGAGTCGAGGTTTTGATTTCTCTGGATTTGTCCGCTCTGTTATTGAGACTATGGCCGTCCCCAGCTTTTGTTGTATTTCATTCCTGTCCACCCTCCCCTTTTAATTTTAAAAATTAAAAAAATATATTTTTTATTACGATTGCTCATCTATGCGGTTTCGTGCTGTTATTTTGCTGCCATTCTTTGAGCCTGTTGTGTCTTGCCCTGCATGGCCTTTATTTTTGACTCTGTTATGCTGATGACACATTTTCATAATAAAAATTTTAAATCCAAAAAAACTTACTGTATCTCTGATTACAGGCTTCTTATCTCTAATGAAAAATGTGCATTTTGTGCAAAATCTTCTAAACATAAGGTTTTCAATTAATAAATGTTCCATGGGTGTTCACCTGCGCACGCCAGTGGTGGTCATGTTTGGAATCATTGGAAAGGCCAGACTCTGACCTTTCCATTGACACCTTATTTGACCTTGTACAGTATAAAAATCAGAGACGAAGGGTTCCAAAATTCCCCCTGCGACCCGTGCAGCACTGCGGCAGTTTAGGTTTTCGATGAACTGAACTTAGGTTTTCAATGGGAAATGAGAAGATGACTTAGTGCAGCATCATTGCTCGTGTTATAAATGTTTGATATAATTGGAAAGGTCATGCCCTGGTCCAAGCGTGGTCCTGTATCTTTTATGGTTCAGGAGATATAGGGGTTCTTTGGACCCCTTAGCTCCACCATAGGGAGTCCCCTGCCCAGCCAGGGGGTAGTCCCTTTCTGATGTCATCGCACCCATGCATGTCCTCTGTGCTGAGCCCAACCAAGCTTATGACGTCGTCCACAGCCAGGTGGTTACATTAACATCTGGCACCGAAGCTAGACCCACTTTTTTATCTTTTTTCCTAGCTGCCATATCCAGTTACAGTTAAAATAATTTTTATAGCGCCAACAGGTTCTGTAGCACTGTACAATAGGTGAAACATAACACCTAATATACGTACATGAAGACATACAGAGAGCAGTAGGAGCAAGGACCTTGCTCAAGAGCTTACACTCTCAGAGGAGAGGGGTTACACACTAAGGTGAGGATAAGTAGCCGAGTATCCAAGCCATGTGATATAATTCCCAGATTCGTCTATACTCTTTTACGTGGAATCAAAATTATATTAAAGACACAGGGGCGAGTATTATGCTATTTCTTTTTTTACTCCATCATCAGCAGCAAAAGTTAACAGTAAAATATTTCAATAAACTACATTGAAATAACAAAAAACGCAATATATAACATATCCAATGAACAGCTAGGTATCATTTCCCATAACCAATCAGGTGTGTTCAGCAGGTATATAGGTGAGTGAACTGCGTCATCAACTCCTCTTTCTTTGCTGCTACCATCAGCTAAGCATACTATTAAGAATTTCTGTAATTTGTATTGATGTTTAATTTGGCTTGTTTCCATATCTACTAGTTTATTTATGGTTTATTCCCTTTTTTCCTGTTCTATATTTATATAGGCTTTTAATCTCACTTTTTGCCCTCCACCATGACATAAATGAGTAATAATTTGCCCTAGGGGTAAATCATTACATCAAACTGCAACTGGTCACAGCCTGCCTCCTGCTGATGAGGGCATAATAAACTTGAAACAGCTGTACAGGAGTAGCTGTGACTTGTAACATAAACATTTGCTAAGAAAAAAACATCTTGTATGGCAAGGCACTGGTAAGAGGGTTCAGTGTTAAAACAGATCCAGGATGCAAAAGAGTGAAAAATTGCAAACATCATTTGCTTGTCTTTCCCACAGTTCCTTGCTGCATATGGGGAATGTAGCACATGAGCTCTGTGAAGCAGTTCTCTGAATTGCTGGCATGTGTAAATGACTTCTGCAATAATAAACTTTATTATATACATATATATATATATATAGTTCCTTTTTTCCCTCTACTGCATTTTGGTTATGTATGACCATTTGTTTTTTCCTCATACTTTATTACCCTTTCTTTCCTCTGGTTTATTTCTGCTCCTTCACTTGTCCGCTCCACAGCACGTCCATGTCCGCATTCCTCTTCCTGGTCCCGGCCTCTCTAAGGGCGCGGCTTCGCCATTTTTCTGAGTGGAATGAACACTTCCTGTTCGCGCTGGCACAGTTACCTCAGGCAGTCGGGGACCAGTTCGCTAGACGCGGTATTCGTCCCTTGGCCTAGATTCGACTTGTGCTTTATTGAAATATTTTACTGTTAGCTTTTGCTGCTGACGGTGGAGTAGAGAAGGAAATAGCAAATTATGAAACCTCTGTGTCTTGGGTATAATTATACTAATGCTTGGCATGTTACATCGCAGGTTTATGAACTGAGAGCTAAATGTGACAATAAACAAAATAGAACCAATCAATTGCCTGGAGGGCAGAAAAAAAATAAAACATTTCAACCTGTACAATATACCATATATGAGTCTGACACATGTTGACTATTCGTTCTGGATCACATGTGTATTGAAGCTGCAAAGTATCTGCTTGCATGTGCTGATTTGCAATCTAACCAGCTGCTCTGCTCGCTCGCGGTACTCAGAGATTACATAGCGAGGAAGGCTTTTCTTGGGTTGGCAGGGTGGTGTATTATCTTAGTCCTAGAAGTGGATTTTCAGAGCAGTGTTTAATTGCACCGCGATACAGATCAATGCGGAGAAGCTTGTGTTGCATAAACTAGCAACTCTCTTCTAATTAGATAAATGGAGCTTGGGAAACCTGACTCTTGGGAGAGAGGCGGAGGCAATTAGCCAGAATTTGCTTCGATTTCGCTCGCTTTAACATTGCCCTCTTCCACACCTGGATTACTGGCCGATTTACAGTCAGATACAGTAAAAATATTTGTTTTGGTTTAGGACATATGGCCAGGCCCTGCACTTCTCAGTCTTGACGCATAAATGTCGATATATAAATCTGATTTCAAAATGCTGGGGACTTTCGTTAAGCAGGGAATTTTGCCATGAATATCAAAAGCATTGTGTAGAATTTATTCTAGAAATGTCAAGCTGTGACAATATATATATATATAGTGTGCTTAATATTGCAGAAGCCACCTGCACATCATAGCAATTCAAAGAATTGCATCCCAGAGTTCCTGTGCCACATTCCCCATATGCTGCAAGGAACTCTGAGTAGGATATGCAAATGACTTCTGTCTCACTTTTATGCATCCTGGATCTGTTCTTACACAGAACCCTAAAATCAATGCTATGCCACACTGTGGCTTTGTAGCAGAGATAAAGTTTATGCAACTGGTGGCACAGGAGCTCTGGGATGCAATTCTTTGAATTGCTATGATGTGCAGGTGGCTTCTGCAATATTAAACACACTTATTATAGCGTGGAGGCTTTTTATCTCACTTTTAGTCCTTCACCACAACCGTTACAGACACTTACTTACCTATGGTCCAAGCATCCACTGCTACTGCTCATGCCTGCCTCCTAGCTGATGAAGGTTCAACAAACCTGAAACAGCACTGTCCTGGGAGTGGCTTTGACCAGTTGCATAAACCTTATCTCTGCTACAAAGCCACAGTGTGGCATAGCATTGATTTTAGGGTTCTGTATAATAACAGATCCAGGATGCATAAAAGTGAGACAGAGGTCATTTGCATATCCTATCCAGAATTCCTTGCTGCATATGGGGAATGTGGCACAGGAGCTCTGGGATGCAATTCTTTGAATTGCTATGATGTGCAGGTGGCTTCTGCAATAATATATATTAACCGGCTGGGTGGAGTAGTAGTACCGGCTGGGAGGAGTAGAGGTAACATCACTGCTATGCGTGGAGAGAGCCTGTGGAGTCATGGGTTCGATTCCGACAAGCACATCTCCAGTAAGTGTCCTTGGGCAAGACATACTCACCACGCAGGACATACTTGAAAACGAGAGAAATCTCAATGTATCCTTCCTGGTAAAATCCTTTCTCAAAAAAAAATAATTAACGCCTTAACAAAAAAATATATCATTGAACACTTGAATAAAAACTTGTGTGGGACCAATGGGAACTGAGTTCCAACTGCAAAAATAGTGGACGAACTGCGTTTCTATTAGTTCCTGCTCAGCGTGATCCATGGTTAAAATCATTAACACAGACCCCCCCCCCACTATGTACATCCAAGATCACCTTGCTAAGCGATTCCATAATGGAATACCAGACATTGGTCAGCATCTCAGCCGCCTGCTATCAGCATTATCTCAATATTAATGAAGATATGCTTGGAATATTTATTTGAAACAGGATAACAGCAGATTTATGCACGTAGGCATGTGTACTTGCAAATGCCCAGTAGGCCAGGGTCTAGGACGGCAGATTGAGGAGATGGTGCAACATTGGTTTCTAATACGGAGTGAGAGAAAGGGCTTTTAGAGAGATAAACAAAAACAATCTCAAATCCTCATTTTTCTCATAATTTTCCTCTTGTTTTTAGAGCTCTGATATGAGGTGTTTGGGTGTATAACGACCAGTGAAAGAAACCAACGTGTCTCTAAACTATAATAAATGTGTAAGATAGTTTGCTTTTGGTATAAATTACATTTTAATTTAAATAAATAGCTCTCAGAGGTTTTTCAGATTTGTGTTAATTATTCTGTTGACTAATTTATTTAATACGGAGGTGGGGACAGCAGAGACTGGTGTGCTAAGCCTTAATATGCCCCATTAAATTTGCCTTCCTCAATCAATTTTATTTAATACTAATTGCTGCCAGTCTTTTAGATCACATATTTGTCCTACTTTTTCCAGTAAACTTTACAATGATGACCTCACATTCACTTGAGGACGGGATACTTTGTTGAGCAAACCCGTTTATAACGTAGATCTACTTTTCATCACTGTACAAACAAATACCACCTGATTTTGTGAGGTGTGAGATCGAGACATTGGTTGGCAGGTTTATAAGTGATGCCTAAAAACATAGGCCCATCCAGAAAAGGGGTTTCCCAGTTTTGGGTTCTCTTTTAAATCTTGTATCGCTTTTTGTAAAGTTTTATCTCAAATGAAATGTTGAAGTAGAACGTGTTGTACAAACATTAGTCCCTGGAAAGCACATACCTGTGATTGCATTGTCTGTAGCTACAGACAAAACTAATCAATATCAAATGAAGCGCACAAGCCTCTTTTTATTAAAAATGTGTAATACTTTATTAACATATTGTATCACTTTCAAATGACGAACTGGTGCAGGAATACCAATTACATATATTACCATTTTGCTATATCCTTTTTTTTTTTACTTACTAGAGGTCAATCCATCTATAATAAGCAGTAATAGCTTTATTGCTGGCCATAGATGATTTAAAACAACTTTAAATGAATTAACTTATCCTGAACCATGGCCAGATCGCTCCAGAATTTTATTTCTGAACTAGCCCCAAAATGTTGTAAACATACCTCTATCCAATTGTATCTTATGGTGGCGGCAGTAGTTATAAAGTTATTTACCCACTTGATCACTGTTATTAACTCCATTATAAACTCAAACCACATGAGGGGGAACATTCTTGTTATCTCCCAACTTGGCTACTGTAACCCTCTTCTCATTGTCCTTAAACGATTTCAAATTATCCCTCTACAGTCCATAAGGTAAGCCTCTGCACATCCGGTACCTCTCACACCTCACCCCTTTATCAATCTCTACACTGGCTACCTGCTTCAGTTAGGGTTCAATTCAAAATAATGGTCATCATGTACAAAGCTCTCCATAACCCTGCCTCTGCCTACATCTCCTCTCTCATTAGCAGGTATGTTCCATTCCTGAACACTTCGCTCCTTCAGTTACCTGTTATTACCATCTCCTCGTATCCACACCTTCACTCTCACCTTCAGGGCTTTTCCCAAGCTGGCCCCTATCAATGGAAATCCATCGCTCACAACTTTTGACTCTACCTATGCCACCAGTCTTTCTAGACGTCTATAAAAACACATTTCTTTAAATAAACCTATCATCTCACTCCATAACCCTTCCATTGCACCTTTCCTGGTCTATCTCCCACACAGCCCCCATGCACCCCGCCATTACTTGTCATCCACTGCTATTTACCCTCACCTCTATGTGTCACTCCTCTTCTCTTGTGTAATGAGTGTAAGCTCATTTAGCAGGGTCCTTCCCTTATCGTTCTCCAAGCATCACATTTTTGATATTTACATCTTTCCACTATTCATACTTTTGCTGTAGCTGATGGAAGGAGAACCATCCAGTTGGCAATGCATTTAGTCCTTATTCACTGGTCATTTTTAATATATTATAATCATGGTGGAATTATCTGGACGAATATAAGGCAAGCAAATTTAATTGTGGATACTAGACGGTCAGAAGGGCAGAGAGACTCAACTTGGCAATGAAAATAGTAAGTCTGAGTGTCTTAAATAAGTCGTTAGAAGAGGTAGTTATTGGAGGTGACATGGATTTATTTGCACATTGTTGATGTGGATCATGGAAATCACATTGAAGTTTTACTTTTGGGATGATAATGTGGTGCATTCATGATACTTCAAAGAGCGTTACTATCAACCACAGAAAGAAACAGAATGATGGAGGGAATGTTCGTGCACTGGAATGTACTGGAAGGACCAGCTTAGTCAGTCAAACGGCTTCTGTGTATAAGGTCATCTTGTATGGTTGGTGGTTGAGTTTGCTGAGTGAATCAGAGCAGGTTTATCCACTTTTTATTTTTCTGCTGCTTACACCAAATTTGTTGGATTTTGAAACTGAAAAAAAGTCTTGAGTATTTGTGCTATGAGTCTGAAATTAGTAACTGCTCTGGGCAGCAGTGAGAGGTTGTGGAAATTGATTTGTCTTGGAGGATATTTATTAATGTTACAAACTCATTAGGTAAACCACTTTCACATTTCATTGAACAATTCTTATTATCATTCATTACAATTTTGTCTTGGAATTCTCTTCATTTACAGGGTTATTCAGTTGTCATTATTATTCATTATTATTATTCATTATTATTCGGTTATTAATACTGTCACCGACATTTTGGTGCTCTCCATTCCCTGCACTCTTGCGAGTCCAATTCACGACCCTGCAGTGAATTCACCATTCACTGAAGGGTCCCCAAAGTGCAGGGAACAAGACACTAAACACATCTGAAAAACCAGCCCGAAACTGCCAAAAAACACTGAATCGATCCAAATACTCACCAAATCAATTCGAAAAACCGCCAAAAAAAAGGCGGAATCGATCCAATAAAAGCTGACGACCCGCCGAACAGAGCCAGCCGCCAGAAAAAGCTGACAAGCTGAGAAACTGGTACAAAAAAAACAACTTTTTTAAAAGTTGTTTGCAAAAATACTTCTGCACGAAAATGCGTGGAAATAATATATAAGGTCCTTTGAATAATAATAAAAAGGTCTGTAACAGAAAAAAAAACACCATTTTTAAAACAGAAAAAAAATTTGCCCAAAAAATCCTAAAAAATAAGTAAAGAGATTTTTTTTGCTACAATATTTTTTACATTGAAACCTATGGAACTGACATTTCTCTGCTCTTCGGCGTTCTTTGAATAGATTAACCCTTACCTTTCTATCAGGATTTCACTGCTGTCGAAGATCACTGTCAGGGTTATTCAGAGAGCGGTGAAAAACAGGAGAATGGAAAATTCTAGGTCAGAATAGCCAAACCAGAAAAATTCTCCCATTTATCTCACTTTCCAAATCGGCTATTTTGACCTAGAATTTTCCATTTTCCGGTCATTCTCCTGCTTTTCACCTCTCTCTGAATAACCCTGCGTATTTTGTTGGCAATTCACCAATATTTAGCGACCTGACAGCTTTTTGAATAGCTGAATGGCCATAAAATTGCACCGTACGGGGAAATTCACTGTTCGGTGCAATTTCTGAGCCTATTCGGCTCTCTTTGAATAACCCCTTTAGTTTTCCATTTTCGAGAACCAGATCACATTAATGCTAAAGCACCAAAGCTCACACATTCCCCGTGGTTTGAAGAATGTAACTTTTCACATTATAATTGCTGAATTCTTTAACGCCCTCCCACCAGATCAAAGAGGACAGGTTCTATTTTGTCAATCTATACTCCCATTTAGCAAGTTTTACCTTTAAAACTGTTAGTTTTATTTTTACTTCCGAAAGTAATTACTGTATTCCAAAATGATTCGCCTATAAATATCAATGGAAATAAACCCTGTATAATAGGTTACTGCATCTAAGCTATTTGATATTAAGGACGGCATCTTAAGTCCTTCGCTGGCTGAGTTTCTGAAGCTATCAGGATACAGATTTTACATTTGAGGTGTATCGTAAATATTACACAGTAATCTGCATTTACCGACTTGGGGCTATATTACAATCTTCGCGCAAAAACCTTCGTGCAAAGCGAAAAATTTTGCGCCAAGCGCCAAACTTTTGCACGCGCAAATCACCGCTGGAATTACAATTCTCGCAGCTTTTTTCTTCCGACGATCAATTGCGCGTGCAAATAGTACACGCACAAATGCAGGCTCACTGCCGTCTCGCGCAAAAATCTTTGCGCTCGCTGTTTTTTGTACCCATTCAGCCAATCAAAATGAAGAAACACTCCTATCAAACGCAACTGAATTGTGCCTGGCAGAGGCATTGGAGACAGGTTCTGCGTCTATGATGCAAAATGAGCACATATGCTACAGTAATAATACACACACCTGCCATCATCTATTATATTGTTGCTGCGTTACTTTTTATGTGCTGGGGTTTTTTTCGGGTTAGCCAGGTTGTTCAGATATGCTGTTACCACTAAGGATGAGCTGTTCGGTTCGATCGGTTCGGAGTTCAATTCGAACATCGCCTGTTCGCGAACTACGAACATTTCCGCGTGTTCGCCGCATGTTCGCCCACAATGCACCACAATGGACCACAATGCACTTTTCCACTGGCCTGAAGCTTGTAATTGGCTACAGCCTTGCACCTGAGCACAGGTCAGGTGCAAGATAGGTTCAAGACTATGCCAATCACGGCGCAGAGTCCTGATTGGGCAAATTTTGCCCAATCATGGGCTCACAGAGCTAAGTCCCGCAGCACACTATATAAGGCTTCACACAGCGCTTCAGCATGTGCTTTTTTGAGAGGAGACTGTTCTGTTAGTGTGTGTTCTCACTGCCAGTCTGCCATCAGCTATTGGGGGGGGGGGGTCGCATTTCTACAAAATATCTGGGAATTGTGGTAATCTGTGTGTTCTCACTGCCATCAAGTATTTTGGGGGTCTCATTGCTACAAAATATCAGGTAATTGTTGTAATCTTTGTGTTCTCACTGCCACCAAGTATTTTGGGGGTCTCATTTCTACAAAATATCTGGGAATTGTTGTAATCTTTGTGTTCTCACTGCCACCAGCAGTTTTGGGGGTCAGTCATTTCTACAAAATATCTGGGAATTGTGGTAATCTGTGTGTTCTCACTGCCACCAAGTATTTTGGGGGTCTAATTTCTATACAATATCTGGGAATTGTGGTAATCTGTGTGTTTTCCCTGCCACCAAGTATTTTGGGGTTCTCATTTTTACAAAATATCTGGGAATTGTTGTAATCTTTGTGTTCTCACTGCCACCAAGTATTTTGAGGGTCTCATTTCTACAAAATATCTGGGAATTGTTGTATCTTTGTGTTCTCACTGCCACCCATCAGGGGGTCTCACTGATTTATAGGAGGTTTCTGGAATTGTTGTAATCTGTGTCTTCTCACTGACAGCTATCAGGGGGTCACATAACTTCTAGCAGATTTCTGCGAATTGTAATCTGTGTCTTGTCACTGTTGCCTGCTATCAGGGGGTCCTATCAGGGGGACTCACTGACTTGTAGGTGGTTTCTGGGAATTGTAATTTGTGTCTTGTCACTGCCTCCCATCAGGGGGTCTCACTGATTTATAGGAGGTTTGTGGGAATTGTAATCTGTGTCTTGTCACTGGCTGCCAGCTATCAGGGTGTCTCACTCAGTTATACCAGAGTTCTGGAAATCTTTAATCTTTATACCAGAGTTGAATCAGAGTTCTGCAGCATATCTCCAATTTTCATAACAGAGTTGAATCAGTGAGTTCTGATTCCATGAGTTCTGTATATCTTTAATCTATATATCACTCATCATGTCAGAAAGACCAAAAAGGACAGCAGATGCTCCCAGGCACAGATAAGAGGGCAAGCAGCCTCTGTGTCGGGAGGCTGTGCCTCTGGTCGTCGTGGACGTGGTGCATTCTCTGCAGGGGCACGCTTGTCCTGTCTAACTGATGCTGGCCGTCTTAAGCAGTGGCAACATAAAGAGGATTTGGTGGACTGGCTAACCAGGCCATCCTCATCCTCTGAGTCCTCTGCCAGCCAGGCTTGTAGTGCTTTACAGTCCACCTCAGCTATCAAAGCATCTAATGCAGCCTCCATGTCCACAGCTACTCCTGCCATAGCCTCACTATCACACACGGAGGAGTCAGCTGAATTGTTTGACTACAATTACCGTGACATGCTGCTTGAGGATGTGCAGCAACTACAGTGCTCTGATTCAATCTCTGAGGTTGAGGAAGGGAGTAAAATGAACCTAGAGGAAGGGGGTGCCTGTGACACCCAAATAGCTGGCACTCATGTTGCCCCAGCAGCTGCAGCATACTGCCAAGTTGGCTCCAGTGAGGAGGAGATAGGGGGTGATGACAATAATGATGAGGTCACTGACTCCACCTGGGTGCCTGATCGAACAGAGGAGTCAAGTGAGGAGGAGGAGGCCCAACAAACATGAGGCACAACGTCCTCTATGACCAACCGTAGCACTAGCCAGTCCAAGGCATCACATGTCAGAGCTGCTCCGGTGCAGAGCGCTGTTGTCTCAAAGCACACATGCAGGAACTCTGCTGTCTGGGAGTTCTTTAAGAAATGTGCAGCAGACCGCACCGTTGCTATTTGTAATCTATGTCAGATGAGGCTCAAGCGTGGGAAAGACACCGGACGCTTGGGTACCACATGCTTGAGGTGAAATATGACCACCTGCCACGCATCCCGTTGGCGCAAAACTTTGCGTAGGTCCTCCTCACCTGTCTCTACCCCTACTATATGTCCTGCCATGTCATTGACTCCAACCTCCACTGACAGGGATGATGCTACAGTAATGGATGTACCAGGTCCTTCCTCACAATGTGACAGCATCCCATCAGCTGAAGATTTACGCAGTCAGATTACCTTGCCCCAGCTGCTGCAGCGTAAGAAAAAATATAGTCCCAACCATCCCCAAGCACAGCGTCTAAGTGCCAGCTTAGCAAAATTACTCACATTACAGCTGCTGTCTTTCCAGCTGGTGGACTCTGCTTCCTTCCGTGAATTTGCTGAATGTGCTGTACCACAGTGGCAGGTTCCAAAACGCCATTACTTTTCACGGAAGGCCATTCCAGCACTATACCAGCACATGGAAGACAATGTTATCGAGTCATTTGGAAAGGCAGTCAGCAGCAAGGTGCATGTGACTTTAGACACGTGGTCCAGCAAGCATGGACAGGGTCGTTACAATTCCTTCACGGCACACTGGGTAACTCTGATTGCAGCTGGGAGGGATCCAAGATGGGGCTCTGTGCTGGAGCTTGTTCATCCACCATGCCACCAGAAAGCTGCTTGTATGAGGTCTGTCTGCTCCACCACCACCTTTCCCTCTTCCTCCTCCTCCTCCTCCTCCTTCGTCTCTGGCGAAGTGGCAGTTAAACCGACGTGTGACAGGGGCTACGCAATGGCTCAAGCAAAAAGATGCCATACTGTGCTTGAGCTGGTTTGTTTAGGGGACAGGAGCCACACTGGGCCAGAAATTCTGTCAGCTCTGCAGGGGCAGGTGCAGAGATGGTTAACACCATGCCAGCTTGAGCTGAGAATGGTCGTCTGTGATAATGGCATCAACCTTCTCTCCGCCCTACGCCTGGGTAAGCTGACGCATGTACCATGCCTAGCACAGGTCCTAAATCTGGTGGTACAGCATTTCCTAACCAGGTACCCAGGGCTGGCAGAGCTTCTCAGCCAGGCCAGAAAAGTCTGCAGCCACTTCAGACGGTCATTCCCAGCAAGTGTTTGCCTGGCAGAAATTCAAAGAGAATTCCACCTTCCCTCAAACCGTCTGATCTGTGACATGCCCACCAGGTGGAACTCTACATTAGCAATGCTGCATCGTCTGCACAAGCAGCAGAGGGCCATCAATGAGTACCTGTGTGAGTATGGCACAAGGACAGGTTCAGGTCAACTTGGTTCCCCCCACAGTGGTTGATGATCAAGGATGCATGCACTGTACTCTTACCATTTGAGGAGGCAACGAGGATGATGAGCAGGGACAGTGCATGCATCAGTGACATAATTCCTTTAGTGTTCCTGCTGGAGCGCACTCTGCAGGGAATCTGTGGCACTAGAGGCAGAGCAGCGGGAGGAAGAAGAGGACTTCGCTAGCTCTCAAGGCCCCAGTCTTTACGCAGACAGCATTCCTGCGGGTCCTCAGATCAGACAGGAGGAGAATGTGGAGGATGAGGAGGAGGAGGAATATTTAAGTTGTGGGGGCATTGAAGGTCGGGATTCCTCAAGGGAGGGTTTTGTGTCCCCAGAAACCCAAGGACTAGTACGTGGCTGGGAGGAGGTAGTGCACGATAGGGTCATCCTCAGCGACCAGGAACACTCGGAAGCTAATGCCACCTCCAACCTATGCTGCATGGGCTCCCTTATCCTGCAAAGCCTGCTAAAGGACTCCAGGATTCGTGCTATCAAGGAAAGGGGGCTATCCCCCCCCTGCAGTGGCTGATGATCAAGGATGCATGCACTGTACTGTCACCATTTGAGGAGGCAACGAGGATGGTGAGCAGGGACAGTGCATGCATCAGTGACACAATTCCTTTAGTGCTTCTGCTGGAGCACACTCTGCGGGGAAATATAGATGTGGCTATAGAGGAAGAGCAGCGGGAGGAAGAGGAGGCCTTCCCTAGCTCTGAAGGCACCAGTCTTTCTGCAGACAGCATTCCAGTGGGTCCTCCACAGATCAGACAGGAGGAGGAGGAGGAATATTTAAGTTGTGGGGGCATTGAAGGTGAGGATTCCTCAAGGGAGGGTTTTGTGTGCCCAGAAACACAAGGACTAGTACGTGGCTGGGAGGAGGAAGTGCACGATGGGGTCATCCTCCTCATTGACCAGGAAGACTCGGAAGCTAATTCCACCTCCAACCTACGTTGCATGGGCTCCCTTATCCTGCAAAGCCTGGTAAAGGACCCCAGGATTTGTGCTATAAAGGAGAGGGATCATTACTGGTTGGCAAGCCTTCTTGATCCACGATACAAGGGTAAAGTTGCAGAGCTCATCCTGCCTGCACAGAGGGAGCACAGGATGAAAAAACTTGAGGACACTCTAAAGCGACACTTGTGTAACAGCTTTCCAGGCACTGGTAGGTTACTAAGTGATGACACACATGCTTCTGAGGCTGCGGATGATCAGAGGAATAGTGGTGAAGGCCGGGCCCGCTTGACTGATGCCTTCTTAAATTTTTTTAGTCCACGACGCCCAGGGACGTCAGATGTAGGCACCCATTGCCAGCCGTATGGTGCAGGACTACCTAGAGGCAAGGGCAGACCTGGATACCTTTCCAGCAGGTGATCCACTGGCTTACTGGGTGTTGAGATTGGATCACTGGCCAGAACTTAGCCAATATGCTATGCAGCTACTAGGTTGCCCTTCATCCAGCGTGCTTTCTGAAAGGACGTTCAGTGCCACTGGAGGTTTTGTCACAGATAAAAGAGTGCGTCTGTCCACCGACTCTGTAGACCGGCGGACATTTAGAAAAATGAATCAGTCCTGGATCAGCAGCTATCAATCCCCTGATGCTGACGTAACAAAATTGATCGGGGTTGTCTTCTGCATTCACAAAACCTCCGCCAATGAGCTCTTCCACAATACCACAAAGGGGTTACGGTGTGAAGGCACTTGCTGCCATGAAAGGCACAAAATTTGGGTGCAGTGACGCCTGTACCAGATTTATATCATTTAAATTTTTTGGAACGCAGGGTCCAACCCTGCACCCTTCCACAATACCACAAAAGGGTTACGGTGTGAAGGCACTTGCTGCCATGAAAGGCACAAAATTTGGGTGCACTGACGCCTGTACCAGATTTATATCATTTAAATTTTTTGGAACGCAGGGTCCAACCCTGCACTCTTCCACAATACCACAAAAGGGTTACGGTGTGAAGCACTTGCTGCCATGAAAGGCACAATATTTGGGTGCACGGACACTTGTACCAGATTTATATCATTTACATTTTTTGGAACGCAGGGTCCAACCCTCCACTCTTCCACAATACCACAGAGTTGTTACTGTTGCCGACACTAAAGGCCCAATTTTAAAGCACCTATTGTTACTTTCATCCAAAGCCTGCATAAGTTTCACCATAATTTAGCCAAAAAAATCACTAAACTTGTTCTTTGTGTCCTAAAATGTCTCTTTTTTTAATACAGACTGCTGCCCCAAGCAGTTGTTTATGAATAGACTAAAAGAAAAACGTTTACCGTCATTTGAAACGTCAATTTTTTGTTTTTAAATGTCTCTATACATCCTACAAATCCGCCACTTCACGGGCAGGTTATGGGGACCTCCTAGGCACAATATTTGAAGGAATTTTTCGTTTTTATTTTTAACCCTTATTATATGGAAAACTCACTGTCCCTTTAAAAACTTTTTTTTTTACTTTTTGTCCTTGTTTCCTGTCCCCCAGAGCACTACCCGGACCCCCATACACCTTTTATGGCAAATATCTTGCATATATGCCCTCTTGCCGGGCACTCTAAAAACCGAACTTTTGAGTCCCATTGACTTGCTTTGAGTTTGGTTCGTGTTCGAGTTCGAACTCGAACTTTTGAAATTGTTCGAGTTCGAATGCGAAACGAACACGGGGGTGTTCGGCTCATCCCTAGTTACCACCCGCTTTTTGCAGTTGCTAAAATTATGCGAGCAAAGGCTATGTGGTAATTACCGCGAATAGATTGTAATACCATCCTTGTACCAGCGCACATTCGCATTTGCGCTCACAATGTTAAGTATAGGACGCGCAAAGTACAGTAAGCTCGCGCAGAGTTCACGCAAGTTCACCTGTGGTAGACGATTGTGTGCGGTTGTTGCGCTGACTATGTAATATAGGATTAGGCGCAAATAGTTTTACCCCTCGCGTTAATGTTTTTTGCACCGGCGCAAATGTTTGCGTGAAGATTGTAATTTAGCCCTTGATCTTCCATCTTGTAATCTTCCACTGCATTCATCCAATAAATGTGAAGCCAATGTCATCACAGGAATGTACGTGGAAATCATACAAACTCCCCTTCCCATTCTTACTCAAGACATTTCACAGTTTGTGTTCTGATGGCAACAAGAAGTTTTACTCTTATTCAGGGCCTGTTGAAACAAATCTTTAGTACAACTGTAAATGGTTGGAATTGATGGCTAGATATTTTCTACAGCCTGCAATGACTGTAACGGTTTTTTGATATGTTTTCAAATTGAGAGTTTAAAATCTGATACAGATGAAATACTTTATAAACCTTTCATACTTTATTTTCCATCTATTCTGCTTCACGACATCTCCTCCAATATTAACTCAACAGTAACTCTCAAAGTCCCTATGCTAAAAAGATTAGGCTGAAAGTTTGAGTGGATACTCTGTTCCAACGATACACAATCTGGCACATCATTCCAATACCCCACCCAACAGATTTTTGGAAGTGCCTAGCTAAGCATTCGATCATGGTTTGTTACTCAACCATTCAAGCACCTTTCAGTAACACAGCTGCACGGTGTGACGCAGTTTCTTTCACTTGTGTTGCAATATTATGTTGCCGTTTCTTTTCACTAGCATCAATTGGCGTGTGTTTCTTAATGTGTGCGTCATTCAGGCGTCTTACCCTAGCTCACATCATTCTGTAGGTGGTCACCACTTTACTTTACGTCATTGTGCACATACATTCTGATGCACATCCACTGCTCTTCCAAATCTGCAGCAACCTTTGGGCAGGGCCGTGCTAGACTATTTTGCGCACTAGGCAAGACCAGCTACACGCCCCCCCCCCCGAGAAAATTGTCGACTGTTGAAATGCGAGGAGGAACACACACACACACACTGTGCGCGCAGGGGTACACACTGTACACGGACACAAACACACACAATGCAGGGGACACACACACTGTGGCCCGGGGCCACACACAGATGTTCGGTCCCCATCTTACCCCTATGCTGGTTGGGCCCGGGATCGATCTGTGCTTCTTTCTTTCCTCTACCTCTTTCTTTCTATCCTCTGCCCTCCGTGCCTCTTTCTTTCCTCTGCCCTCTGTGCCTCTTTCTACCTTTCGCCTTTTCTTTCATCTGCCTCTTTCTTTCCTCAGCCTCTTTCTTTCTTTTCTATGCCATCTTTCTTTCTCCTTTTCTTTCATCTGCCACTTTCTTTCCTCTGCCTTTTTTCTTTCTTTTATCTGCCTCTTTATTCATTTATCTGCCCCTCTTTTTTCTTTCTTTCTTTAATCTGCACCTTTTTTTTCTTTCTTTCATGCATTTCGTTCTTCCGTGCCTTTTCTTTCTTTCATGCTTTTTTTCTTTCTTTCTTCTGCCTCTTTTTTCCTTCATCTGTCTAAAAAAGAAACCTACCTTCTGAGCCACTAGGGCGGGTCCACTTTGCAAGCTGCCACTGCCGGCAACACAAGCAAAAAATGGGGAAGGGGTACAATAATGGAACCCGGGTTGGGGCCGGCTGCGCCCCTAAGTGGCAGTGCACCCTAGCTTGCCTATTGGAAGCACCGAACCTGTCTTTGGGTACATAACCTAGATCTTTATATATTGTGTTGCCCTGTTGTTGTTTCTGCCCTTCAGCATTTTAATTTATGTCTGTATTATTGTTTCTGTTCATGAGCTTGGCTTGTTTGAGCTCGCAATTTTTTTTCTGTCTTTGATATACACCTTGGTTTTCGTATTTGCTACTTTCTCCTGTCCCAGATCTTGGCAAGTCTTGACTACTGCTCTCTTTATTTTGCTAAACCGACGGGTATAAGGACTGGTTCCTCAGTCTTTTTCCTTGCCTCTCTCACCTCCTGTGTGCGTCTGCATGCCGGGGTTTTTTCTTTTACCAGTGATACACAGCTGTTTCAAGGGCTTTCTTCAAGAGATCAGAGTGAGTCATGAAAATAATAACATAGAAAGGCAGGAAAAGGGTTGTGAATCAGGTCTTTGTGCAGCAAGTCCTAGTCCTCTTGGACAATACATTTGGCTCCATTCAGTAAGAACCAAGTAGGTGCCGACTAGCTCAACTCAGCTGAAGTTGCTGAAGGAAACATGGACTAGTATAGAACTCTGTGATTTCATCCACATAGTATTTGCCGGCGAGTCTCACTGAATGTAGATCTCTGCATTGCCTCCACCGGGTCTCTGCTTGCATACTGTGCGGTGTATGTACTGGTAGTTCTGCGATGTTAATTTGCTGTTGATTGTAAGGAAATGTTCACTCATTACCCAAACCATACAATCCATTTTCAAATGTCCAACACAATTCTCATATGTGTGTTAAAAAAAATCTCTTTGTACATGTTCTCCGATTTTCCTATATATTTTATTTGTTAAAAAAAGAAATACATTTTTGAAAGATGATAAACATTGATAGGAGGCTTGTTGGTATTTTTCCTGCTTGGCTATCAGATTGTATTCACTGCTACACATAACATATCCAAAAATTCCTGGGAAAGCAAAGATTACCAGTATAACTAACGTATTATGACATGTGGGCTCTGGCTCATTTCCCTTAGATGAGTTCAGTCTACCATACGAACGTTTTTGTATTCAGAACTGTGGTCAGTACAAATGTCTTTCTTATTAATATTTCCATCTTGTGGTGTATCGCTGACTTTAAAATAGTTTCTTGTTTAAAAATTTGAAAAGCGTGGTTCCATATCTTCATCTTACTTCTTCCTGACTTTTCTAAATACATACAGTTTGCTAGGTAGGACATATTTCCAAGAAGGGAGTTGTGTTTTCCCAGGGCAACATTATAATCTTTTAACAGGGATTTTTATAGGAGTAGATGTTCACATGATATATTATTATTGTTGGTTAATTATATGGTTCATACCCACTTTTTGGGAAATTTACCACCCTACCTGACTACCAGCTGACTGCCATCTTTAAAAGAGCACATTCAGAACATATGTAGTGGAATATATACAAACATTATTTTAAAAGATCTTTTATCAACATGCAGTGTTTCACCTCAAAAACCCGTGAGAAAACAGAAACACACTCGTTCCTATTATACTTATCTCAGTTTTGATTGTTTATCACTGTTTCTTGTTCATTAACCTTTTAAAACAGAGAAACATAACACTCCTCATGGCACAGTATGTCAACACTCAGTTTCCCACATATATTCCCCCCCCCCTTCCAATTCAAACCTCACTCTTTCCAGAGCTCCCTTATATAATTTAGGGATAGCTGTGTGGTTTTTCTCCTCGCCCTCTTTTTATTCAGGATGGGGCCCTCCTTCTTCTAATCCTGGATATTTTACTCAATCCACATATGGAAGAGAAAAGAACATAGTGCAGATCGTCTTTACTTTTCATACACACTCCAATCGCATTCAGAAGTGGTTTACTCACCTGGTCCTGAGTAGGGATGAGCTGTTCGGTACGATTGGTTTGGTGTTTGATACGAACATTGGCCGTTCGAAAGTTCGCGAACTTCGAACTTTTTGGGATGTTCGCCAAAAGTTCGAAAACAAAATTGCTTTTTTTTTTAAAAAAATGCTTAAAAAATCCTAAAAAAACTAAAAATAAAGAGACTCTTTACTGCGAGAATATTATAAGCAATGGTTTATTAGATATTGAATTAAAACGGGAATATTTTTAACATTGAAGCCTATGGGATAAAACATTCTTGTTGCTAAAACTTAAATCAGGCACTGTAGAGGGCAGCCTGCCGGAGCCTCCCTCCCAAGGACCCCTTGAGGAGCATGCAGCCGCAAGATTACAGAGCTGCGACTGTGCGGGCTGGCCAGCCGGATGCATGTGGCAGAGAGGTGACGCAGGGACTCCAGGGAGGGAGCCACGGCAGACCCCCCCCCTTCCCCACAACCAGGATCCAGGGAGCCCCCACTGACCACCAGGCTAAGGTAAGGCGACACATTTTTAAAAAAAATAAAATCCGAGGACATTTTTAAATGTCCCCAGCAACATAAAATAAACGCTTTTTTTTTTTCTTTCTAATACTCACCTGATTCCTGGATCCACAAACTGTAGAGGTGCTGCCCGGCAGTGTGCAGAATCATATGCTGCATTACTTATACTGTAAGGCTGGGTTCACACCTGCGTTTTTTTAACGTGCGCAATACGTGCGTTTTTTAATGCGCGTATCGCGCAAACGTAAAAAACATGCGAAAGCGCATTGCAGCGCGTTCACGGCCATATACTGCAGAGTGAACGCGCTGCAATTCGCCACAAAGAAGCTCCTGTACTTCTTTGGGCATAGGACGTTTTACAGTGCGTTCCTGCGTGCTGTAAAACGCCCAGGTATGAACAGGTCCCATAGCAAATAATGGGATTTCCCTGTTTATGCGTTTTACAGTGTGCAGGAACGTGCTGTAAAATGCTTAGGTGTGAACCAGGCCTTAAGGTGCTGCCCGGCAGTGTGAGGATTCATATGCTGCATTAATTATTCTTCTTACAAATTTGGTTACTTAACCCGTTTGCATTTGGATTGTTATTATTGTCACATCCAGGGCCCCGGGTGGGGATCGGGGGAGCCCCGGACGCATGGTGCCGCCAGCTGGCCGAATGCCAGGAGCTTCGGCGGCACCCGGCGCAGCTGTGAGTGATCAGGGGGCAGGGCGCAGCTTGATGACGCAGAGCTGCCGGGACTGGTGTGCACCAATTCTCACCATATACAGTAGCGCAGTACTAGTGCCTAAACGTTGTTGAGCTGGTTTTGTTATAACAACTACTCTCGCTCTGTGCCTCTGTCTGGTATATCCGCTGCTTGTTACTGCTGGTGCTCTTCCATCCTGCCATACACTATAGCGCAGTAATATTTGGGTGCCCTGCCACTGACGCCTATATTACCAGATTCATATCATTTTAATATTGGACCGCAGGGTCCAACCCTGCACTCTTCCACAATACCAGAGGGGTTACTTACGGTGTGAAGGCACTTGCTGCCACCAAAGGCACAATATTTGGGTGCACTGCCACTGACGCCTATATTACCAGATTCATATAATTTTAATATTGGACTGCAGGGTCCAACCCTGCACTCTTCCACAATACCACAGAGGGGTTACGGTGTGACGGCACTGTTGCCGACACTAAAGGCCCAATTTTAAAGCACCTATTGTTACTTTCATCCAAAGCCTGCATAAGTTTCACCATAATTTAGCCAAAAAATCACTAAACTTGTTCTGCGTGTCCTAAAATGTCTTTTCATACAGGCTGCCGCCCCAAGCAGTTGTTTATGAATAGATTAAAGGAAAACCGTTTACCATCATTTGAAATGTCATTTTTTTGTTTTTAAATGTTTCTATACATCCTACTAATCCGCCACTTCACGGGCAGGTTATGGGGACCTCCTAGGCACGATATTTGAAGGAATTTTTCGTTTTTATTTTTAACCCTTATTTCATGGAAAACTCACTGTTCCTTTAAAAACTTTTTTTAAAACTTTTTTTCCTTGTTTCCTGTCCCCCAGGGCACTACCCGTTGCTCTCCTGTTTGCAACGTATTTTGGGATATTTATAAGGGTTCCCAATACTCCTTCTCTGCCAGCATTCCTCCAAACCGTTTGTTTGGAAGAAAGCTGGCAGAGAAGTGATTCTGCAGAAGCGCTAGTAGATTGTAATACTAACGCTAATTGACACTTTGCGCTCCCCATGTTAAGTATAGGGAGTGCAAAGTACAGTAACCTCGCGCTGAAAAGCACAAGGTACCAAACGCAAACGGGTTACTTAACCCGTTAGCGTTTGGATTGTAATATGCAGTATTCACCGCGGCTAACATTAATGCTCATGCAGGTGAGCGTTAACATTAGCACCTAGATTGTAATGTGGCCCAATATCGGCTGTGGAGTCCAGTGGTTACGTCTCTGCCCTTCGTCTATGGAGAAGCAAGTCAAATCCCGCTCAGCATAACCTCCAATACAATTGCAGAGAAGCAAGTTTCGACTTTCACAAGAAGTGGGTTCAACCTGACCACCAGGTCGCTGCTCTACAATTATGGAAAGCCAACTTGATCCCACTCAGAAGAAGCCACCAGTGAGTGTCGTTGGGCAATACACTTAAAGATATGGCTGCGCCTACCTCACAAAATACTTTTACTTCTCCTAGATTGTAAATTCCTTTGGGAACATGGTCCCCCTGAATCAGGCCGTATCATCCAAGTGTGGTATTCTAATGTAGCAACCCCTTGTACACTGATTTTATAAAGCGCTGTGGAATATGTGGCGCTATATAAAGGATAATAATAATAATCTAGTTGATCCTTCGTAGTGATATTATATACTAGCGATCTCTTAGTCCATGATCCATTTATTTATGAACAGCATTATTACAAAGATAGCTTTTTTCAAAGTCTGATGCAAAAAAACAAGATGGCTGCTCACCATTGCTGAAACAGTAAACAGGTTCTTGTTGCTCTAGACACAAGGACACATCCCCAGTAGCACATTGTTTTTACCCTAATTCAGGGGTGTCTAAGTGAGGTATTGCTGTTCTACATTTCATGATATTTCCTTCCAGACAAAGGCTGGCTGCAGATTATGAGATATGTAGTCATACACCAGCTGAAGGGCTGCCATTCCACCCTCCATGTCGTGTGTGGATTTCTTCATGGAGTTACTCTTCTACTAACCACACCTGTTCCCTGACTCTCATGAACACAGATATCCACCTTTTAATTTTGCTTCTAATCGATCTTATACAATACACTGAGGTACCATATCTGTTCATATGTTCTTTTGAGGTCTAACAGCCTTATCTATATGTGGCCAACAATTTTCAATGGTCAACAGCTTTCACTGTAAAGAGAAGAATTAAAAAGCATAAAAAGAAAAATATGATTACTAAAGTTTAAAAAGTAGAGTGGATGGTCTGGTTCAGTGGCACTAACAATCTACCAAAAAACAAGTTTAGTTTGGAATTTTTGGAACATAGAAGAGTAATGCAAATTTCACTTACTGCGTCCTGTCTAGCTATATACTTAAATGCGTATTTAATGTGCACCTGTACTTTAGACTCTAAACGTAGAGGCAGCGTCCCTTCAGAGGATAAATATTGCACTGTTTTTAAAGAATAATTTTATATTTCATCCCTTGATGTGATGTCACAGCCGCTAATTCCCTTGATCCAGCACCAGGAACTGCCATGCTTTACTGTCCGTGGGTGCAGCTATCTGGGGGCAGTTGCTCTGTCAAAAAAGGCAATATGTCAAATCGAGCAATTCCATCATATTCAGTGACCTGACTTACGTGCGATGCGCATGCATGTCCCCCATAGATTTAGATACGGGAACATATATGCATGTGCACTACAAACATTAAATTCATGATCTCTGATTGGCTGAGAATGCTAATCATCACGAATTCTGACAGCTCCATGTCCGCACACATGCGCACTAAGTGGGACGAGATGTCCCGCATGTGCGTGCGTAAAGGAGCTCCGCCTAACCTCAAATTGCTATATTTGATGAGGTTAGTGTAAGTGCATTGAGGCACATGTAACGAAGGCTCGTAGGTACTCGTACTCCCTGCAGTTTGTGAAAATAAGCATAGGTCCTATCACCGGATGTGATGTGTCATTTTGATAAATTGCCTTTTTATGACAGAACACCGTCACTCAGCGATGCACGATTGGCCCTCAGTGATAACGCCAGTGGGCTAACGTATCAGTCATCTTGCCGACAGTCAATCAGGCATGCAGATTGAGCGGAGGGCTGTCCTGGAGGATTGCTCTCTGCTCAGAGTGGCTACTCCTCCATGTGGCATGCCACCGGGCCATTATGGAGAAGGAAAACATTGACCGTGAAGAACTCCCTTTTTTTTCTATACTTGTGTAAGCAAGAATTCTGACACATATACAGTATGCCTAACTTGTCTTAAGCATGACAGTGTCACTTTAAAATTCCTTATAAACTTGGGCGTTGTATGTCTATAAATCTATCCATCTATTTATATATTCTACATAAATATACACACACAACTTAGGCTTCCAGAAATCCGTACTCAGGTATATGAGGATATAGGCAAGACTGTGTGCATCTGGGATCACATGCCTAGCAGTGTGATGTGAGAATTGTCTGTCTGTGGCAAGCAATGACAGATATCTCACCCTCATATCCGCCTCATTAATCCTCCTGTGGCTTCCAGTGGAAAGATAATTGGCTCAAAATCCTTGTTACCTGCCCAGATGTGAAAATTGAAGAAAAGCTGACAGATGAGGGATTAACTCCGCAGGGCAGACTGAGCGCATATCCCTGCAGCGAACACTCTGAGTTGAACAATAATACTGAGTATCCACATCCAGCACATGCCTGATCTATAATAATGCAGAGCATGGTATGTGTGGACACAGGACATGTCGTGTCACATAATGTGCCGCATTCCTACACTGATAAAGATTTGATGTGGGGGCTATATAAAGACATGCTATTAACCTATGTTCTCTATACTGGTCATTTCACACACTGGGGTTAATTCACTAAACGTAGAGTTGCAAATCATAAACCGAAATTGCCAATTTAGAAATGTATTTCTCCAATTAAGTGATCATTACAAAGCAGTGGTTAAAATCTGCAGCTCCTGTATCCGTTTTCCCCATGTCTCAGTTTAGCAAATAAGCCCCATTATCTGCTTTAAGTAAATGTTCATGAGATTTAAGCACAATGTGTTAAAGCGAATGGCGCACGTGTTGCCCAGTATAGCAGCACTGAGTATCCTTGTGTCCTGATTTGATGCCTGGGATGGAGCTTTGAAGGGCAGCTGGATAAAAGTAAGGGACTGGCCCTAAGATCTCTGCGTGATGTCGGATCTGATCACACAAGGTCTGCAGGACAGGAAGACCTGGGAATGTTTGTTTGCAAAGCCAGGAATTCCTGCACATGTTAAGGGAAAGCAAGGACTCTAACAAGATCAACATGTGACTGGGGCTCCCCTGTAATCTGGACCCCCAGCACTGGGTCATTATTTGGCAACAGGGGAGTGAAATCCCTTATAATTGATCCTACACTGCAGTTCTCCATGATGGGTTTGTTAATAAGGGATATGTAGTTGGTAGCCCAGCCATGTTTTCTTGGACTTCCAGAAGATGCACAAGCCATCAGGTGGTACCCACACACTGCCAAATGAAATCAATGAATGACCCATTTGCTGCGGGGCCTGTGATTGGATCAACAGGCGGTACACTTTGTAAAAAAAAAAAAAAGACAAAATAAAAACAACTCATACATGTACAGTATATATATTGCAGCATACAATAAATTAGCCTATCACAGTGTATGACAAGTAATAGAAATTTCAGATTCTGTGATAGTTAAAAATGCATTTGCAGGCTGTATTTCCTATTTTTTAGCATGACTTTAAACTTGAAGGGGTTATTCACTAAGCAGTTTAAAATTGAAAGGGAATGTGCGTCACTATTCTGGCTGAGCAGCTCCCTATCACGAGCTCTATCAACACTCCTGATAATTGGGAGCCGCTATCACTTACCGCTCAAGCCGCCACTGGTAGAGCAAACTCGCAGGACCGGTGGAACGAGACGTTAGCTATTTGTTACTACTGTCCAACTGCTTGCACTGAGTGAGGCACTGTGTCTTGCTGTCCTCTGCACTGTAGGATCAGTGGTAAGTACAGATTTTTTGAGGCTTTTAATTTTTTTGTGTTAAGTGACTTTACAAATGCAAAATCACATAACGTAATTTTTTCCTGAATTATGATGCTAGAGTCAAAAACAATGAGTGACATTCGAAAGGCTCATTATTCGAATGGCTCATTATTCTCTGGCTGCCCACAAATTAGTGTTTCCGAAATAGCAGAGCCACAAAGAATGTTTGCAGCTTGGTTGGAATAGGACAGAAGCAGCTATGATTAACTAGTGAGACCGTTATACTTAGCAGCTCACTCGTTAAACATAACGGCTCAAATGGAATTGGACCAAAGTATTTCAGCTCAAAATAGTTGAGTTTAAAGAATAACGACCTACTCAAAATACTGCAAAAAGACGTGCAGCACCACTTCTGCTATGATGACATCACAGGAAACAGTGCTGCGGAATCCATATTAAAAGTCTAAAACATACAGGGCTCTATTACATTCTTTGCACAAAAATGCTCGCGCAGTGCTTTTTTTTTGCGTGCAGCGTTAAACTTTAATGCGTGTAAACTAACGCTGGAATTACAATCCGAGCGCATTTTTTCATCCGTCAAAAAATGCCGCGCGTAAAAAAGATGTGCAGAAACACGCACGCATTAACGCTGTGCGCAGAAATCGGTGTTTTGACTGTTTTTTTCACGCCATTCAGCCAATCAGAATTAAGAACTACAATTGTCTCCCGTTCAGTTTTTGCGCCTGTCAAAATCAATCTGAGTATATATGCTGCAGCAATATTAAAAACACGCACAACTTAGCAATTTTATAGTTTGGGTATGTGTAGAATGTGTAACTATACTTTGCTGTATTGTTTTTTCCGGCTGGTGTATTTGGGTTCGGCCAAGACGTTCAGATTTGCCATTAACACCAGCTTTTAAAAGACGTTAAAATTATGCATGCAAACGTAGTCCGTTAAAATTTGCGCGTAGATTGTAATACCATCCACGTACCAGCGCACAAACGCACTTGCGCTCACAATGTTAAGTATAGGACGCGCAAAGTACATTACGCTCTCAAAGAGTTTGTGCAGGTTCGCCAGCGGTAGACGTTAACGCGCATTTTTTGCGTGGACATTGTAATACGACGTTTTTCCCCTCGCGTTAATGCGTTTTTGTGCGCGCGTTAACGTTTGCGCAAAGAAGTTAATAGAGCCCGTAGTTATTTGAAAAGCGCCGCAAGGGTTGCCGTATCATCTATGTTTTCCTGGGTACATGGCTATTTCCTGCAGTGAGAGAGCACTGGGGACATGCGGCCCTGCGGTATGTGTTATTCAGATGCAGTAGGATGCTAAAGAGATTAAAAAAAGACAATTCTACATAGTGCAGGGTTGCATTTTTCCATACACAGACACATTGGTAGTGTTCGAGCTGTTCTCTATGGTACGTGCATATTGCCTTTCAGAAAGGTGGCTAATCTGCAATAGAGAGTCGTGATTATCCATTGTTATATTGTGAATATATTTATGTATTCTTTTATTGATTGTGTGAGATTTTATACATAATTAAATAAAGGTTGTATAGATTTTTAGTTTGCTTCTAAGGCTAGGGTCAGACGAACGCATTTTTCACGTTGTCCGTGAAAAAGTGCGTTCGAACGAACGTACGTATTTTTTCCCGGAATACGCGATAGCGGTCATACGATGCGCCTTTTCGTCCGTGATCTTGTACGGATCATCAATAAAACACTTTTTGTGTCTGGACGTTATGTTAGCCGGACATCAGCAGCGTCTGACGTCTCCTAATCACACACACACGCCGCTATGCGGACGCAGCGCACTCTGTACGTCAGTAGTAGCGGTTTGACGTTCTAGAAAAAATGCGTTCGTTTGCCACTTGTGTTGCGCGGACGAACTTTTCGTGCGGCCGTACTTCGTGTGTTCCCCGGCATTGGACGTCATTTGCTGCTAGCACGGCCGTGATTTTGTGCAGCTAAACGCACGTTAAAAATGCGTTCGTCTGACCCTAGCCTTACTGTGTCCTATATATTTTTTACTTACGCTTATTACAATGGGGCTTTGGTAGGGGCTTTAATCAATGACAAAAAGTGCACATGTTGCAGAATGGTATAGACTGGCACTTGTTATACTGATATACTGTCATAAGCATACACACTACTAAACGCACAGCACTGTGTTGTATACAGCACTCTGCTAAACCGAGCCACGCTTCAATGTAATCATTGCCGCTCTCAGCCTCTTCCCCTCCCGCAGGACTGCTCTGTGCATATCACATTTCATTTTAATAAAATCTATTATGCCTTCCAAAGGCACATCTGGAGTTCTGACTTTTAGGGGTTGATGGGGAGGTGAGAGCTGCAGATAACCCCTGGGTGACACCACTTTAGGACATTAACCCTTATTCTGCCAGGGCCCGAGTACGCAGCGTTGAGGTGTATGTGCATAATACGTCCAAAAACCTGCGCCCTGCCTCCTATTTAATAAGCAGGGAGACTAGGATCTTATCTGAGTAACATGAATCTGAAATCGATGTGCGTAGGACGTTTTAATATGCCATAAATTTTCCATCACCTCTCCTAAATATACATTGTGGGAAGATGCTGGACATGCCGTGAATTTGTGTACGCTTCTCTGAAATAGAAAGGTCTCATGCATGTTTTCTTAAAATATTTTCAGCTCGTATAATTTGTTGGCATCATCTGGAGCAGAATCCTAGGCAAAGAGTAACACATAAAAGAGAAACAACTACACTGTGCAAAATAAAGCAGCACCAATATAGAAAAACTAGGGATGCACCGATAACAATACCTCATATATTCTCCCACACAGAACTCACTGCTTGCAGAATGCATTAACAGCATTCCGCTAGCATTCCCCTCCAGCTGGCCGCAGGGTCCTCCGTGCGTCGGCTGGCCGAATGTTCCTTCAAGCAGCCGCCGGGCTGTGACGTGGCCTCCAGTAGTAGTGACCTTGCGGGATCAAGAAATCTCGCGAGAGCGTGTCACAAGCCGACGACCGCTAGGAGAAACACGTGGCCAGCCGGCGCCCGGAGGACCACATGGCCAGCCGGAAGGTAATGCTAGCGGAATGCTGTTAATACCCTTGTGTGGGATATATCTGAAATCTGTTTGGGGCATACATGTATCTGAGGTCTGGTGTCTGTGGGTATATATGTATATCTGGTGACAGGGTGTGTGCAGGCTGTGCAATGAGTAAATGGGGAGTCTGGTCATATATTTCAATATTAACATAAACCGGACAGGCTTTCAGTAGAAAAACTAAATTATTTATTGAAAAGCGGTCACATGACATTAAATTAAAGTATCGGTACTCAGTATCGTTGAGCACCTGAAAAAAAGTATCGGCACTTGGTCTTAAAAAAATGGTATCAGTGCATCCCTAGATGTTAATAATGATTAGAAGATATGTAAAATTTGATAACTGGTTCTGTCACAAACTAAATACACAAAGAAAATGTTATGAACTACACATTTTTATTATATATATGTTACGGGTAAAGCCCGAAGTGTGGTTAATCCTAGGAGTACCCATTAGCAAAAGTCCGAAGTGAAATGAAATTTCGGACTTTACCCGGGTAATCTGCAAAGTATCCAGAGGCCTCTGGGTACTCCGGTTTTCTGCTCTTTTTTAACCGGGTAATTCGCACATTACCCTAGTGTTGTTGGATAATGCGTGATGTGCAACGAAACATCAGACTTTATCCAGGTAATCTGCAAAGTATCCAAACGCCTCTGGGTTCTCCGGTTTTCTTGGGTTTTCAGCAGGTTACAGATGACTGAATTCTGAGGATTACCCGGATAAAGCTGCAAACTGTTATCTGACTGATAACAACATTGTGTTTTTTTTGTTTTGTTTTAATGAAATTGTATCCAGTGACAAACCGCACTAAATAACTGTCATGTAACTCTGTGCGTTAATTGTCTGATAATTAATTTATGAAGATAAAGATATTATATAAAAAGAGTAACCTGATATATATAATTTATAAAACATAATAACTAAGCACATATGACACATAATAAAGATCATGTAACTCTTTCACATTAATATAAGAAACATATCCTGTTACTCTGTATATACATTATATCCGCAATACATTTTAATGTTTGTCTTTTGCCATTTTCGTTGATAATATCCATAGATTATAGCAAAATTCACTGTTACCCAAGCAGGGTTGGATGCTCTGCAGATTACCCTGGTGAAGCTTCAGCCTTGCACATTATCCGGGTAAAGTGCACATTTTTCAGCTCTTCCAGACTGTTACCCAAGAGTGGTTGGTTAGTCCTAAAATTACCCGGGTAAAGTCTGAAATTTTCATTTTTTTGTAGCTTTACCCAGCGGTTTTGGGTAATGTCAGGATTACCAGGGTAATCCTAGGATTAACCGCACTTCGGGCTTTACCCGTAACACATATATATATATATATATTTTATTTATATTTCCCGAAAAATTTGTAACATGTCAAACAAGAGTAAATTTGCAAAAATTATTGCTTTACTGATGTGCAAAATCAGGAAAGTGGCTTTATGATTATAGTATTATAGGGGGGGGGCATTCAGGTGGTGGAGTTTAGAATAAATGGGGTAAGAAGAAGCTGGTTGTTACAGAAATCAAGAAACTGGAATCTTCATGCCACTAATGATTTGAGATACCATTAGTCCCTTATGAAGCCTTGCATCAAATTGAGGGTCTATACAGCCTGCCAAAAAGATGCTGTTGTGAGGGCATAAAGCAGTACAAGGTAACCGTAGAAAGGAGTGCCTTATACTAAATATATGCAGAGTATGTCTTTAAGTCATACCGGCTATAAACGCTAGTCTCGGTTTAAATTTTATATTTTATCTATACTATAATATCTGGATGTTTATTAGGTACAATAGAAAGGGCACATATAGTACTTTTCTATATCCGTGTGTGTGTAGGGTTATTTAGAGAGAGCTGATCTGGCCCCGAAATGGCACCAAACAGTGAATTTACCCTTACAGTGACATTTAGGGGGCCATTCGGCTATTGAGAGAGCAGGCAATTTTCCAAAAACTGCCAGCAAGTACGTTGCCTGTTTGAAGGCATTTAAATTCTCCTTAGAGAAGCAATGGTTAATCTATTTAGAGAACACCAAACAGCAGAGAAAAGTTACCGAAATGCCCTGCTGTTCTGTGGTTTAATTCGGCAGGTTTATTCAGGCTAGTCCCATAGGCTTCAATGTTAAAACTATTCCCATTTTTATGCACTAATAAACCATTTATTCTTTTAATCTGCAGCAAAAAGTAAAATTTTTTTTAGGATCTTTTAGGCACTTTTCAGGAAAAATTATTTTAATAGCGGTTTCTCTTTTTCAGGGAACAGACCTTTTTATTATCATGAATTCAACGTAGGGTCGGGAAATTAGATTCCCCGAAGTTCAGGGAACGAGAGAGCACTGAAATGTCGGCGACATTTCGATGCACTCTGAAGAAACGTGCGTGTGTGTGTGCCTAGTCTAATGGCAATGCTATCTTAATACAATTGAATTTAACCTCCATAACGTACGCTATACATATATATATAGATTAGGTATAATATGTAATTTCAAGCTTCTGCAGGATTATTTCAATTCACTTGAAGCAAAGCATTATGGGACTTTTAGTTCCGCAACAGCAGGAGAGTTACTTTCCTGCCACAGTTACTGCACCCCATTCCTTCATTCAGTTTTCTCCCTCTATGGAAATTTTGCTCACAGTAGTTAAACGGCCCGGAGGAGAGAACAATGCATGACTCATGCTGGAACACCAGAAGTCCACCTTCAAATGACAAAATTTCATCTTAAAGTGAATTTCCCGCTCTGTCTCTGGCATCGTCATGCCTATTTATCTGAAAGTCAGATACTCCGACTGGCTTAAGCCTTTTAAGAGTTAAGTGTCCATGTTAACTGGTCTCCTGGTCCAGCTGGCAGGTGGCTAGCAGATCTTGGGATATTTAATTCACATCAGCCCTGTGCTTCGAGCTATTGTTACGTCACCTCCAGACCGAGAGTGGTTTTCAACTCCTCAGATAAAAGGGTTTATCGCTCAAATGGCAGAGGTTAGGAATTCTCTGCATGACAGTCATCAAATAGATTAGAACGAAACTCTCCAAGTTGGACTGAAACCCCTACCTATTTCCATTTAATCACTCTTCAAACCTCCTATTAAACTTTCTCACCGTGTCCATTTCTGGTCCATATTTAGATATAGTATTTCCAGGGGTCTAGTGCTAAAAAAAATAATTGTGGGACCTCTCCAAGATTTCTGCTCCCAATTAACCGTTGACGCGTCGGTCTTCAGCCCACCAATCCAAGCTCAGATTTAATATTCTTGTTTAAGTATAATGATAAGCTGGGTTTTAGAAAATGTTATGATTGTAGTAAATATCACATATATATGGTGACCTAATTAGAGAAACATATGTTTGAGACCTTATAAAAGCTTTTCAGTGTTTGGGGCAAAAGGAAACGCCATTCCTCCGGAAAATTAGTGGAGGAACTACGTTCCTAAGACTGCCTGCTTGACTTGACTCTCTAATATTCCTTATTTTAGGTGTAATCTCTTTTACAGTCTAGAGCCCAAATCCCTGTACACCCGAATCATGATGTGTTTTTGATAGTTGCCCTTCATTGGTAACTTTTTCATTCTTCACTTGTCCAAAGCTCGTTATCATGCAGAGTTGGTTTATTCGATGTTTGGTGGATATAATTGGAGATATAAAATGTGCCTTGTGCTTCTAAGTTCAAAAATACAACAAAAACTTCAGTAGCGCTGATATATGATAAGTAGGAAATCGCTGAAACACCCTAATATGGTCTTAGTCACCCGACCACAGAAAATTGTCAAAAGAAAAAAATATGGTGTAGCGATCGCAATGTTCCAAATGTCAATTCACAGGTCACAGATCCAAAGGTACATCTGACAGATCATTCCAGTCATTGGAAAGAGAAGATCTGTCAGATGTACCTTTTGGATCTGTGAATTGACATTTGGAACATTGCGATCGCTACACCACATTTTATAAGTACCTGAAACTCCAAACCATTTTATACACAGCTGGGGCCTGGCCACCAGAGGTCCAAAAATAGTTCAGCAAGAAAGGAGGTTGCTGGTCATCAAGGCCTTTTTTTTTGTTTTTTTGCAAACCCAGGTACAACGTTCCATTTCTAGCTCAGAGCTTTTATCAATTTTATGTAGTCACATGTAGCTTTTATGTAGTCACCAAGAAATAATTGACTTTGATTAAACACTGTTGAGAACTTGGGTATTAAATAATTAGTTAACTAATTAACTTGACAAAGAGATAAAAAAAACATTGATATCAAAGTAAGTGTTACTTACATAACCATCTTGGCACTTATAAAAATGCCAAATAGGTTTTACATTCTCAGGAGTCGGAACACAAAAGAACATGCAGCTGGTGCAGATCGGCACAAGAACAAAAGAGAAGTCAATCCTCTGAAAGATTGGATCTAGAATGTTGAGTTGCCCAAATATATTTCTGCAGACCTAACATTAAGCCAGAGAGCAATATTTGCCATTAAACTGTTAATACGGTAAATGCTTAATAAGTCACTGGATGAAAGTAGACATGTAGAGATGTAGGAGAGGGATAGTGTCTCTGCGTCTTATACATCAGATTCATAGTCATACATGGTGAGAGAAAAGGTGTCATCTGTCCAGTTTCTCATCTTGTACTGTCCTTGGTTTCTTGAGGCTAGGGTCAGACGAGCGTGTTTTCTACGAACTGTACTTTTTGACGGAAGACGCAGTAGTGGACACACAGTCCGGTTTTTTGACTGATGTTATTTTTGACGTATGTAGGAGGGAAAATAAATTAAAATGAAAAAACATTTTGTCCGTCAAAAATGCTGGACGTATAAATGCAGTCCGTCTGACCACGTTCCATCACTCACACACAAAGCTATGCGGACATTGCGGATGTGGCTCACTCCACACGTCTGTTCTAGCGGTTCAACGTTCTTGCTAACCTGCATCCGTTTGCCGCGTCCGTAGTGAGTCCGCACTTCAGTACGGACGTACTTCGTGTGTGGGCCTTCATTGGTCATAATTATCTGCTACCACGGACGTACTAAAGTGCGGCAACACGGACGTGATTACTGTGCTCATCTGACCCCAGCCTTACGGTAATAATTTGGTTTGTCCAAATCAATTTGGGTGAAAAAAATACTTGCATAGGAACCAAATTTTGTTCAAATGGCGGTTCGGTTCATCCGAATTTCAAGGAATAATATAAGTGCGTTGAAACGGTACATAATAAATTCTGCACCCTTTAGCTTTTATTCAGGGGGGGGAGGGTTGTTGAATACATTAAAATTTACTGGCTAAACCCTAAACATCAATCACTAGTTTTCTACCTGAGGATTGGACATGAGATTCAGGTGTAATTTTGACCACAATTCATCTGAAAACAATTGCACAAGTCTATTGACAACCTTGAGTCTCCTCAGTCGACCTAGCTCTCTTCAATCTGAAATATCTGATACTATTCTCTGACCCTCATCATTTACTAAATTAATTCTCCTACCATTTCCGCAATAACCTTTTCCAGCTCCATTGGACCTCGCCATTCACCTTTCAACCTCCTCTAATAATACTAAACCAAAATTAGATTTTTTTTAAAAAAATCTGTCATTCCCATCTGTTTCTTGTAGTACTGTTTTAAGTTATTTCTAGTTTTTGCACTCCAAGGCTGGAATAAGTGAGAGTTCATATAATGCAGAGAAAATTGTTCCATTTTAGAAACATGAACCGGTAAATGTTTAGTTTAAAATGTCACTAAAAATGATTGCAATGTAATATTGTCACTTTGTTAAAAAACATTGCAGTGCCATAATAGTGCCATTTGTAATGACAAACCCCAATACAGGATGAGGTATACAGTACTCTAGTGCCCGATTTTGTAAATAGATGCACCCATTGCTTTTTTTCTGGAAAAATAGGTGGGGGTACTCTCACACCCGGGGAAAAACTGATTATTATGACTATTTTCATGTCCTCATAAACAATAGTTGTAGTTCACTTAAATGAAGACACTATAAAAGGGAACCATATTTTTTAATACCGTGCTCCTTTAAATGAACTACAACTATTGTTGTAACCCTATGGGGGTTATTCACTAAGTGCCTCTGTTGCAAGAAAAGTCTGTATTGCAGGGCAGTTAGCTGGGTTTTTTGGGGGGTTTTTTTGCAACGATGGCAATGAATGGATAATCCCCTAGCATTTGTGAGCACCACAGCAATGAAACTCACAGTTTTGCTGAGTATTTATGAACTCCACAGCAATAAAACTCACAGTAATGCGCAGCGTGTATGAGCTCCACAGCAATGAAACTCACAGTAATGCACAGTGTGTATGAGCTCCACAGCAATGAAACTCACTACCACCTTACAGTGCCAGCTCCTATCACACCGCTTGCCTGACAATCCACAGCTCTGGCAGATGTGTGTAAACATGCTGCACCCCCCCTCCCCATGCTGTTCAAAGTTTCAGCGGCTGCAGAGAGAGGGGGGAGCAGCCCTCCCTTGTCACTTACTGGGAGAGGAGGGTTATCAGTCCCTACATACCCTGACAAACGGAAGCGTTCAGGAGCAACATGAGCTGCCGAGCGATTCCAATTCTCTGCCTGCCACTGCAGAAGGAGGGAGGAGCATCATGCTCTCTCCTGTTAGTTCTGACTGGTGCTGAGGTGCCGGTACTGAGTGGTGAGGTGCCGGTACTGAGTACCCCCTGAAAAAAAGCCCTGGATGCACCAAATACTACAAAGTTACGATATAGTCTCAGGACTGGAATTACTAACCCACGGGTTCTAAGTCGATACAGTCATCCTGTAGCTCTCAATGCAAAATCGGCAATTTTTACAAAAATAATTTTTACATAAACCACTTATTTTTTTCTTTATTTTTTTATATAAACACTCTTTTTTTCATACAAAATGTAAATTGCAATGTCCGTTCAGTAAAATCCACGATTGTGCGTAAACCCGTACCTCGCGATGTGTCCACTTTAGGAGTCTGACAGCATGGCACATCTTGACTAGGCAATATTTGCCCACTCTTCTTTGGAAAAACACTCCAAATGTGTCAGATTGTGAGGGCATCTCCTGTGCACAGCCCTCTTCAGATCACCCCACAGATTTTCGATCAGATTCAAGTCTGGGCTCTGGGTGTAATTTTGGAATTATGGCCAAGAAATTCAACCTTGGTTTCATCAGACCAGAAGACATTTTCCCACATGTGTTTGGGAGACTTCAGATGTGTTTTTGCAAAATTTATCCACGCTTGCCACTCTACCCCATAGCCCAGACACATGAAGAATACAGGAGATTGTTGTCACATGTGCCACACAGCCAGTACTTGCCAGATATTCCTGCAGCTCCTTTAATGTTGCGGTAGACTTCTTGACAGCCTCCCTGACCAGTTTTCTTATCATCTTTTCATCACATTCGGGGGGGCATCCAGTTCTTCGTAATGTCACTGTTGCCCCATATTTTCTCCACTTGATGACTGTCTTCACTGTGTTCCATGGTTTATCTAATGCCTTGGAAATTCTTTTGTACCTTCTCCTGACTGATACAGTACCAGCTGGGTGGAGTAGAGGTAACATCACCGCTCTGCATGGAGAGAGCCTGTGGAGTCATGGGTTCAATTCCAGCAAGAGCACCTCTCCAGTAAGTGTTCTTGGGCAAGACACCTAACGGTACATACTCGCCACACAGGACATACTTGAAAACGAGAGAAATCTCAATGTATCCTTCCTGGTAAAATCCTATCTCAAAAAAAACAATGAGAACCCTCTGATGCTTTGGATACTTCTCTGCGGAACATGGCTTTTGCTGTAGGAAGCGACTAAGAAAATGTCAGGAAAGACCTACTTAAACAGCTAAGCTATAACTGGGTGTCATGGTTCACGCCGTCGCCACCGTGGCAAGAAGGCCAAAGGTGGTACTGCACCCTCCTGACTAGACCTATACAGCATCCTTCTTGCTACGCCACCTTCTACTTTCCCTCAGGCTGTGTTTACTTCAGGTGCTGCCAATCAGAGGCCTGTGGTTCCCTTCATAAGGGTGGAGCAGCCATGATCCAGGGCTGCATTGTCCCACTCACTTCCTGATAGCCTTTCGCCTGTGACCTGCTCCCATCCTCTGCTGTTATTGATACCCCGTGTACTGACCTCTTGCTTATGGGCAGTAATTACGTTTGCCAGCTGCCTGCCACAACCTATTGCAGGGACTATATGATTACGTATACTGCCTGCTGCTGCCAAGCACCCGTGCCTGCTGCTGCAAAGCATCCATGCCTGCTGCTGCCAAGCATCCCGTGTCTGCTGCTGCAAAGCATCCATGCCTGCTGCTGCCAAGCATCCCGTGTCTGCTGCTGCCAAGCCTCCTGTGCCTGCTGCTGCCAAGCATCCTGTGCCCTCTGCTTCCAAACCTCCAGTGCCCCCTGTTTCATGTCTCATGTTGTATGTAAATCTCTTAGTGTGTTTTCCCTCAGTGTCTCGCTGTGTCTGGTTCCTCCCTGCATTGCCTCCATTCCTGCCCTGTCCATATTGTACACTTACAATAAACCCCCTTTTTACTTCAGCTACGTGGCTCAGCTTCTTTATCACCGCATATCGGGCTCATACCCTATTCCCCTCTGCCAGGACCGTGACATTGGGTTTAATCAGAGGCGCTTTAAATGATGGCAGGTTTGTACTGACTCCTATTGAACATGATTTTGAATGTGATTGCTTAATTCTGAACACAGCTACATCCCCAGTAATAAGTGGGTTTGCACACGTATGCAACCAGATTATTTTAGTTTTTTAGTTTTCTTCCCTCCACCTAAAAGATTTCAGTGTGTTTTTAATTGAGTTGTAGCCAAAAAAATCCCAAACTGAGAAAAACCAACAGGGTTATCCAAAGAGATCCGAATTGCTTGAGAAAGGTAACCGAACGCTGAAAATCAGCGTTCGGTTACCTTTCCTGGCCGTTCGGCTATCCAGAGAGCAGGCAATTCGCCAAATCCTGGTGAATTGCCTGCACATACGGTGCCTGTTCGGTGCCTATTCGAGGGCAGTGATATCCCCATGAAAAAGCACTGCTTCGGCTATTCAGAGAACACAAACCAGCAGTGAAAGGTTTTCCCTAATGCCCTGCCATTCGGTGGTTCAATTTGGCAAATTTATTCAGGAGAATCCCATAGGCTTCAATGTTAAAAATATTCCTGTTTTAATTCAATATCTAATAAACTGTTCATTATAAAATTCTGCAGCAAAAAGTCTCTTTATTTATCGATTTTTTAGGATACTTTAAGCATTTTTCTTAATATTTTTTTTTTTAAAAGTCCAAATTTTTTTTTTAAGTTTACTTATTTTTTCTGTAACAGCCCTTTTTATTATCATTCCCTGGACCTCATGTGTAAATTTCAGACATTTTCGCTCAGTAGTTTCTTTGCAAACAGCGTTTCATTTCACAGATTCATACAAATGGTTTTGCTAATTTATTCACCTCCCTCTGTCTGCGGTCTCAGCTGCTTCGGCTGCGTCGGCTGCGGGCGATCGGCTCCTGCTCGGGCTTTTTCCGTGGTTTTCGGCAGGTTAATCCAGATGTTTTTGGGGGTTTTCGGCTTGCATTCGGTGAGTTTTGCGATTAGTTTTCGTCAGGTTTGCGGCAGCCTTTCCCTGCAATTCGGGGACCCTGTGGTGCTTGCTGAATACACTGCAGGGTCACCGAAATGGGATCGGCAAAAAGAACCGAATTGAAGAGAACGAAAAGTCACCGAACGTGCGGTGACTTTTCGAATCTCTTTGGATAACCCTGCAAGTCTCCCCTAGTGTCCTTTATTAAAACATAACTTTTAATCCAATTTATTAAAGGGATACTCCAGGCAATATGACCACCTCAGCTTTTTAAGGTGGTCATATTGCCTGAAGTATCCCATTTTTTTCCCCAGCCTTCTATCTTTTCCCGATCGGCTGATATTGCTGAGAGAAGCGGTGGACTTTACTCCTCCCTCCCAGCTGTCAATCAGCCGATCGGGTTTCAAGGTCCCCGCTTTTTGGAACTCTCGGCAAAGCTGGGCGTCATCGCGCTAGAAGCGCAATGAAGTCCCACCACTCCGGCAGAGTCGCGGGAACGCGCAGGAGAAGGAGCCGCTGCCTCCTCCTCCTTCTCCTCCGCCAAAGAGTTTTTAGACGAGCAGGCGGGGTGAACTTCAGCTCACCTCGCCGCTCGTGAACGTGCGCTGCTCCGCGCATGCGCGGTTGAATGAGCAGGATTCCGGGAGGAAGCCTGCTGATTTGCTGATTGTCTGGTTTACGTGATAGGCGCGCATGCGCGCTTTGCACGTAAACCTGTAGACAAGTTCCAAGTTTCCACGACGGGAGCGGAAGAGGAGGGAGGTGAGTAAAAAAAAGAAAATGCCGTTGTAAAAGTGTCGTTTTTAGGGTAAGTATTACATTAAAAATATATAGGTATATATACTGAATGACTAGTTAGGGCAATAGCTTTAATATAATGTAAAAAAGGGGGGGGTGATTTTCAGACTGGAGTGTTCCTTTAAATTAACTCAATCAAGACATTCAATAAACCAAAACACATGAAAAAAACATACAAAATATATTATTATAGGTAGTCAATAATTGATTGCAAATAATACCCACTGGAATGATATTTCACCCAGTATTGGAAAAGGGTGCCTTATATCTTGATAAGCAGCACAATATTGTTATGAGCACCTTAAATGCTTAGAAACAATTGTTTCAATGACCGTGTTCTAACTCAAGCGCTCATAGATGCACTGAATACAATCAACAATTCTGTACAACTCTGCATTAATTCAAATTCACTTAATGAGAGGAAATTATATTAAATTCATTAAGTGAATTTGAATTAATGCAAAGTTGTACAGAATTGCTAATTGTATTCAGTGCATCTATGCGCGCTTGTGTTAAAGATATAAGGCACCTTTTTCCAATAATAGTGAGTATTATTTGCAATCAATTAATGACTACCCATAATAATATACTGTATGTTGTATGGTTTTTCATGTGTTTTGGTTTATTGAATGTCTCAATTGAGTTATTTTAATAAATTGGATTAAAAGATATGTTTTAATAAGGACACTAGGGGAGACTTGTTTTTTTCTCCACTTGGGAATTTTTTTTGGCTATAATTAATATTGGTGTTCAATCACCTTCTCCCTATTTCCGTCACGCCCTACTTACGATTGGGTCTAACATCAATCCCAATCATACATTTTTTCACTTTTTATTGAGTTGTACAGTTTATAGGTCACATTAAAGGTGGAAGAAGTTCTGAAATGATTTATCATTGTCTTGTTTTTTTTACATCACAGATACCTGACATTTTAACAGGGGTGTGTAGACTTTCTCTATCTACTGTATTATTCATTAAAGGCTCAGTTCCTGTCTGTTCTAACCCCAAGATCTGCGTGCTGCCTCATTTCTGGGGAGTGCTATCGCCACACTCTCAGTGTACATGATTTATTAGCTTCGGCTAAAGGCTGGAGAAAGGCACAAAAGACTGCTGGTGGGAGAACGAGTGCGGCAAGGAAGGTGCATTAACAGACGTGACCTAGTTGGGGTACGAAGATCTGTTACACAGAGGTATTCACACTCTAACTTTTGATTCATTGCTTGCTGTATTACGTGGAGTGTATTATTGGAGTATGCCCAATCTCACAGCTTTTTTCTTTGAAATCTTGCAGGCAATTATTGCGTGGATTATCTATTGGTCTTGCGCTGATTTCCGGACTCGCGGCCAGATCCTATAGGACTACAAATATTAGATATACCACCCAGTCCCTAGACATTATTTCGCGTGTAGCGCTACTCCCATGAGAGCCGCTGAATTTGACAGGCCTTCTGTCTCACTCCAGTGATTACCCACCTCCACCTTCGGCGCCAAGTAATACAAAGACAAGATTACTTTAAATAAAAAGGGGTTTATTAGGACTAGCGAGCAAACCCTTTGTAGGACAAAGTAATCAACAGTATAACAGTATTGAAAGTGTTAATTTAGCATTGCTATTCAACTCAATAATGAATGAACAAGACAGCAATCTTTACCATACTTCAGTGCAGTTCGATTATCAACTATAATCAACGTAACCAATATCAGTAACCTGACTAAACCTTATACATTCTGCCTAACGACTGGCCAGTGGAAATTATACAAGCATTCAAGATTGCTAGCGGTGGGGCCCTTGATTCTGTCGTTGGGTACCTTTAACATGAAACCGTATTTGTATTCCACAAAGTGAGAAAGAAATCTTCGCAAAGTGTCACAGAACAGCAAGATTTGTAACTGCAGCGATCCTCCTTTTAGCTGCAACTGCGTGGGCAGTAGAACTAGGCCAGCAATAAAGTTAGCAATATCAACTCATGCAGGATGGCCGAATACCTCTCTCCGTTTGGACGGTAGCTCGATCGCTATCTCTTAGCACTGGAATCACTCAAGGACAGCCGGATTTCTTCTCCGTGTAACGTTGGGGGCTTCCAGCCCTACCTGTGTGCTTGAGGACAGCAAGTCTGATGCTGCTCGCTGACCACTGCCTGGTTTAAATGGAGACAGGCAGGGAGGTGATTGCATGAGGTGTGGCTTGAGTGGGGGGCGTGGTCTGGTGAAGGTCTTTAAAAACCCTCAGTATAGTTTCAGAAGTTGCCAGATCGTGGTTATCCATACCTGAGCTCCTTGTACCTGACTGCTATATTGATTTAACCTGTTATTGACCTCTGCTTGTGTTCTGACCATTCTGCCTTCTGTTGCCCTAGACTATTTACTTGTACTACGCTACCGCTCTGATACCGACCCGGCTATTCCATTTGACCATTCTGAACTCTGTACTCCTGATTCTGGCTCGGCTGACTCCTCTCCGTATTGTTAACCCTTTTCTGTCTAGCTAGTTTACCTGGCCAATTCTAAGGACCAGACAGATAGGGATCATTCACAGCTACACTGTTGGTAGCTTCTGGGTTTTGTGGAGTGTTGGGGGTTAAGTACTGCGTGGTGGGATCCGGGAACCATGACATTACGATCTGGCCAATATGGATCCCGCAGATTTAACACAGCACTTGGCTACCTTTGTATCCAGACAGGATGAGCAGGATCATAGGATGGATCAGTTTGCCATTGCCTTACAAACTATCCTGAATCGTACTGCACACCTGGAACCAGTTGGGGTTGCACCCCCGCCTGCTATACCTGAGCCCCCTGTCGTTCAGACATCCCAGGTACACATGACCGCTCCTATGAGGTTTGACGGTACTCCCTCTGAGTGCCGGGGATTTTTGGTCCATGTGGATATCCATTTTAAATTAAATCCACAAATGTTTTTTTCTGACATTGCCAAAGTGGGGTTTATTATTAACCATCTGTCTGGCAGAGCGTTGACATGGGCGACTCCTTTATGGGAGGCAGAGAGACCTATTGTACAGGATTATAAAGAATTCATAGCTGAGTTACAACGTACATTTAATCCTACCAGAAAGGCCACGATAGCCGGCAAATCCTTGTTCCGCATACGTCAAGGGAACAGAACTGTGTCTGATTATGCCATAGAATTTAAAACCTTAATTTCTGATGTGAACTGGACAAATGAGACACTGGTTCTGGCTTTTATGGAGGGGTTATCAGAGTCGTTGATGCATGAATTAGCTCCACGTAAACTACCTGAGGTATTGTGTGAACTCATTGATTACTGTATAGATCTGGATAATCAGATAAGGGATAGAAGGACTCCAAGAGAGAGATCCAAGAGACCGTTACCTAGGTTGGCCCCTGTCTTTCAAGCACCACCCAGAGAGTTATCACCCCCTCAGAGCCTATGCAACTAGGCCGTACTAGGCTTACAGAGGAGGAGAGAACAAGGCGTTTTCGTAAGGGATTGTGCCTGTATTGTGGTTTGGGGGACATGTACGATTTCAATGTCCTACTCGCCCTAAGATGCATGATAAGCCGGAAAACTACCGCACCTAAGGCAGCTGAGGAGACAGGCCTTGGGTGTGACATGCATGTCTCCTATCAAAGACACTAAACTTATGTTACCAGTATCCTTGGCTTGGGAGACCAAGACCACACATAATACCGCTTTTGTGGATTCTGGGGCTGCTGGTAACTTTATTGATGTTAACTACGCTTCTTCCATTTCTCTACCTCTGGTTGTAAGAGAGACACCCTTAGCCGTTGAAGCCATAGATGGCAGGCCGTTATCCTGCCCTAGGATTACTCATGATACGGTTACAGTAGTTCTTACTACTGGTCTCTTGCATAAAGAAAAGATCATATTCCAAGTTATCCACTCACCTTCCAATCCTGTTGTACTTGGTTTCCCCTGGTTGGTGGAACACAATCCCGTTATTGATTGGGTTAAAGGAGAGATACTGTCTTGGAGTTCTGCATGTTTTGGGACTTGTTTAATACCCATTCAGCATGTCGGTGCCCTGAACACACCCACAGCTCCTCCATTGTCTACTGAAGTTCCTGAACAATATGCAGACCTCAGGGCTGTATTTGATAAAAGAGAGGCAGAGAAGCTACCACCACATAGACCATATGATTGTGCTATTGATATTCATCCGGTACCATGCCTCCTCGAGGCAAAGTATATCCTCTTTCCATAAAGGAGAACCAAATTATGGAGGAGTACATCAAGGAGAACTTGGAGAGAGGTTTTATCCGACGTTCCTCTTCTCCAGCAGGGGCTGGATTCTTTTTTGTGTCGAAAAAAGAGGGAGATTTACGCCCGTGTATTGATTATAGGGGGCTTAACAAGATCACCATTAAGAACGTGTACCCTATCCCTCTCATATCGGAACTGTTCGACAGGTTAAGGGGTTCAGCAGTGTACACTAAACTTGATTTAAGAGGAGCTTACAATTTGATACGCATAAAAGAGGGGCATGAGTGGAGAACAGCATTTAACACCAGGAGTGGGCATTATGAATACTTGGTCATGCCTTTTGGTCTTTGTAATGCTCCAGCGGTATTCCAGGATTTTATTAATGATGTGCTCAGAGATTTCTTGCAAACCTTTGTTATAGTATACCTAGACGATATATTGATTTACTCTCCCGATCTGAAAACCCACCATGCACATGCTTCCAGCCCTACCTGTGTGCTTGAGGACAGCAAGTCTGATGCTGCTCGCTGACCACTGCCTGGTTTAAATGGAGACAGGCAGGGAGGTGATTGCATGAGGTGTGGCTTGAGTGGGGGGCGTGGTCTGGTGAAGGTCTTTAAAAACCCTCAGTATAGTTTCAGAAGTTGCCAGATCGTGGTTATCCATACCTGAGCTCCTTGTACCTGACTGCTATATTGATTTAACCTGTTATTGACCTCTGCTTGTGTTCTGACCATTCTGCCTTCTGTTGCCCTAGACTATTTACTTGTACTACGCTACCGCTCTGATACCGACCCGGCTATTCCATTTGACCATTCTGAACTCTGTACTCCTGATTCTGGCTCGGCTGACTCCTCTCCGTATTGTTAACCCTTTTCTGTCTAGCTAGTTTACCTGGCCAATTCTAAGGACCAGACAGATAGGGATCATTCACAGCTACACTGTTGGTAGCTTCTGGGTTTTGTGGAGTGTTGGGGGTTAAGTACTGCGTGGTGGGATCCGGGAACCGTGACACTCCGCTGAATGTACTCGGTCGCTCCCTCTGTCACTGGAACACACACAAAGGCAGATGGACCCCTTCTTCACTGGATGCACAAGGACAGCTGGATGCACGATCCGCTGGTACTGGCAAGGCAACACGTGAGGGCAACTGGATCTCTCCTTCACTGAACGCACAAGGCAGCCTCTGGACGCACAATCCACTATATAGGACTGTTCACCTCAGCAGTCTCCCCTTCTCTGCCTTCTCCTCTGCTCTGCACGTGCACTTCCACCCTTGGAAAACGCCCCTTCCCTTAGGCACTGCTGGGAGGTGTAGTTCTCTTCCTGAGAAACTGCGTAGGCCCTCTGTAATTGAGACTACATGTTCCAGAATCCTTTGCATCTTCCTCTCTTAACAACTTCCTTTGCCAGTGAAGAGAAAGGGAAAAAGAGAGGGGGGGAAGTACTTCCGCAGCTGTGGCAGGCTGCATGTCTGAGAAACACAATAGTACACACACAATTCAAGTAGCCTGCACTACACACTCCCCCCACCAAGAATCTTTGGTCCTCCAAAGACAGTGAATTCCTGTACCTGACACATGCGTTTTGAATACACGAGGAGAGAAACAGGTTAGCATGCACAAGACAGTAAACCATTCACATTTTCATATGAAATTAACAATGGGACTTCCCACCAATTAGCATAAGAAATACATTTGTTCTGTTTATATGACCCCCCACCTGGCAATACCCAGCCAAACATGCAAGGGGGACGGTTGGAATGACCCTCTGCTTCATCTGTGGGGGATAACCCAGATGTCACGAGAATCTTCTGGGAGGTGTGATCAATCTCCTCACTCAGGGAAGAACAACTGCCATCTTTCTTCTGAAGTGTCTGAGGGGCCCCTTCGGTAGACCACCCCGTCAATTACAGTCAATTCCACTCCTCACTACCACACTGGGAGGAGCATAGTGGCTTCGGGACTCCCGAATAATTCCTGTTCTCTTCAACCCAACAATGGGTTCTCGGAGATCATCCAAATCTGCTTCTGGAATTCGTCGAGACCTTTCTCTAAATGGCTTGTCCTCTTGTAAACGAATACGGTGCTGCGCATTGTTTGCACATGGTTGGTCCCAACTCATATTGACTGAAGCCTGCAGACATGCACCTTCACCTGGCTGCAAGACCTTCGCCTAGCTGTCCAACTTACGCAGTTTTCCCACTGCTGCTGGGGCCTTTTGCTCTCGGATCAACCGCTGGTACACTGAGGTAACATAGGATGTACATTTTCAGCCGTAGTCTCACTCTCCAAGACATGAGGCAAGAGTAACTGCCGAACCAGATCAGTGTTCGTCCCCACTACCATGGAGCTCCTCTTAGCCCCTGGAGGGCGGGGACATACAATTGCCAACGTGTCGATGGACCAAATTCAAGCCTGACTGAAAGATATCCGTCGTGGGGGAGCTTCTTAGTTTCTATCCCCCAAATCTCTAAACTTTCTAACCTTTTCAAGGACAGGTGCTTCAGTTATTTATCATAGAAGTCACGGTAAATCAGAGTCACTTGAGCCCCCGAGTCCAATAGAGCTTTTTTGTACACACCTTCCACTTGGACTGATACTATCGGAGAAGGACCCACCAACTTGCTAGGAAACTTTCTGGGCTGGTTTGATGCAGATTGTTCGGTTGTCTTAACTTGAGCCTCTCTTCTGATCTGTGCCCCTTTCTGCTGATTTCTGAACCGACCATTCTGAGTTTGGTGTGCACTGATCCCCAGTGACTGGAAACTCGACTTGGAGAGCACCTCGGGCGGTCTAGACAAAGCTTTTGTCGTGGCTTGATACCGAGGTTTGGGCCCTGCTCGCCCTTCATGTACTACTTGTTGGCTGAAACGTTCCGACTTGGATGAGCGTCCGGCTGGTTCTTTCCGTGGCTTTAACGGGCTGGTGCAGTCACGTCGATAATGACCAACACCCCTGCAGTTCTAGCAAATCACCGAACTAGGGGGTTCTCCAGCAGGAACATTCTGCATTGTTTCTCCCCCGCCAAGTATAGCAACTCTATCGGACAGCAACATCATCATCTCCATTATTTGCGACATCTGAGTTTTCAGTGCCATTATTTCAGTCTGTATCTCCACTATGCCAAGGGCTCCTACTTCTGCGGTGAACGCTGCACGCGAAGCATTGGACTTCTTTTTAGCCCTGATTAAGGCTTTTTCTTCCAGGATGGCCTTTACTAGTTTGGAGTACGTCCATGGCCTGGTCTGACCTCTGGCCTGGAACTTCAACACTATGGGATCCAGTGGGAGGGCACCTTTCAGAATCTGGTCCCACAAAGCTCTGCTTGCATGACTTGGCTCCATGCCTTTCTTTTGGATAATCTGATTAACAATTTTATCTAACCGCCGGACATAGAAGGACATCTCTTCTCCTTCATTTTGATAGGTGTGAGAGAACCTGTGACTGAGCTCAGCACACTCCTCCACCTCTCCAAAAGTTTCTTGCAAAGCATCTAAACACTCAACAGCTGAACAGCTTTGCTTGTCCCTCTTTAGATTTCTGATGACATCTGCAGCAGGGGCTCGTAGGCTCTCTGTTAACCTTTGCCTTTTCATGGTGTCAGCCACTTCCCATTCTTCCACAGCTTGCACTGCCTGATCTATCCAAGTTTCAAAGTCCTCTTCTCCGGTTGGTACGGGAACTTTCACAGAGTAGAACCACAACTTGCGATATCCATGATTGGCAGACGCAGCAGAGTTCTGGGCCAATGTTTCTACAAGTTTTCCCATTATGGTAAAGAAGGTGGCAGGAGGGAACCCTGTCATTGAGGTAGGGGTAGTATCCGATACCCCGGGACCTGACGTTATTGGGCTAGGGTTAAGGGGTTGGCCACCTATGCTATCTCCCTGGAAACAGTCTGGGATCCCTCTTTTCCATTCTAACATAACATAAGTGCGGGAGGCGTCTTGATCCACTTTCAAGTCCAATAATAACGCTCTCTGATCTGGAGTCAAAGCTGACATTAAACGTTGGACCTGTACCTCAGTCCAAGTAACACCAGTGAGAAACATAATCATACAGAACTCCTGGTGGCCATCTTTCTCTGCGCACCACTTAGCGGCCGCACCAGGGTCCATCATGGTGACTTGGCTGGTGGAGGCGGTCATCACTCTGCCGCGGAGACCAGAAGGAAATCCCGGACGAGCCCCCACGTGTAGCGCTCCTCCCGTGAGAGCTGCTGAGTTTGACGGGCCTTCTGTCTCACTCCAGTGATTACCCACCTCCACCTTCGGTGCCAAGTAATACCAAGACAAGATTACTTTAAATAAAAAGGGGTTTATTAGGACTAGCGAGCAAACCCTTTGTAGGACAAAGTAATCAACAGTATAACAGTATTGAAAGTGTTAATTTAGCATTGCTATTCAACTCAATAATGAATGAACAAGACAGCAATCTTTACCATACTTCAGTGCAGTTCGATTATCAACTATAATCAACGTAACCAATATCAGTAACCTGACTAAACCTTATACATTCTGCCTAACCACTGGCCAGTGGAAATTATACAAGCATTCAAGATGGCTAGTGGTGGGGCCCTTGATTCTATTGTTGGGTACCTTTAACATGAAACCGTATTTGTATTCCACAAAGTGAGAAAGAAATCTTCGCAAAGTGTCACAGAACAGCAAGATTTGTAACTGCAGCGATCCTCCTTTTAGCTGCAACTGCGTGGGCAGTAGAACTAGGCCAGCAATAAAGTTAGCAATATCAACTCACGCAGGATGGCCGAATACCTCTCTCCGTTTGGACGGTAGCTCGATCGCTATCCCTTAGCACTGGAATCACTCAAGGACAGCCGGATTTCTTCTCCGCTGAATGTACTCGGTCACTCCCTCTGTCACACTACAAAAGGCAGACGGACCCCTTCTTCACTGGATGCACAAGGACAGCTGGATGCACGATCCGCTGGTACTGGCAACACGTGAGGGCAACTGGATCTCTCCTTCACTGAACGAACGAGGCAGCCTCTGGACGCACAATCCACCTCATAGGACTGTTCACCTCAGAAGTCTCCCCTTCTCTGCCTTCTCCTCTGCTCTGCACATGCACTTCCACCCTTGGAAAACGCCCCTTCCCTTAGGCACTGCTGGGAGGTGTAGTTCTCTTCCTGAGAAATTGCATAGGCCCTCTGTAATTGAGACTACATGTTCCAGAATCCTTTGCATCTTCCTGTCTTAACAACTTCCTTTGCCAGTGAAGAGAAAGGGAGGGGGGGGAAGTACTCCGCAGCTGTGACAGGCTGCATGTCTGAAAAAACACAATAGTACACACACTGTTCAAGTAGCCTGCGCTACACACATATCTGATACTCATACTGTACATGACCCCTCCACACACTCACATATGTCCTGGGTAAAGATTTTAAAGGCTATTAGCAGCTCGTTTCGAATATTGTATATAACCAGAGGTCATGTTGGGTATGTTCGGCAACAAACTGCCTTTTTTTTTTTGTTTGGCAATGAACTTCATTAGAAAATAAATATAAAAAGGACAGAGAAGTATTGATATAGAAAGCTCATCTGAAATTCAAGGAAAAGAAGTCAGTCCACCATGAAGAAGGGTAAAAGCACGTGCGAGTTGGAAAATTATAATTTTTTTACAGAAACTACTACTAGTTTGATACAAACATGACACAAGTATAACAGAGAAAAAATAAATTACTAAAATTGGGCAAAAATCTCCAGGGCTTCTCCAGTGACATAGAATTTCCCACAATTTTATTTTTTGGTTATTCTTGTTGCAGAAAAGGATTTATACAATAAATACATGGCCTAAGCAAAAACACGCATAAATGACAAATAGGATATGCCACGTTCCGTGCCCAGAATGGAGGAACCAAAGGAAAACCCATGTCTAAGCCCATGTTGTTTGAATCCTGAACATGGTGCAGGAACGGTGCTGCCCAATCTAATTCACACCTTGCATTTGTGGTTCTTGGGTTTGCATTGTTCCATCAGCAGAAGGAGTTGTAGGTGCAACCTTTCTGGATGCAAATGGGAAATGTATTTAAGGGAGGTTCCCTTAAAGAGCAGTGCTTCTGCGGTGGGTTCTTGTTGGCCTCCATTCTGCCTTGCTCCAAAGAAGCCAGCCATGATCCAATCTGCCGTGTTCATCTCCAGAAACCAAAAGGTCCTGCCAGCCATGACCATTTTCAGCAACCAAAGGTCCTGTCAGCCGTGACCATCTTCAGCAGTCAAAGGTCCTGTCAGTTGTGCCCATCTCCATCAACTAAGGTCCCGTTAGCTGTGGCCACCCAAGTTCATCTGCACCCAAGTGAAACTGTGTCCAAGCCATCTTCTGTGTCTCCAAGTTTACCTGCCTGTGTCTCCCTATACTTAATATCACTTGAACTTTTCACACCTGTCTCACTGCAGTGCATGTTGGACTCTCATCTGTAACCAACCTGAGTCTTCTGTGACAGTGTAACACAGTTTTAGAAGAGAGGACAATTCAGATGCACTCATTTCCCTGATAAAGTTGCTGAGGACGTTTGCTAAGGATGTTGGGGATTCACCAATGAACCACGTTGGCTTTAATTTCATTGGTTTTATTTCATTTGCAGGGTTATTCAAAGAGATTAGAAAAGTCACCGCACATTCGGTGACTTTTCGTTCTCTTCAATTCGGCTCCTTTTGCCGATCCCATTTCGGTGACCCTGCGGTGTATTCAGCAAGCTCCACAGGGTCCCCGAATTGCAGGGAAAAGCTACCGCAAACCTGACGAAAACTAACCGCAGAACCCACCTAATGCACGCCGAAAACCCCCAGAAACATCTGGATTAACCTGCGAAAAGCCACGGAAAAAGCCCGAGCAGGAGCCGATCGCACTCAGCCGAAGCAGCCGAAGCAGCTGAGACCGCAGACGAGGGAGGTGAATAAATTAGCAAAACCGTTTGTATGATTGTGTGAAAAAGAAACGCTGTTTGCAAAGAAACTACTGAGCAAAAATGTCTGAAATTTACATATGAGGTCCAGGGCATGATAATAAAAAGGGCTGTTACAGAAAAAATAAGTAAACTTTAAAAAAAAAAAAGTGACTTTTGAAAAAAAAAAAATTCAGAAAAATGCTTAAAGTATCCTAAAAAATCTATAAATAAAAGAGACTTTTTGCTGCAGAATTTTATAATGAACGGTTTATTAGATATTGAATTAAAACAGGAATATTTTTAACATTGAATCCTATGGGATTCTCCTGAATAAACTTGCCGAATTAAACCACCGAATGGCAGGGCATTTCGGGAACCTTTCACTGCTGGTTTGTGTTCTCTGAATAACCGAAGCAGTTCTTTTTCATGGGGATTTCACTGCCCTCGAACAGGCACCGAACAGGCACCGTATGTGCAGGCAATTCTCCAGGATTTGGCGAATTGCCTGCTCTCTGGATAGCCGAATGGCCAGGAAAGGTAACCGAACGCTGATTTTCAGCGTTCGGTTACCTTTCTCAAGCAATTCGGATCTCTTTGGATAACCCTGTATATATCTATTTACTTTGGATGTTATTTTTTATGCCCTGTTTCAAGACCATCTGGGTTATGAGATTTCCTAAAATGGCTAAAACGTGTTGGACTTTTCTACTTGTTACATGGCTGAAAGATTTATTATGCATCTTTTCGAAGAATATTCAATTTTGATGTATTTTTTTTGCATTTGGTTACTCTAAGGCTGGGGTCAGACCAGCGCACTTTTAACGTGCGTTCTGGCGCACATAATTACGGCCGCACTAGCAGCAGATGACAGGCAATGACGGCCAATATACGATGTACGGTCGCACAAAAGTCCGGCCGTGCAGCGCAAGTGGAATTTGAACGCATTTTTCTTAGAATGCTGAACCGCTAGTACTGACGTACTGAGTGCGCAGCTGCGGCATAGCAGCGTGTGTGCGTGATTAGGAGATGTCAGACGCTGCTAATGTCCAGCCTACATAACGTCCAGACGCAAAAAGAGTTTTATTGACGATCCGTACAAAATCACGCCCGAAAATGCGCATCGTGTGACCGTTTTTGCACAATCAGTGAAAAAATATGTTAATGCGTTCGGACGCACTTTTTCACATTCGCGGGGAAAAATGCTTTCGTCTGACCCTAGCCTAAGACATAAAATCGCCTGAATAATATCCCCTTAAAGCCCATATTCCAGATGTTTATCCATCAGGCCAAGGCAAATGAGTATTTAAACATGTTGATATTTACTAGAATTGTAACATACCATAAAAACTCATGAGGAAGTGATATCACTCAGGATACATGATAAATGGTGCTGTTACTTTGAAAGATTGATTCCTATCTTGTTTCAGATCAAGTTCTTTTTTTCTTGGTTTGTTTTATGGTTGTTTTCTGTTTTCTGTTTGGAGTCTTCAATCGGCTGTGTTTACACACTTCACGATGGAGCTGTTCATTTTCTTTGTATCTACCATTAAAGGGCACTATTCCCTAGTGAACGCTAATGTTCATGTCTGGAGTGTAAGAAGTATCACTAGGATAAGTGTGTTTATAATGACTATTTCCTACATATTTATTTTCTGTTAATCTGTATATTTGTGTTGTTAATATCTTACATTGTATCACTTTGTATTTCTGTAACTGTAACACTTCAATGTTCTTGAACCCAGGACATATTTGAAAACGAGATAAATCTCAATGTATCCTTCCTGGTAAAATCCTTTATAAATAAATAAATAAATAACGCATGCCATCCATATTACATTCCTGATGCTACCCCTGTTAGCACATTGGTGATTCCGTGAGTTTACTGTTCTTTGCGCATCCCATACTTAACATGAGGAGCGCAATCATTAACCCCATAGAGACCAGGCGATTTTACCATTGTCTGTCAAAGTACCTGCTGCTGTTTTTACATTTCTGAGCTGTTTTGTTTAGGTCTAATTTTCCGCTTATTCGTTTATGCAACCCACAAATATTATATACCATTTTTCTCATCATTAAATGGACTTTCTAAAGATACCATTATTTTTATCATATCAAATAATTTACTATAAAAAAATTATGAAATATGATAAAAGAAATGGAAAATCCCCCACATTTTTTTCAAACTTTAATCCCCAAAATCTACAACTGCCAAATAAGACCCCGGCTAAATAGTTTCAAAATGTTGTTCTTAGTTTAGAAATACCCAATTTTTACATGTTTTTGCTTTTTAACCCTTTCACTACTGAGCCATTTCACCTCTGTGTGTGTTGACTTGAGCTCATTTTGACCATTTTATGCTCACCATGTTTAAATGTGATTTGAAGTCCTATTTTATTATACTCCATGACAAAATTTTATTTTTATTAAAATTCTTGTTTTATTTTTTTTTTTACACCAAACCTGGTCATGTTTGGTATCATCAGAAAGGCCATGATCAGATCGAAAGAACAAGTTGTCGGAGTGAGGTCGCACTCTGGATGTGCTCCTACATTTTTGATGATTTTTAAGCTGACCCGTGTGACCCGCTGTCGACTGCTGTCTATCTGCTGGGGTGGTGTGTGCCTAAGGATCTGCTGACCTGACCCAGAGCCTTTCCGATCTGTTTGGTGGACTTTGTGGCGTCCGTGTGGCTTTGGGCCCACCTTTTGAGGCCCACTGCTGGTGGCCATTTTAGGCATTGGCGCGCTAACCAGAGTGTGGTGCGGCCCTCCGCGGTACTCTAGCTGCCCTCCTGCTGCCGCTGATGAGGATGGGGGTGATGCCCTCTCCGGCGGTGGATTCCTGCTGCCGGGCCGCTTGTGTCTCCCTGGATGTGGCCCTTCTCCTACCCCCTGGGACTCTGAGTGCCGCTCTGCGGAGGCTGGATAACTACCTGTGCTCCCTGCCCTCTGACGATGATCGGCCACTTACCCGAGGAGACCTGCGTCGCTTCTTAAATGTTCTGCGGGGAGGACCAGAAGATGCCCTGCAACCGGAGCCACTTGTTGAGGGTGCAGTGGCGGCTGGACAGCCTCCTGCGGTGTTTGTAGTGTCGGAGCCTCGGCCTACATTCGATGCTGTTGATCTGCGGACGGCGACCATACCCGCGGAGGTGGAGCTGTCGCTTCTGGCGCACCTGGAAGAGATCCCGAGAACGAGGGCCCGGATGGCTGCGAATGAAGTCCCGGGAGGCGCATTTCTTTCAGCTGGCCGGCCGCTGGAGGGGCCGCCGGACTCAGGCATACTGCATCCGTTGGTTGGTCGGCGGTGGATGGATGTGCCTGTGGATGGAAATGCTGCAGTGGCGCAGCGCATCTCTGTGTTGGGATGCGGGGTGCCTCTTCTGGGTGCTGTCGCTGAGGGGACTGTGTGCCTTGTTATCCTGCTGGACACTGGCTGACTTTCTAGCAGGGATTTGTCTAACTCTATTTACTGGCTACTGATCCTCGGCTATACATCGCTACCGTTCACAGATTTTTGATGATACCCCCCACCATGCTGATACACCCCCCCCCCCCCACTGTCTGTCTACTGCCTGATGTGAGGACTCTATTTTTGTCCTGTCTATTTACCGGCTGACGCTCCCTCATCGTAAATTGAGTTTTCTTGTTATTTTTACCCCCCTGTGGACACTAGTTATTGGTTGACTCTTACCCGGCCACGGTTGGTGTACCCTCTTCCCCCTCCCTCCCCTTTTTGTTTTCTGGCATTACCTGGGCTGCTTCGGGGTGAGCCACTGTGGCACTCACCATGGCTCTGTCTGCAATCTCTGGCCCCCGGGCTCCAGGGCCTCGTGACATTGTCCTTCCATGGCCTCCTCCGGGAGTGAGCCAGGAACGTCACGGAGAAGGTCTTTGCCGTTTCCCACCTCCCCTTCCTTTTTTTTTTTTTTTTATTTTTTTTTTATTTTTTTATTATTATTATTTTTTTTTTGGTTCACCATCAGATGGATTGTGGTCTAAGTATTGTGATGTCCCTCCTTTCACACTTCCTTTTTTCTATAACTCTCGCTACTCACCTTATCGATGTTACCCTGCGGTCACCCAGTCCAAGTGACTATTGACCCTGTGATGTCTTCTGTGGTTGTATTATCTTTGTATTTGTTGTAACACTGCTGGCTTCTCAAAATAAAACATTTTGAATATAAAAAAAAAAATAGAAAGGCCATGATCAGACTTTTCCAATAATACCAAACAAGACCCTCTCGCTGCCACGGATCGGGAGATACGTGGGTCCAAAGGACCCACAGCTCCACTTAGAAACTAGGGGGTTAACTGGCCAACTGATGTCATCGCACATATGGCGATGAAATCAGTGGGTGGGGGTAACCCTGAAGGCTTGGCTGAGTGGATCGCAATCTGGCACCGACTACTTGTTAAGTACTTTTGCAATGCTTGTGGCTTGGCTGAAATAGTGGCCCTGATCACTAAATTAACCCCTTTGCTGCAGATGATGTGTGGGGAACGTTCTCATTGACTCCCGCTATATGCGGAGGACGTTCCCCACACCACTCGCAAGCGGGAGCCCCGGCGGAGATACTCACCTCTCTGTCCGGGGTCCCACAACATTCTGGCTTCAGGAAAACCAGACGCTGAATATAAGCCAGCCCCCGATGTCTGACGTCATCGCACCATGCTCGATGACGTCATTTCCAGGTGACCCGCCCGACAATGCCAGGAGATCGCCTGAAAGGGAGGGGGGATCCTTTGATCCCCTCTCCCGATTGGGAGGGTTTAAAGTAAGAGAAAAAAAAAGCACCGCTTTGAAGGGCTGTGGCTGTGCTTTAAAGCGGTGCCTTTTTTTTAACCCCTTACGTACTAGATCGCAATACAGCACCAGTCGGTGCCATATCGTGATGTAGCTCCGGTGGGGGCCGCCATCTTGGATGGCGGCTCCACCTCCGGGTTCCCCCTATCCTCCTGATGTATCGCGCATAGCGAGATGACAGATAGCCGGGGAACCCCTAGCTGCCCGGGGATTTCCTAAAGAAATCCCCTGGTGGAGATACGGGGTTCCTTTGAACCCTGATATCTCCAGAACCGTGGCAGCTAGGGGGTCATGGAGGGTGTCATTGGAAAGGCCTGAGCATCATTTTTCTACAAGCGGACCCCATAGAAAATATAACCGCAAACGCTCATGTGATAAAATGTGAAAAAAACACTTTACACGCTGTAGATGATTAAAAATTCAAATTTTATTGCATTTTTTGTTATAATTTACAGGCAGGACATGACATATACATATAATAATGATATATTATGAATCTGCTGAGTCTGCCGGCAAGAACAATATATAATATGTCTGGGTCATATAATAAAATGTGGTTTAAAATCGCATTTAAACATGATGGGCAAAAGCGGTAAGAATTTGCTCAGCACACAGCGGTGAAATGCCTCAGCATTGAAGGGATTAACTAGTGAAGCCATGAAATATTATTTTATTATTATAAATATCCTTTAATATATATAGCTCCACATATTCCGCGGCACTTTACAAGATCAGTGTACCGGGGGTTGATACATTGGAATACCACACATGGATGATGACATGATTCAGGGGGACCCTGTTCCCAAGGGAACTTACAATCTATGAGAAGTACAAGTATTTTGTGCGGTAGGCGCATCCATCTCATTAGGTGTCTTGTCCAAGGACACTCGCTGGTTACCTCTTCTGAGTGGGATCGGGTCGTCTTTCCGTGATTGTAGAGCAGCGACCTGGTGGTTAGGTTGAACCCACTTCTCGTAAAGTCGAGACTTAAGTTACTTGTGTTAAGTAACTCATGAAGAACCAAAGAGTGTAAGGTCATTGTTCTGCAACACTGTAATGAAATAATAGAATATGAAGACAATTACATTACTTATGTGATCATAATGATGTTATCTTTTTTCCCTGGTTGTCCAATTTGGTTGTCTACATTTTATTTTGGTGTGTGATTTTGTCTTTGAGACCAAAAGTTTTTTGCATATACAGTATGATAAAATAAAAAGGATTCCCCACAATTTTATTATTTTTGGTACTGTTGAAGAGAAGGATTTATGAAGTGACCTAAGAAAAAAAACCTGGACGTTAAACTTTACAGCTCATGCATTATGTTTTATGGCTCCACTCGTTAAAAGAGGGAATAAGACTGAAATCTTTTTTTAAACATCAGAGGCCATATTACATTCTTAACGTTAGCGCTCAGCTGTGTGAGCGTTAATGTTAGGTTAAGTTGCTCTAGCGTTTTCAGCCCATATTACATTCTGAATGCTAACGGGTTTAAAAACCGATTAGCGATTTGGATCTTGCGCTTTTCAGCGCGAGGTTACTGTACTTTGCGCTCCCTATGCTTAACATGGGGAGCGCAAAGAGTTAATTAGCATTACGATTACAAAGTCCTAACACTAATTACGTCCCGCTGAGGTTAACTCAAAAGATAGCACCAGCTCCTAGCTGTGGTTAACTGAGTCCGCTCCTGGGAAATCAGTCAGCACCAGCTGAGAAAAAAAAAAAAATACCAAAAATCAAATACTCTCCTCTCATCCCGTGGCGAGAACGGCGGCCCGATCCGCTTCTTCTTGCTGCCAGGAGCAGAGTGAGACTGGGGGAAAAAAGTCTCCTTCTGTGATCACTCCGCCGACCTGCCAGATCTCGCAAGAGAAGTCCTATGGACTCCAAGGAGGGGATGCTCACGGTGGCGCTTAACGCCGCATTGCAGGGCAGGCTGCTGGGTTAGCGCCCCGTAATATCACGCTAAAACGGGGGCGCTAAGGAGAAACCTGCAGGCGCAAATTTTCCTCCTTAGCATCCCCGTTTTAGCGTGAAGAATGCAATATGGCCCCAGATGTTTATATAGTTGACTAATAAAGTTATCTCTTGATACTTAAAGCCCTTTGCACCTTCAACTCTAGAAAACAATTACGTCGACTACCATAGAAGTACTCTATCTATTGTGCAGGATTAGAAGAATCCAAGGTCAAACCTCATTATTTAATGCTATGATTTACTGATGTACAGTTTATCTGCAAAAATGTGTCAATTTGATGTTTACTTTAACAAGATTAATAGACCACCGCAGTTTGCTGTTCTGCAAAGCAGGGCGAATATCGTCATTGTTGGAATGATGATTAATTCTGTGTTTCCAAAAGGGAAATTCAAACTGCAGCAGGAGAAGCTTCATTAATCATTTCGGTAAATGCCAAGGTTTATCGTCGTTGTAACAATAGTGACATTCGGCTTTCTGTGCAATAATAGCAAACTCCGGTGGGTTAGGCCCCGTTCACACCTGGGCGTTTTACAGCGCCTTCCTGCGCGCTGTAAAACGCCCAAGCACGGAAATCCCATGATTTCTTATGGGGCCCGTTCACACCTGGGCGTTTTACAGCGTGCAGGAACGCGCTGTAAAACATCCTACGCCCAAAGAAGTACGAGAGCTTCTTTGGGGCATATTGCAGCGCGTTCACACTGCAGTCTATTGCCGTCAAAAAATGTGCGTATTGCGCACGTCAAAAAACGCTTAGGTGTGAACCCAGCCTTCGTGAATAATCCTGTAAGTATTGGGGCTTTTGGTTTTATTGGGCTTTATTGGTTACGAAACATCTGAAATGTGTATCTCATCCATGTATGTGGAGTGGTCACTGTAGAATATGTGTGTGTTGCATATATACATAGATGTGTGGAGACATGGGGGTGGAGAGTGTTAGAAGAAACAGAAAGCAGAGGCTCAGACACACTGAATGTCATGAGAATAAAGCAGTTCTTCATAAAGTTTACCGGGTGACTCCATCGTCATTTTGTGCAGATCTACAGTCACTTTATTTATATTTATTTTTATTTTATAGATGTCTGTCAGAAAATAGTCCTTTTATGGGATACAAATTGATACTGAAGTAAGTAGTATGAAGTCATGATACTGATATGGTAACTGTACATCCAGTAGTAACGCAATGAGCCTGGATCTGGTTGTAACTCCACCAACTCTGTAGTAAATTGAATTAGCTAATTGAATTAAAATTCTCACACTACGCCTAATCCCTGTGTCCTGGAACGAGTTAGATTAACTGCTCAGGATGTCGATGCACAGAAAAATCCCTTCAAGAATTTCTAGAACCTCCAATCTGCACCGTGTCAAGACACTGTTTTCCTGAAAAAGTTTAATAGTAAGCATTGATCATTCAGTTCATATTTAAGCACCACACAATTTATTTTCTTATAGTTCTACTAGTTGTAAAGCCTGCCCAGAGGGCAGTCTATTGTGGATATACTGCCCTGCTCATGTATACTGCCAGCTCGTGGATACTGCCCCAGCTCGTGGATATTGCCCCAGCACGTGGATACTGCCCCAGCACGTGATATTGCCCCAGCACGTGGATATTGCCCCAGCTCGTGGATATTGCCCCAGCACGTGGATACTGGCCAGCACGTGGATACTGCCCCAGAACGTGGATACTGCCCCAGCACGTGGATACTGCCCCAGCTCGTGGATATTGCCCCAGCACGTGGATACTGCCCCAGCACGTGGATATTGCAGCACGTGGATATTGCCCCAGCTCGTGGATATTGCCCCAGCACGTGGATACTGCCCCAGAACGTGGATACTGCCCCAGAACGTGGATACTGCCCCAGCTCGTGGATACTGCCCAAGCACGTGGATATTGCAGCACGTGGATATTGCCAGCACGTGGATACTGCCCCAGCACGTGGATACTGCCCCAGCTCGTGGATACTGCCCTAGCACGTGGATATTGCCCCAGCTCGTGGATACTGCCCCAGCTCGTGGATACTGCCCTAGCACGTGGATATTGCCCCAGCACGTGGATGGATACTGCCCCAGCACGTGGATATTGCCCCAGCTCGTGGATACTGCCCCAGCTCCTGGATATTGCCCCAGCACGTGGATACTGCCCAGCACGTGGATATTGACCCAGCACGTGGATATTGCCCCAGCACGTGGATATTGCCCCAGCACGTGGATACTGCCCAGCACGTGGATACTGCCCAGCACGTGGATACTGCCTGCACGTGGATATTGCCCCAGCTCATGGATACTGCCCCAGCACGTGGATACTGCCTGGATATAGCACGTGGATTGATACTGCCCCAGCAGTGGATACTGCCCCAGCACATGGATACTGCCCCAGCACGTGGATGGATACTGCCCCAGCACGTGGATACTGCCCCAGCTCGTGGATACTGCCCAAGCTCGTGATACTGCCAAGCACGTGGATACTGCCCAAGCACGTGGATATTTCCCCAGCACGTGGATACTGCCCCAGCTCGTGGATACTGCCCCAGCACGTGGATACTGCCCAAGCACGTGGATACTGCCCAGCACGTGGATACTGCCCCAGCTCGTGGATACTGCCCACGTGGATACTGCCCCAGCACGTGGATACTGCCCCAGCACGTGGATATTGCCCCAGCTCGTGGATACTGCCCCAGCACGTGGATACTGCCCAGCACATGGATATTGCCCCAGCACGTGGATTGATACTGCCCCAGCACGTGATACTGCCCCAGCACGTGGATACTGCCCCAGCTCGTGGATACTGCCCAAGCTCGTGGATACTGCCCAAGCACGTGGATATTGCCCCAGCACGTGGATACTGCCCCCAGCTCGTGATACTGCCCCAGCACGTGGATACTGCCCCAGCTCGTGGATACTGCCCCAGCTCGTGGATATTGCCCCAGCACGTGGATACTGCCCCAGCTCGTGGATACTGCCCCCAGCTCGTGGATACTGCCCCAGCTCGTGGATACTGCCAGCTCGTGGATACTGCCCCAGCTCGTGGATATTGCCCCAGCACGTGGATACTGCCCCAGCTCGTGGATACTGCCCCAGCTCGTGGATATTGGCCCAGCTCGTGGATACTGCCCCAGCACGTGGATATTGCCCCAGCTCGTGGATACTGCCCAAGCACGTGGATACTGCCCAGCACGTGGATATTGCCAGCACGTGGATTGATACTGCCCCAGCACGTGGAATACTGCCCAGCACGTGGATACTGCCGCTCGTGGATACTGCCCCAGCACGTGGATACTGCCCCAGCTCGTGGATATTGCCCCAGCACGTGGATACTGCCCCAGCACGTGGATACTGCCCAGCACGTGGATATCGCCCCCCCGCTCGTGGATATGGCCCCCCCGCTCGTGGATATGGCCCCCCCGCTCGTGGATATACTCACCTACATCAGCCCTCCAGCGATGGCGGTCCGGCGTCCCGCTTCCAGCGTCCTCTCTCGCTCCGTTGGTCGCCGGGATGACGTCACGAAAGCCTTTGACCCCGGGGTCAAAGGCTTTCGTGACGTCATACCGGCGACAACGGAGAGAGAGAGAAGACGCTGGAAGCGGGACCGCCATCGCTGGAGGAGCTAAGGGCCGATGTAGGTGAGTATGTGTAGGCAACATCCCCCTACATTGGCCGGAGCCCTCAGCGGTGGCTGTCGCAGGCTGCTCGGCCGGCCTCCAGGCTTAGGCGAGCCGGCTCGGCTGGGCCTGTAGGCCCAAGCCAAGCCGGGGGCTCGCCTGAGCCTGGAGGCGGCCGAGCAGCCTGCGACAGCCGGAGGACAGTCACCGCTGGAGCTCAGGGCTAATGTAGGTGAGTATGTGCTCTCCACACCCCCTGCTTACTCGGCCGGTATCCAAGCTTAGGCGAGCCCCCGGCTTGGGCCTAGAGGCCCAGCAGAGCCGGGGTCGCCTGAGCATGGAGGCCGGTCGAGTTGCATGCTCGGCCGTCCTCCAGGCTCAGGTGAGTCCCTGGCTCAGCTGGGCCTCTAGGCCCAAGCCAAGCGGGGGCTCGCCTGAGCCTGGATGCCGACCAAGCTTAGGCGAGCCCCCGGCTTGGCGTGGGCCTAGAGGCCCAGCCGAGCCGGGGACTCGCCTGAGCCTGGAGGACGCCCGAGCATGCAACTCGACCGGCCTCCATGCTCAGGCGAGTCCCCGGCTCGGCAGGGCTCTAGGCCAAGCCAAGCCGGGGGCTCGCCTAAGCTTGGATACCGGCCGAGCAAGCAGTGGTGTGTGTGTGTGTGTGTGTGTGTGTGTGTGTGTGTAGAGCACATACTCACCTACATCGGCCTCGAGTCCTCCACCGGTTCCACACATACTCACCGACATCGGCCTTTAGCTCCTCCAGCGATGGCGGTCCCGCTTGCAGCATCCTCTCTCCGTTGCTCGCCAGGATGACGTCACGAAAGCCTTTGACCCCCCGGGGTCAAAGGCTTTCGTGACGTCATTCCCGGCGAGCAACGGAGAGAGGATGCTGCAAGCGGGACCGCCATCGCTGGAGGAGCAAAGGGCCGATGTCGGTGAGTATGTGTTAGGCAACATCGGCCCTGAGCTCCAGCGGTGACCTCCTCCGGCCGAGCAGGCTGCTCGGCCGGCCTCTACGCTTAGGCGAGTCCCCGGCTCGGCTGGGCCTGTAGGCCAAGCCAAGCCGGGGGCTCGCCTAAGCCTAGAGGCCGCCGAGCAGCCAGCGGCAGCTGGAGGAGGTCTCCGCTGGAGCTCAGGGCCGATTTTGGGTGTATTTTTTGGGAACTTCGGCCCCGATCCTCCAGCGGTGACCTTCTCCGGCTGCCGCTGGCTGCTCGGGGGCCTCTAGGCTTAGGCGAGTCCCGGCTCGGCTGGGCCTGTAGGCCCAAGCCAAGGGGGGCTCGCCTAAGCCTAGAGCCCGAGCAGCAGCGGCAGCTGGAGGAGGTCTCCGCTGGAGCTCAGGGCGATTTTGGGGTGTATTTTTTGGAACTTCGGCCCCGATCCTCCAGCGGTGACCTTCTCCGGCTGCCGCTGGCTGCTCGGCGGGCCTCTAGGCTTAGGCGAGTCCCGGCTCGGCTGGGCCTGTAGGCCCAAGCCAAGCCGGGGGCTCGCCTAAGCCTAGAGGCCGCCGAGCAGCCAGCGGCAGCTGGAGGAGGTCTCCGCTGGAGCTCAGGGCGATTTTGGGTGTATTTTTTGGGAACTTCGGCCCGATCCTCCAGCGGTGACCTTCTCCGGCTGCCGCTGGCTGCTCGGCGGCCTCTAGGCTTAGGCGAGTCCCCGGCTCGGCTGGGCCTGTAGGCCAAGCCAAGCCGGGGGCTCGCCTAAGCCTAGAGGCCGCCGAGCAGCCAGCGGCAGCTGGAGGAGGTCTCCGCTGGAGCTCAGGGCCGATGTCGGTGAGTATGTGTTAGGCAACATCGGCCCTGAGCTCCAGCCGTGACCTCCTCCGGCGAGCAGGCTGCTCGGCCGGCCTCTACGCTTAGGCGAGTCCCCGGCTCGGCTGGGCCTGTAGGCCCAAGCCAAGCCGGGGGCTCGCCTAAGCCTAGAGGCCGCCGAGCAGCCAGCGGCAGCTGGAGGAGGTCTCCGCTGAGCTCAGGGCCGATTTTGGGGTGTATTTTTTGGGAACTTCGGCCCCGATCCTCCAGCGGTGACCTTCTCCGGCTGCCGCTGGCTGCTCGGCGGGCCTCTAGGCTTAGGCGAGTCCCCGGCTCGGCTGGGCCTGTAGGCCCAAGCCAAGCCGGGGGCTCGCCTAAGCCTAGAGGCCGCCGAGCAGCCAGCGGCAGCTGGAGGAGGTCTCCGCTGGAGCTCAGGGCCGATTTTGGGGTGTATTTTTTGGGAACTTCGGCCCCGATCCTCCAGCGGTGACCTTCTCGGCTGCCGCTGGCTGCTCGGCGGGCCTCTAAGCTTAGGCGAGTCCCCGGCTCGGCTGGGCCTGTAGGCCCAAACCGAGCCGGGGGCTCGCCTGAGCCTGGAGGCCCGCCGAGCAGCCAGCGGCAGCCGGAGGACGGTCACCGCTGGAGGATCGGGCATCTGGCCGTGTGAACACACGGGTAGCTGCGCGCGGCTCTATTTTTTTTTTTTTTTTTTTTTTTTTTTCACGCGGCCGGCACGCGCAGCTACCTGTGTGTTCTAACGGCCGCTTTCAAATGTCCGTCGCGCATGCGCAGTAGGCTTTTGGCGACGGACAGTTTTTAGCTTATTCTTTTATAGTATAGATTGAGATTCTCATTTCACTTCCAACCATGATCCTATTCTGTAAAGCTGGGTTGACAGTCCATAATATGTTCAGGGGCCCATGGATCTAGGAGTCCCTCTGACTCATCACGGATTGTCTGATTACTGTTAGATATGTGCACAGCCAAAATATTGGCTTGGATATAATTCAGAAATTACAGAAATTATATGTTTCAAATTTGGAAATATTTTGGATTCGGAAATGTCCTATTTGGACCGATCCAATATCAGATGGGATCAGATTACTTGAATGAATCATATTTGGAAAATTGGATTACTTTTATGGCTAGGGTTAGGGCTAAATTTAGGGTTACTTTTATGATTAGGGTTAAAGAGACTTTTAGGGTTACTGTTTTCACTTTTTTATAATTAGGGTTAGGGAAATTACTTTGCACAGTGAATGCCATTGTTTTCAGTTCAATCCAAATTGATCCAATTATAATTATAATATAATTATAATTATAATTTTCAAACAATTCAGAAAATTTATATCACAAGCTATTTGGTTTGGCAGGTCCATGACTCAGAATTTACACAATTCCAAATTGCTGAACTTGCCAATATTTGGTTGAATTTGTATTCAGTCCGAGACAAAATGCCGGAATCTTATTAGTATAGTCTCCATTAGGTAGAGATGCAGACTGATTGCTCCACTAACAGCAGGGCCAGATTTTATGGGCCAGTAGTTTGGTAGACCTATTTTTTTAATTAAAAAGGGGGGGTACGTGAAGGTCCTCAGAATGAACAACAGCACTAGTGGTCTGCTCTACGGTGGGGCCCGCTCAGGCTTTAGCTCGATTGTGCCATTACAGGAACAACTACTCCATAGGCAAATCAGACTGCAATCACCCAGAAAGGGTGGCCAGTACCAGTGGCGGAAGTACCAGGGTCGCAGCGGTCGCAGTTGCGACCGGGCCCTGGCATTCCGCCACTGGAGGGGGGCCCGGCGCCGCCGCCAGATTCCGGCAATCAGCGCCGGAATCTGGGAGCCGCGTGCTGGCCGTCCCTCTCCCTGCGAGCGGCCACTGACATGCAGCTTGGCCGCTCACGTGGGAGAGAAACCACCTGACCAGCGCACGAGACCTCGCGCTGATCAGGTGGTTTCCGGCGAGCGGCCAAGCTGCATGTTTCCAGCGGCCGCTCGCCAAGGAGGACATCCCCATCGCCGGCGGAGCCTGTCCGGGGCCAGCAGAGGTAAGTAAGAGCTGGGGGGCCCTTATACCCATGAGCTGGGGCCTGGGGGGACCTTATACCCATGAGCTGGGGCCTGGGGGGCCCTTATATCCATGAGCTGGGGGGCATACCCATGTGAGAGCTGGGGGGCAAATCCATGAGAGAGCTGGGGGGGCATATCCATGTGAGAGCTGGGGGGCATATCCATGTGAGAGCTGGGGGGCAAATCCATGAGAGAGCTGGGGGGCATATCCATGTGTGAGCTGGGGGGCAAATCCATGTGAGAGCTGGGGGCAAATCCATGAGAGCTGGGGGGCAAATCCATGAGAGAGCTGGGGGGCAAATCCATGAGAGAGCTGGGGGGCAAATCCATGAGAGAGCTGGGGGGCAAATCCATGTGAGAGCTGGGGGGCATATCCATGTGAGAGCTGGGGGGCAAATCCATGAGAGAGCTGGGGGCAAATCCATGAGAGAGCTGGGGGCAAATCCATGAGAGAGCTGGGGGGCAAATCCATGAGAGAGCTGGGGGCAAATCCATGAGAGAGCTGGGGGCAAATCCATGAGAGAGCTGGGGGGCAAATCCATGTGAGAGCTGGGGGGCATATCCATGTGAGAGCTGGGGGGCAAATCCATGAGAGAGCTGGGGGGCATATCCTGTGTGAGCTGGGGGGCAAATCCATGTGAGAGCTGGGAGGCAAATCCATGAGCTGGGGGGAAAATCCATGAGAGAGCTGGGGGGCAAATCCATGAGAGAGCTGGGGGGCATATCCATGAGAGAGCTGGGGGGCATATCCATGAGAGAGCTGGAGGGGCATATCCATGAGAGACTGGGGGGCATATCCATGAGCTGGGGGTCATATCCATGAGCTGGGGGGCATAACCATGTGTGAGCTGGGGCATAACCATGTGTGAGCTGGGGGGGCAAATCCATAATCTGGGGGGCAATATCCATGTGTGAGCTGGGGCATATCCATGAGCTGGGGCAAATCCATGTGTGAGCTGGGGCATATCCATGAGCTGGGGCAAATCCATGTGTGAGCTGGGGCATATCCATGAGTTGGGGCATATCCATGAGCTGGGGCAGTATAAATATATATATATATATCGGGGGGGATATACATGTGAGCTGGGGGCATTTTTATATGGTCTGTTCTTATTGGAAAGCGTCACATGACATTAAAGAAAAGTATCGGTACTCGTACTCGGTCTTAAAAAAGTGGTATCGGTGCATCCCTAGGCAATACTATCTTTGTTTTATTTTGCAGTGAAAAATAAGTAAAAATACATCGATTTTTTGGGGGGGGGGGGCCCTTCGTGGATTCTTGCACCGGGGCCCTCAGGTTTCTAGTTACGCCACTGGCCAGTACTGAAATGCGGAAGTTATCCTTGCCTTGCACGAGAGATGCAGCAACCCCTGATGATCATTTCGGCCTTGTTAGGCCTCATCAGGAGGAAGGTATAGCTGACACCCCTCTAGGCACCTCGAGAAATGGGTCCACGTCTGGATAACCCTGTAAACCCCACCCAGGGGTCAAGTCCTGGGAAAAAAAGTGAGGGAACTCACCCACGAATTCCACAACCCCCATTACCTGAAGAAAATATATATATATATCACGAGTATAGCAGTGCGTGCCGGTGATACCATTTTTATTGGGTTAACTTTACATTTAAAAGACAAGCTTTCAAGAGTGTAAACTGGAAACTATAATGATCAGTGAAAGGTATCACTACGTACAGGTATACTCGTGATTGTGGCAACTGGACTAACTCTAATATATATATATATATATATATATATATATATATATATATATATATCCAGGCACAGACCCCCAGAATAATATACACAACAATGTGCCCCCAGAATAATATACACAGCACTGGACCCCCAGAATAACATACACAGCACTGAGCCCCCAGAATAATATACACAGCGCTGAGCCCCCAGAATAATATACACAGCGCTGAACTCCCAGAATAACATACCCAGCACTGAGCCCCCAGAATAATATACACAGCACTGGACCCCCAGAATAACATACACAGCACTGAGCCCCCAGAATAATATACACAGCACTGAACTCCCAGAATAATATACACAGCACTGAACCCTCAGAATAATATACACAGCACTGAACTCCCAGAATAATATACACAGCACTGAGCCCCCAGAATAATATACACAGCACTGAGCCCCCAGGATAATATACACAGCACTGAACCCCCATAATAATACACACAGCACTGAGCCCCATAATAATATGAACAGCACTGAGCCCCCATAATAATATGAACAGCACTGAGCCCCCAGAATAATATACACAGCGCTGAGCCCCAGAACAATATACACAGCGCTGAACCCCCAGAATAATATACACAGCGCTGAACCCCCAGAATAATATACACAGCAATGAGCCCCCAGAATAATATACACAGCACTGAGCCCCCAGGATAATATACACAGCACTGAACCCCAAGAATAATATACACAGCACTGGTTATATGGATATATTTTCCCCAGTTCACATGGATATAATTGCCCCAGCTCATATGGGTATATATTGCCCCAGCTCTCATGGATAATGCCCCCAGCTCTCATGGATAATGCCCCCAGGTCTCATGGATAATGCCCCCAGGTCTCATGCATAATGCCCCCAGGTCTCATGGATAATGCCCCCGGCTCTCATGGATAATGCCCCCAGCTCTCATGGATAATGCCCCCCAGGTCTCATGCATATTGCCCCCAGCTCTCATGGATATGCCCCAGGTCTCATGGATATTGCCCCCAGGTCTCATGGATACTGCCCCCAGGTCTCATGGATACTGCCCCCAGGTCTCATGGATATGCCCCAGGTCTCATGGATACTGCCCCCAGGTCTCATGGATATGCCCCAGGTCTCGTGGATATTGCCCCCAGGTCTCATGGATATGCCCCAGGTCTCATGGATACTGCCCCCAGGTCTCATGGATACTGCCCCCAGGTCTCATGGATACTGCCCCCAGGTCTCATGGATAATGCCCCCAGGTCTCATGGATAACGCCCCCGGCTCTCATGGATAATGCCCCCAGCTCTCATGGATAATGCCCCCAGCTCTCATGGATAATGCCCCCAGGTTCATGCATATTGCCCCAGCTCTCAGGGATATGCCCCAGGTCTCATGGATATTGCCCCCAGGTCTCATGGATATGCCCCAGGTCTCATGGATACTGCCCCCAGGTCTCATGGATACTGCCCCAGGTCTCAGGGATATGCCCCAGGTCTCATGGATATTGCCCCCAGGTCTCATGGATATGCCCCAGGTCTCATGGATATGCCCCAGGTTTCATGGATACTGCCCCCAGGTCTCATGGATACTGCCCCCAGGTCTCATGGATACTGCCCCAGGTCTCATGGATATGCCCCAGGTCTCATGGATACTGCCCCCAGGTCTCATGGATATGCCCCAGGTCTCATGGATATTGCCCCCAGGTCTCATGGATATGCCCCAGGTCTCATGGATATGCCCCAGGTCTCATGGATATTGCCCCCAGGTCTCATGGATATGCCCCAGGTCTCATGGATACTGCCCCCAGGTCTCATGGATACTGCCCCCAGCCCAGCTCACCTTTGCTGCTCCTCTGCTGCTCCTGCTCCTGCCGCACATTGCCGGCGGCCGCATGCTTCCTGCTTCAGCGGCCGCTGACAGGAAGTGCAGCCGCTCACCTGGGATCTATGAAACAGCCAGGCGAACGGCTCCACTTCCAGTCACCGGCCGTCATAATAGGAAGCACGCGGCCGCCGGCAACGTGCGGCGGCCGCCTGCTAAAGCGTTCGGGCTCGAGCCACAGCGGGAGCGCTGCGTTCCCGCTGTGGGAGAAGTGCGGGAACGCCGTTCCCGCGCGTTCCTGCTCGACTCGAGCCCTGCCCCCACCCCCCTTTCTCTCACTATAAGTCTACAGTGTCAAATGGGAAAATCCTTTCCCTCTCAAAAAAGCAATGATGTAATTGCCTCCCCTAGTGTTCCTGCTCACTATGACCCCTAGGCGATAGTTCATGAGTATGTCACCAATTTGAATGTATTGAATAGTGATTGACTGAATGAACTCAGGTTTCTGGTTTTAATCAGCTCCCTATGGGGAGCTAAAAACATGATCATCAACACAGATAGTGGAGTCAGTATTAAACTAATAAGCTCCAAGACATTAAAAAAATGCTTGCATGGGAGGCTGGCCTCCCATGCATTGACGCACTGCAGTGTCCTTGGCTGAGTGTCCTTGTCTCGCACAGTCAGTGGGCTGTGCTCAAGGTGTGGCCTCAGTCATGTGTTCACTGTGGTGGCGCCTCCTCCCTGGGCCTGCAGGAGGGGAAAATGTGTGGCTGGCTGGAGTGGACTGTCCCTACGATAAGACTTGTGTGTGTTTTACTACTTCTGGACCTGGCCGAAACCCACATAAATGCCCACAAAACTCAAACAGGTCAGTGCCACCTGCTAAGAGCCACACCGGGTGTAGTGCTGGGGATCACTGAGCAGCCAGATCCTGGGAGGCACTGAGCACTTATCCGAAACGATAAGAAACGAAATGAAAATGACCCAAAACGGAACGAAATGATCAGACACTAATAAAAAAGAGAATTCTTTTTATATTATAGGATTCGCCTGACTAACCTATCAAATGAAACCACTGAAAATCTGGGTTAGGGTTAGAAATTAGGGTTAGAATTTCTAACCCTAACCCTAATTTGCTGCTGGTGTTTTTTTCCTTGTTTGAAGTAAGTGCATGTAACCCTAATTTCTAACCCTAGCTTCTAATGTAGAAAACCGAACAGCAGAGAAATGCCCTGATGTTCGGTGGTATCATTCAACAGGTTAATCAGGAAAATCCCATAGGTTTCAATGTAAAAAATATTCAGGTTTTATCCAATATCCATTAAACCGTTTATTTTTTTAAAGATATTTTGGGCATTATTCGGGATTTCTTTCAGCAAAAAAAATTCCCAGTTTTTTTTAATTGCGTTGTTTTTTTTCCTGTAACAGACCATTTTCTTGTCATTCATAGGACCTTATATGTAAATTCCAGACATTTTCATCCAGTAGTTTTTTTGCAAACAGCGCTTCAAATTTAACACTTTCAAATCGTTTCCTTTTTTTTTTTTACCCCGTTAGTCGGCTTGTGTGCTTTTTCCGGCAGCTGGTCAGTGCTCTAGTCAGGACTTTTCGGCTGTTTTGCAGTAGATTGTCAGAGTTTTTTCAGATGTATTCATCTTTTTTTCTGTAATTTTTGCATTTGAAATCGTCGTTTTGCAGCAGTTTCTCGGATGCAGTCTTCGACTTTTCCCTGCACTTTGGGAACCCTGCGGTGATACCCGAACACACTGCAGGTTTGGCGAACTGGATTCGCCTCATAGTTCACAGAACGAAAGAATAACCCTTGTATAGGTTTCAATGAAAAAAAATCCCTGATTTTATTAATTATTTATTCAACAGTCTATTTTTTTCACTTGCAGCAAAAAGTCTTATTTATTTATTTTCTAGGTGAAATTTTTGGATTCTTAATTTATTTTAAAACAAGGCTTTTTTTCTTTGCCGAACGCAGCATTTTTTTTTCTTTCCTTCAGTCTGGCTGCATTCCGCAGGGGCTATCCACGATGCTGAAAACGATTCAGAACCAAGGACAGCAGCCCCGCTGGGTCCAGAGCAGGGGGATTACTTTTTTTTTTTACCCTAATCTAAGTAATAATTAATTAATCCATTTCACATTCCAATATCTAATAAAAACAAAATACGAATCAACCCGAAATATGAATTAACAAAAAGGAAAAAAATGGATGGACTCAAAACTAAATAACGGCTGTCCGAATTAACTTAAAATACGAATTAACAATAAAAACATAAAAAACAATTGGCCCAAAAAACAAAATATCGGCCGTCCGAATTTTCGGATCGGTCCAAAATACAAATTGCGGCAACATATCGAATAATCCGTAACAAAAAAAACAGAACGAAATTATCTGAAACTAAACAAATGTTTTAGCCGTGCTCATGTCTATTAAAATCCTTTGGGGGCAACAATTATCTACATAAAAGAAATAAGATTAATTCCGTTGCAAAGGGAAAAAAAATTCAATAAAAGGATCAGGGTATAGCCTAGGAGTTAACAACCTTGAACATGGATGTTTTGGAACTACATTGCCCTTGAGGCACATCCATGCTAATGAGTGGATGAGCATCATGGGAGGTGTAGGTTTAAAACATCTGGAGAGCCAAGGTTGAGGACCCCTGGTATAACCACTTGGTTGCGCATTTCTAGTCTGACATTTATCAAGATTCATGAAATCAAAATATCCAATCATGTCAGGTGATTCTATTATTTATTATAGGTGTATATAAATATTTTACAGAAAAAATGGCGTCACGCCTGTACTCAGAGCGGCTGAAACAGTCAGGAGTAACAACGCAGTTCATGTATAAAACATAAGAAAAAAAAATATGTAATCCGTGCTCGTTTATATATATTTCCATGTGCAACAAAACACTGTCAGAGGTTTTAGTTTGCTTTTATGGCATTTAAGCAAACTAAAACCTCTGACAGTGTTTTGTTGCACATGGAAATATATAGAAACGAGCGCGAATGACATCTTTTTTTTTCTTCTTGATGTATATAAATATTTTACCAAGAATATCACATTTGAGTTCCTCTCCTTGTCTTGTGCATGTCCAAAATATTAAATCAGACATCTAGCCTAATTGCACTTAGGGTTCAGTTTTGATTTTTATTTGTCCCAGGTTGTTCGTGCTGTTAGATGTAGAATATATTATTCCTGATAATTATTATGGAAATGGATTTTCCTTAATGATAAGTGACTTGGTAACTTAACAAGGGTACATGTGTTATTTAAGAATGTCGCCAAGGAATCTGTCATGGCAAGTACAATAAATACAATGTTATAAAATAACATGAAGAAAAATGACGGCAACCTTTTACTTATGCCATCAATTTTATAAACTATGATGGATATCTGCACAAATGCTTCATAGACGTCAATCCTAGAGGGAATAAAGATTGTTGGAAAGTAGTGGGTTCGTCTTTCAAATCCGACTTTCTGTCTCTTGAAATTCCAGTGCACGGAGCTTCATTAAGTCCCCATCAGCTCAAAAGTGAGGTCTAAAATTTCACCCACTTTAATTAGGGCCAGGGGAGGGAAAGGGTGATTTTTGTTGACAGAGGCTAACAGTATCCCCTGCTTCATTTAAACACTTTGATCCCATCCCAGGCCCCTATTAATTTACTGTTTCTCAGCCTTTCAGGTCACACTGCTAGGACCCCAGATTATTTAAAGCAATGTATGGCTCTTACAGCTGGGTATTTGCTATTAGCAGGTTTTATTCTCAGCGGCACCAGTGTTTAGTGGAGTTAGCATTGTGTTACCTGTTAACATTGCCAGGTCAAACATCTGGGCCCTAAACATCGAAGTAACATCAGTCATGGGAGGTTACTGCCATCATTACCTGTAATGTGGGTCAAGCTGTGGCCTATGGAAGTAGACCATATGTTTTATGGGGGTTTTCTTGGCCATACCTACCAGCAAAGAGGGCGCCGACACTGCATGTACAGATGAATGACTACATTGAAGACCTTAAATTCACTCATGTATGGGTCTTCAACTAAAAGGAGAATGGCACCAAGTGAAGGATCTGTTATAAATATGCAATTTGTCGGACAATTTTCTTTTTTGGAGCAACATAACATCAGACTGACAATGTGACTTTTAGTAAATCAAACAGAATCTATATACTGTATATAAATAGGCAAAAACTCTCAACCTAGATATGACCAAGTTGCGTGCGTGTCAATACACTAGTATAGCTAAATTCATGCTCTTATCATTTCATGACATGATTACTGCAACTCGCTCCTTATTGGCCTCCCCATCTCCCGTATTGCCCCTTTGCAATTTGTAATGAATGCAGGTGCCAGGCTTATTCTTCTCAGACGCACCTCACATACCTCCCCACTCTGCCAGTCCCTCTATTGGCTTCCTGTACGTTCCAGGATACAGTTTAAAATACTGACGCACACGTTCAAATCGCTCAATAACTCAACTCCTCCCTACATGTCTTTGTTAATACGCAAGCATGTCCCGTCTAGACAACTTCGGTCGGCGGGCGATCTCCACCTGTCATCTGTCTACACCCGCATGGCCAACTCTCGCCTCCAAGACTTCTCAAGGGCTGCTCTGGTCCTGTGGAATGACTTGCCTCACCCTATCAAACTCTCCCCTGATCTTCGGGCCTTCAAGCAATCCCTCAAAACCCATCTGTTCAGATTGGTGTACCACATCACTGATGCAACTCACCCCTCTGCTCACCTACTCACACATGATTGAAGCCGCTTCTATGGCACCACCATTACTGAACCACTGGCACTAATGATCCTGACATCCAATAAAACTCCCCTTGTCTTCCTCAACCCCAATCCCTCTAGACTGTAAGCTCCTATGAGCAGGGCCCTCTACACCTAGGGTTAAATTACAATCTTCGCGCAAACATTTGGCCGGCGCAAAAAACATTAACATGAGGGGTAAAACCATTTGCGCCGAATGCTGTATTACATAGTCAGCGCAACAACCGCTCGCAATTGTCTACCGCGGGTGAACCTGCGCGAATCCTGCGCAAGCTTACTGTACTTTGCGCGTCCTATACTTAACATTGTGAGAGCAAATGCGAATGTGCGCTGTTACGCGGATGGTATTACAATCTATGCGCAGCTTGTAACGCACAGCTTTTGAGCGCATAATTTTAGCAACTCCTAGAAGCTGGTGTTAATGGCAAATCTGAACAACCTGGCCGAACCCAAATACACCAGCCTAAAAAAAAAAGAAAATACGCAGCAAAAGTATAGTTACACATTCTACTCATACCAAACAATAAAATGGAGAAGTTGTGTGTACATTTATTATTGCTGCAGCATATATGCTCAGATTGACTTTGGCAGGCGTAAAAACTTAACGTGAGACAATTATGGTTCTCAATTCTGATTGGCTGAATCGCGAGAAAAAAACAGTTCGCACACTGATTTTTGCGTGCGACGTACTGCGCAAGCATTTGGGTGCATCCTGTTTGCGTGCGTTATTGATCGCCGGATGAAAAGACGCGCAAGGATTGTAATTCCAGCGGCAAAAGTTTTTTTTTTTAATTCAAAATTTATTTTTTCAATAAGAGAAAGTTATAACCCCTTAAAGTGGGGCAACAGCATCAGAAAATATAAAGGTAGAATACATAAAAGAAAAGGCAGGTCAAATCCTCTCCGTATGTACAAAAACAACCATCACATATACGGCACAGCGCCTCATGACAGAGCGTGTCTCAACTCGAGCTCCACGGGGACCGGATCATCATTGATTCTAAAAGGGTAGCGTAAATAATTTGGTTCCGAAGCCGGGATAGGTGCACTAAGTCGTAGTGAGAGGAAACAGGAAAGACAGAGAGAGAGAAGAAGGGCCAAGGAAAGATAAGGAAGAGAAAGGGTGAGGGTAAGGGAAGAAAGCGTAGAAGGAGGGCAGGCGAAGGAGAGAGAAAGAGAAAAAAAAAAGGGGGGGGAGGTCTGGAACAGTGTCGGGTTCCTCCCCGGTAGCTCGAAGCCACTGCTGTGCAGCCCGTCAGTCCACAGCGTTAAACCATCGGGCCTCTCACAGGTCCCAGGCGCAGAGACGCAGTGTCCAGTAGAACCATTTCAATGGAAAGTCTGCCACGACATCCCTATTCACTGCATCTAGGTGGTCGGCGGATCTGAGATCCTCCACTCTGCCAACCCATTCCCGAAGTGTGGGAATCCTGTCGGAGCACCAAAGAGTCGGTACCAAGGCACGAGCTGCAAGTAACATGAGTAAGAGCCCCGAGCGTTTAATGGTCCCAAGAGGGAGTGCAATGTGAAGCAAGAGAAAGCACTCTGGGGTTAGTGGCAGCTCGACATCCGTGACCCAAAGTATGACTGCACGGATCGCGCGCCAGAAATCCAGTAGGGGGGGGGGGCATGACCACCAGATGTGGAGGAACGTGCCTTCTGCCCCAGAACATCTCCAACTTGTCGAGGGGAGAGCGGGAAAAATGCGGTGGAGGAGACTCGGGGTCCTATACCAGAAGGAAAGAACTAGGGATGTGCACCGATTTTTTTTTCGATTCGATTCGATTCGATTTTTCGATTTTTCAAACTTTTCGATTCGGCTCGTTTCGACTGCTTTCTGTTTCGATTCGGTTCGGTTCGATTCGGTTTTCGGGTACATTTATTTTTCGGAATATCGACCATTTTTCGTATTTTCGGGTAACTTCACTAGGTTTTCTGTATCGACTTTTCGTTATTTCGGAAAATTTTCGTTTTTCGGAATGTACATGGCTTTCGGCATATCGCCAATTTTTCGTTTTTCGGAACTTTTCGTATTTCGAACTTTTCGTTTTTTCGGAATTGTACATGTTTCGGCATATCGCCAATTTTTCGTTTTTCGGAACGTCTGTTCTCGTTTCAAAGCTGTCTAACTCTATTCGTTTTGATGAAAACTACTATGGTTTACTTTTTTAATACTACTTTATATATTTTTTATAATACATTTTTGGTTTGTTTTTCGGATCCAATAATTCATTATGTCGATACGATAATTCTGGCGATTCTATCGTGTTTTTTAATTAACCCTTTCGCTGCTGAGGCTTTTCCCGCCCTGTGCTGAGGTCATTTTTACCGTTTCGCTCATCATGTTTAAACGTGTTTTGAAGCTTATTTTAGTATATGACCCAGACATATTATAGATCGTTCTTTCCGGCAGACTGTGCAGATTCATAATATGTCATTATTATATGTATACGTCATGACCTGTCTATATTATAACAAAAAATGCAATAAAATATGAATTTTCAATAATTTACAACGTGTAAAGTGTTTTTTTCACATTTTAACATGCGAGCAATTGCGGTTATATTTTGTATGGGGTGCGCTTGTTAAAAAAATTAGAGATGGGGTCTCGTTACATTTTTTTGGGGAAAATTACACGATTTTTAACAAACGCACCGCATACAAAAATCGTTAGTGCAGCATCATTGTTCACATTATAATTGAAATGGGAACAATATTGCTGCATTAACAAACCAAAAAAAAGAAAAAAAAATTGTTTATTATTTTTTATAAATGTTTTTAAATATTTTTTTTTTTTCAAACGTTTTCACATTCGTGTTTGGTATCGTTGGAACAGCCATGCTCTGGCTGATCCAACAATACCAAACTTTAACCCCTAGCTGCCATGGATCGGGAGATAGGGGGTTCATTTTGGAACCCCCTATCTCCACCATTGGTGGCAGCTTGGGGTTAACTCCAGGACTGGCGTCATCGTGCTATGCACGATGACGCCAGTCCTCAGGGGAGTTACCGGAAGCTTGGCCGACATCCGACATCCTCATGGATATGCCCCAGCTCCTCATGGATATTGCCCCAGCTCCTCGTGGACATGCCCCAGCTCCTCATGGATATTGCCCCAGCTCCTCGTGGACATGCCCCAGCTCCTCGTGGACATGCCCCAGCTCCTCGTGGACATGCCCCAGCTCCTCGTGGATATGCCCCAGCTCACACATGGATTTGCCCCAGCTCCTCGTGGATATGCCCCAGCTCACACATGGATTTGCCCCAGCTCCTCGTGGATATGCCCAGCTCACACATGGATTTGCCCCAGCTCCTCGGGATATGCCCCAGCTCCTCGTGGATATGCCCAGCACATGGAATGCCCCAGCTCCTCATGGATATGCCCCAGCTCCTCATGGATTTGCCCCAGCACATGGAATGCCCCAGCACCTCATGAAAATGGCCCCAGCTCACCTCCGCTGCTTTTTCGCTCCCTCAGAGCGTCCGGCGGCGCAGAGCTTGGGCGCTCGCCAGGGGGAGCCACGTGACCAGCTGCGATTGGCTGGTGACGTGTTTCCTCCAGGCGAGCGTCGAAGCTGCATGCTTCGGACGCTCGCAGGAGTGAAAAACGCGGCGGAGGGTGAGACACCCGCCCTTAGGGTGACGGTGTCACCCTAAAGGCGGGTGTCACCTGGTGCGCGGCCGCACCCCCGCCCCCATGTTACGACGCCACTGGTATATACATTTAACGGCCGCACGCCCACGGACTTACTCTATCCAAACAAAGTTCAGAATGATGTGAAACATTGGGACTTTTGGATAGATTTCGATTTTCGACTATCCAGAACTTAAAAAATAAAAAAAGTCGAAATCTAATGCAAAAGTCCCGATGTTTCACATCGGGATGTCAGATATTAATAGGCTTGTGCACCGATTTTTTTTCGGTTCGATTAGATTTGTTCTGATGTTTAAAATTTTTGATTCGGCTCGTTTCAACCGATTTCTGTTTCGATTCGGTTTGGTTTGGCTCGTTTATCGTGTAAATTTTTTTTTGAATATCGACCATTTTTCGTATTTTCGGGTCAGTTTGCTGTTTTTTGTATCAACTTTTCGTGATTTCGGAATTTTTCATTTTTTTCGGAACGTCTGTTCTCCTCGTTTCAAAGCTGTCTAACTCTATTCGTTTTGACGCGTAAACTACTATGGTTTTTTTTTATACTTTATATATTTTTTATAATAAATTTTGGTTTGTTTTTTCGGATCCGATAATTCATTCTGTCGATACGATAATTCGGCGATTCTATCGTGTTTTTTTTATTAAATAAAGATCCTTTTTTTCTTATGAATATACATTTCACAACTTTATTTATTTAATCACATTAAAAAATGGTATGAAAGCCAAGGAACAAAAAAAAAAGAACAAAACTATTTAAAAAACGCTAAACTGACCCGAATGGTCTGACTTTAAATAAAAACCAGAACAAAAAGTTTTTAAAACGGAAAAAGTAGTTGATCAAAATGATCTGAAATTAAAAAAAATAAAATGATTTAAAGGTTTCAGACAAAAAAAAAATTAACCCTTTCGCTGCTGAGGCATTTCACGGCTTCCCTTCACGCCTGTGTGCGGCACTGCGGTCTGCTGCTGAGCTTTTTTAACAGTTTCGCTCCTCTTGTTTAAACGCGTTTTGAAGCCTTCTTTTATAATATGACCCCGACATGTTATATATCGTTCTTTCCGGCAGACTCGGCAGATGATTCATAATATATCATTATCATATGTATGCGTCATGTCCTGTCTGTATATTATAAAAAAAAATGCAATAAAATTTGAATTTTCAATGTTTGTTTTACAAGGTGTAAAGTGTTTTTTTCACATTTTATCATGCGAGTGTTTGCGGTTATATTTTATGAGTTGCGTTTGTTAAAAAAAAATTGAAAAGGGACTTGTTATATTTTTTTGGTGAAAATTACACAGTCACATTCATGGCCACAAATATGTTGACAAATTTATGACAAAGGGTCCATAGAAATGTCAATAAATTTATGTACATATAATTTTAACAGTGTGGACTGGAAACCAAGCAATACATAATTAACTTATTAACGTAAAGCAACGCACACAAACAGGAAAATATATAAAAAATAGAAAATTTATTTACAAATACAACATGGGGAAGGGAAGGGAACATGCCAAGGATGGCAAACTGCCCAACAGGGGCACAAACAACACAAACAAACATACAATGGCGGCCATCTTCCAGTCTAAGCCAGGCGATAATTACTGGCATTTGAGGAGATGTTGGAGCTGGTCCGCATCTTCGATTACAAGGAATATGACTGCAGTAAGGGCCCTTACGCAGGAAGAATATTTGAGGAAGGATCGTAACATTGAGAAGTTACGCGCACCACCATCCTAAAGGTGTTTGGGAAAGACGGGATGAAGGACCAGATCAGAAAACGCTGGTCCGACCTCAAAGCAGGCGAGCAGGAGCAGCTGAGGCAGTCGCTGCTCTTCTTACTGCCGCTCAAGGATGTCCGCGGTGGTCACTAGGTGCTCCCGGAGTACCTGCAGCAGTTCCTGGACGTTGTCAAGTGTCCTGACTGCCAGGCGAAGCTCGCCGATCGCCTCCCGTCGGCGTCTGGCTTCTCCTTCTATATATCCAATAAATGAAAGAAGGAAATACAGTAAGTAAAGCAGGTTTCTATTTTTGACTGAAAGTCTTGAAAAAATATAACAGTAGTATATACCAGTGCTGGCAGCTTCCTGAGGCTCTGACTCCTCCGATTCCTCCTCCCCACCACCACCGTCTGCATATCCAGTGCTATATGTAAGAAATTAAAGAAATAAAAAATACAGTAAACAACAAAACTGATTTATTTTTGAACAAAGTCGATGCAAAATACAACAGTAAAAAAAAAAAAACCTGGACTGGCGGCCTCCGGCTCCCTCTCTTCCTCCTCCTGCTCCTCTCCTCTTCCTCCTCCTCTTCCTCCTCCTGCTCCTCTTGTGCTATACATAAAAAATTTAATTAAAATACAGTAAACAAAAAATGTTTCTGTTTTTGACCAAAAGTCGTTGCAAAATAAAACAGTATATACCAGCGCTGGTGGACGCCCGTGGCTCCTCCTCCTCCTCCTCCGGGGCACTGGTGCCCGCCGGGGCAGATTCGGCGGCCTTCTTCCTGTCTTCTGCCAGATTCAAAAAATAACACGTAAATAATGCAGACTGGAAAAAATGGTATATCTATACACTATATTGCCGAAAGTATTGCGACACCCCCTCCACTACCCCACTACCAGAGGCCTGTTCAGTACCTCAGCAGCTGCTGAATTGCTGCAGCAGTGTCGTTGAACCCTTTGGATGCGAATTTTGAATCCAAAATGGCCGATGATTTCTTAATGAAAAATTCAGATTGTTTTTCGGATCACTCGGACAAAATGTAATAAAGAGAAGCAGTCAGCACAATTCCGTTTTGTACGCACACACCACAAATGATCGTTTTTAATGAATAAACGTTATGTTTACTTCTGAAACAATATATAATTTGAACTGTAATATATGTCTATGTGCAGGGGGAAATAATAAATAAATATTTTGTGCTTTGTTAACAGAAACCGCAAAATTAACATTGCTGTATGGAATTATTACATGCTTGGAGGCGGCGGCCATCTTGCTGTACGGCATTGTTACTGCTTCATGGCGGCGGCCATCTTTAAAACGTCACACTCAGCATCTCCTCGGGTCGCTGCAAGTGCTAGGTTAGCATGCTGAGCGATTGAACGGCGTTCAATGGCAAGTTGCTAACTTAGCACTTGCAGCGGCTGAGGTATTGAACAGGCCTCAGCTTGACCCCCCCCACTACTCCCATCTCATACATATATTGCACACAGACATATATTACCGTTCATTTATATATTTTTTTCAGAAGTAAACATTACGTTTATTCAATAAAAACTATTATTTGTGTTGTGTGCGTACAAAGCGCATTGTGCGACTGCTTTTAGTTATTTTATAGAAGGCCTCAGCCTCAGTTTCACTTTCAGTTTCTGTGAATAAAACTGGATATTGCAGAACAACAACAGAAATCCACCATTTTGTTTTGAAATTTGCATCTAAAGCATTCAGTGACACTGCTGCAGCAGCTGCTGAGGCTGTATTGAACGCAGCTCTGTTTGGATGCACTTTCAGAAGAACTACATGTCCCATCCTATCACTTAGCAGAGACGCAGAGATTTTTATTGATGCGCAGGTGGGAGCCAATATTGGGCAAGCTGCGGGACATCTCGTATGCATCACTCAATCACAACAACCTCCCCCCCAGCACACTACAGACTACACACAGTGCCAAAAGAAATCCAGCATTGTAACTTCATCTACATACATCAAATATCACAATTTTCACGAATACGTAAAATCACAAAAAAAAGAGAGCTATGGCAAAAATGCTTGTATGGCGAGTCGTGAAAACGCAAAGCTATACACAATCACATTGCATGAAAAAAGGACTAGATAAATCAACGTATTTCTGTGCACATTAGCACATGCAAGCACATTATTATTATTACAGGATTTATATAGCGCCAACAGTTTGCGCAGCGCTTTACAATATAACATGACACTTACGTTTCGCTATGACGCGGCGGATGCGTCTCAGCTGCTCCTGCTCGCGAACTTTCAAATCAGACCAGCGTTTCCTCAGCTGGTCCTTCGTGCGTTCCTTACCAAACTGCTCCAAAATGGTGGTGCGTAGCTTCTGTAGGATTCGATCCTTCCTCGCGTTACACTTCCTGCGGTAAGGGCCCTTACTGCAATCATAATCCTTGCTATCGAAGATGCGCACAAGCTCCAACATCTCCTCAAATGCCATATTTGTGGCTCGTTTCTTCCTGGGTGCTGCTGGTGACGAATCTGCCGATGAGGTGCTACTGCTTGCAGCGGCCATTTTGATGAATAATAATAACAACAATATTTTGTTGAAAAAGTTGTCAATAAAGTTTGCTCAATAAAGTTACGATCTCCGCGTGCGTGCGCGCGCATGCGCGACCCGCGGTCGAATCGGATCTGACCCAAATACGACAATTCGTATCGGATCAGTGAAAAAAACGATTTACATTTTACATATACAAACTTTACAGAATCAGCGATATAACAGATATAATAGTTAAATAATACGATGTCCAGACTTACCGAAATGGAACCGAAATCCCGAATGGAACTGAAATCATGAATACTATAGAGGGAAAATAAATTTCGATTTGACACATTTCAAGTCCATTTGAAAATTCCGAAAATTTTTCGATTTGGCTCGGAAAACTTTTCGGATTTCGGAACTTTTTCGTTTTTCGGAAAGTCTGTTCTTGTTTCAAAGCAATAGATTTTGATGACACATTTCAAGTTCATTCGAAAATTCCGAAAAAATTTCGTTTCGGCTCGGAAACCTTTTCGATTCGGCCGTTTTCGGGTCTAAATATTTTCGGAATTTCGGTCGAATCGAAAGACCCGAATCGGGAAATTTCGTGAAAATTCCGAAATTCCGAAACCCGAAACGCACATCCCTAGAAAAGAACTTATAGGATGTTTCCTGAATCCGGGTAATTCGCAACCTCCGTGAACCAGAGTAAACATCTTAGTCCATTGGAGGCAGAAAAGGTCGTATCAAGGGCCAGTTCCACTTGGCAATGAGGTGGATCGTCCGTATCAGAAGATGTAAAGACGTACAGTGTGGATACCCTCTAGTCAATGGCTGTCCCAGGTGTCAAAAGCGTCAATATGTAACAAAGGGGCGGCTCAGACTGTAGCCGCAATTCAAGGCTCTCAAGTACGATCTAATTTGAAAGAAATAAAACGTTTCTAGAGTAAGAAAGGGGGCCTTTGGAATCTGAGCGTGGAAAAGTTCTAGATTACCGTCTGCTGGAAGATCTATCCACTCGGAGGCAGTTGGAGTCTGTCAAGCGCAGACCGTAAAGATGGTAACACTCATGGGCAAGTCCAGTTGTGAGTCAGAGGCAGAGTGGTGAAAGAGCGGAGGAAAACCCATATGTTATCTTGCCGCTTGTTGCCAGATGCGTAGAGTGTTGCCACTGGGTCAGGGTCGGGATGCGGTCCATTAGAATGACGCGGAGGTAGCCACCGGCAGCGTCCATAGAGGACGAACAGTTAAGGCTCGTTCACATCTAGCCATCTTTTATCGAGGCCCTGAGCTGGACCATTCAAATGATCCTTGCCATGTGGCAGGCTAGGTAGTAGCGGCGCGGATCAGGGAGGGCCAGCCCTCTCGGGACTTAGGACGGCAGAGCACCGCAAATCTCACTCGGGGCGCCTCCGGAGGCAGACAAAGTGAAGTAGCTCTTTACGAGTGCGGAAAAGAACGATAAAGGGACCGTGAGCGGCAGAGTGTTAACCCTTTCGCTGCTGAGGCGTTTCACGCCTCTGTGCTGAGGTCATTTTTACCGGTTTTTGCTCATCATGTTTAAACGTGTTTTGAAGGCTTATTTTAGTATATGACCCAGACATATTATATATTCGTTCTTTCCGTCAGACTCGGCAGATTCATAATATGTCATTATTATATGTATACGTCATGACCTGTCTGTATATTATAACAAAAAATGCAATAAAATATGAATTTTCATATTTACAACATGTAAAGTGTATTTTTTTCACATTTTAACATGTGAGCAATTGCGGTTATATTTTGTATGGGGTTGCGCTTGTTAAAAAAATTAGAAATGGGGTCTCGTTACATTTTTTTTTGGGGAAAATTACGCGATTTTTAACAAACGCACCGCATACAAAAATCGTTAGTGCAGCATCATTGTTCACATTATAATTGAAATGGGAACAATGCTGCATTAACAAACAAAAAAAAACTTGTTTTTTTTTATAATTTTTTTTTAATATTTTTTTATTTTTAATTTTTTTTTTTAAAAAACTTTTTTCACAGTCGTGTTTGGTATCGTTGGAACGGCCATGCTCTGGCCGATCCAACAACACCAAACTTTAACCGCTAGCTGCCACGGATCGGGAGATAGGGGGTTCATTGCGATGACATCTAATGTCTCTGCCGGGCTCCCGAGTGCTGGGCTGACATCCAAGATGTCAGCCCGCACCGGGGGGGGCGCAGCAATCCGCCGGAATCCAGCGGATTGCTGCCTCCTGTGCTCAGACGCGCTGAGCGCGTCCGTAGCACAGGAGAACCACTTGGCTGGACGCGCTGAGCGCGTCCATAGCAGCCAAGTGGTTAAACAGGTACAGTAGTCGTGGCATAACGTTCATTTTAAGAGTAGCGATCCTACCAAACCAAGAAAGTAATTTACCATTCCATTCCTCAAAGTCAATTCGGAAAGCGTGGAGGATATCCAGGAAATTATGTTCAACCATCTTTCTAGAGGAGGAGGCCAGCCAGATCCCTAGGTATTTCATCTTACTAGAGCAGTAACGGAACGGGAACCATCTTCGGATCGAGGCTACAGAAGAGGCGCTCATAGAGACATTCAGGAATTCAGACTTATCTTGGTTAATCCGATACCCGGCCAGCTGCCCATATTCAGTGAGCGTCTGTCCAACCGCTGGTAGGGAAGATTCCGGGCTCGTAATAAAGAATAATAAGTTGTCGGCATAGGCCGAGACCTTATGGTCGTAGGCATGACCACGGATGCCCATAATGTCAGTATTGAAACGAATAGCTTCCAGGAGCGGTTCAAGGGCGAGAGTGAACAGGAGTGGGGATAGTGGGCATCCCTGCCGGGTCCCATTCCGGATGTCAAAGCTACGGGAAAGTGCCCCGTTAGCTCGAACACGGGTCGTAGGGTTGCAGTAAAGCGCCTTAATCCAATAAAGAAAGGATTTGCCGATGCCAATGCGCTCCAGGACCGAAAACAGGAAGCTCCATCGGACCCTATCAAAGGCCTTCTCCGCGTCAGTAGACAACAGTCTGCCCTATATAACAGCTAAGACTGGCTCCAGTGATCCTTGGCTCTTGTGGCATCCCTAAGTGGCCTTCTTAAGTGGAAGTTTAGAGTTGATTTCCTGGAGTTTTATCCATGATGCCCTATGCCATCCACCCTCATGATCCCTAATTCCTGTGTCTTCTCTCTCCACAGGTAAGACTCTATTACCCAGTATCCACAGACACCCACATCTCAACTGATCCCCTGCATACTTTTGCTGGTAAGACTCTATCACCCAGTATTTGCAGGCACCCATATTGTAACGTTACCTTGGTCTTTTTCTATTTATTTTTGTATCCTTTCTCCACCATTCGCTTTGCTAATTAGCATGTGAATCTCCTGCCCTATTGACACAGCCCATCCAGCATCAGGTGTTTACCTTTAAACTGCCTGAATGCAATCAGTCTGCCCTATATAACAGCTAAGACTGGCTCCAGTGAGCCTTGGCTCTTGTGGCATCCCAAGTGGCCTTCTTAAGTGGAAGTTTAGAGTTGATTTCCTGGAGTAAGGAACTGCAAGGCCCACTTTTTACTCTGGGTAAACGCACATCTATATCATGCTTTCTCTCACGCTTCTACTCTTTACTTCTACCGTTCTCCTTAAATGGAACTCCTGCCCCTCTACCACCGACCCCTACACTATCTGCAGCTCTCCCTCCCTCCTCTCGTCCCACATGATGGCCTCGCATGAACTCCTTTGTTTCCTCAGAACATGGTCTCCCTCTAACTCTCGTGCTGCCAATCACTCCCACTCACACAAATCCGATTCCCACCTTCTCTTTCTCACCCTCCTGCTGTTACTCTATGCGGGTGACATATCCCCTAACCCTGGCCCCACAACACATCCAATACTTCCATCTCATCCTATCTCCATCGCACATAAAACACCTCCCTGCAAGCCCAGCAACCTCATTCCCATAAACCCTCAGCGCCTGTCCTCTTTCTCCTGCGCCCTCTGGAACGCTCGCTCTGTGTGCAACAAACTCACAGCAATCCATGACCTCTTCCTTTCAAACTCCTTCAACCTCCTACCTTTAACTGAAACCTGGCTAACCCCCTCTGACACGGCCTCCGTTGCTGCTCTCTCACATGGTGGTCTACACTTGAGCCATACCCCCAGACCGGGTGAGAGAAATGGTGGCGGGGTCGGAATCCTGCTCTCTCCCACCTGCACCTACCAGCATCTCCCTCCACCCCATCCCTCTCCTTCGAGACACACTGCATCCGCCTGTTCTCTCCTCTGGCCCTCAGGGTGGCAGTCATCTACCGCCCACCGGGACCAACCTCCCAGTTCTTTGACCACTTTGCTACCTGGCTTTCTCACTTCCTGTCTTCTAATCTTCCATGCCTAATTCTCGGGTACTTCAACATTCCCATTGATGATCCTTCTGCCCCTGCTGCCTCCAAACTTCTTTCACTCACGTCCTCCCTTGGACTCCCACAATCCTCCCTCCTCCCTACCCACCGCAATGGTCACGCTATTGACCTTGTCTTTTCCAACCTCTGCTCCATATCTGAGTTCAACTGTCTCCCTTTCCCCATCTCTGACCACCACCTTCTCTCTTTCAACCTATCTGGACTTCCTAAACACCCTGCTCCCCCACCCCGCACACACACTCGCAGAAATCTACATGCTGTGGACCCCCATCAATTCTCCAATCTACTTCACCACCTCCCTCACACCTCATCCTTCACCTGCCCTGATGCTGCCACTAATCACTACAACACTACCTCTCCCTTTTCCTGTCCTCCAATTCCCTACTTGACCCCCTGCAATCTGGCTTCCGTCCCCTACACTCAACTGAAACTGCCCTCACCAAAGTCACCAACGACCTCCTAACTGCTAAAAAACACGGCCACTAATCTATTCTCATCCTGCTTGACCTCTCGGCTGCTTTTGACACTGTTGACCACCCCCTCCTTCTACAGACCCTCAACTCTCTGGGTCTCGGTGACACTGCACTCGCTTGGGTTGACTCCTATTTATCCAACAGGTCCTTCTGTGTGTCCTTTGCTGGTAACTCTTCCTCTTCATTTCCTCTATCTGTTGGTGTACTTCAAGGCTCTGTCCTTGGTCCTCTGCTCTTTTCCATCTACACCTCCTCCCTGGGCAAAATCATCAACAGCTTTGGCTTTAATTACCACCTCTACGCTGATGACACTCAGATCTACCTCTCTACCCCTGATCTCTTTCCCCCTGTCCTTTCAAAAGTCAGTGACTGTTTATCTGGCATCTCCTCCTGGATGGCCTCCCACCACCTATAGATCAACATGTCAAAGACTGAGCTCCTACTTATTCCTCCCTCCAATGCCTCCCCACCTCCTGACTTCTCTATCACGGTGGAGGGTATCACCATCTCCCCATCAAACCAAGTTCGCTGTCTTGGAGTTACCCTTGACTCTGCTCTTTCTTCATCCCCCACATCAAGTCTCTTTCCTCCTCCTGCCGATACCAACTGCGTAATATTTCCAGAATTCGGCCATTTCTTACCGCTGTCACCACAAAACAACTCATACACGCCCTGGTAATCTCCTGACTCGACTATTGCAATAATCTCTTATCTGGCCTCCCTCTGTCCCACCACTCCCCCCTACAATCCATCCTGAACGCCTCCGCCAGGCTAATTCACCTCACCCACCGCTCTGTCTCTGCCCTTTCCCCTCTGCGAGTCCCTTCACTGGCTCCCCATCCACTGCAGAATTAAATTCGAAATCCTTATCCTTACCTACAAAACCCTCACTAACTCAGCTCCCCACTACCTGTCCTCACTAATCACCAAATACACCCCAGCCTGCTCCCTAAGGTCAAACAGTGACCTGCGCCTAGCTTCTCCCCGCATCACCTCTTCCCATGATAGACTGCAGGATTTCTCACGCGCAGCCCCCACTCTCTGGAACGCTCTCCCTCGTACAGTCAGACTTTCCCCTAACTTCTCTTCCTTCAAACGCTCCCTTAAAACGTTCCTATTTAGGGAAGCCTACCACCCAACTCACTGACGCAACCATCAATCCCTCTCACCTTGCAGTCCTCTCCTCCTGTTTCCAACCCCAACCCTCCCAGATTGAGTTCCTACGGGAATAGGGCCCTCATCTCCTCCTGTACTGTTTGTCAAATGTTGTTCAATGTATTGTATTGTAACCCTGTCTAAACTGTGCCTATTGTACAGCGGTGCGGAATATGCTGGCGCTTTATAAATAAAGAAGAATAATAATAATAATAACAGGAGAAGGCCAGTGCCAGAGATGTTAGCCATACCCAAAACTCCCAGCACCCGTGTAGTGGCATCCCGGGCCTCACGGCCAGGAACGAATCCTACCTGTTCCGAGTGGATCAAGGAGGGTAAAAAGGGTGCAAGGTGGTTAGCCATGATCTTCGCCAAAATTGTAATATCTGTGTTCAGGAGAGAGATAGGGCGGTAGTTGCGAACATCAGCCTCGTCCTTCCCAGATTTAGCAATAACCGAGACAGTAGCCGAAAGAGTGTGTGGGTGGAGTACCCCTCCCTCTCTCAGAAAAGAGAAGAGGGAAACTAGATGAGGAAGTAGCTGTTCCAGGAAAGTTTTATACTACTCTGCAGGCAAACCGTCCGGTCCCGGGCATTTACCATTCTTGAGGGCAACAATGACCTTTCGAATCTCGGCTACAGAAATCGGCTCATCTAGTGTTTCAGAGGCTGCCGAGGGCAGTGTGTGAGGAAGCTTACCAGCAAGGTAAGCGTCAATGTCTGTTTTAGAAGGAGCAGTCCCTGCCACTTCGTCAAGGCGATAGAGCTCTCCGTAGAAACGTCGAAATTCTTCCAGGATACGATCCGGACGCGGCAAGAGTTCTCCTGTGGGGAGTCTGATTTTAGCTATATATGCCGCGTTCCTACGTTGACATAGTATGCGGGCCAGCAGCTTACCTGGCTTATTTTCCTTGAGGGCGAAGAAGCATTTTGTCTTCTGTGCTGCAAAACGGATGTCAGCATTAAGCAGATCATTAAGTTCCCTGCGTTTAGCTAGGAGGGCAGTATAATCTGAGGGTAGCACAGAACAGTGATGGGCCTGTCCTTCTTAAGCGCAGTGGCTCGACTAATGAAGCTGCCTCTCAGGACCGCCTTATGAGCCTCCCAGGTGGTTGGGAGCGACACTTCCTGGGTGCCATTGACCAAGAAATAGTTGTCGATGGTTGATTCAACGTCCGAAAGAAAGGCAGGGTCCTGCAGCAATGATGTGTTGAGGCGCCATTGCCTTTCCGAAGGGCGGGACAACGGAGAAGAAAGTGTCGTCAGAAGCGGGCAATGGTCAGACCAAGTTTGGGGTTTGATAGCGGAATCCTGCACAGCAAATACCGAACGCTGTTGAACGAACAAGTAATCAAGTCTCGAGTAGGTGGAGTGCACCGGAGAAAAAAAAGGTATAATCCCGTTCGCACGCATGAAACGTCCTCCAGACATCAATGAGCTGTAAGCTGTTCAAGGAGCGTCGGATGTGTCGCAATACAGACGGGGGGGGGGGAATCGAGGAACGGCCAGAAGAAGTGTCTATTCTTGGGTCCAGGGGACATTAAAATCGCCCGCAACTATCAAAGTCCCAGACATAAAAGTAGAAAGGAGGCGGAAAATCGAGGCCAGAGAGTGATGTTGGTTAGAATTAGGAAGGTAGATGGAAGCAAAAGTGTATTGTATCTCTGCAATCTTGCATTTAACGAATAAGTAACGACCCTCTCTGTCCGTGAGGACATCATCAAGAACCATAGGGACATCCTTGGCAAAAAGGATCGCCATCCCGCGACTTTTGGTTCGGAAATGGTCACTGAAGTAACCCACTGGATAAGCGGAGTCCCGCAGGGTCGGTGAGGCTCCCGACTTAAAGTGTGTCTCCTGCAAGAGAACCACGGACGTCCGAAGCGCCCGGAGCTCTCTGAAGAGCCTTCTGCGTATTTACGGCGCATTAAGGCCTTTCACGTTGTACGTGAGAACACGCAGGGATTTCGGGGAGAAGCCCGGCACTACGGACATGATTCACCAGGACAAAGAAACAACACAGAGAGAAAAAAAAAAGGGGGAGAAATTGGGGGGAGGATAGAGGGGGGGAAGAGGAGAAAAGATGGAAAGCTCAAGTAGGGGAAGAAAGAAGAGTGACAGAGAGAAGAGAGAGAGAAAGAATGAAAAAAGGAGAAAGAGAGAAAGAACTAGAAAGATAATGAGGAGAAATACGTCACCAAGAAAGGCTATTCAGACCCGGGGAAGGGTGAATACCGTCTCGTGGGAAGTCGACGTCCGGTCCTCGTGGGCGTTGAAGACTAGGTCCGGAAACCTTCTTGACCATTAACCATGAGCATAAACCAATAATGGCAATGAGAAATAGTGTTATAAAGAACAATAGAACGAAACATGAAATAACGAGCGTAAACAAGTCCCCTCCGACTGTGGAAAGAAAGCAGGTAAACATGAAATCATGGAATATAAAAATTAGAGACTAGTGAAAGACAAAAACCCGTCACCGCCCCTATGAAATTCATCCACTCCCCCTCCCCCCACCAAAAACCTATTCGGCTCGAATGCGATAAAAACGACATCAGACCTCCTGAGAACCCAGTGACTCACACTGGCAATGGGGGAAGGCAAGGGAAAGAGGGGGAGAAGAGAGAGAAAAAAAAAAGAGGGGGGAAATATGTGGGGGGGGAGATGGGAGGCGGACCTAACCCCATACATTTAATTTGTCTTGCCAAACAACAGGGATAACAGCAGTTTAAAACAGAATAGGCTTAGCAGTAGCATAATAGTTAGGCATACGGAATGTTATAAGGTGGCGGCAAAACTTTACAGGTTACTATGCGTGCGACATGATGGTCACCGACAAACCAAGCGCACAAAGAGAGAGTGCATAACCGTCGGGACGGCCAACTGCCACATTCCCACCAATCCCCTAGACGACAGAATGCGTAGAGGAGATGACGGTCTAATTTGGGCAGGGGGAAACGAAAGCAGAGAGTGGCACGTCTCCAGGGTCAGTCAGATATGCCACGTTGTGACAGTGAACAAACATCGTAGCTCGCCCTGGGGCAAGCCAGAAAAATTTGGGAGCTGAGACATATGGAGTGTCACTAAGAATAGTTCCAGGCAGTTACCACAGGTCTTAAAAACAGAGAGCCCACCTTTCATCTCAATGTGGTGTGACAGGACCAAAAAAAAAAAAAAAGTTAAAGGTGGGACAGGTGGACGGTAGTCATGGAAGTTTGTCTACGGCAGTCGTACACCGTTACCAATGAGGTAGGTTATCGCTCAGAAATGGACAGACAATGCAGTTCACCTGTAAGGAAACCAGAAAAATTAGGGGTGGCAGGACGTGGAGAAGTGACTCCCACAAAAATTAATACAGGACCGTCGCCATGAGTCACATAATGCTAAGTGGCATTCGAAGCGCGTGCCAGGAGTCCGGACTTGAGCGAACATATCTGTGGACAAGCCAGGGACATCGGGGGCGATGAATTCGGCAAGATCATACAGTTCTGTGAAGCCCACCGTCAAATTATTATAGGAAGTTCGGCAGACGACAAACACCAAGAAAAAAAAAAGGGGGGGGAACGGGAAGAAAGGGTGCAATTCGGGTTCCAGAGGACAAAACTGTTTGCCACTAGAGGTGTGAACCCTCATGTAGGGTTAGGTCATCGCACTGCTGATATCAGAGAGGGCGGTTTTGGGGGGGATAACTCCCAGCCTCGGCAGTATGCCTGGGTCCAAGAAACAGGGGGCCGGTTCAAGAGGTGCGTCTACATATCACCCATCTTCGCGAAGCGGGGAACGTTGCGGTGAAGGAGCCGGGACAAGGTCACGATCCTGTGAGATCTGGCAGCGTCTACGGGAACGAGATCGCCGTGGGCGAGGTAGTCCTTGATCCGGGCGGGTCGCAGACTCCCAGCTCTTGATGCTCAACGCTGGGAGCTCCAGGGCCTCAAGAAAGGCTGGGACATTCGTTGGGTAGCAAATAGAGTGGTGGACGCCGTTCTTATGGGCCACAAGGGTGAATGGAAACCCCCAACGATAGGCCAGGTTGGCTTGCCGGAGTGCGTGGGTCACCGACTGCAGGCAGCACCTCGCCGTCAGGGTGAATGGGGACAGGTCGTGGAAAAGTTCAATGCGGTGCTGTTGGAAGTCCCAGTAACGTGATGAACGAGCTTTATGCATTATGGCCTCTTTAACTGTGAAATCCGCCAGGTGACATATAACGTCCCGGGGGGGAGCCGTTGGTGAGGGCCGTGGGCGAAGGGTCCTGTGAGCCCGATCGATGGAAATAGGGGTATCAGCATCTCTTCCCAGCACCAAATTAAAGAGGGCTACAAGGAGGGTACCGAGGTCTTCAGGCCCATCAGATTCCGGGAGGCCACGCATTCTAATATTGTGTCTCCTACCTCGGTTGTCCAGGTCGTCTACTTATTATTATTATTATTATTATTATTATTATTTATTTATAAAGCGCCAGCATATTCCGCAGCGCTGTACAATAAGCACAGTATAGACAGGGTTACAATACATTGAACAACATTTGACAAACAGTACAGGAGGAGATGAGGGCCCTATTCCCGTAGGAACTCACAATCTAGGAGGGTTGGGGTTGGAACAGGAGGAGAGGACTGTAAGGTGAGAGTGATTGATGGTTGCGTCAGTGAGTTGGGTGGTAGGCTTCCCTAAATAGGAATGTTTTCAGGGAGCGTTTGAAGGAAGAGAAGTTAGGGGAAAGTCTGACAGCACGAGGGAGAGCGTTCCAGAGAGTGGGGGCTGCGCGTGAGAAATCCTGCAGTCTATCATGGGAAGAGGTGATGCGGGGAGAAGCTAGGCGCAGGTCACTGTTTGACCTTAGGGAGCGGGCTGGGGTGTATTTGGTGATTAGTGAGGACAGGTAGTGGGGCGCTGAGTTAGTGAGGGTTTTGTAGGTAAGGTCTACTCCTTACCGTCTACACGGTGTTGCAGCTCCGAAAAGGCCGCTGGTTGGGAGTCCGGGGAGGGAAGGTGTCCGCCATCTTCCAAAGCGCTCACCCGGGCCGATACTGCCGAGACCTCCGATCGGAGCACCCTAAGCTCTCCACTGAAACTTTCCCGAAGGTCGGTCACCATGTCTGCTAGGTCCGCCTTGGTTGGGAGCGCTGAGATAAGCCGCTCAAGGCGGTGTGTGACCTCCGCAGGATCCTGTGCACGAGGCAGGGTAGAAGGCCCGTCCACCATCTTAGGAGTCACCTCGGGAGAGGGGATCACCGGGGAAGGGACAAGGAACTGGTCCAGAGCACCAGATGTCCGATTCGGGCGATGTGCAGGAGTTTTAGGGGTGCAAGTCTTCCCTTTGCCACGTACCATGACCTGCCTTGGAGAGATGAAGCTAGAGAAAGCCGGAGGGGACTCAGGAGCTCGTTCAGTAAGCGGCCATCATGGTCAAAGGTCAGGACACGCCCCCCAGCGGCAAAAGTTTAACGCTTGGAGCAAAAATTCTCGCTTTGCGCGAGGGTTTTTGCACAAAGATTGTAACATAGCCCCTATTGTTTCCATTCTATGTCCATTTATCTGTATCTCGTTCCCTTTGGTTATTGTAAAGCGCTGCGGAAACTGTTGGATCTATATAAATGATGACAATAAATTCACTATAATACAGTATATCGTGACTAATAGAAGGTATCATCTTAGAAAACGCAAGATGTTATAAGCAGTGGTGGGTGGTTATTTGTACAGGACCATGCATCACATGTATTAGCGTATACAGGATTTTTTTGTGGCAATCTTAATGAATATCGTATTTAGCAATAAAGCTTATTAATCAACATGACCGGTATCAGGGTGGGTTAAAAATGTAAGACTAAGTAAATGTCATACTGAAATGGGAAAAAGCAAGTAGTGCGAGGGAAAGTGTAGAGAAATCAGAGTGAGATGAATAAAAGCGAAGAATATAAACAAATAAATGTGATGGTGCAGAGTGAAGAGTGCCAGTAAGACCCATAACGATATGGCCGGTACGCTGCATGTGGTGAGAGGGAATTGGTAAGTGGAATCTTACTATATCCATAGAAACGTTTTTTAATGCATTGGTGGGTCACCTTGATAAAGGCCTCAAGGGGCCGAAATGTTGGTATCATGCTTTTAAAGGATTAAATAAACTTGGATTTTTTAAAAGACCCCGAGTGCCTCCCTCATGCCATATTGTTTCTGTATTTTTCAATGGGAGACAGCACCGGGCCAGAACCCATCCTCGAGCCACCTTTTGCGATCTCTCATCAAGTGGATAAGAGTGCCCGCTCTGCCATATTTTGTTAGATAGATAGATCTATCTATCTATATGACCAGGATTTATTTCAAGAAATTGAACAAATATATACCTAAAGAGACAATCTATAGAAAGTCAATGACTGTTTAGGACATTTATCAGAAAAGCAACATGGAATTTGTACATCGGCAATATTCTGGCTAGCAAACCGGAGGCTGAGCTGGTCACTTGGGTACTCATGTGCACCCTTGATTACATCGGTGTTTCATTTCTACTACTGGTAATAAACTGCCATGTTTTTTTGTTTTTATCAGATAAGTAACCTAGAAGTCAATGGTAAGGATCAAGAGCGATTCACAGCTATATTGAAAGATACCATAAATGGGACAGTAATTGGTAAAGACTCAAATCGTTTTTGCCAAGGTATGTTGTGTGACAGCACAGTTCTATAGAATCCAATCAGACGACCAGAAATTCAAATTCCAATCATGGCTGATTATTGGACACAGAAACAGTGCAACGTTTCAGCTGTCACAGCAACATTTCTCATGATGCCCATTTCTAGGACTTTGGATAACTATCCTTCTTGATGAGATGAGTAGAGGTTTACGGTCCTCTTTAACAATGTTTCCCTTTTTTTATGTTTTAACGCTTCCCACCATGGAAGCAACTTCTTATAGACCTGACCTTTGCCCATGGTTGTCCCACTTCTTTCTCCGTCATATAAAAAAAGATTTCCTGGGTCACGGGAATGTCTCCGGTAAGTCCAGCATAGTACTAGTACCTAGCTGGTCCAACATGCTAGGATTTGTGTAGCAGTAATGAGAAGATAACAATAAGTAGAAAAACACATAATAGGATTCGTATGTGGGTTTTGTCTAAATACAGTAAAGGTAGGAACCAGTTCTCTGGTCGGATGAACATCAGAATAAAAAAATCCATCATGTCTCTTGGACAACTTCATGCATTCTGTGGTGGATAATAGAATGGAAAATAGAATGCCACTGGACAATGCAGTAACAGGAGACTATATAAGCTATCAAAAGCGGAAATGGAAAAAAATCTTACAAAGTTAAGAAAAGCAACAGAATAGAAATTAATAGGAGCCGATTACAGTTTCTGGTCCTTAGTCAAATCTCTACTGAACAATGCAGGACATGTTCCACGGTGTAGTATGGAGGAAGCAGGATCATGCTGCAGATATGACTACTATACTAAATAATGAGAAGGTGATCAGGAATTAGTAGCTGACCTGGTGCTGGGGAAAGAAGTAGGTTTTCCATAATGGACATTTCCCTGGACACAGTCAAACTTTCTGCAGAACAGTTTTATACTTAGATCCTATAAAGGACTGAGAATATGGGAAGCCTGCCCCCCCCCCCCAATGGGTTAGTGGTCGGCAATTGAGTTTTTATACCAGAAGTATCAGAAAAAAAGTGAAATCTGGTAGATCTGTACCTAAATAAATTCCACAGTCGTTAATTTCAGTACATGGCCTTCTAAAAAATGTTGGCTTGAGGTGCATTGCAACAATTTAAGTATTTCGAATCACAATTCAAATGTTTAAAACCTTCAAAGTGTTTTGTAGGTCCCTCTAAATGAATTAAATATATTATACACTATAAATAAGGAAAATAAATCTAACTGTGCTGGACAGGTCAAGGGAGAAGATGAACAGATACCAAAAGGAGAAGGCCATATATGTACAAAGCTAGCGCTGTGCCCCCCTGCGGCGTTCCTATATTGCCGCAGCTAAATTTGCCGTTTTAAATAATGTAAGTTCAGTTCATGGAAATGTAAAGGTTAATAAGGTTGAGGGATTATTCACTCAAACAATGACCAGTGCTGAAAGGGAACTGTGTCCTGGGATTGAGGAAGCCCCCGTGTGGATGGCCACTCTGAGGCTTCCTGAGCCCCCTCATGCTTCTATGAGTGTTTGTTATTGCAGCTCTGGGAGGAGACAGGGTATGCATCCTATATGGGGATAGCAAACATTCCATTCCAAATTTTGTAATACGTTGGGCTCAGCTGGACTTGCTGACCTCCACCCCACCATCCGCACAAACACTACAACCTATCCTCTCCCCAGGCCACCCTCCTTCCGAAACAGACTCCACAATTAAACTTAGAATATATCATTTCTGTGGGAGAGAATAAAAAAATATTTACATGGTGCCAAACGCACCAATTTAATACCAACGGCTTTACACACTTTGCTGTCAGGGTGCAGAGTGACAGTGAATCTCTGTGTCCATATTTTGTCTTTATATGTTCAGTGATTGACAGCGAACGTTACAAATCATGCACATTGATAAAGGGCCGATGCTTGTACCAGATTTTGTTTGGGAGTCACGAAAGATACAAACTGGATTTGATGGCCCTTATAGTATTGTTGCCGTTTTATTTTAACTAAATCAATTCAGTTTGTTAAACATTTTCCTGATCGACTTCTTTTATCTGTTTGCTACCTTTAGCGAATTATTCCTAGTTAAAAGAAGAGTCCATGCCCGGGATCCGTGAGTCCTTTTTCTCTACAGGTCTCCAGACTGGAAAACCTACTGTTTGCCAAAATAGCTCTGGTGGTATGGAGAGCTCTGGCGAAATTCTGTCGAAACCAACCGCCCCACCAATGGCCAGGACATCTTCCCCTTCAGCTAAGTGCATGTGCTCTCCTTACCTGTGCTAACTCCTGTTTTGCAGTGAATTATTATGTATCAGGGGTCGGGTGGCACTTAGGCCAGGAGGGAGAAGTCCTCGGACGCCTTTTAAAAAGGAAGAACTTGCTAAAGGCATAATATAAATTATGGATGTAAATTAGGAAAATGCTTCCTGTAAGCTGCAGCATGTCACGTAACTACGGGGAGGTTGGATGCTTGAGAGCCATCGCTGGGAGCTGGGCTCTGAAGGTCCTGAAATCTAGAATCTTGAGTTCAGGGCTCAAATATCCACAGACCATGCACATGTCAGGAATGAATCCAGGTCTTTACCGGGTAATCAACGTTGTCATTGTAGGCAGCATTCTGTTACAGCAGTTGCTGCTGTGCAAGTCGTTCATGTGCGTCGTTTCGATCCTGGGTGCCCATTGGAGCGTCATTCAGCCGACTGCTGAGCATCATTCTGTCGATGCGGCTCCTGCTGAGTGTTATACAGTCATGCATCGCTTACACAAGGCTTCTTATAATATGTGTCCTTATAAGACCCGTGTTTTTCGAAAGTCTGACACTTTTGGCTGGCATCAGCCAATAGCTGCCTACCTTAGGGTACTTAAGGGATTTTGTCCATTCAGTCATTGCCCAGTCATGCTTCTAGTCACCCCTCATTGCATTCTATTGGTATTATTGATACTTATGTACCAACCTTGGCTTTGCATCTGGATTTCCCGTATTTTTCCTGTGTTAGACCCCGATATTGTTTTGGGATTTTGTGTATCTCTAGTATCCAGACCTTGGCTTGTTTGTTTGATTCGGTTTATTTCTGGTTTCCCATATCCTGGCTTGTTTATTGAGATTCGTTTCTGGCCATTCTAAAGGTCCGGCCTTTCAGTTTAGGGTTTTTATTTTCTTGTGTGGATCAGCCTGTTGGATCACCTACTATCCTGACAGCACAGAACTGACAGAAGTATATGGCAGAATCGCACAAACTGAAAACTGCTAGCATATCCCCTATTTGACTCCGGACCAGTCTGACTACTAATCCATCGGAATTTTGATTTGATTTCCTACATTATGCTCCATTAATAGCACATTCCTGGAATATCAATATACGAAAAGCACATTCTATAGGTAAGGACTCAAAATCTTTCTCCTACAGCAAGGTTTCAGACCTCGAACATGATATTCATTTGACCAAAACACAAACGTACCAACATCTAACACAACCAACCAATCTGATATCAGAGGCTCTGAGCAAGGCAGCACACGCTTATCATTATATTGGAGCTCACATATGTATTCTACTTTATTAACTGGCACCAGTGGTTCACAGAACAGAATTTAATTTTATCAGATATCTTCTTAAGGTCGATCTTCATTTTTTTGGTTCTGATAATGTTCCTGGTTATCCTGCCATGTTATTTTCTTGTGATGGGCTCACGACGGATCAAACATGGCCTAGGTTGCACACAGACATGGGCGTCATTTCAGAACTAGTGGGAAGATGTGACCTGCTGAATAATATCCAAAACTGAGATTGCTGAATGTCTTGGCTGATAAAGCCAAGGTCAGCTCTTCTGAGATCTCAGCCCACTAAATTCTTAGAAGGAGATGTTTGTCTGAATTCTTTACGTCTGAGGAACAGGCTGTGCATCCCAATATGTGGGAACGGAATATTATTAATCGTGTGCAGAATATTATCTTTCCCTCCGTCCAATCTTTCATTTGTTTACTCCATCATCTCTTCTCCCTACGTCTGTTACGCCAAAGATGGATCGAACAAAACAGTCCTTTCCTATTTCTCCTTCTTCATTCTAGGTTATAGCTCTGGCGTTGGACTCATACTCCTATTATAATATAATGTACATACTCCCAGGCCACATTTAGTGTAACAATAGAAACATATTTATGTTTGCATCTTTATTACATTTAACCCTAGTTCAAGGAACATTCTACTCCATTAAAGAAGAGTTCCCTTTTTTGTGTTTAATTAATTGGACAGAGGGTGCCGACAGCCTCGGCCCAGCTATTTTTTCCTTTTGGGTGCATTTACTCACCTTTTCTTGCTCGTGGCACGCATATCCTCCTATTTGGCTCCGGGATTCCCAAACCCGGACGTCCCTGAAGCTTATCTCCACAGCAAGTGTAGGAAACGCCAATTGCGCCCCGTAACGGGACTTTATATAAGCACAGGTGCTACGGAACTTGCAAATCAATGGAACAGAGCTTCTCACATGCTCAGAGCTGATCCAACTACCACGATAGTTCACAGAGAGTGTAACATTGGTATGCTCTCTGCATGCCGAAGACACAGGTGACCGATCTCATGACCGGCAGCCGGGAAATTAAAAACTCCTGGCAACCCTGGGTGGAGGAATCTTTTCCACTTCACCCAGCGTTTTCACCAGATCGGTGGAGCTGGGGGGGGGGTGGCACTCCTCTAATCCTGATCACTTTAAAACTGAAGTGGTCAGGGTGAGTAGAGTGTCCCTTTAAGACATAGGCACATACATGTTTATCTTTTTTATTTGCATGGTTACATTCTAGTTATATCTATCAATCTATGCCTATGCAAATGATTTACTTTACCACTCTGTGGTCAGGAGGTAGTTGGGTCATAGGATGGCACAATATATCACATAGAAATAAAACGAAATACTAATATAAAAGGGATAATAAAATAAAAAAGCACTAACAGGGTTATCCAAAGAGATTCGAAAAGTCACCGCACGTTCGGTGACTTTTCGTTCTCTTCAATTCGGTTCCCTTTGCCGATCCCATTTCGGTGACCCTGCGGTGTATTCAGCAAACATCACAGAGTCCCCGAATTGCAGGGAAAAGCTGCCACAAACCTGACGAAAACTAACCGCAAAACCCCCAAAAACATCTGAATTAACCTGCGAAAACCACGGAAAAAGCCCGAGCAGGAGCCGATCGCACACAGCCGAAGCAGCTGAGACCGCAGACGAGGGAGGTGAATAAATTAGCAAAATAGTTTGTGTGAATCTGTGAAAATGAAACGCTGTTTGCAAAGAAACTACTGAGCGAAAATGTCTGAAATTTACACAGGAGGTCCATGAATCCTGCTTCATTGATCAAACAATCTAGATGCAGGTTCCCAGCATTTTCTTAATGTGCTAAGTGACCATTTATTTATTTATTTATAAAGGATTTTACCAGGAAGGATACATTGAGATTTCTCTCGTTTTCAAGTATGTCAATTGCAAATCTTATGTTCCTAACAGTGAAAATTGGGCAATGACGAATGTAATAATCATTACTATTTTCCTCCATTATCCTCAATCACTGAGTACATAGAATAGTCGTTTTATGAGCATCTGTGCACTATCTCTCTTAAATCCCTATTTAGATCTATTTGTGTTGATAACACTAATTCATGAGAACCACCGTTTAAAAAGGCTCTTTTGTATCACACATGCCATTGGAGACATCTCCACGTTGACTTCTGAGATCGATCTTTTTGAATAATCAAGGGAATAAGACTGATTGCTTTATATCGCCCTATATTATCTCATAATCAATATATGGGTCTGTGGTGGTTTGGTGTGCTAAAATCTACAGCCCAATTTACAATCTCTATCGCTGTGCTGATTATCTGACGTACATTGTATGGTTGCCACATATTATTATATGGCGGAGTCACGTTAATACCTCTATCCATCATTGGATAGGAGAGGTTATTTCCAACATCTATAAACCTAAGGAAATCCTTATACTGTACCACTTATTATCATCTGATTGTTGAATTACTAATCATCATTCGACTGTTTTATTATTTTGTCGTGGTGCAGTTAATTAAGTAGGTTATCTTTGATAGAGAGCGGTGATTACACCAATACCACCAGTATCCCAGCGATTACTCGCGGGTTGAATTACTATCATTACAAGTGTATCACAGTGTATCACTTCCTAGTTCATCATATCTACAACATTTCGCCATCATATTTCCATTAGATGTGGTTTTAGATGTATGTCCTTGTTTGTTTCAATTTGGATGTTGTGTGGTTTACTTTGTTTCAATAAAGATTAATATTACCATTTATCATTTAATTTGTAGGGTTCCTTCAGAGTCCAACACGGTGCCCCAACAGTACTTTTCCCTGAACTTGTGTTCAGTTCTTTCAGGGTCCAGGGAATGATAATAAAAAGGGCTGTTAGTAAACTTAAAAAAGAAAAATGCTTAAAGTATCCTAAAAAATTTATAAATAAAGAGACTCTTTACTGCAGAATTTTATAATGAACGGTTTATTAGATATTGGATTAAAACGGGAATATTTTTAACATTGAAGCCTATGGGATTCTCCTGAATAAACTTGCCGAATGAAACCACCGAATGGCAGGGCATTTCGGGAACCTTTCACTGCTGGTTTGTGTTCTCTGAATAGCCGAAGCAGTGCTTTTATATGGGGATTTCACTGCCCTCGAACAGGCACCGAACAGGCACCGTATGTTCAGGCAATTCGCCAGGATTTGGCAAATTGCCTGCTCTCTGGATAGCCGAATGGCCAGGAAAGGTAACGCTGATTTTCAGCGTTTGGTTACCTTTCTCAAGCAATTCGGATCTCTTTGGATAACCCTGTATGTAGAATTTGATTTCACAGTGTTGTTTAAAAGGCATTCTATGCACTGAGACCATTCAATGTTATTTGAGTGCTCACAGTGACCTGTGTGTCCTCACCTCTCTCCAGGAATGGCTTGGAGGGCTGATTAAGCTCTCCAGGTGCAATGGCTAAGTTCTGTCCAGAACCTGAGCTTTGATCTCCGGCTCCTGGCTATCAGGACCTTCATGAACTGGGTCCCACCAAGGGAATGTGCAATACAAAATGTATTACAATGGAAGTAGAAAGAAAAAGGGGTAACAACACCATGTATTTAGACAGGTTAAAGGGACACTCTAAGCACTGTGACCACTCCGTGTCCTGAGCCACAGCTCTCTGATCACTCTCCATGGGTCACTTGGAGACTTCATCCTTCAGAGCATGATCAGCTCTTCTGTATACCTTAACCATTCCCTGTCGTGTTCCAGTGTTTCCATCTTATATTGACTTAGGGCTAAATTACATTCTTCACGCAAAAACGCTCGCGCAACGCATGAATTTGTGCACCAAACGTTAAACATTTACGCGCGCAAATCACTGCTGGAATTACAATCCTCGCGCATTTTTTCATCCGTCGAACAATAACACGCGTAAACCGGACGCGCACAAATGCTCGCTCAGTTCCGTTGCGCCCAGAAATTGGTGTGCGGACTGTTTTTTCACGCGATTCAGCCAATCAGAATTAAGAACCACAATTATCGCACGTTAAGTTTTTGCGCCTGTCAAAGTCAATCTGAGCATATATACTGCAGCAATAATAAATGCACACACAACTTCTCCATTTTATTGGTTTGGTATGAGTAGAATGTGTAACTATACTTTGATGCGTAATATTTTTTTTGGGGCTGGTGTATTTGGTTTCGGCCAGGTCGTTCAGATTTGACATTAACACCAGCTTTTAGGAGTTGCTAAAATTATGCGCGCAACGGCTATGCGTTAATTCCTGCGCATAGATTGCAATACCATCCGCGTATCAGCGCACATTCGCGTTTGCCCTCACAATGTTAAGAGTAGGACACGCGCAGTACAGTAAGGTCCCTCAGCATTCATGCAAGTTCACCCGCGGTAGACAATTACGAGCGTTTGTTGTGTTGACAATGTAATACGGCATTCGGCGCAAAGGGTTTTACTCCTTGCAACGTTTGCGCGAAGATTGTAATTTAGCCCCTAATGAATAGTCTATATATGCTGCTTCTACTTTGTCCTACTTTGCTCTATAGTCTCACCAGACAAAAACTAGAATTAATCTGTTCAGCAAATGATGTGCACGAGTCCAGGTTTCCAATCGAAATACATTTCATTTATTTATTATTTTAAAATCAGAGCATACCCTTTTTTCTCATATCTGGGTGTGCATTTGACTCGCGCTCAGCTCACTTTTGGCCCAGATACTCGTCGATACTGTCAAACTTTAATAAGTATTGTCCTTGAGTAGTTCAATACAGGGGTTGGTCCCTGTTAATATTGATCCACTGAAAATATTTACTATCTCAATAAGGCTCCTTTATTCAGCCCTGAATAAAGTGTATTCCTGTTTAAAACGGTGGGGGGGGGCTAAAGAGATTTCCCCTGAGGTCAGCTGGGTCAGGACATGGCTTAATGTTTGTTTTTGTGGCTGATCCAGACAATGTGAAGCTTGCCGTGTTAGGTCTGGTTTCTAAGCTTTGGGAGGTCCTCTGAGCATCTCTTACTGTTTGACTTGAGATTTCCCTGTGGTCCTTTTAGCTGTTCAAAACAAAAAAAAAAAGCCCCACAAACTGTAGGATAACTCACACCGGACTGGTTGTCACATATGGTGTCAAGGCCTAGACCAGTCACTTTTGAGACCATATGGCTTGATTTCCTCCCTCACACTGACACGGGAACATCTCTAGGATAATATTACAAGTAGCCCAATGGCACAGATAATGTATAAAGCACCCATTGGCGTAAAAATAAGTACAATGCTATAAACACAGCATATACACATCATATCGCATCGCATTGAGAATTTATGGGTTCGTTTTACATTTTAGTAAACTGGAAAATATATTTAAATGTGAAGTTATCTGTAACCAGTGATTACTGCATAAAGCTAAGGCCGGGGTCAGACGAGCGCACTATATGCACCCGTATTGACGTGCCTCCCGGTGTCCGTCGCAGCATTGTGACGCTTCGACGGGGCCGGTCACATGCACGAATTACATGTGCTACAGTGGGCATGCTGCGGCCGTACTGAAAGCCTCACCGTCGAAGCGCTACGACGCAAGTTCTTCAGGGCTGCAAAGCGAGATTCTCCATAGGAGGATCGAGCCTTGCAGCGCTGAGCGCACTAACTGCGCTCAGCGAGGTGGCCAGACGGGCGTCAGAGTGCAAGGAACGTCCACTCTCAAGGATGTTCCTTCTACTCTGCAAAACGCTTGTCTGACCCCAGCCTTACACAGAGGTAAGCTGGTACTCTGTCACTACACTTTGTTATATTATAGCTCTCAGTGTATTAGTATCAAAACTCAAGTGTCACCAATAATAATCAACAGGTGATTGAACGTGAGTGTGTCATTTTCAGGTGTGGCAAGCTGCAAGGGATAAAATGCCAGTATGTAGTGCCCCTTGGGTTGCCACATCGGCCATATTTTCCTGGACAGCAAAAAAGTAGGATTAACTAGTGGCGCAGTGATTTCAATTACTCCTTAAGCAGTGCCTGGAAGGCTAATTGCATGTACCACACAGGTCATCAGTATGCAATACAAAGTGCAAATGCAAATCACGAAGGGTATAGAAAATCACAATATTCGGTATATGCAATATATTAAAGTGCAGTAGCGGTAATTATAGTAAAGTGCGAGTGCACCAGTGAATAAAGTGCAGGTGCAACGATAAGGACAATGCAGCAGTGGAAGTAAAATCCAATGAAAATATTCAGTCTAGTCCATGAAAAGAGGGAGAACTTTCGGCGAATGGTCAAGAAAGTCTATGATGTTAATGTTCCAGTTCCTAGGTGGACGGGTAGTGCATCAAAAGTGCTTGAGATTATTTCAATATTACCCCTTCCACATTTGTTGCAAACTTGCTTGGGCGTGTCAGCTCCTCTGGTGGTCTCGAAGAGCTCCACAGCAAAAATATAAATAAAAAGGGGAGAGAGGAGGGGAAATGATAGTGTAGAAATGCTCTATACGGGTGTGTTATAGTAGGTAAAATTGCACACTTACAAATTCCAGAGCCTAATTGGATCCAGGCCCTGCTCCTGGACACCTGTTACGATTTCATGCAGAGAGGAGCACAGGGAAAAGTCCAGCCCTGCATAATGTATAATTCATATGCCGCAGGAAGGAAATCAAGGCAGGTCGGCAGGGAATTGGTTTTGATTTCTTACCTGCAGCTTATGAAATGTACATGCTGCAGGGTTCCATTTTTTATGTGATGCCCAACAGCATGAATAAATTATATGCGTACAGGAAAACATGGCCGATTTGGCAACCCTAAATGTCCCAGAGATCCTAAGCATGTTAATAAATGAATAGTAAAGAGATGACCATCTGAACAACGGAGATCCTCAGAAGTTATATGCAGACCGATATCATGATAACGTGTAAGTCACCAATCCAATAACATATACAACACTGCTACAATAATGTTTGGGACCACCAATGTGATAGCATATAGGCCACTGGCACAATTACATACAGGCAGACCACCAGTGTGATAACATGTTCACTACTACCTCAACAACATCTCAGGCCATGGATGTGATGACATGCAGACCACTGAAACGATAACAACCAAATCTACTAAAGTGATACTGTGCTAGTGTATTGCAAGTTAAGTGTGAAAACTGCTGTGTCCATATTACAAAGTAGCAAATCTTAGGTAGAGTTACAAAAAAATATATATATATATATTACACACAATCGTGGATAAAAGAAAAAAAAGTCATTGCCTTGATTTAACTAACAGGGTTATTCAAAGAGAATCGAAATGTCACTGCACGTTCAGTGACTTTTCGTTCTCTTCAATTCGGTGCGATTTGGCGATCCCATTTCGATGACCCTGCGGTGTATTCAGCAAGCACCACAGGGCCGCCTTAATGCAGGGAAAAGCCGCCACAAACCCGACGAACACTCACCGCAAAACCAGGCGAATGCACACCGAAACCCGCAAAAACATCTGGATTAACCCCGCCGAACGCGCCAGAGAAACCCGAGCAGGAGCCGATCACAGCGTAGAGCAGCCGCCGGAAAAACCCGACACTGCAGACGAATGGAGTGAAAAAAAAAAAACAGTACGCTTGAATGTTTGAGAATTTAAACGCTGTTTGCAAAGAAACTACAGAACGAAAATGTCGGAAATTTACATCTAAGATCCAATGAATGATAATAAAAAGGGCTGTTACAGAAAAAAGAAAAAATGATTTTAAAAAAAAATTGCAAAGAAAATACCGAAAAATGCCTAAAAGATCCTAAAAAAAAATCTAAAAATAAGAGACTTTTTACTGCAGAATATTATAATAAATTGTTTATTAGATATTGAATTAAAATGAGAATATTTTTAACATTGAAGCCTATGGGATGCGCCTGAATAAATCTGTCGAATGAAACCACCAAATGGCAGGGCAATTCGGGAACCTTTCACTGCTGGTTTGTGTTCTCTGAATAGATAAAGCAGTGCTTCTCTATGGGGTTTTCACTGCCCTCGAACATTCACCGAACAGGCACCGTATGTTCAGGCATTTTGCCAACATTTGACGAATTGCCTGCTCTCTGGATAGCCGAATGGCCAGGAAAGGTAACTGTACCCTGATTTTCAGCGTTCGGTTACCTTTCGCTAGCAATTCGGATCTCTTTGAATAACCCTGTTAGCAAATAGGTAAGATCCTTCCGTTGTATGATTACTGCAGTGATGAATATGTTTCCGCTGCAAAAACTGAGGTCATGTGACTCCCTGAATATACTGAATGAGCAGGTTTCTCCATCAATGTGTTTTTTCTCCCCTGATGGCACAGCGGGCATTTTCCAAGATGGCAATGCCAGGATTCATCGGGCTCAAATTGTGCTAGAGTGTTTCAGGGAGCATGAGACATCATTTTCACAGATGCATTGGCCACCACACAGTCCAGACCTTAACCCCATGGAGAATCTTTGGGATAATGTGCTGGAGAAGACTTTACGCAGCGTCCGACTCTCCCATCATCAATACAAGAACTTGATGACAAATTAATGCAACTTTTTTCCGTGTCCTCTCCTGTTTGCAGAGTTTCTCTGCACTGCTGAGACCCCCGTATGCGGAGGTTTTTGCCACCGTCTGGCTGTATTTAGATGACTCGCTTATTATTTTTATTGGCTGTATTACTATCGTTATGTTGCATAATAGCTAATTTGCTAAAGTTTTCATTATCTCTTGATGCGCTTCTGCTGGCTTTTACCCCTTTTTGCTGACTGTATCACCACTTAGGTTTTGTAATGGATGTCATTAGGCTACTTGACCCTGCGTGGCCAACGTTGGTGGTCAGTCTGTGACTATTTTATCGCAAAATAAAAAGCTTAAAAGATAAAAAATTAATGCATCTCTAGATGGAAATAAATGTTGACTTTGTTTTGCAAGGAAGGGTGTATTCAGAGATAGTGGATTTAAGACAAGTGCAGAACACACCAATGGGTTTTACGCTCGCAATTCATATTGGACTGTGCAAGTGAGCTTACAATCTAAAAGGACAATGTGCCCTGGGAAACAAGGAGAAGGATAGAAAATGCAACGTGAAGAAGGGGAAAACCCTAATGGGTATCTAGGAGATGGAGGAATTGATATTATTGGCACAGAGGAGTTGACAGGAGGATAAAGGTGTCCATCACATGACTTTTTCCATATACCTGTATGTTTACAAATACATTTTATTTTGCACAGAATGCAGATCTATAGGTTCCAGGTTTCTGTGCTTTTCATAGTGTAAAGAATTGGTGGATCATTTCCACTATAATTCCACAGGAAACTATGTACATTACATTGTGGCAAAGTGAATTTAATAACAATATAATGGGTCCTGGGGCTGGCAATGAGCAGGTTGCCAGTTCATACATTAAATATTCAAACCAACCCATTTTGTTCACCTTTTGTCAGGTGTGTTTAATATCCCAGGTATCTAATAGTTTAGGATCATGGCACTTCACTTCTCTCTTTTGGTGAACAGAGCGTTGGACGAGGCACTAGACGAATAGAGGGTAGGTTTTCCTGGACACATAATCTATTTATGCTGATGGGTAATACATGAAAAATGCCACCCCGCAGCATTAAGAATCTATATGGTGCACGTAGGAAATAAAAGGAATCCCAGGTGACCTGCCTTAACTTCCTTCCTGCAGTTTATGAATTATTCATGATGTAGGACAGCACTTATCCCTGTGCACACATGTGCATGAAATAGTAATTTGCAGTGAGGGAAAGGGGGGATTGTGAGGATCCTGAGGACGAGCAACAGCACAATGGCCTGCTCTACGGTGGGGGCCTGCTCAGGTCTCACAAGGTTTTAGCTTGCTTGTGCCACTACAGGGACGAATGCTCCATATGCAAATCATCCTGCTCTCACCCAATGAGGGTTGACGCCCTTGGCAATCCCTGCAAATCACAGGAGAAACAGCTCACTACACTTTGGAGGCATCTACCATGTAATATGACATACTTGAAAACAAGAGAAATCTCAATGTATCATTCCTGGTAAAATCCTTTATAAATAAATAAACAAGTCATCTGTGAGTGGGGCTTCTCTAGGTGAGACCTGGTGTTCTCCCCTACACCAAAACAGTCCACATTACTGGATAGGGAACAAATACAATGCTGAGGGTGCACCAACTCCCCAGATAACCAGTCCAAGAGCAATACAGAAAAATAAATAATGGACATCAGGCACTCCAAAAATTCACAGTGACAAGGAGGGAGTTTAATGGGACATAGGCAATGTTTCTGCAGCAGAGCCAGACTTTATGGAGCGCTTGATAAAGGGCTTTTATTTCAGTGAATTTTGGATTGCCTGACGTCTGTTATTTTTTTCCCTTCTGGCTTCCTTAACCCGGAGTATGTTTCTCCTACCCAAAGCATACCTTACCCTGCTGCAATACCCTTAAAACTACATCCGTCTCAACCGTAACGTCTTAGATCTAACCCGGACCCAAACTTTTCCCTTACAAACACACTATAGCATCTTGGTACCAAGTCCATTATTGTTATGTTATGCTAATCGTGCCATGTTTGTTTTATGAAAAACTTTTTTTACAGCGTTTCACAAATAATAAGAATTGACAGCTAACCTGTGTAAATTCCCATTTAGGTAAATGAATAGAGGAGGTTATATTTTCATGTTTGTTTGGGTTTTGGTGTGGAGGTAGGGTTGCCAGATCGGCCATGTTTTCCTGGACATGTATTACGATTTATAAAACAGAAGAAGAAAAAAAGTTGACATTTACAATCACTCCTGTAGCTCCATGCTAAACAAAACACAATCAGACGTTTTAGTTTACTTGAATGGCCATTAAAGTGTAAGCTCACCTCATTCTACTTGTACAGAAAAAACAGTTTGGTGCCTATTCCCTATCAGGGCGGCTGTGTGGACCAGAAGTATCCAGCCTGCTCCATGTATAAAACATAACAAGGAAAAAAAAATTGTCATTGGCTACCACTGTAGCTCCATGTGAAACAAAACAGAGGTTTTGGATTACTTGAATGGCCATTAAAGTGTAATCTCAACTGCCACGTCACGGCACCTCTGGTCAGGTGAGTCCTTTCTAATGAAACCAATCGGCTTTCTAAGCAACCTCTATGCTCATGCGGCATTTCAGTCATGGAGAAAGTGGGTTTTTATTTATACCCTCGCCAGGGACAATTCCACTTTGGGATAAAAAGAAAAACACAGAAAAGGGGCAGAAGCAAAAAATGACCTGGCTGAGAATTCAACAAATATACATATGTACAGAAAAATCTGCTTCACGCCTATTCCCTACCAGGGTGGCTACGTGGACCAGAAGCCTGCTCCATGTATAATAGTAAATATTACTATTTGATGTAGAGGGGAGCACAGGGAAAGTCCTTCCCTGCAACATGTATAACATATATGCTTCAGGTGAAAATTCTGTGGACAATATTCCAAAATTGGTGCCAATTTACCTGAGCCATTATAGTCTATGGAGTTGTTTCCATCAACTTTGGAATATTTCCCTGTATCTTTATTAGGATTGGTAACCTTGGATTCCTTTCTGATTTACCTGCAGCAGATTGATTCTACATACCGCAGGGTTGCATTCTTCATGCACTGGCCTCAGCATGAATAAATGATATGTGTCAGGGAAAGCCTGGCTGATCTGGTAATCCATATTTTTATGTTTCTCTCACGGGTCATTTCCATCTATGTAAAGTCACTGAAGATTATAGCAATTCTCTTCTACACAATGTGTCAATGTGGTATTCTGACCCCTGAGCTGTGTTTTAGAGCAACTGCCTGACAGCTGACGAGTGACTCAAATCAAGTCATACTTTGCTCTGATCCTACCAACAGGTTTAAAGGACAACTGGGCCCTATTCCCATTACAATCACAGGTCATGTGGTGTGATCTGCTAATATACCTACGTCCATGGGCGTCCACAGAAATTTTTCGGGGGGGGGGGCAAAATTATAATGGCATCCATATTCTGCCGTTTTGACAATGTCATGAAGGGGACAGTTCTAAAATAAAGCGTAGTAATACAGAGGCTGCGAAACATGATGCAAGTCTAATAGAAGACTGGAAGAAGACTGTTCCATGTAATAGAAACATAGAAAATGTCTGCAGATAAGAACCTTTCGGCCCATCTAGTCTGCCCAATTACATGGATACTTTACCTGGATTTATCTTTTGTTTAGGATAGCCTTATGCCTATCCCATGCCTGCTTAAATTCAATCACTGTTTTGGCCTCTACCACTTCTACTGGAAGACTGTTCCATGTAATAGAAACATCGAAAAATGAAGAATATCGGTGTAAGTGTCTGATCTGAGCGTTGCATTTTCTAGTCTGTTAATGCCATTCAATGCATCACACTAGTCACACACCCAGGATCAAGGTACTAAAGGGAGGGTCTGTAACTGGTGTTACCACAATGCTACCACAATGCTCAGCAGTAATACGGCACTGTCTCCACTTGGGATGCATCTGCCATGCTGCAGCTGCAAACTCAGGTGAGGTGACACTACTGCAGGTGAGTTACTGGAGTGCAGTAAGATCCTGCCTGGTGGTGTCATCTGCAGGGTGTCACCCGGGTCCATCCTGCACCCACTTTCCCTCGACCTGTTCACTGCAGACGCCTGCAGATAAGAGCTGGAGCAATACTCACAGTTCGCTTGTTCCATCATTGCGCAATGCACTAAAATGTTGAATTCTGTGCTGCGGATCACTCTCTCTGTCCTCAGCGAAGGCAGCTCTAGACCGGTCAGGATGAGGCGAAACTGAAATTCGTGGCCATAGGGCTAGAGATGAGACTTTTACCAAGCGTTTTAGATGACGTTACAAACCTATCAGGACCTTTTTTTCCTCCCCTTAAAAAGACACCCGCACACCCTGAATATATGGAGGAACCCCTAAAAAGACAAGCACACCCTGAATATATGGAGGAACCCCTAAAAAGACAAGCACACCCTGAACATATGGAGGAACCCCTAAAATGACAAGCACACCCTGAATATATGGAGGAACCCCTAAAAAGACAAGCACTCCCTGAACATATGGAGGAACCCCTAAAAAGACAAGCACACCCTGAACATATGGAGGAACCCCTAAAATGACAAGCACACCCTGAATATATGGAGGAACCCCTACAAAGACAAGCACACCCTGAACATATGGAGGAACCCCTAAAAAGACAAGCACACCCTGAACATATGGAGGAACCCCTAAAAATCCAAGCACACCCTGAATATATGGAGGAACCCCTAAAAATCCAAGCACACCCTGAATATATGGAGGAACCCCTAAAGAGACACAAGCACACCCTGTATATATGGAGGAGCCCTTAAAAAGACACAAGCACACCCTGAATATATGGAGGAACCCCTAAAAAGACACCAGCACACCCAGAATATATGGAGTAACCCCTAAAAATACACCCGCACATCCTGAATATATGGAGTAACCCCTAAAAATACACCCACACACCCTGAATATATGGAGGAGCCCCTAAAAATACACCCACACACCCTGAATATATGAAAGAGCTCCTATAAAAGACACCCACACACCCTGAATATATGGAGAAGCCCCTAAAAAGACACCCGCACACCCTGAATATATGTAGGCACCCTTCAAAAAAGAAAATTCTTGTACTGTCCCTAATTCTAGAATTAATCCAAACTCTAAAATTATCCCTAAGGGTAACCCTAGCACTAGATATAACTCCAAGATTAACCCCTAATGTTAAAACTAATCCATAGTCAAATACACCCACCCATCACCTTCCCCCCCCCAAAAAAACAAAAATACAATAGCTTTATGTTTAAAAAAAATCTTTATTCATTCTCACCATACACTGATCCAGGAGAGCTTCTCTGTCTCTGTCTCTCCTTGTTCCCAGCCAGCACCACATGCTGCAGTCACGTGACACCCTGCAGCCAGTCACGTAGTGGGAGAGGAGACAGGGAGGAGCCTGCAGCAAACCATCCTGTTTCCAGCAATGAAAAGTGCTGCGGGCTGTGCTGTGAGTGATGGGCAGTTCCAGGGGGGGGGGGCATGTGCCCCCCTTGCCCCATCCTGCGGACGCCCATGCCTACGTGTTAAGACAAAGTTAAGGATATGTATATTTAGTTGCTTAATTATACGTGACCTTGGAAATGACCTTCTAGTCGAGAGGATAGATATATTAATCATTTTCACCTGCACACTGAGGAATCCTGTGATATCTCATGTGCAAGCTATGCTTTCGCCATTTACCTACTTCAGCATATGAGGTATACATACTGCAGGGCAGCATCTTCCCTCTGCGCTCCGATACAGCAATCCTATTGTAATGGTTAAGCGGCAGGGGTCAAGTCCTGGGAAAGAAGTGAGGGAACTTATCCAAGTTATCGACTGCCGCCACCACCTGAAAAAAAAAGTATATATACAGGGTGTCCATAAAGTCTCTTTACAATTTCAAAACTTTATTACAAAAGGCAAATGAAAAGACAGATAAGAGAAAATTATTACAAAATGAGACGTATATATTTAAGTTTTTTTGCCTCATTTAATACACCTCTATATGGGCACCATTAGTTGCGCGAAGCAGTCAGCTTTCTGTTAACATGCTTGGATACAGCACTCTGTGAACAGCCAGCTTCTGTGGCAATGAATGGTTGTGGCTTACCCTCCTTGTGAAGGGGGTCAATGATTGTCTTCTGGACAACTATAGGGCAGTCCCGGCATTTACCCTGTGGGCTTAGCTGCTAGGCAACGACTATGAATCCTCACCTGCCTCCTGCCTGCCATGTACCTCTGACCTCCGCCTACCTTCTGCAGGCTGCGTATGGGTTGAGATGTCCTCCAACATGCTGCCTGCCTGCCCCACCCCCTATTTAACCGCGCCATGCTTACTGCTGCATCCCCCCCCCCCCCACAGAGATTAAGGACACAGCAAGGATTGGTACAAGAGACAGGGTAGGGGTAAAGGAGCATTGTAAAGTAAAAGAGCAAGTGATTAAAGTTAAAATACAAGGAGAGTAAAAGCGCAAGGGGTAAAGGAGTGGGTAGTGTAGATGAGCAGGATTAGGGGATGGTAATGAAGCAAGGGAAGAGTAAAGGAGCGGAAGGGTTAAGAGTGGTAGGGTGATGGGTAGGGTGTCGGGGTGGGGTAATGCAGGGCGTAAAAATGAGTGTGGATTGTAAAGGAGCAGGGGATAAAGGAGCAGAGTTGTAAGGAGCAAAGGGGTGGGAGTGGGAGAAGAGCAAGATAAAGTAAAGGTGCAGGGGTGAGAGGGGTGAAAAGGAGTGAGGGAGTATATGAGCAGGACGTAATGCATGGAGAGAAAGTATTCAAGGACACAGGTGACAGAATGAAAGTTTAGGCTGGGGTCAGTCAGATGAGCGCACTATGTGCGCCCGTACTGATGTGCCTCCCGGCATCCGTCGCAGCGTAGTGACGCTTCGATGGGACCGGCCACACGCTGTAGTGCATGCACAAATTGCGTGCGTTACAGCAGACATGCTGCGGACGTTCTGAAAGCCTCCCTGTTGAAGCACTAAGACTCACATTCAATGGGGCTGCAAATCGCGATCCTCCATAGGAGGATAGAGCCTTGCAGCGCTGAGCGCACTACCTGCGCTCAACGAGGTGGCCAGACAGGCGTCAGAGTGGAAGGAATGTCCACTCTCACGGACATTCCTTCGGCTCTGCAAAACGCTCATCTGACCCCGGCCTAAGTGGAAGGCATGGGGCAAAATGGAGCTGACGTTAGGTCTGTGGGGTGAGTGTGGTAACGGGGTAGAACGTAGGGAACATGTGAGCACAGTTGGCATATATAGCTACATGTGCGTTTATAAATAGTTGTCTAAGCGTGTGTATATTTCTCTTATGATGAATAAGTAAAGGCCTGCTGTACTTGTAAATGCCTGGGCATTCTTATTGATCGGTCCGGTCTCGTATACACAGCATTTTTTGTTGTTTTAAATGCACTGGATATATTTAGTGATATGTTTTGATTAGTTAGTCTTTACTGTTTTTAAGCACCTTATAGTATTTACTATAACACTTATATTCATTCATTTCACCTTTCCTCCCAGAGCAATCAGACACTCTTTTTTCCAGAGTTTTCTAACTTGTTTTGTTTCTTAAGTAGCTCAGGAAAACGAGGAGTGAGATGGCACCTAGGCCGCAAGCAAAATCCGTTCCGGAGCTGCTAATGAAATGTGTTACTGAACATTGACAGGTAGAGGGGAAAAAAGAAAAACAAGCCAAATGTTACTCGAATAAAGTATCTATGTGCCGTATTGCAGGAGTGACAATATAAAAAAGCAGGTAAATTAAAGTCATCAAAATGCTATTGCTATGCTAATAGATTACCGTGACCACAGCTGATTATGAGCACACCTGTGCGCACTTGTGTTGATAACATTTTTAACAAAACATTTATTTGAAATACGGGATACAAAGCTAACAATTACATATAGGGTAAAATAGAAAACCTGCAAAGAGATTGATATTCTGAGAAAGTGGGATATGTGCGAGAGAAAAAAAAATAAAAATAATGTACATATGCTCATTTCTTTTTTCACGTATTCTTTTATTCTTTACAGAAAAATTGAATGAAAGATTCTGAACTCTAGATGGTGTCCTTTATCTTACACAGTGGCACACGGGGTCTGCATTATCAGCATACAGGCAGAGTGGCCTCTGTGTCAAATACAGTAAGTGTGATACAGATAAATAATAACAATGGTCAGATCTCCTGCTTATGGGTGTTTGTAGTGATCATACTGAGATTATTAGCAATGCAGGTTACAAACAATATCAATAGAATATAAAACTAATATCTGTATGAGCTGCATAATGTATTTGAAAATTACAGTAACACAGGGGTCAAGTCCTGGGAAAAAAAGTGAGGGAACTCACCCACGAATTCCACAACCCCCATTACCTTAAGAAAATATATATATATATCACGAGTATAGCCGGACGAGCCGGTGATATCCATTTTTATTGGTTAACTTTACATTTAAAAGACAAACTTTCAAGAGTGTAAACTGGACACTATACTGATCAGTGAAAGGTATCACTACGTACAGGTATACTCGTGATTTTGGCAACTGGACTAACGCATTATATATATATATATCTCCAGGCACAGACCCCCAGAATAATATACACAGCACTGAGCCCCCAGAATAACATACAACAGCACTGAGCCCCCAGAATAACATACACAGCACTGAGCCCCCAGAATAACATACACAGCGCTGAGCCCCCAGAATAATATACACAGCGCTGAGCCCCCAGAATAACATACACATCACTGAGCCCCCAGAATAATATACACAGTGCTGAACCCCCAGAATAATATACACAGCACTGAGCCTCCAGAATAATATACACAGCACTGAGCCTCCAGAATAATATACACAGCACTGAGCCTCCAGTATAATATACACAGCACTGAGCCCCAACAATAACATAATAACATGCACAGCACAGAGCCCCCATAATAATATACACAGCGCTCAGCCCCCAGAATAATATACACAGCACTGAGCCCCCAGAATAACATACACAGCGCTGAGCCCCCAGAATAACATACACAGCGCTGAGCCCCCAGAATAATATACACAGCACTGAGCCTCCAGTATAATATACACAGCACTGAGCCCCAACAATAACATAATAACATGCACAGCACAGAGCCCCCATAATAATATACACAGCACTGAACCCCAAGAATAATATGCACAGCACTGAACCCCAAGAATAATATGCACAGCACTGGTTATATGGATATATTTTCCCCAGTTCACATGGATATAATTGCCCCCCAGCTCTCATGGATATAAATGCCCCAGGTCTCATGGATAATGCCCCCAACTCTCATGGATAATGCCCCCTGGTCTCATGGATACTGCCCCTGGTCTCATGGATATGCCCCTGGTCTCATGGATATGCCCCTGGTCTCATGGATAATGCCCCTGGTCTCATGGATACTGCCCCCTGGTCTCATGGATATGCCCCTGGTCTCATGGATATGCCCCTGGTCTCATGGATAATGCCCCCTGGTCTCATGGATAATGCCCCCTGGTCTCATGGATATGCCCCTGGTCTCATGGATATGCCCCTGGTCTCATGGATATGCCCCTGGTCTCATGGATACTGCCCCTGGTCTCATGGATAATGCCCCCAGGTCTCATGGATAATGCCCCCAACTCTCATGGATACTGCCCCCTGGTCTCATGGATAATGCCCCCAGGTCTCATGGATAATGCCCCCAACTCTCATGGATAATGCCCCAACTCTCATGGATAATGCCCCCTGGTCTCATGGATATGCCCCTGGTCTCATGGATATGCCCCTGGTCTCATGGATACTGCCCCTGGTCTCATGGATAATGCCCCCAGGTCTCATGGATAATGCCCCAACTCTCATGGATAATGCCCCAACTCTCATGGATAATGCCCCCTGGTCTCATGGATATGCCCCTGGTCTCATGGATATGCCCCTGGTCTCATGGATACTGCCCCTGGTCTCATGGATACTGCCCCTGGTCTCATGGATATGCCCCCCAGGTCTCATGGATAATGCCCCTGGTCTCATGGATATGCCCCTGGTCTCATGGATATGCCCCTGGTCTCATGGATATGCCCCTGGTCTCATGGATATGCCCCTGGTCTCATGGATATGCCCCTGGTCTCATGGATATGCCCCTGGTCTCATGGATATGCCCCTGGTCTCATGGATACTGCCCCTGGTCTCATGGATATGCCCCTGGTCTCATGGATATGCCCCTGGTCTCATGGATACTGCCCCTGGTCTCATGGATAGTGCCCCTGGTCTCATGGATATGCCCCTGGTCTCATGGATATGCCCCCCAGGTCTCATGGATACTGCCCCCTGGTCTCATGGATACTGCCCCCTGGTCTCATGGATATGCCCCTGGTCTCATGGATATGCCCCTGGTCTCATGGATATGCCCCTGGTCTCATGGATAGTGCCCCTGGTCTCATGGATAATGCCCCCAACCCAACTTACCACTGCTGCTGCTGCTGCTGCCGCCGCCGCACACTGCCGGCGGCCACGTGTTTCCTGCTCAGCGGCCGCTGACAGGAAGTGCAGCCGCTCGCCTGGGATCTAGGAAACAGCCAGGCGAGCGGCTCCACTTCCGGTCACCGGCCGCTAGAATAGGAAGCACGCGGCCGCCGCCAATGTGCGGCGGCCGCCTGTTAAGCGTTCGGGCTCGGGCCACAGCGGGAACGCTGCGTTCCCGGCAGCGTTCCCGCTGTCGGAGAAGTGCGGGAACGCCGTTCCCGCGCGTTCCCGCTCGACTCGAGCCCTGCAGTAACACCTTGTATCTGTAATATACATACAGGGATTTTCACACATTCTAACCCCCTGAATCTTATCCCTGTACAGCAGTGAGTGACCTCAGAGCTCTCCCTGTAATCAGCCCTCGCTCTGACCGCTCTATTGCAACAGCATAGTGTTGACATTTTTGTTACAGTGAGGTTTATGGCTGCTATTTGCAGCTTGTTTTATCTCTATCCAGAGTGGCTAGAAAGAGATAAGACAATGCATTTCATTTCACTACAGGGGGTATATTAATTCTCCTTTTAAAGGTGTGAAAATAGTTTTTTGATATGCTAATGTTTTCAATTTATTACAATGCAAAATCGAGTTAGCTCGATTTTGGGAGTGGAAGGGTTAAAGGGACCACGTATCTAGGCTTGTTGCTGCCCTAGGCACTCCAAATTTTGCTGCCTTCCCACCCGATATCATATAAATATGAAAATTTCATGTTTTTGTGAACATAAAGACAAATTTTTATGACTCGACAGGGCTTTAAATGTCAAAAAAATAATATTTAGAACTAAAGCAAAGAAACTTATTTACACCAAGTGATATTAAACATATATCATTTCTGTAGCACATTGCTGGCATTTTTATTGATTTTGAAGCTCTGCTACACGTCGACACACCTTAACCATTTCACTACCTAGTGGTTTTCCAAAAAAACGCATCCAGGATCCAATAGTTTTTTGGAAAATCATTTTCATTTATTTATACAGTAAGAAATGTTTAGGAGTCTTCCCGATATATTCCTTACTGTAATAACCTATTTGGAAAGCAGATGTTGCCATCTGCTGATCAAAAGGAGTTACTGCAGTTCTGGGCTGTGTGCAGGATCGGCCGGGTGGATGTCAGTTAGAGCTATCCTCCAGCTGGTTTTAAAAAGTGTTCTCGGGAATCATACCCACGGTGCTAAAACTTTAGGGGCATGTTCTGGAGTCCAAAGGCAAACAAAATTCTTCTTTTTCAACAAATGAATTCCATGTACAATGATACAGCATAGCTCCAGATTGTGTTAACATAATCTCAGGCTGCAGTGTCTGATGCTAATCATGTAAGCATGATCACAGGAGTGAAGGGGCTAAATACAATTGACCTCTAAAAGAAGAGACATTAGGAAATAAATGCTGTCCCCCCTCCAATCTGCTGCCACAGGTACAGGGCTAGTTGACCTAATCAAGAACACATCCCTGCTGATGGACCCCAATGGCTTGTAATGGTACTTGACAATGGCTTAGCTGGTTTCAAGGTTGAATCAACATTATGCTGACTACAAAACAGTCATGGATAAACTACGACACTCCTGGCTCATGGATGTCTTGACTGGTTGCTCACTGTGGGAAGTGTAGCACATAACTACTATAGTTCCAAAAGTTACCCATCATAATATAGTGTAAATACAACTGGAGCCCAAGACAGATTGGGCTCTATTAACTGCTTCGCGCAAAAGCACACGCGCAATTTTTTTTGCATGCAGCGTTAGACGTTAACGCGCGTAAATTAACGCTGGTATCACAATCCGAGTGCATTTTTCATCCGTCAAAAAATAACGCGCGGAAAAAAGACACGCAAAAACACGCGCACATTAACGCTGCACGCAGAAAGCGGTGGGCAGACTGTTTTTTTCACGCGATTCAGCCAATCTGAATTAAGAGCCACAATTGTCTCCCGTTAAGTTTTTGCGCCTGTCAAAATCAATCTGAGTATATATGCTGCAGCAATAATAAAAACACACACAACCTCTCAATTTTATTGTTTGGGTATGTGTAGAATGTGTAACTATACTGTGCTGTATTTTTTTTTCAGGCTGGTGTATTTGGGTTCCGCCAGGACGTTCAGATTTGCCATTAACACCAGCTTTTCAAAGACGTTAAAATTATGCGCGCAAACGTTGTCCGTTAAAATTTGCGCATAGATTATAATACCATCTGCGTACCAGCGCACGAACGCATTTGCGCTCATGATGTTAAGTATGGGATGCGCGCACAAACTTGCGCTCATGCAGGGTCACTCACGTTAGACGTTAACGCGCATTTTGTGCACAAACGTCGTAATACGACGTTCAGCGTGAAGGGTTTTGCCCCTCGCGTTAATATGTTTTTGCGCACGCGCAAAATTGTGCGCGAAGAGTGTAATAGAGCCCATTGACTTTGAGACCTAAAAACAAATTGTTTATGTTTTGGCATGCGTGTAAATATCATTTACGTGGAATAAGACACAAAGAATATCAATGCAGTTTGCTGTACTGTGAGATACATAACAAATACAATTTCTAATTTTATGCATTCTAAGTTTTTATTCCTTCAACCCCTCCTTTTGCTCGGATGAAAAGTTTTTTAAAAAATTTGATTCTTCCAGCATAATGCAGTCATTCAAACATCGAAATTATTTATAATGTATTTTACCAGGAAGGATACATTGAGATTTCTCTCATTTACAAAGTATATCCTGGGTTCAAGAACATCTAAAACTATGAACATTGAGACATCACTTTTAATAGGGATTTCGATGGAAAAACAAAACAGACCATGTGATTTATAATCCTTAATACCATGAAAACCATAGAAAAAGATGCGTGGACTGCTTTTTCCGACCTGATTACTGACTTTCTTGGCAACTTCAGAGCCGAGAATTATGACCTTTTAGTTCAAAATATGTTGATTGCTTTTCGAAGACTGGGAGAAAACATGAGTGTTACGTTGCATTTTCTTCACAGCTACCTCAACTACTTCCCTTCAAATCTTGGAGCTATGAGTGAAGAACAAGGAGAACATCAACACATCAAGACCATGGAACGTAGATATCAAGGCAGATGGAACTCAGACATGATGGCAGATTACTGCTGGTGTTTACAGCGTGACAACTGTCATCATAACTATACCAGAGCATCCAAAAAGAGAAGATTCCTTCCTCAAAATTAAAATTTAAACAACTAGCTATTGCTCTTATTGCTCTCTTGGTTAGATGACATAGTCGTTTTTTGCTTGAATCAAATATATTACGTGTTATCGCTTCCTCGGAATTTCTTTTTATCCCTGATATTTGAGTTTAACACCTTTAATAAAGCATTACTTATTTGTGAAAAAATTTGACCCATTGCATATTTTTTGACTTCATATCTGGAATCAGTACCTTTCATTTGGGTAAAATCAGCAAAAATACTTAGGTCAGCAGAATTTCTTTTTTCAAATGTAGACCTGTGTTATGGGTATTTGTCTATTTGTATTCCTGAAACTCATAAAAAATAACAAAAAATAGCAATTTCCGTACATGAATATAACGGCTGAATACCATGTTGTACAGTATCTCTGCATTTTAGATATTTTAGTCTTCTTAGGAAGACTGTAACGCAGGTCTATTCAAACTAAGGTGAAAATTGGCAGGAGAAGTGCAAATTGTAGGTCAAAATAGTCAAACCAGAAAAATTCTCCCATTTATCTCACTTTCCAAATCGGCTATTTGGTCTAGGTTGTTCTCTTCTCCTGACAGTTCTCCTGAGTTTCACCTTTCTTTGAATTGACCTGAGTACTTTATTAAACCAAGAAGGTGCCTCCCCTGACTGTTGTAACAGAGCGATAAAGTTTTGTCTGTTGAATGAATCCTTCTTTATAGTGAGGAAGGAGAGGGTAGACATGCATTTCGTTTTTCCTCAGGTTTCATTCACAGAGTTTAGCAGTGGTTTAGCTGGTATATAGTTTGTTCTGTGTAGATATTTTGGGAGTAGAAGGAGTTACAAGTGTATTTTGTAGTTAAAAAATGGCATTTCCACTTCTGGTGTATGGGCGACTCACCACTGAAATGACACCTCAGGCTTTGAGGCTTGAAATGACATGCTCTGTTGTAATAGCGATTGTCATTTTTGGAATAGTATCCCGCGAAAGAAACTAGAATCAGTTCTGCTAGAAAGCCCCAATGTTATCAAAGTAAATTTGGTGCAATAAAGCAGGGCTCCGCAACCTTGCCCCTCCAGATGAATTGGAACTACATCTCCCATGATACTCAGCCACTCAGTAATTTGGTGGACAGTCATCATAGGAAGTGTAGTTCCAAAGCATGTGAATGGCTAAGGTAGTTGACGTTGCATTAAAGCAAGGAGAGCTGCCTGCACTATACTTTAGGGACATTTTTTTTCTAAATAAAGGTGGGGGTGATAATTGACAGGAGGTACTCATTTATGGGAAATAATTTGATGCCGTGAATTATATAAATTACATAAAATCTACTTGAAATGGTCTGAAGTTAGGCCCAGATCACAGACATCCAGCCTGTCCTGGAAGGATCTTAGAGGAGCCAAATTTCACATATGTCACGTACTAAGCGATTCCAGAATCTGTCATAATTCAGTGGAATGAATGGACATCTCATGTAAAGTCATAACAAGGATATTGCACAATATTGGCTCAAGAGGAGATGAGAACGCTTCCTTTCAGCAGGTCATACAGAAACGGAATTTGGAGTTGAAGGGTTATCTAAGCAAACTATTAATTATTGTGATTATTGGTATTTTGATTATTATTTAATGTTCTTTTAATTCCTTCATTGGTGTTTATATTTTTTTATTATTTTTTTATTAAAGTGACCAAGAAAAGCCATTTTTTAACTTACTATCTTATGGAAATGTACCGGTTCTAGGAGCTGTAAGATTTATTAAAGCAATCTAACTGGGCTAAATATAAATAAACTGGGGTAAATATTCGTTTTTTTAGTTTTGCTCTTTTAAGTTTTCTATGGTTTTGTTTTATATGTCTATTTCCTCTAAAATAGAAAGTTTAAAGTTTATTTACAAAATATTGCAACTAAAAAGAAATAAAACAGCAATAATGACGTTTATTCTAACTGTATGGAAATATTATTAATTAAACTTGGCTGTGGGAACAGCTTTTTACGGTTTTCCACTGAATGTTATATACAGGGTTATTCAGAGAGAAATGAAAAGCAGGAGAATGGCTGGAGAATGGAAAACTCTAGGTCAAAACAGCCAATTTGGAAAGTGAGATGAATGGGAGAATTTTTATGGTTTGGTTATTTTGACCTAGAATTTTCCATTCTCCAGTCATTCTCCTGCTTTTCACCTCTCTCTGAATAACCCTGTTAGTATCTGAAGCACACCAAAATAAGTATGAAATGTTTTTTAAATTCAAAAATGAAATAAAAAACAGTTCATAATATTCAATGTAAATGTTTCAATACATTATAAATACACATATACATACAGTATATTGTACTTTGGATATTTATTCTCACACATTGAATATGTGGTTGATGGGGGGGGGGACAAAGTTTCCAGATTGACTCCAAAACTCTGTTATTCTTTAGTTTGTTTGTTGGGGTTTTTTTTACACCAGTTGTTAAATGTCCTTCTAACAGAAATTAATTATTCTTCATGTTACAATATAGGTTAAATCCAGTGTTTGGTGATTTGTTTAAAAGTATTTTTATTACTTTTTTTGTCTGCATTTGTGTCAAATGTAGTCCAGCGAATAATAAAGGGTATTTATACCACTGAGGTGAGAAAACATTAGTTTAATATTTACTATTTTGATATTAAAGGAAAAAGGAATGTGAGATGGCCTAACCTTTAAGTTTTGTTTCCTAAATAGTTGCTTACTTTTTAACATTTGAAATATGTCTTAGTTCTATCCAGTGTTTTTTATGTGTTTTTACATGAGCACTTTTTGTTAATTTGAAGTTACATCACAAACTGACTATGGTGGGATTTGTTGAGATCTGGCAATTGCAATTAATTAATTAATTTATTTATTTATAAAGTATTTTACCAGGAAGGATACATTGAGATTTCTCTCCTTTTCAAGTATGTCCTGAGTTCAAGAACATTGAAATGTTACAGTTACAGAAAACCAAAATAGTAAAATGCAAGATATTAACACAAAACAAATATACAGATTAACAGAAAATAAATATGTAGGAAATAAAGTCATTATGTTACATGTTTCCTTATTGAGGTATGTTAACAGGGAGCTCTTAAGTGACTTTAGACTATACTAAACGAATATACAAAGATAGACGTAAAATGTACAATTACTTTGCCCGTTTACACTGATTAACCCTTACAGTGTATGCATTATCTCTCCCTCTGCCCTCCAGAAACTCTTCATTAACACCAGTTCAACAGTTTACAAATACAGGGCATTTAATCATTTAGAAGCCATTCATTTATTGCCCAGTGAGGGGATAGATGGGTCTGGAGTGTTAAACCTCAGGCTGGGGTCAGACGAGCGTAGTGTTCACGTCCGTGATTGCGCCTAAAAGTACGTCCGTGATAGCATGACAGAAAGCCCAATGGAGCCCGACACACGAAGTACGTCCGCACTGAACTGCGGACGCACAACGGCCGCGACCCCCGGACGCAAGGCAGGCAAGAACGTACAACCCCTAGAACGGCCGCACAAAGTGCGCTGCGTCTGCAACGTCCGCATAGCTTTGTGTGTGAGTGATGGAACGTGGTCAGACGGTTATACGTCCAATATATTTCAGGGACAAAATGGTTTTGCTTTTTAATTTATTTTCTCTCCTACATCCGTCAAAATATACGTCAGTGAATTAAAGGACTGTGTGGCCACTACTGCGTCTTCCGTACTGACATACGTCCGTGTGCACGGACGTACAGTCCGTAGAAATCACGCTCGTCTGACCCTAGCCTCAGTCTCTGTAAAACCTCTTGGAGAGAATTTTGCTTTATATCTGGCAGTGAATGGGTTAAATCATGTATCCCTTTGCATGGCACAGAATGGCAGATTGAGATGAGGGAGATCTGTGAATAGAGCAGTGCCCCCTCCTGATAATTGCCCTGTTATTTTCCAGTTCCTGTTACATTGTGTCAGTTCTGTATTTCCCACCTGGGGGGGATTAACCTCAATCTCTCTGACATACCTGTAATTCCTCCCTGTCATGCCAGTGCTGGGATTAAGCCCTCGCCTTCATCAAGGTAAATGATCTGACTCAGTAAGTATACAATCCATGCAGCTGCTTCCTGCAAGCCCCTAGTAAACAGCCTTATCTATTTACTACAAGAATAATACAGCTATTAGATATAGCATCCTCTGCTCTAAAAATCCCAAACACAGAAAACATCAGGACCTACTCACTACAAAACAGGTGCACATTAAAAAATCGTATATTTATTGTGAGATCAAAGTGTCTATGTGAAAGTTATTAAATAAAAAGCAAGGACCCATGCTGCTACTGACACCCACAGCCCCATACAAGACATTTAGCTCCCTGTGATGGATCACACGGTCTCTGTGACCTTAGGGTATCCACTTGCTAAACATGTCTTTGTACCAGTTTAGGTGGTGGCATGCCAGGCAATGCTCAAGATACCAACAGAGGTACCCTCCCTCACTATCCCTACTTTATGTCTGACTTACTATGAGGTTTGTTTTACCTGGTAAAATGGCATAATTGATGTGCCATACCAGCTTTACCAACTAATTTGCCATGCATGTTTACCAGTTTATGTTTGGACTATTAACCCTGTGTTGTAGCATGGCTGGTTGCCAGGTGCGAAGGTTACCCTGTGTTGTGGCATGGCTTTTTGCCAGGTGTGAAGGTTACCCTGTGTTGTGGCATGGCTTTTTGCCAGGTGTGAAGGTTACCCTGTGTTGTGGCATGGCTTTTTGCCAGGTGTGAAGGTTACCCTGTGTTGTGGCATGGCTTTTTGCCAGGTGTGAAGGTTACCCTGTGTTGTGGCATGGCTTTTTGCCAGGTGTGAAGGTTACCCTGTGCTGTGGCATGGCTTTTTCCCAGGTGTGAAGGTTACCCTGTGTTGTGGGCTTGGCATGGCTGTTTGCCAGATGAAATGGTATACCTTTTAACCCTTTGAGTTTGTTGTGACATGCTTGTTTGCCAGTTGAATTGGTATGCCTGTCTTGTGATATGTTGTTTAACATGTGAAATGGTATGAGGAAACAGACTAAAAATAGTTAGTGCCCGAAAATACTATATTTAACTTAAGTAAGTGAAGTGTATGTAAACATGCTATAATGACTGAATGCTGCTGGAGGAGGCAAGCAATTACTCCTATGCAATATTGCAATATAGACAGTTTATAAACATGAAGTTACTCCTTCAGGCGCAATAAATATGTTTAAAATAATTAAAGACAAATAATTATATGGCGCAATAGTGAAATAAAAGTGAAGTGCTTAAAAATATACAGTAAAAAAGGCAATATTTATATTTCACATAGAATTTGTATAAGTTGATCTCACTCTCTTAAAAATAAGCAAAGATTCTGTACTTAAAATCTTTAATAATAATTTATTAAAATTAAAAAATAAAAATAAAAAATAAAAAATAAGCAAAGAGAATAAAAATGTCATAGTGCAGCATTGCGTATGTCCATAATTAAGAACAAGAGTTTAAGAATTACCACTCACATATTCCAGAGCCTAGGAAAACAGCTCTGTTTTGTCTTGTGTTGACTTTTGGGATTTTCTGTGGTATGAGCGCCTTGATTCCTCAAAATAGAGCGTAAGGAAAACTCATAGGGTAGTATATCCCCATCGGAAAATAGATCATAAAGCAAGCAGGATTAAGGATACTCACCGATGTTGGAGCCTCTCCGTATAGGTAAAAGCAGAGAGGAGTAAATAAAGAGACGCATCAGCAGTTCTATCTGATTGTGAACTTCTGCTATTTTATTTTTGTTTATTTTTTCTTATAATAAATCTCCTTTTTTTTCAATACACATACTCCTGAGTAGTCATTAACACCAAGGCAGGGGAGGTCTCAGTCATAAGGCTGTTAGGCAGACTGTTGAAGACTAAAGAGACACATCACCAAAGCAAAGGGTCAGAAATCACCCTTAGAAGTGTCTAAGGCATTTAATCCAGAGTTGGGTAAAAGGAGAGGCTTCAACATAGGTGAGTGTCCTTAATCCTGCTTGCTTTATGATCTATTTTCTGATGGCCGTTATACTACCCTATGAGTTTTTCTTACTCTCTATTTTGAGGAATCAAGGCAACCATATCACAGAAAATTGTAGTGTCTCCCCAAAGTCAACACAATACAAAGCAGAGCCTGTTTCCTTGGCTCTGGAATATGTGAGTGGAATTTCTTAAGGACTCTTCTTCTTTGCACTTCAATTATGGACATACATAATGCTGCACTATGATTTTTTCATTCTCTTTGTTTTCTTTTTAAGAGACTAGGATCGATTTATACAGATTCTATGTGAAATAGAAGTATTGCCTTTTTTACTGTATATTATTTTTAAGCACTTCAACACTTTTATTTCACTATTGCGCCATATAATTATATGTCTTTAGTGATTGTAAACAGATATATATTTATTGCACTGGAAGGAGTGACTTTATGTGAAATGGTATGCCTGTGTTAATCCTGCGTTGTGACATGGCTGTTTGCCAGTTGAATTGGTATGCCTATTTGCCAGGTGAGATGGTATGCCTGCTAATCCTGTGAGGTGGTGTGGCTGGTTGCCAGGTGAGATGCCTGCTAACCCTGTGAGCTGGTGTGGCTGTTTGCCAGGTGAGATGGTATGCTTGCTAACCCTATGATGCTGTGTGGCTGTTTGCCAGGTGAGATGGTATTATGCCTGCTAACCCTGTGATGCAGTGTGGCTGTTTGCCAGGTGAGATAGTATGCCTGTTAACCACGTGATATGGAATGGCTGTTTGCTAGTTGAGGTGGTATGCCTGCTAATAACCACGTGATATGACATGGCTGTCTGCCAGGTGACATGTCTGCCAATGCTGTGAGGCAGACCAGATTTTACAGTACATTTACACCTCTGATACCATAAACTTTATGGTCTTATGGTTGCAGCTGGACGTATCCTAGGTTAAGCTGGTCTCTGGCACTGCAGGGGTTACTGGATCAGATCATGTTTTATTTTCAGGGTCATGTCTATTCCCTCGATTAGAAGGTGGGGAATCATATGGGTCTTTATTTTGGGGGACACAGAAACACTGAGCATGAATACCCCTATCTCCAGCTTCTGACATACAGGGCAAAGGACTCCAGAACCAGCTGTGCCATCCTCACATAGCAGGAGGATTAGATGGCATTGTTATTAAACATTAGATGGTGAGATGGGCTGAGTCTGACATGACATCTCTATCCTGACTGTCTTCGGTTACATGGAATTTCCTTCACATTCACTTTGGCCTCAGCAGTAAAGGGAGATTATTTATATAGGAAGGGAGCTCTCACTGCTCTCTGTATAGTGTCACTCTGTGTATAATGACTGGAGTAAACCATGGAGCATGAAAAAATGTATCCCTTCTGCATAGGGCAGGGGGCAGGGCTGAGTGCTAGCTCTTGTGGTTACAGAGTTATGTGCTGTAAAAACATACTGCATAACGTTCCCACATCTGCATTACTGAAAAATACTAAGCATTAATCTCAGCTAGTATTGGAAACGAATTTCTCTTTTGCATGAATATATTGAAAGTCTATGCATGTATCTGCTTCTGTTTGTAAACAATACATTTAGCGGGTATATCTACTAAACTGTAAAGTGTCGAGAATTAATGGAGGAACTAGGTATTAACTCTGATATGCTGAGCTGCTTTAATGGAAAGAAAAGAAAAATAAGCAATAGGAAAGAAACAGAGAAGAGCAGGTCCGTGATGAGGGCACTGCCAGGTGATGCAGGAGGGCACTGCCAGATGATGCAGGAGGGCACTGCACATGATACAGGAGGGCACTGCCAGATGATACAGGAGGGCACTGCCAGATGATACAGGAGGGCACTGCCAGGGTCACAGACAGGCCAGCCTCAGGGTGCTTGTTGTGAAAGCTGGATTATTAAACATTGCTTATTCCTCTCTATGCCAGGGCACACATCTGATGGGGATATAAACACATCCAATGGTAATTGGCACAAATTAACATAATTCCAAGGAAGAAACAAAGCAGATTTTGCTGATTTCTCTCTTTTCTGGAGTCTTCTTCTTCAGTCTTCACTTGGTTTCCATGATATACTGTAAATGTTCTATCTTCATATGGACATGTCATTGTACGGGTATTTTAGTACATTACATGTTGTGTTAGAAAATGTATTTTTATTCTCAATAACACAGGGAAATCAGGAATGATATAATACTTGTGGGTTTTCGTTTTCTGATTTTTATGTAACACGTTATGTTTAACTTTATTCTATAGGTGTGTGTCTGTGTGTGTGTTGTGTGTGTGTGTCTGTGTGTGTGTGTGTCTGTGTGTGTCTGTGTGTGTGTGTCTCTGTGTGTGTGTCTGTGTGTGTGTGTGTCTGTGTGTGTTATGTATATATTACAGTAATCATCTAAAACTGACCCTGTGTGCTTATTGCAATATATGAGAATTTTTCGAATAATTTCTGCACTTGGCTATTTTATACTTATATGTGATATTAACCCGGTGCTAGACTATAGATTCTTTCCTTTTCTTTCTTTCTTTCTTCGCTCTCCCTTGTTTCATTCTTTTTTCTTTCCCACTTTCTTTTTTCTTTCATTCTCTCTTTCTTTTTTTCTTTCTTTCTTTCCTCGCTGTCTCTTGTTTCATTCTTTTTTCTTTCCCACTTTCTTTTTTCTTTCTTTCTCTCTTCGCTCTCCCTTGTTTCATTCTTTTTTCTTTCCCTCTTTCTTTTTTCTTTCATTCTCTCTTTCTTTCTTTTTTTCCTCGCTGTCTCTTGTTTCATTCTTTTTTCTTTCCCACTTTCTTTTTTCTTTCTTTCTCTCTTCGCTCTCCCTTGTTTCATTCTTTTTTCTTTCCCTCTTTCTTTTTTCTTTCATTCTCTCTTTCTTTCTTTTTTTCTTTCTTTCTTTCTTCGCTCTCCCTTGTTTCATTCTTTTTTCTTTCCCACTTTCTTTTTTCTTTCTTTCTCTCTTCACTCTCCCTTGTTTCATTCTTTTTTCTTTCCCACTTTCTTTTTTTCTTTCTTTCTTTCCTCGCTCTCTCTTGTTTCATTCTTTTTTCTTTCCCACTTTCTTTTTTCTTTCTTTCTCTCTTCACTCTCCCTTGTTTCATTCTTTTTTCTTTCCCACTTTCTTTTTTCTTTCATTCTCCCTTTCTTTCTCTTTTTCTTTCTTGCTTTCTTTCTCTCCGTCTTTATTTCTCTTTTTCCTCTTTCCTTATTTTCTTTGTCTCCTTCTGGTTTCACTCTGTTTTGTTTCACGCTTTCTTTTTTCCTTCATTCTCCCTTTCTTTCTTTTTTTCTTTCTTTCTTTCTTTTTTCTTTCTTTCCTCGCTCTCTCTTGTTTCATTCTTTTTTCTTTCCCTCTTTCTTTCTTCTTTCTTCTCTTTTTCTTTCTTTCTTTTCTCTTTTTCTTTCTTTCTTTCTTTTTTCTTCTTTCCTCGCTCTCTCTTGTTTCATTCTTTTTTCTTTCCCTCTTTCTTTTTTCTTTCTTGCTTTCTTTCTCTCCGTCTTTATTTTCTTTTTCCTCTTTCCTTTTTCTTTATCTTTTTTTTTTCTCTCTTTCTGGTTCCACTCTTTGTTTCAGCTTTCTTTTTTCTTTCCCTCTCCCTTTCTTTCTATGTCTCTTTTTCTTTCTTGTTTCTTTATCACTGTCTTTCTTTTCTCTTTTCTCTCTCTCGTTTTCTATGTATCTTCTCATGCCTATACACACATTGTTATTGTCTTCTTACAGTTTTATTGCTTTGTGTGTATGTCGGTGCTTTTTATTAGCACCATGCATTCATAGCTCTCTGTATGGATCCACACCTATAAACACATCAGCTCAATACATGTACATTGATGTAGTTTTATCTCACTGTGTTCTACTATCTATTGTTCTAGCATTTGTTAAACCAGTTTGAGTGCCTATTTATTTGTAGATTTTAAGGAGGCCTGTGTGTAGCTGTGTTTGTGTGTTCCCTGTGCGTTTGTGTGTGTTCATTCTGAATGTTGTGCTTCTGTGTATGAAGGATGTGAATATATGGCTTTTACAGTGCTGTCATTTCCATGATTATGGGATAATCTGGCAGGGTGATCCTGTGGTAAAGCAGACCAGATCACTTTAAAATACATTGTTATAACTTGTATTTTGGGATGTAGAGAGATACCTTGTGTCACAGTAAGATTCCTTTGCACACATATTGCTACTATAGGAGACACAACAAAGTTACCACAGGCTGAGACCTTATGTCTGAAGGGCGAGGGCTATTAAGATATCAGAGCAGATGTGCCTCTAACATATGGGCAATGCAGCAGATTTGTGGGTTCATTTCACTTTATTTTTCTAAACAAACCACGAATCGCTGTTTAGTGGACAGAGCCCTAATTCCGCAGAGCGCAGGGGATATCTCTTCTGACTCTCAGACTGGGGCACTTTCGAGTCTTTGTTGCAGAATCAGGGCCTTCGGAGGCTGCAGGTTCATACAGTGCCTGCGGGTCCATGCCATGTGCATATGGCAGAAGGGCTTTATTTACTAAACATTGAGTTCTGATGAGATACCAGCTTGACTGTAACGCCTAGGCCATGTTTAATAAATCAATATGTCACCAGATCAGAACGCTTTTTGTATCCTCAACTTTGAAAATAACCCGTGAATTATGGAACCAGTCTTCAGCTCCCTGTTTAGGCAATAAGCCATGTGTGCCAACTGCTCTGGAACTATGGTAAAACCCCATGAGTTCCCCATGACAGAAGATGGAGAAAAATAACTGCATCCGGTGTATGGTATGTTTACATGTTTTTCCTTTTATTGATTTTATTTTTAATTTTGTTTCTTAGGGGATTTCATTTTGTGGGGGGGGGGGTTATTGTCAAGTATGGATCAATGTTACAGCGTTTAAAGAAAAAGCTGTAAACATTTGATATTAAGTTTTATTTTTAGCTCATCCACTATACAGTATTTTTTTTATTTTTACATAAAAATTAACATTTACTTCATTAGTCATATAAATTTGAATTTAAAATGCGTATATAGTATAATGAGACACTATTCCCTATTTATCTCTTAGATTGTAAACTCACTGGATGTCTGGCTGAGCACTTGGGTAAAGTGCTGCATTATAGCTGGACAGTTATCCTAAGGGCTGGGGTGTCTTATTTATCATGTTTTATTAAATATTCATAATATTTATCATCACTATCCACCTGTTTATCTATATCTATCATCTCTCTCTACTATAGCTATCTATCCATCTAACTATCTGTATCTATCTATCTATCTATCTATCTATGTTTCTATGTCTCTATCTATCTATCCACCTATCTGTATCTATCTATCTATCTATCCATCTATGTATCTATCTATCCACCTATGTATGTATCTATCTATGTATCTATCTATCCACCTATGTATGTATCTATCTATGTATCTATCTATCTATGTATCTATCTATCCACCTATGTATGTATCTATCTATGTATCTATCTATCCACCTATGTATATATCTATCTATGTATCTATCTATCTATGTATCTATCTATCCACCTATGTATCTATCTATCCACCTATGTATCTATCTACCTATCTATCTATCCACCTATCTATCTATCCACCTATCTATCTATTTATCTATCTATTTATCTATCTATCTATGTATCTATCTATCTACCTATGTATCTATCCAACTATGTATGTATCTATCTATGTATCTATCTATCCACCTATGTATATATCTATCTATGTATCTATCTATGTATCTATCTATCCACCTATGTATCTATCTATCCACCTATCTATCTATCTATCTACCTACCTACCTATGTATCTATCCACCTATGTATCTATCTATCCACCTATGTATGTATCTATCTATCTACCTATCTATCTATTTATCTATCCACCTATCTATCTACCTATGTATCTATTTATCTATCTATCCACCTATCTATCTACCTATGTATCTATCTACCTATGTATCTATCTACCTATGTATCTATCTACCTATGTATCTATCTATCCACCTATGTATCTATCTATCTACCTATGTATCTATCTATCCACCTATGTATCTATCGACCTATGTATCTATGTATCTATCCACCTATGTATCTATTCACCTATGTATCTATCTATCCACCTACGTATCTATCCACCTATGTATCTATCCACCTATGTATCTATCCACCTATGTATCTATGTATCTATCCACCTATCTATCTATCTATCTATCTATCTATCCACTCACCTATCTACCTATGTATCTATGTATGTATGTATCTATCTATCCCATATCTATCTATCTATATCTATGTATCTACCTATGTATCTATCTATGTATCTATCTATGTATCTATCTATGTATCTATCTATCTATACCTATGTATCTACCTATGTATCTATCTATCTATGTATCTATCTATCTATACCTATGTATCTACCTATGTATCTATCTATCTATCTATCTATACCTATGTATCTACCTATGTATCTATCTATCTATCTATCTATCTATCTATCTATCTATCTATCTATACCTATGTATCTACCTATGTATCTATCTATGTATCTATCTATCTATCTATCTATCTGTAATGTGTCTGCCTCTCACCTGTCCTGCTGTATTTGCTGAATTCCTTTGTCATGTTACTAAATAAACTAATTATGGAGAAATAGAAAGAGGTGGAATGGACCAATCCTAAATATGTAGTAATTATAGTAAAGTAAAAACAAACATCCAAACAATAGAACTGTAAAGCAATAGTGACAGAAATGTTACAATCTAGTCAGCAGAGAGCATGGTTGTTACAGCAGAAATATATATATATATATACAAGTCTTGACACCCATAAAAAACTGAGAATAATAATTTCGGGATTAAAACCGAAGGGACAGGTCTGGATTGGAGGGGGGAAAAATTCATCATTATGCTGTGAAAAAATAATAATGCTTCCATCATTACCATTTGTACTGTTTATTAACAGTTTTCCTTTTTCCTGTTGGACTCAGTGAATTAATATTAATTTAATACCACTATCATTGGTACTAAATTTTAAAAATTAAAACACATTTTTAGTATTTAATAATTCCAATAATTGGGTTGTTTTGTTTTTTCACTGAATGTTTCACCGGGTTTTCGTTTCTTTCTTTTATTCAGACGAGAAAAACAGCAAAGCTGCAGGATCTGCCCGTGTTCTATGTGAAATCTTATCCTATAAATCTACAGGGTATGTGTTAGTACATAACTAATAATATATATTATTAATATATTCACAGTATTTGGTTTGCACGAGTGAGGCTTTTATTTTTACCTTGCAGAGTTTATTGTCGGATACTTTGTTATGTTTCCTCTGTGTTAATGTGTCAGAAGTTGTTAGTGTGTTGCTGGAGGTCCCTGTCCTCTCCTGTGATGTCCAGCCTGGGCTTGGAGATGAGCAGGGAGCTGGCTGAGCTCTGCCACAAGCTGAAAGTGCAAAGCACCGAGCTCACTGCTGGATGTAGGAGAGGGATTCGTTGGGTGTCACACACTGCTCCTTCTAAGCAATGAAAACACATTTCTCTGTCCTGACTAAGCAAGTCAAGACACATGAGCAACAGGGGAAAGAATGAAAGTGCATCGCTTGGTGTGCTGCATGAAATGCTGTATTTCCAGGAAAACCCCCAAAAAGCATGTTGATGGACCTGAAGAGTTAACCTGAAGATCTTCCAGAGTGTGAGGAGCGATGGGAAGGGGACAGTGTGCTGGACAAGAGGTCCCAGAGCCCTGCTCTGCCCAGAAGATAGGTGTGATCTCCAAGCTGTCAGGTTGGATGTGTTTGTAAGTTGAAGGTGAACCCTTCCCTCCCCAGGCTCCTCTCCCATCCAGGAGGGGGGGGGGCTGCTGACGGAAGCGGAACTTGGCTGAGGTCTAATACAATGAGAGGAGAGGAAGGATCATCACTGGTCTCAGCCTCCTGCAGAGACAGAGGGAGAGGGAGGGAGAGGAACTGCTTTAGAGGAACTCAGACCTGACTTGGAAGTCAAATCAAAGTTTGGTCAAGTCAGCAGAAGCAAGATCTCATCAATTCAGGAGACTACATCCCTGCAGCTGGGGCACTACATCCCTGCAGCTGGGGCACTACATCCCTGCAGCTGGGGCACTACATCCCTGCAGCTGGGGCACTACATCCCTGCAGCTGGGACACTACATCCCTGCAGCTGGGGCACTACATCCCTGCAGCTGGGACACTACATCCCTGCTGCTGGGACACTACATCCCTGGTGGACCATACAGATTCCACGGTATAGACTTTTTTTAAGACCATTCATTGAGAAGCTCAATTCCAAAAGCTCAAGAAAGTTGGCTTCATCCAGGCGCAGCAAGAGGAGCCTGAGACTGGACATCTCACATCTAGAAGGTCTTCAGTTCCAGACCAAAGCCACCTTCAGTAGAGGACCACGTTCATCAGGAGAACCTCATGGACCCCCCTATGCTCCTATGAGAAGTAGCAGTGTGACCCCAGACTATACCATCCCTGGCAGCTGTTTCACCCAGAGCCCTGCCACCATGGCTACTTACCAGGCTCCTGATGAGGCTTTACTGACCCGCAGCAACCCCAGTGGTCCCAAAGAACCGGAGAGGAGCAAGGAGGACCTGAGTCAGGAAAAGGTGCAAGACAAGCCGGACCCGTCACAGAAGCCCCCTTATTCGTACGTGGCCCTGATAGCCATGGCCATCCGGGAGAGCTCAGAGAAGAGGCTGACCCTCTCCGCCATCTACCAGTACATCATCAGCAAGTTCCCCTTCTACGAGAAGAACAAGAAGGGCTGGCAGAACAGCATCCGCCACAACCTCAGCCTCAACGAGTGCTTCATCAAGGTGCCCCGCGAGGGCGGGGGCGAGAGGAAGGGCAACTATTGGACGCTGGACCCCGCCTGCGAGGACATGTTCGAGAAAGGCAACTACAGGAGACGGAGGCGAATGAAGAGGCCCTTCAGGCCGCCCCCTAGCCACTTCCAGGCAGGCAAGAGCCTCTTCAGCAATGACACTTATGGCTACCTGTCCCAGCCCAAGTACCTGCAGTCCACCTTCATGAACAACTCGTGGTCCCTGGGCCAGCCCCATGCCCCCATGTCCTACACGTCCTGCCAGATGGCCGGAGGCAATGTCAGCCCTGTGAACGTCAAAGGACTCTCTGCGTCGCCTTCCTACAGCCCCTACTCCAGGGTCCAAAGCATGGCACTGCCCAGCATGGTCAACTCCTACAACGGCATGGGCCACCACCAGCTTCATGGCCACCACGCGCAGCAACTGAGCCCTGCCAGCCCTGCGCCCCCACCGCCTGGCAGCCCCAACGGGGTGCAGTTTACCTGTGCCAGGCAGCCATCAGAGCTGTCAATGATGCACTGCTCCTACTGGGACCATGAAACCAAGCACAGCGCCCTGCACCCCAGGATAGACCTCTGAGACATAGATACCCCCTGCTACCAACTATTTGGAGGACCCCCAAGAATGGAGCCACCACCTGCCCGGCCAGGAGACATCTCTGAGAAAGAACACATTGCATCTGAGAAGATGACTCCAGGAGGCACCACTCACCATCATCTTCATGATCTCCCCTTAAGTCCAGGATTACTTTTTCCCTTGTTTTTTTTTTTAGACTTGGTTGTCCTAAAGACATTGAGGGGTCTGCTAATACTGACACTCCTGCACCCCCTCCTCGTTTGAGTGAAGTCAGTGTAAGTGTATCCATGTATTCTCAGTGTATATATACATATATCTCACCACACTCTGCTCTGCCACCCTCTACAAGCTCGTGTATCCTCTGCTGTCCTCTGCAACTCCTATGATGCTCAGCCAGCCCAGATTCTGTCTGCTGATGGGTGTCAGGGGGGTTTGTAGAGCACATCGGGGGAATTACAGGCATTCTTTATCCTTGAGCTCGAAAGTGCAGAAAGAATGACCGAAAAGAATCAGATTAAGTATATTCCATGGTGTAATTTGTAGTTTCTATGTATATACTATATACTGTATTTATATAACCAGAAGTATATGCATATTAATCACACATTGGGCTGTGGATTATATGATGAGCCTGTAATAATTCCTCTCAATAATAGCCAGCTATAGTATGTGTTTTACACATAGATCATGGATTTGGGGGATAGGGGGTAGGAAGCATTTCATTTGTAAAAATGCCCCTTTAATCATTGAGCCAATGTGAGCCCCTTGCCAGCCAGAGAGTGGTATCAGATCCCAGCCTGGCACAGTCCCCTGCTGCTGAATGCTGTTTTTCTGGAAGCAGCTGTGAGTGTTAAATTCATGATGTGTATCTGATGACCAGCTCATCCTGTCATTCTGTTTATCCAATCTTCACAACTAGCTGTTGCATTAAATTGATTTGCAGTTGTGACAGTAAAAAGGATTATGTGTTAGTGTGGCTGAGCAGATCCACCTCTCCCTCACAGCAATAATAATGTAAGTAACAAGCCTCCCCTCCATTTGTGTAATCATTTCTCCTCTATGAATGTGGATGAGAAGATGTGACCGTTTTAAGTCAATTTGTGTAATTGTTTTGTACAATGTAACCCAACACTCGTTCCAGTGTGTTGTTGTCTTTTTCTCGCTGCCCCACATTCAGGCAGGAGTCTGACACTAAAAAAATAATGTTTGGGACCAATGCTGTCAGAGCAAGTCAATTAGCACTTTTTTTTTTCTTTTTTTTTAAAGCTTTTTTGTATTTTCTAGTCTTGTAAATTCACAAATAAAATATTCATTTTTTGTTCTTTAAACCACGGCTTGCATCTGTTTGTTTTAGACTCGTGTTTTCGTTTGAATACACCAGCCTAACCCATAAAACATCATGTATGGCAGAATATATGTCATGGTATACTGTCCGATAGACACACAGGCTGTGCTCAGAAGGTACATAAAGTTTAATTATGCCTATAGAAAAATGAAACCTCTTCAACATATCTATCTATTTATCTCTCTCTCTTTATATATATATATATATATGATTATATCATAAATATAGATTCCGCAGACACATTTTATTTAATAAAGTGTTTATTTAATAATATATATGCGCAGGAGTATGATAGTGTTTATGACTATATATATAAGGTGCGTGTGACGTGTATAAATATGTATAATATATATATAATATATATATTATACATATTTATACACATCACACGCACACTATATACACTTTTTTACATATATATATAATATATATATATATGTGTGACATAATAGTTTTTCATTGTTATCACTTTCCGTTTTGTTGCATGTATATTCAAAGATATACATATATATATATATAATTTAGTGGTATCATTTTCAGTTTTTGCACTTATGCTTCATTTATAATATATGTATGCATGTAACTTTAGTATTACATGCATATGCAACGTTTATATATAATTTATATAGTTTATACAATTTATACAGTGTGCATATGTGTATATATATATTTATATATATACATACATACATGTAGATTCTGTGTTAACACTGTGTTGTTCAGTTTTCTTCCATATATCTCACTCCACGTTTTATTCCCTGTTTATATAGCCTATAGTTGCAGATTTTCTGCTTTTTCCAGCTTTCAGAATTCGGTTGATTTATTGATCTGCAGGTCAGCCTCCAGTTTCACACATTACAGTTACAGACATTACAGTTACAGACATTACAGTAACACACATTACAGTAACAGACATTACAGTAACACACATTACAGTAACACACATTACAGTTACAGACATTACAGTTACAGACATTACAGTAACACACATTACAGTTACAGACATTACAGTTACAGACATTACAGTAACAGACATTACAGTAACACACATTACAGTAACACACATTACAGTTACAGACATTACAGTTACAGACATTACAGTAACACACATTACAGTTACAGACATTACAGTTACAGACATTACAGTAACACACATTACAGTAACACACATTACAGTTACAGACATTACAGTAACACACATTACAGTAACACACATTACAGTTACAGACATTACAGTTACAGATATTACAGTAACAGACATTACAGTAACACACATTACAGTTACAGTATTGATTGTGTTTGTTGATTTGATGTATTCGGAGTTTGTGTAGCATTTCCCTTATGCTTTATATTTCACATTTCCATATAGTGCACAACATGCATTTGTTTCAGAAAGCTTTATGCATGTTAATGAAAGGGGTTTAATCAGTCATTTTAGTGAATACTGAGGGAGGACTGAAAGGAAACAGGGAAATATGTGGAGAAGGATCTTTATATTAGCAAATCTGCATTAATCTATAGTCATAGAAAGACAGGCAAAGATAGATTGATATAGAATGATGGACACTAGACAGATATACAGAACGATAATTAAATGACAGCTAAAGACACCTTGATACTCATACAAAGATAACACATGATAAATAAAAAGATAAATAGACGATAGATATAGAAAGACAGTTATAAACTAGATAGCTGACAATCATATATACCGAAATGAATAGACAGTTGCAAATGGATAGATGGCTATATAAGCGGTGTGCACTGGATATATATATTATATATATATATATATCAACTAGATATAAAAAGATAGATCGATATTGATAGATATAAACACCATAAAAATATATATCTTACTATATCTATTTTTATCGTCTAACTACATGATCGATGCTAAAGATAGGCACTGAGATATAGTAAAGATAGTGGTGTATATACTGTGTGTATATATATATAAATAAATAAATATTATTGTAGAAGCCATTTGCACATCACAGCAATTCAAAGAACTGCAACATAGAGCTCCAGTGCTACATTCCCCATATGCAGCAGGGAATTCTGGGTAAGACATGCAAATGACATCTGTCTCACTTATATATTTATACTTACATAGATGATAAAGATAGTTACAGAAGTAGATACAGAAAGATAGATGGAGAGCTTCAATATAAATAGATCTGAAATGCTTTTTGTTTGTGAGCAATAAAACCAATCAAGTCATATTAGTAAATAGATGGTTTGGTTTATCAGCTTAGAGGTGGGAGGTGCTATTCTATGTATCAGGGGTAAAGACAGAGAATATGTCAGGTATCTAGATCTTATTCTGCAGTCTGCCATTCGGTGCATTTCCCATATTTATCTCATTAGCAAGCACTGGGAGATTTCCTGCACATTGCATTTTGGATGTTCATGTTGTTACAATTCTGCTGTTTGTTTCCATGCAGTGTGTTTATACTTGTCCATACAATGTATCAGTGTATTTCCTGCATACCTGCAGAGTGGAGTTAGATTTCCTGCACATCTCTGTATACTGCAATAATATCTTTCCTGCATACCTGCACTGTCAGTGGATGTAAATTGATTTTACAGTGTCCTTTGAACACTATGCCCTGTGTTTATTTTATAGAGACTCACACTGTCGCTTGATGTCTTTCATGTGAACCAGGCCTCTCTCCATGATCACATATGATAAAAATGTATCTTTTGTTGAGCTTGTTAATGAGTTTCCCCTGGTCTATTTACACGATTTACCTCATATTTATGTAATAAATGTTTATGTAATAAATACATGGAGAGTTAGGTATTGATCGCAAAGTGATTTGTTTTGTGTAGGGGTTAGAGTGATACAATTAGATAGATGGACAGTCAAACAGATTATAGAGATTTTCGATAGATAGATATATAGATTGAAAGTCGATTGATCCAGATCAATATTGACACATGTAATACTAACTCTATAAAAAGGCACAGTCTATAACTTTGATAAAAGTCAGTTCTTGCAGGCAGCTTGTCATACCAGTGGAAAGCATTGTGGGCTTTCCTTCCTGCCTCTCTTGGACTGGGGATGTCCTGGGGAAGGGATCTGTCTCAGGGAGCAGGAGCTTGCTCCACGGTGTCCCACTCATTATTTCTTGTTCAGGACAATGTGCACAAATATTAGGAAGTTTGTGATAGAAGATCTTTGAAGTCAGCACTGATTTGATTTAGGAGAAAGCAGAATATTCATAGCATGATATATAGCACCAATAAGTAGAGGGTCTCTCTCTTTTACTTAGTGTTTGGGTCTGTACTTTGCATACCTCCATATATTATTATTATTATCATCATCATTATTATTATCAACATTTGGATCTTCCTGTATGTGTTTAGATGCCCAGCACAGAGTATATGCTTTTGAATGGAGGCGGGACCCCTGTATTGTTTAAATTGTCCCCTCCCTGTCACTCAGTATGAGCATGGGACAGGCAGGATGTGCAGAGAGGTACAAATCATCTTAATGTGACATAGAATAGAGAGGGGCAGCAATCAGGAAACAGCTCATCATTCAGCAGGGCAATTAGTGCTGCTCAATACAATGCCTCCACTCTGCCTATAGAATGAATATATAGTGCATATAATGGATATAGGCTGCCTATACAATTGATATATCGTATATAGGCTGACTGGACACTCCATAAATACTGCATATAGGCTGCCTATAGACTGAATATATAGTGTACATAGGTTTCCTGGACATTCCATATATGCCGTATATAGACTGCCACTGCCTATACAATGAATATGTTATATAGGCTGCCTGTACACTGATCCATATGTACTGGCGACGTATATACTGCATACTGTATATATGATGCTTATACACTGCATACATACTGTATATAGGATGCGTATACGATGCATAATGTATATAGGATACTTATACACTGCATGCTGTATATACTGCGGGCTGCATGTACACTGAATGATAAGGATTATAAACGGCCTGTACACCTAATACTTAATGTATACAGACTTCAATACTCTGAATGCATATGCAACTACATATGTACTGCTTATATACAATATATGCTGCCTGTAAACTGAATATATACTGTACATGTATATGATGCCTATAATGCATACTGTATATAGTATGCTCATACACTGCATGCATACTGTATATAGGATACTTATACACTGCATACTGTATATATGATGCTTATACACTACACACTGTATATAGGATGCTTATACACTGCATACATAGGCTGCCTCTACACCGCATATACTGTATATAGGATTCTTATAAACTGCATACATACTGTACATATGGTTATACATTGCATACATACTGTACATAGGATGGTTATACACTGCATACATACTGTACATAGGATGGTTATACACTGCATACATTCTTTATATAGGCTGCCTCTACACTGTTTATAAATGTATATATGATGCTTATAAACTGCATGGTTATAAACTGCAATATACTGTATATATTATGCTTATGCACTGCATACATACTGTACATATTTGTTACAATGCATACTGTATGTTGCTTATATACTGTGTATGGGATGCTTATACATTGCATAGGTATAGGCTGCCTCTACACCGCATTATGGATTATATACACTGCATACATACTACATATAGGCTGCCTCTACACTGTGTATATACTGTTTAAGCAGGTACACACACGGCCTGAGATCTGAATATCTGTTGAATATAGGATGTCTAAACACTGCATACATACTAAATATAGATTCATTTTACACTGCATACATACTACAGATTAACTATAGCTTCATTATGCACTGCATATAATATATATTTTACAGAGTTCTTTGTGCATTATCGCGTAGTTTAAACTTGATAATATTTACAAAACAAAATGATACTGTACTGTTTATATATGACTGAACAGACTAACATGACTTTGTCAAAGATTAGCCAAGCAAACTCTCTGCACTTTGTAAACTGGAACTTGTCTGGAATTTCCAGAAAACTATAACTGTGTTCCAAAAAGCTCTGAAATGTGCAAATCCTCTATAATTTATCCAATATTCCCTGTTTGTTAAATAGACCCCAAAAGAAAGAAGGAGAATGCATACATTTATGTTTTGATTGGCATGCTATATATCTGAAGGAGTTCAGGGCCTGAAGAAAAAAGCTCAGGACAGAAAGAAATGGTAATAATGCACATATCCATCCATATTGAGTCATGCTATTATGATCTCTATATAAACAGGCAGGCTTTCTATAAGAAAAAGTCGTTTTAATATGTATGAATTTAATAATAATTATTATAATTTCCATGATATATACTGTAAATATCCTTATTTTAATTAACTATAATCTAGGTGAATAATTCTTATACACACATTTCATTATTATCTAAAAGAATATATGTATATATTTTAGAATTGTGTATATATATATATATATAAAATTTGGAGAAATATGTATCCTTCTATTCATGTATAAACCATCACTATTGTCTAGAAGAAATAATATATATTTAATGTATGAATATAAATTATTATTTTATATATATATATATATATATATTCCAGAATAATACATGTGTTCTTCTAGGTAATGTTGATAGTAACGATAATGTAATAAACATTATTACTGATATTGCATTTTCCATGCACAAGCCAGAAAACCCTTTCTTTTTGATCCAGTAGATCCAGCGTGCAGGAGGCTCTCACTTAATAATGCAATATTTCAATGAAATATTATAAGTGCTGCTAAGGAGGCGAATGTTTTAGCATATATTTTAATATTGTGCTGGAAGAAAGTAAATGAATTCTACCTTAATACCAGGGAAATTACACACACACACACTCTGTGAAAATAATTTTTGTGCCAACAATATTTCCTGTTTTTTATTTATTAAATATTTATTGGGATGGCTTTTGCATTTAATCATTGAGAAACCATTTTCTGTTAATATAGTTGATTGGATATTTATATTAAGGGATGAAAAGGGATGAAACACACACTTTTCCGTCTTGTGTATGGGAAATTAAATATCAGTAATAATGTTAATTAATAATTACACCCAATCATTTAATAATCAATATATATCAGTATATGCTATATCTATAATATATGCTAGTCTATCTATCTATCTATCTATCTATCTATCTATCTATCTATCTATCTATCTATCTATCCAGAGTGAATATTAAAGATTCCTGTATGTGTGTGTGTATATATATATATATATATATACATATATATATATGTCTGTGTGTGTGTGAAGCTCACTGTCACTATGGAAGCTCATAGATTCTACACTCGGATTGCTGTTAGATTTGTTGTTCTTCACAGCATCTCTTTGTGGAGCAGGTCTCTTCACTGAGCAGCTTATATCAGCCTCAGACTGAAGGATTATTAATTACACATTATCAATAACAAATTTACATTTTGGAAGGAATTTTAATGTTTTTCCTTAACCTTTGTCATCAAAAGTTTTCCCAGTGTGCTCTTAACTTTAGTGCAACCCCCCCCCCCCCCATGACAGTAAGTAGGGTCACATCAACAAGCAGGAGCTTGTGAGGTCACAGCTTACTTTTGGTAAAGATAGGTTTAAATAGGTTTAGTTAGCATTTTTTTGCACTCTGCTGTAATGGGCTCACCTGCCCTAAACACACCTGGACAATGCACTGCTTAGTGACTAGAGCCCATTTGTGGTTTCAAGTGTAATATATGAGCTTCACGTATTAAGGTGTAATTCATCCTAACATAGAAAGGCATTTAATACACAGAGCTGGAGAGGGGAATAAAATAATAAAATATATTTTAAAAATATATAAATAAATACATATATATATATATAGTATGTGTGTGTGTGTGTATATATATATACATATATATATATGTCTGTGTGTGTGTGAAGGTCACTGTCACTATGGAAGCTCATAGATTATACACTCGGATTGCTCCCATGTTAGTTTTGTTGTTCTTCACAGCATCTCTTTGTGGAGCAGGTCTCTTCACTGAGCAGTTTATATCAGCCTCAGACTGAAGGATTATTAATTACACATTATCAATAACAAATTTACATTTTGGAAGGATTTTTAATGTTTTTCCTTAACCTTTGTCATCAAACGTTTTCCCAGTGTGCTCTTAACTTTAGTGCAACCCCCCCCATGACAGTAAGTAGGGTCACATCAACAAGCAGGAGCTCGTGAGGTCACAGCTTACTTTTGGTAAAGATAGGTTTAAATAGGTTTAGTTAGCATTTTGTTTGCTCTCTGCTGTAATGGGCTCACCTGTCCTAAACACACCTGGACAATGCACTGCTTAGTGACTAGAGCCCATTTGTGGTTTCAAGTGTAATATATGAGCTTCACGTATTAAGGTGTAATTCATCCTAACATAGAAAGGCATACACAGAGCTGGAGAGGGGAATAAAATAATAAAATATATTTTAAAAATATATAAATAAATATATATATATATATATATATATAGTATGTGTGTGTGTGTATATATTTATGTATATATAACAGTGTTTATCCTCTTAGTAAAATTATATGCAACATTTCCATCTGCTCTGAATAAAATGAAGCATTTAATGGCAGCTCAGGTCAATAAGGGACTTACTCGCTAAACAGAGAATTGTGGAGAAATGGCAAGTACTCGGAAATTCATGGATTAATAATGGAATTTAGTTTAAAAAAATTAAATCCAGTCACGTTGTATTCTTTATACAATTCTGTTTTGGATTTAATTATTTTTAAATGTGTCCTTAAGGTGCCCGAAGTAGCTTTTTTTGTGAAGAGGTCCCCTACATGTATGAAATAATGCTGCTTTGTTTGCCTCTTCTTGAGATACATTTATACATTTGTATAGATACACACACTCTTTTCTCACTCATTCGCCGCCATATATTTCTTACAATAAACACGATGCATGGACTCACATATAACAATATCATACTTTCCGCAGTGCAGATATATAAGATAAGAAACAATAACTCCTGCAATTGTTTTGCTTTGTGTGGAGAATATAGGCTGAAAGAAAACATCTGCTGGGAGAGGAACATAAATAATGTGAATGAAGACTCAATGAACCAAGAGGATACTCTGAGACTTATTAGTAAACATCAGCAGATAATTTATAAAAAATAATATCGATATTATACTTTAATTTTACCTGCATTTCCTCAACAAAGGCATCTAATGGAGACTGTATATGCAAGATTATAGACTTCAACAACTGAAATATCTTTGCTATATTCCTCCTATATTACTCCTATATTCTCCCTATCCCTGAGTATATTGACTATATTCCTCCTATACTCTCCCTATCCCTGATATATTGACTATATTCCTCCTATACTCTCCCTATCCCTGATATATTGACTATATTCCTCCTATACTCTCCCTATCCCTGATATATTGACTATATTCCTCCTATACTCTCCCTATCCATGATATATTGACTATATTCCTCCTATACTCCCTATCCCTGATATATTGACTATATTCCTCCTATACTCTCCCTATCCCTGATATATTGACTATATTCCTCCTATACTCTCCCTATCCCTGATATATTGACTATATTCCTCCTATACTCTCCCTATCCCTGATAAATTGACTATATTCCTCCTATACTCTCCCTATCCCTGATATATTGACTATATTCCTCCTATACTCCCTATCCCTGATATATTGACTATATTCCTCCTATACTCTCCCTATCCCTGAGTATGTTGACTATATTCCTCCTATACTCTCCCTATCCCTGATATATTGGCTATATTCCTGGAATATTCTCTTTATCCCTGATATATTGTATATCTTCTTGGAATATTCTCCTTGTCCCTGATACATTGAATACATTCCTGTAATCCCCCCCTTTTACTGCTTTTCTATATATTCCTGATGTATTTTCCTTATCCCTGATAAAATTAATATATTACTGGAATACCCCTATTCTGATACATTGTATATATCCCTGAGGTATTCTCCTTACCCCTGACACATGGAATATATACAGTGCCTGGATTATTTTTTCTCCATGATACATGGAGACACTTTGAATATGTTCCTGCAATATTCTCTTTATCCTTGATACACGGAATATTCCCCCTATCAATGATACATTGTATATATTCCCAGAATATTCTCCATGCCACCAATATATTTAATATGTACCTGCAATATTCTCTTTATCCCTGATACATTGTATATATTCCCAGAATATTCTCCATGCCACCAATATATTTAATATGTACCTGCAATATTCTCTTTATCCCTGATGCATTGAATATAATCCTTGATTTTTCTCTTTATCCCTGATACATTATATGTATTCCTGGAATATTCATATTATCCCTGATACATTGTATATATTTCTGGAATTTTTCTCTTTATCCCTGATACATTATATATATTCCTGGAATATTAATATTATCCCTGATACATTGTATATATTTCTGGAATTTTTCTCTTTATCCCTGATACATTATATATATTCCTGGAATATTAATATTATCCCTGATACATTGTATATATTCCTGGAATTTTCTCATTATCCCTGATACATTGTATATATTCCCAGAATATTCGCCATGCCACCGATATATTTAAAATGTACCTGCAATATTCTCTTTATCCCTGATGCATTGAATATATTCCTGGAATATTCTCTTTATCCCTGATACATTGTATATATTCCTGCAATATTCTCGCTATCCCTGATACATTGTATATATTCATGGAATATTCTCATTATCCCTGATACATTGTATATATTCCTGGAATATTCTCGCTATCCCTGATACATTTTATATATTCCTGGAATATTCTCATTATTCCTGATACATTGTATATATTCCTGGAATATTCTCATTATCTCTGATACATTGTATATATTCCTGGAATATTCTCGCTATCCCTGATACATTGTATATATTCATGGAATATTCTCGCTATCCCTGATACATTGTATATATTCCTGGAATATTCTCATTATCCCTGATACATTGTATATATTCCTGGAATATTCTCATTATCTCTGATACATTGTATATATTCCTGGAATATTCTCATTATCCCTGATAAATTGTATATATATTCTTGGAATATTCTCGCTATCCCTGATACATTGTATATATTCCTGGAATATTCTCATTATCTCTGATACATTGTATATATTCCTGGAATATTCTCATTATCCCTGATACATTGTATATATTCCTGGAATATTCTCATTATCTCTGATACATTGTATATATTCCTGTAATATTCTCGCTATCCCTGATACATTGTATATATTCCTGGAATATTCTCATTATCCCTGATACATTGTATATATTCCTGGAATATTCTCATTATCTCTGATACATTGTATATATTCCTGGAATATTCTCATTATCCCTGATACATTGTATATATTCCTGGAATATTCTCAATATCTCTGATACATTGTATATATTCCTGGAATATTCTCATTATCTTGATACATTGTATATATTCATGGAATATTCTCGCTATCCCTGATACATTGTATATATTCATGGAATATTCTCGCTATCCCTGATACATTGTATATATTCCTGCAAAAGTCTCCATCTTTCTGATTTATGGACATCACTGCAATCCCTGAAAAATTCTTCTATCTCTGGGTGTGACAAGACAACGTCAAAATTCATTCGTCAGTTTATTATGTATGTAACTTTATTGTTATGGGGTAACGTGATATATATAGTATATACTATTTAAGGCGCAAACAGTTCACTCTGTCTTGCTCTCTCTAACGCTATGCTATATATATATATAATATATATATATATACACACAGAAGGTAAACCACATAGTACATCTTGCTGTATGTATTTATGCTGATGGGATCAGTGTGTGTTCATTTTTCTGGCAATCAGAAGACAGTTTTGTGACCTATAGGTAGGGTTAATTCAAAGCCAAACAAACAGAAAAGCCTGTTTTTAGGCATTTCCTCGGGAAAGAAGAGAGAGACGTGTTGAGGATTTGAAGACCCGCAGAGCCCCCCTCCCTCATTAGCTGTGTGCCCCCTCCCCAGCCCTGCTCAGACAGGAAACCCCATTATCCAGCACTCTGTGCCAGCTTTACATCTGCAATGGACCCCTCCAACTCAAAATTCATTTCTAATCCTATTTATATGGATGGCTAATAGGTTTTATTGTTATTTATTAAGTCTGTTCATTGAGTCTGTCTGTGTATATACCTACAGGTAGATCTAATAATTAATATATATATATTGAGTTGTTCTGTTTAGTTTTTCAATCTTTATCTGTTTATCTTCCTATATCGATTGTTCTATCCATCCATCTATCCATCCATCCATCATCCATCCATCCTTTATATATTTATTCATTAAACAGTGAACAAAAACTACAAAAAAAAAATACTTTTAAGCCATATAGATGTTTTATTTCTGTAATGTTTTGGCAACTGTGTTGTCTATTCCAGGATACATTGTTATCAGAGCTGCCAAAATTCTTAATCCTATAGCTATTTTTTCCACTTTGAGCTTTTCAGGGGAATTCTGCTGTCTTAATATCAAGCCACCTCTTAATAACCAGAAAGGCTCCTGTTTGATAGCTGCACAGTAAGGCTAGGGTCAGAGTGGGGCAGTCGGAACGCGCGTGCAGGCGCACTAAATCACGGCGGCAGTAGCAGCACATAACGGCCAATGACGGCCAATATACGCAGTACGTGCGTACGAAAGTGCGCCGACACCACGCAACCAGCAAATGAACGCATTTTTATCAGAACGTTAAACCGCTGGTACTGACGTACAGAGTGCGCTGCGGCCGCATAGCAGCGTGTGTGCGTGATTAGGAGATGTCAGACGCTGCTAGTGTGCGGCCTACATAACGTTCAAACAGCCGGATTTCCCTAGACTTCTTTTCACCCCATCGTCATGAAATACGTCCAGAATTGCGCATCGTCTGACCACTTAAGCGTATTCCGTGAAAAAATGCGTGCGCACGCATCGACGTACATTTTGACGGTGGCCGCAGAAAATGCGCTCATCTGTCCCTAGCCTAAAGGCAGATGACATACAGTTCTCTACATCTTTTTTGAAGAATTTGAATTTTTCCTCCTCCCTCTGATCCTGTTCTCTTTTCAGTCTCTATTTCCCATTCATTAACAATTCAATGTTCTTGAACCCAGGACATACTTGAAAACGAGAGAAATCTCAATGTATCCTTCCTGGTAAAATCCTTTATAAATAAATAAATAAATAAATAAATTTTGCTGCCAAATTCATATTATTAATATATTTTATTACTATTATTTTTATTATCATCATAAACAATTCTATACGCAATTTCCACAGAATTTTACAGAAAGGAATTGGGAATTAAAACCCCCCCCCAAAAAACAACATATGTAGGAAGCAAAGAAGAGGCATAGAGAGCCCTGGTCAGAGGAGCCTATTTTTAATTCAGTCTTTTTACAGCAGCTTGTAACTGAGATCAAGCTTCAATATTCATTCTTGATACTTTATGAATTATACTTTCTTTTGTTTTCTTTGTTTCACTCATTCATTCTGCTGTGTATTTCATATCATTTCCATACAACTTTCACCCTATTTTTCCATATTTACCCACTTCGCTGCTGAGCCATTTCACTCCTGTGTGCTATGAGCCATGTCACTCCTGTGTGCTATGAGCCATGTCACTCCTGTGTGCTATGAGCCATGTCACTCCTGTGTGCTATGAGCCATGTCACTCCTGTGTGCTATGAGCCATTTCACTCCTGTGTGCTATGAGCCATGTCACTCCTGTGTGCTATGAGCCATGTCACTCCTGTGTGCTATGAGCCATTTCACTCCTGTGTGCTATGAGCCATTTCACTCCTGTGTGCTATGAGCCATGTCACTCCTGTGTGCTATGAGCCATGTCACTCCTGTGTGCTATGAGCCATTTCACTCCTGTGTGCTATGAGCCATGTCACTCCTGTGTGCTATGAGCCATGTCACTCCTGTGTGCTATGAGCCATGTCACTCCTGTGTGCTATGAGCCATGTCACTCCTGTGTGCTATGAGCCATTTCACTCCTGTGTGCTATGAGCCATGTCACTCCTGTGTGCTATGAGCCATTTCACTCCTGTGTGCTATGAGCCATGTCACTCCTGTGTGCTATGAGCCATTTCACTCCTGTGTGCTATGAGCCATGTCACTCCTGTGTGCTATGAGCCATTTCACTCCTGTGTGCTATGAGCCATGTCACTCCTGTGTGCTATGAGCCATTTCACTCCTGTGTGCTATGAGCCATGTCACTCCTGTGTGCTATGAGCCATGTCACTCCTGTGTGCTATGAGCCATGTCACTCCTGTGTGCTATGAGCCATTTCACTCCTGTGTGCTATGAGCCATGTCACTCCTGTGTGCTATGAGCCATTTTGGCCATTCTGTGCTTATCTTTTTTAATCCTTTTCACTACCAAAGTCGAGTTAGCTCGATTTGATATTGTAATATATTGTATAGCACTCGTTAGCATATCAAACCCCACTTGCATATCTTATTAAGGCAGGACTAGTGTACCCCTGTGGAGAAATTAAATTCACTCCTTTCTCTCTGTATTACTGTAAAACAAGAGCAGATCCAAACCTCACTGTAACAAAAAGTTCAAAAACTTTGCTGCTGCATTTTAAGAATCAAGGAGTTCTAATGGCTGAAATTCCCTGTACAGTACAGATACAATGTGTTACTGTAATTTCCATACATAGGCATTATGAGTTTATGACACATACAGATATATTTATATTCTATTGGAACTTTTTGGAAGCTGCACTGCTAATAATCTCATTATGATCACTACAAATCCCCATTAGCAGGAGATCTCACCATTTTCATGATATATGTTTAGAATATTTACTGTACTTGACACAAAGGCCATTTCTGCCTGCATGCTGATAATGTGGAACCAATGTGACATTATTTTAGATACAGGTCACCATCTATAGTTCAGAATCTTTCATTCCAACAATTTTTCTCTAACGGGCAAATGAATACATGAAAAATTAGCAATTTTCCATTTAATTTTTTTAACTATCTCCAAACAGCAGTTTCTGTTTAGTTTTATTATACTTTATATTTACTTGTTAACTTCACATCACATGTTTCGAGTAAATGTTATGATTTACCTCCACTGTTTACTTCCCACGTTTTGAAGGTTGCTCCTGTTTAACAGAAGAGTCCATGGACTTCTCCCTCCTGACAGCAACGCATGCGCTGATTCTCCGCCTGTCACATGCATAGCATCCTACCGCAGTGCACTGCAGAAGTGGTAGTTGGTGCCTGGATGTTTCTCGTAAGCAGAGTGCATGCTTTACTGTCAGGAGGGAGAAGTCTGCAGACTCTTCATTTAATGGGACATTACCACTTACAAAAGCTGTAACTAGATTACTTGTGCTTTCCAAATAAAACCACATTATAAAACACATGCTGCTGTTGTTTTTTCCTTGTTGTAATTGCTCTTCCAGTTTGTATATTTTTCCCATGATGCAACATGGGAATGATGCAACATGATGCAAGAAAGCTTTGCAGCTCTTGTTTATTTATTCTACAGTATTTAACAGTTGATGAGGTGCAGGAGGGAATGTTTAAATAAGATGGCAGGAGGCTATTGTTCTTCAGGCTACTTGAGCTAAGAGATGGCAATTGAATGAGATATGACAGGGATCTTAAAAGACTTCTAATCTACACCAAGGTGATGTCCTTTGAATACATCCCACACAATACAATGAGATAAGATTCAGTGACTGACCTATAGACTCTGTTCTATGGCCAATGCCGCACAGTAAGGACTGAGTGATACAAGTACACTGGGAGGGGGTGCAGTTTACAACACAAAAGATCACACAATGGATGCATCCAGTGACACAGAGTAACATATTTTCTTAACTAAACATACAAGAGAAAAACAAATAACATGTAAGACATCAGCAACATAAAATAAACACAATAAGGACATTTCATGTTTTGGTGGTAGTAGTGGCCCTTTAAACAGGTGTAACTCCTTAAAGGTGGGAGACAATTAGAGAATGTAAATTAAGAAAATGCTTGTTTTGACATGAAGATTTGGTTTTAAGTAATGTTAAAACCCACCAGAATGTCCTTTTAGCAAAACCCTGTGAAGTTAGTACCTCTTTCATCGTGCCACTCTTTTTTCCTTCATTATCCCTTTTTAGTCTTTCTTCATTCTCTTCACTATTTGCACTTTAATTAAATATTTGATTGGTGAGCTTTTCTCTCCTCTTGTCTTGTTTGCGCTGCATTCATCTGTCTTCTTGCCCTTCTGTATCATGTGGAGCCCCTCACTTGCCATTTCCTATTAGGCCTTTTACTAGATCCCATTCCTTATTTGCCATGTTATTAGATCCCATTCCTTATTTGCCATGTTACTAGATCCCATTCCTTATTTGCCATGTTACTAGATCCCATTCTTTATTTGCCATGTAAGGCTAGGGTCAGACGAACGCATTTTTATGTTGTCTGTGAAAAAGTGCGTTCGAACGAATGGACGCATTTTTTCACAGAATACGTGATAGTGGTCATACTATGCGCATTTTCGTCCGTGATTTTGTACGGATCATCAATAAAACTCTTTTTGTGTCTGGACGTTATGTTGGCCGGACATTAGCAGCGTCTGACGTCTCCTAATCACACACACACGCCGCTAGCGGACGCAGCGCACTCTGTACGTCAGTACCTGCGGTTTCACGTTCTCGAAAAAATGCGTTCATTTTCCACTTGCGTTGCGCAGCCGGACTTTTGTGCGACCGTACTTCGTATATTGGCCGTCATTGCCCGGCATCTGCTGCTAGTGCGGCCGTGATTAAGTGCGGCTGCACGCGCGTTCGCACTGCCTCAGTCTGACCCTAGCCTTACTAGATCCCATTCCTTATTTGCCATGTTACTAGATCCCATTCTTTATTTGCCATGTTACTAGATCCATTCCTTATTTGCCATGTTACTAGATCCCATTCTTTATTTGCCATGTTACTAGATCCCATTCCTTATTTGCCATGTTACTAGATCCCATTCTTTATTTGCCATGTTACTAGATCCCATTCCTTATTTGCCATGTTACTAGATCCCATTCTTTATTTGCCATGTTACTAGATCCCATTACTTATTTGCCATGTTACTAGATCCCATTCCTTATTTGCCATGTTACTAGATCCCATTCTTTATTTGCCATGTTACTAGATCCCATTACTTATTTGCCATGTTACTAGATCCCATTCCTTATTTGCCATGTCTTATCCATATTCCATGCTGTATCCTCTTGCCATACGGCACTGATGGCAAACCTTGGCACCCCAGATGTTTCTGAACAGATGATCACTGTTCAGTGAGCCGTTAAACGAATGGATCACCACGGGACATGTAGCTCCGAATTATCCGGGTGCCAAGGTTAGCCATCACTGCCATACGGCATTGTGTCCCAGTCGCATTGAACCATAATGGAGATCCAACATCTACTTCGGACATTTTTTAACCTACATTTCTATGTTATCAGGTCTATTTACTAAAGGGTGACGTCTGGAGAAATGGCAGGAGAAGAGAAAAAAAGGTCAAAATAGCCAAACCAGAAAAATTCTCCCATTTATCTCCCTTTCCAAATCGGCTATTTTGACCTAGAATTTTCACTTCTCCAAATGTTCTCCAGAGTTTCACCTTTCTCTGAATAACCCTGTAAGTCTAGATTGTTCACTTCTCCTGACAATTCTCCTTACTTCACCCTTTAGTGAAAAGATCTGTATGTTTCAGCCAGCAATCAATCGAACAGGAACATGTGGGAATGCAGTTCCACTACTATTTTGTAAGAGGTTACTGAGCTCCCTTCTGGTCCACTGTCCACACACACTGAAAAGCGGTTACTAGGTTCCAAATCATATGACCCCCTTCCCTTATTAATTCACCAGAAATATATGATATATAATATTACAATTGTCATTAAGGATTCCCTAAAAGTCAGCCTAAGTGCAACATGTCACTGTTAATTAACCCCTTCACTACCAAGCAATGTATGGGGAAATAAAATTATCAGAATATTTATTTGAAATAGGTAACAATGAAATAAGGGTAAAATAGATAATGTGCACAGAAATAATTGTTCTGCGATAGTTACAAAATGAAAACAATGTAAATTTGCTCATTTTTATTTTCTCATGCATTTGTTTATCATTTACAGAAATATTGCTGAAATGAAAAATTCTGAACTTTGGTGTACCTTATCTAACACAATTTCAAATGGGGTCTCCGTTATCAGCATACAGTCAGAAAGGGCGTATGTGTCAAAGACAGTAACTGTGATAAAGATAGATAATAAAAATAGTGAGATCTCCCATGAGAGTTTGTATGGGTCAAAATGGGATTATCAGCAATGCAGCTTCCAAAAAATTCCAACACAATATAAAAAAATTATCTGTATGTGGCATAATGCCTGTATATAGAAATTACAGTAGCAGCTTGTATCTGTACTGTACAGGGATTTTCAGTCATTATAACCCCCTGAATCTTATCCCTGTAGAGTGACCCCAGAGCTCTCCCTGTATTCTGCCCTCTCTGTGGTTATTGTTGTAATGCAGCAGCAAAGTTTTTGAACTTTTTGTTACAGTGAGGTCTGGTACTGCTCTTGTTTTACTGTAATACAGAAGGAAAGGAGTAGATTGAATTTCTCCACAGGGGGACACAAGTCCTGCCTTAATAAGATATGCAAATGAGTTTTGATAAGCTAATGAGCGCTATACAATGGCTCATCTATTGCAGCAGCAAAGTATTTGAATTTTCTGTTACAGTGAGATATGGGGCAGCTATTTTCAGCTTGTTTTATATCTCTCTGGGTGACTGGAGAGAGATAAAAGAAAGGATTTTGTTTTTACACACGTGGGCAAAGTTACCCTGCTGTAAACAGGTGCGATAATGGGCTTTTGAAATGCTAATGACTGCTCTTCAATGTATTACGATGTAAAATCCAGTTATCTTGATTTTGGTATTGAAGGGGTTAAGGATCAGAAATCTTATTTTAGTAGGCCCCTCTTTTCAGCATTCTCTGTTACCCTGCCCTGTGGTCCTATTCTCCAGGAATACTACAAGGCACAGAGCTGTGTTGCTATATCCTGAGCTCTGTGTAATATGTCCCTGTATAATTAATTTAGGGGTTATCTGCTAAATGCCGCTCTTAAGTGGTGTTGAAACCACAATAAACTTCAGTGATCCAGGGAAATTCAAAAATCATCAGCGAAAGCTTCATCAATGAATCTTTCCCTGCCTTTGTTTAAAATTTCCTATCTGTGTTGCTGCATCATATCATGGTTCCAAAAATCCTAAACATAGGCAGTTAGTGGATAACCCTCCCCCCCACATATTTCAGGTGAGCAACTGTGACCGCTAAGAAGGAATATTGTTCTCTGATGTGGCAATTTTAGGCTTAAATCGTCATTAAGGATCCAATTCAACTCAGATTTCTGTTTAGCGAATCAGCCCCAATTCTGTGCTCAGGGCTGTGACGGAGACAGCATTGAGAGAAGTGTGCTCAATGGGTAAGTACATTCATATCGCCCCCCCCCTTGCTGCCACAACATGGAATCTTGGCTTACTCCCATAATAAACACGGATTAAATATGAGATCTAACTAATCGTGTAATAAAAGCAGCGTTTTGTAGAATTTTTCACGCTGGATAAAGTCAGGGTACGCGCAGTGCTGTGGGATGTCACAGTCAAAATCTTTTAAAGGAATTGTCTGTCTTTAAAGAAAACAGATCTGTTTAGTATTAAGGCAGTTCTTAATAAAAAAAAAAAAATTGATTAACTGTGGCTTCAGCACCCCCCCCCCGTTTTCCCGATATTAGATTTTGGGGCCAGTGCGTTTCGCTAGTCTCTGGTTACCTGGCGCAGGCGCACACTGTATGGTAAATGTGTGTCAAGATTATGATTATTAATAGGACGCTGCTTCCAACAAGGCCGTCAAACAGCGCTGACAGCACTTCAAGTAGATAGAAGCCACAATCTTTATTTATTTTTTTATTTATAAAGTATTTTACCAGGAAGGATACATTGAGATTTCTCTCGTTTTCACGTATGTCCTGGGTTCAAGAACATTGAATTGTTACAGTTGTTACAGAAATACAAAGTAATAAAATGCAAGATATTAAACAACAACAACACAGAAATACAGATTAACAGAAAATACACATATTAACTATGTTACATGTTTACAGGTGCATTCTGTATCGAGGTATGTTAATAGAGATCTCTTAAGTGACTTTAGACTGGGGGAAGATTTGACGGCGTCTGGGAGGTTATTCCATAACTGCGGTGCTCTGTAGGAAAATGAGGATCGAGTCACTTTCTTTTTATATTGTGGTATTGCAAGTAAGGTGCTGGTCCTGGATCGGAGGTTATTAGGCTTGTGCACCGATTTTTTTTTCGGTTCGATTCGGTTCGATTTTTCGGATTTTTAAACTTTTCGATTCGGCTCGTTTCGACTGATTTCTGTTTCGATTCGGTTTGGCTCGATTCGTTTTTCGTGTACATTTTTTCGGAATATCGACCATTTTTCGTATTTTCGTGTCACTTTGCTCGTTTTTGTATCGACCTTTCGTAATTTCGGAAATTTTCGTTTTTCGGAATTGTACATGTTTTCGGAATATCGACCGTTTTTCGTATTTTCGTGTCACTTTGCTCGTTTTTTGTATCAACTTTTCGTAATTTCGGAAATGTTCGTTTTTTCGGAACGTCTGTTCTCCTCGTTTCAAAGCAATAAATTTCGATTTGACACATTTCAAGTCCATTCGAAAATTCCGAAAATATTTAGTTTCGGCTCGGAAAACTTTTCGGATCTGCCATTTTCGGATCTAAAAATTTTTGGAAATTCGGCCGCATCCGAAAACACGAATCGGGAAATTTCGTGAAAATTCCGAAATTCCAAAACCCGAAACGCACATCCCTAGAGGTTATAGGATGAGTGAACTGCTGGGGGAAGCAGCCTATTCAGGTAGGGTGGCAGCTTCCCAGAAAAGCTCTTAAACACCAGATTGGAAAGGTGAAGGGTGCGTCTAGATTCCAGCGACAGCCGGTTTAGCTCTTTTAACATGTCACAATGGTGGGTCATGTAGTACGTTGTAGCACAAAGCGGCGCGGATTGAGTTATACAATGTAGTAAGTTTATGAAGGTGCGTTTGAGGGGCCGCTGCATACACTACATCTCCGTATTCAATGGCTGGCATAAGCATTTGTTGTACAATCTGCTTTCTTACCGCGGGGCTAAGGCAAGATTTGTTTCTGTACAGGGCACCTAGTTTTGGGTAAAGTTTAGATGAGAGTTTTTCGATGTGGGGCCAAAGGATAGATTTGGGTCTAACCACATACCTAGATATATGAGAGCAGTGACTGTGGTCAGCGTGCCATTTGATTTTGTCCTGACACATAGATGGGGATTTAGCAATTCATGTAGTTTAGGTGCTGTTCCAAAGAGCATCGTTACCGTTTTGTCAGTATTTAAAAAAGTTTGTTATCTTTGATCCCCTTTTCTACCTCTGTGAACTGTTCTTGCAGCACGGCCTCCAGCTGCCGGAGATTTTAACAAAATGATCGTTAAGGAGAGACTCGTGGCAGGGGTTTACCTGCACTTTTCAAATAACTAATTAAAAGTAATCAAATATAAAAAGATCTTCCCATCTGGATTTGCAGCTATTGCACTGACGCCTGCCCAGAACCATCCAAACACTGCAACACCTAGGCCCCTATTCCCGTGAAGCGCGTACTAGGGAGCTGTAAGTACTGAATGTCGGTGGCAGTTGTTAACCCCTTCACTGCCAAGGGAGTTTTCTATAAAACCACTGGCAGGAATCCGTGGCTTTATGGAAAACCATTCTACCTTATCCCTTTACCCTATTACAACTAGACACAAACAAACCTACACACACAGACACATGAACACAAACCAGGGGCTCTCAAACCCTGCCCCCCCAGATATTTCCGAACTACAACTCCCTTGAGTCTTTAGCCATCTATTGTTTTCAAAGAATTCTGGAAATTGTAGGTCATAAACATTTGGCGTCCGGAGTCTGAGATCCCTGATCTAAATAGACTGTAATATCTTATGAGTGCATTTAAAGACTGTATGCATTGTTTGACATGAATAGTGCTCCCTCTCCTGTTCAATCGCGGTAATGCAGCCAGTATTGCCGCAAGCCTCCAACGGAGACACCGATATGTACCAGCACATCATAGAGTGTCAGTACATGGGCTTTCATGTGCGATGAAATGGAACTGTAAGGACATATTTTGGAGCCCATGTGCAAGTGAATTGCGTTTAGCATTAGTGGTTCCCCATTATCGATTTTATTATAAGCAAGCTGTTTAAATAGCTAATCAATTTTTGTGAGCCGCTAATGGACATGACAGCGCGTCATTCTCTTCTGGAGACCATAGGAGCATGCAAGAGGTCAATGTATACAGCCTTTGGCGGGTCAGCGGGCAGACACTGGAGAACTATTTCTTCTCAGTGTCCTTCTTTTTGCAGAGAGAGAGAGAGGAGGCAATAGTTCAAAGATCACACCGCCCGTGCACTGTGGGGCCAGAGGGGAGTATTGAGTTTTTTACTGGTTTGTGTCTGAATTTTTTGAGTCCTAAGTGATTTTGCTGAAGCCACTTTAGATTTTAGCAGACGCTACAGTCTTTTCATTACAAGTTGCAATTTCAAATAATAAGTGACCATGGAATTGCTCGTTATTCTCTGCCTGCTTCCACAAAGTAAAGAAATGAACAGTGGAGAACAGCAATGGCCGTGCCTCAGATTTGTGGCTTGGCTGGAAAATGATAAGCGCTGCCAAGTATTAACCTCTTCACTACCTAGTGATTTTCCATAAAGTCACTGCCAGGACCCAGTGGATCTGTGGAAAAGAACTTTCCATTGACCGCAACGTAAAAATGTACAAAGGTCTCCTTCTGTATATGTTTACTGTAGGTAAACACATTTTGACAGGCAGATTGCTCTCTCTGCTGAAGCAAAAAGTATGATTGACCCCCCGCCATGCTTCACAGTAGGCAAGGTGTTCTTTTCTTCATAGGCCTTGTTCTTCCTCCTCCAAACATAGCGTTGATCCATGGGCCCAAACAGTTCTAATTTTGTTTCATCAGTCCACAGAACACTATCCCAAAACTTCTGTGGTTTGTCCACATGACTTTTGGCATACTGCAGTCGACTCTTCTTATTCTTTGGAGACAGCAAGGGGGTGCGCCTGGGAGTTCTGGCATGGAGGCCTTCATTACGCAGTGTGCTCCGTATTGTCTGAGCTGAAACTTCAGTACCCACATCTGACAAATATTTTCTCAGTTCCTCAGCAGTCACACAGGGACTTTTTTCCACTCTACGCTTCAGGCAGCGCACAGCAGTCGAAGTCAGCATCTTCTTTCTGCCACGACCAGGTAGCGTTTCAACAGTGCCCTTTGCCTTGAATTTGCGAATGATGCTTCCTATGGTCTCTTTTGGTATGTTTAACATCTTTGCAATCTTCTTATATCCATTGCCCTTCCTGTGAAGAGTAATCACCTCTTCTCTTGTCTTCCTGGACCATTCTCTTGACTTCACCATGTTTGTAACCACACCAGTAAATGTCTAGAAGGAGCTGAGTATCACAGTCATTTTAAAGCTGCCTAATTGGTGCTTATTATGCTTTATTGCTGCTCCGTGACATCCACAGGTGTTTTCAATACCTGATTGAAAACACTTGAATGAACCTCTGTTCTTCAGAGTGGTAGTCTTTAAGGGGTTGAATAATTGTGTCAATGAAGAATTCACAAAATAAACATTTACTACTGTATTACAAAACCAATTGATGTCATTTTAGTTGCATATGGTTCTTTAAAAAGTCCTTGTACACTAAATTCCCTAAAACCCTTTACAGCATTGGGGGTTGAATAATTTTGAACACAACTGTATACCTTTGCCGAAAAAATTCTAAAAAAAAATAAATAAATAAAAAGACTTTCTGCTGCAAATGAAAAGAATAAATGGTTGAATAGGAAAAATAATAAAAATTGTATTTTCTTCCATTGAAAACTATATTTGCGTTTTTAAACCTGTGGAACAGAAGCACCGAAAATATGTGCATTTCGCCATATTTGCTGTTTGGTGCTCGCTGAATAGATTAACCATTACTTCTCTATGGGACATTTTCTCTGCTGCCGAAGTTTGCCGAATTGTGGCAAATTGAGGCGAATTACACCGTATTTTGCTGACAGTTTGCCAATATTTGGCAAATTGACAGTTTTCTGAATAGCCGAATTGCCACAAAATTGCACCGTACAGTGAAATTCACGCTTCGTGCAATTCAGTGGTAAATTCGTCTCTCTCTGAATAACCCCTGCAATGTTACTCAATTTTCTATATTTAAGGGTGTTTCCAAGGTTTGAGTATTTTGGGATTGCTTGGAAAAAATATTTCACTGTGTTTGCAAGAGGTAAGGCATTCCCAAACACGAAGAAGCGCTGCAGCTGCTATAGCTACCGGTAATCTTTTTTATGATAGGAATCGTGAGTGGACAAAAATCGTGGGGAGTTCCCATACTTACTGTTTTTTAGTACGTTGACACCTGATGAAGAGGCTGTCATATCTGCTGTGGTGTTGTTTGTTTCCTTTTTCTCTGCATTTATAAGACTCTCCGGGCTAACGTTAGGCTAAGTGGCACCAGCGTGGGCCGACCATATTATATTCCGAACACTAACCGGTTAAAAATCCTGATAGCTGTTCGGAGATTACACTTTTCAACGTGAGCTGATGGGGAGCACACAGAGTTAATTAGCGTTAGGAGTAAAATGTCCTAATGCTAATTACGTCCAGCTGCGGTTACTGAAACGTTAACCACAACTAGGACCTTGTGATAACTGATTCCGCTTCTGCAGAATCAGTTATCACCATCTGAAAACCCCCAAAAATCACATACAAACCTCCCATCCTGCAGAGATAACGGCGGCTTCATCCGCCTCTTCTGGCCGCCGGGAGCATAATAGAGAGACAGGAGGGAAAAAGTCCCCAGTCTCCCTCCATGATCCGCCTCCGCTGACCTGCTGGATCTCGCGAATGGTGAGATCCTACAGGTCATGTGACACGGCAGTCAAAGCTGGGTGGAGTGTACCGGCTGGGTGGAGTAGCGGTAACTTCACTGCTCTGCTTGGAGAGAGCCTGCGGAGACATGGGTTCGATCCCAGAAAGAGCACCTCTCTAGTAAGTGTCCTTGGGCAAGACACCTAACGGTACATACTCGCCACCCAGGACATACTTGAAAATGAGAGAAATCTCAATGTATCCTTCCTGGTAAAAATCCTTTCTCAAAAAAGATAATAAATGTAGTCCTATGGACTCCATGGAGGGGATGCTCATGCCAGCGCTTAGCGCTGTCTCGCGTATCCTCAGGCTTAGCACTGCGTTACGGGGCAGACTGCTGAATCAGCGTCTGCCCCATAATATGAAGTTAAAATGGGGCGCAGGTTTACCTCTTTAACATCCCCGTTTTAGCGCCAGTAATGTAATTATTCGGGTGTAAATATAACCAGAGCTCTGGTAAACTTACCAACCCCACAGACGTGTATGGCTCTGGTGAGTTTACACCAGGCTTGGAACCAAGTCCTATGTGAAGGGAAACTCTTGGCTTCGTAACCTATGCATGGATCACTTGTCAGGGCACTTATTTCACACAAATTACATTTTCTCTGCAACAGCCTTAAACCTATTCCGTGCATAGATTTGTGTCTTCTGTGCGGTAATCATTCGAGGTACCTTATCCAAATAATAACATCTTCTGCTGCTAATAAGGTCCATCTGGTGCTAATAAGGTCTGCGGAGCTGTAACTGTATCTGTTCAATTTACCTACAAACAGACTTTGTGTTGTCCCTTGCTAATGGACTGGTCGCCACATCCGAGAGGACACAGGCTGTGTTTTCACACCTTCAGATGAGAGAATTCCACCCATATCAGGTATCACCAAACAGAGCCTTTCTTTAATTTTCCCAGCAAGATTCTTCACGGCTCAAGACACTTCTGAACCTTTTCTCTGGCGGCACAATGTACAACACGTTATCTTTTTCCTTACCGCTGCCGAGAGAACACACGCCCATGATGCAAGGCATGACTGCCAGTAAGAGCATGACGTCAAACCCAAGGGTCTTGGCTTCTCGTACGACCAGGATAGATGCCTGGCCTCCGAGACGAATTATCTGAATTAAATATTATCTTTAGCCGTAGTATCCTATTCTCCGAGGCCGCCCATAGAGTTCACCAATGTCCACTAAAAATAAACATTTTTGTAAACTTTTCACTAAATCTGAAATCTAGGCCAAGGGTGCCTTCCCTAACAAAGGATATATTTATCTCTGACTGTTCTGTAACCCCTTTGTCCGGCAGAAATTTCTCTCGTAACAACAATATTTTACCACTTTACTGCAAGCACGTTATTATTATGTGGCAAATGGCTGCATATTCAATGCTTAGCAAGGGTTAACTTGTTCCTTCCTAGTAGGTGTCCAAACAACCCTTGCCAAACTTACAATGACAATAAAATGAGACTTATGTCAATAAATATTCCCCTGTCTATTGCTCAACAAAGCCAACGATTTGGAGCCATCACTTCTAAAAAAAAACCCGAAAAAATATCTAGAGAAAAAAAAAAATACTGGCTGGCTAATAACCTTTATGAGTATTTTAGAGCTGTCTCTGAGGATGAAGAAAATAAAGACTTTGGTAATTAAAACCTACAATTAATTTGAGCTCCTTAATTTTACACTTCACAAGGCGTCTCAACAGACTTCAATGACCTCCAGAGGGTGGAGGCCAAGACACGGCTAACTACAGCATCTCAGGTGTGTCCGAATAACCTTTCCCACAACCTGCATCCTTCGTTAACCCACATTACACCTGAGTGATAACATGTAGGTACACTTTTGAATTAAAAAAGGATTTTTTTTTGTCCATATTACCTAACTTTCCTTCCTTTTTAATGTAAGATTGATGTGCACCACGAACAGGACCAACATGGTGAGGTTGAAATCATGTCACCCTCTATAGCAGCATGGGAGTTCGGAAAAGCAGCTTCATCCTTACAATACAAAAATGCATTGTTGCTATATTATAAATCAATTGAATACAGGCAGAGCTCTGGAGTCACTCACTTCTCTACAGGGATGAAATTCTGGGGGTTATAATGACTCAAAATCCCGTACAGTACAGATACAAGGTGTAACTGTAATATCCATACACAGTCATTATGCCACATACGGATATTGTTTGTAAAATCTGTTATCAGGATTTTTGGAAGCTGCATTACCAATAATCTCATTGTGATTGTCACAGATACCCATAAGCAGGAGATTCAACCGTTTTTATTCATGCGTTTTCATCATATTTACTGTATTTTTTTCTTTGAGAAAGTATTTTACTAGGAAAGATACATTGCGATTTCTCTCATTTTCAATTATGTCCTGGGTGGTGAGTATGTACCGTTAAGTGTCTTGCCCAAGGACACTTACTGGAGAGGTGCTCTTGCCGGGATCAAACCCATGTCTCCACGCAGAGCAGTGATGTTACCTCTACTCCACCCAGCTGGTATTTGATTGGTGAAGGATTCTGCGTGAGTGCAAGACTATGGATATCATCTAGTGCCTAGCGTTTTCCATCCCAACAATATTTCTGTAAAACAGTGTTTCCAACCACGGTTCTCAGTGACCCCTAACGGGGCAGGTTTTAAGGATCACCTTGTGGAAATACAGACTGAATCCTGCAATCACTGAGCAGCAAATCAAATCACCTGAGCTGTGCTTCACATATCTGGAAAACCTGGCCTGTTAGGGGGACCTGAGTACCGTGGTTGGGAAGCACAGCTATAAAGGATGAATGATTAGATTAAAATAACTAATAATATGTATTTTTTTATGTAGCTCAGATTATTAATATAACAATGCACTTTATCTTATGTTTAAGTGTTTGCTATAGGTATGAACTGCCGGTCATTAGAATAGACGGGAATCAAGCTACAGGACACGAAGAAAAGACAAGCCGGAGTCAGAAACCAGAGAGGGTAGTCAGACAGGTCAGGGATTGGTGCACCGGGTGAAACAAATATATAATACGGCCAAGAGAATGGTCTGTAAACGGAGCTAAGGTCAATACATGGTAAAACAGGAATAGCAAGAGTTAATTTCAAGAGAGTGGTCAGATCAGAGCGGAACCACGACAGGGAAATGAGGCAGATGAACATCCCGACTTTTGAATTTGGCAGGTGTTGCATCATCAAGCCACACCTCCTGCCAGCTCTCGCATCATCGGCTGGCGTCCGTGAAAGCCAGCGGTAAGAAATGGCGGCCGTCCAGAGAGCAGTGAGGGCGGCATTGCCGGCTGCCGGGACCAAGCTGTAAGAATGAGCTTCTTTGATTCGATAATTTGTTCCCTCCTGTAATTTTTACATGTTACAGGACACCCAGTAGCATCTTCCCCCGTGGTCCCACTCTGTGTAAAGGAGTAATATGAGCCAAGAAAAACAGGGCAAATCTGACAACCAAATGGTGATGGATGTGTGAGAGTGTGAGTGTGCAGTGTGCCAATCCGATAAATGTGTGTAATTATCAGGGTTATTCAGAGAGCGTGAAAAGCAGGAGAATGACTGGAGAAAGAAAAATTCTAGGTCAAAATAGCCAAACCAGGAAAATTCTCCCTTTCATCTCACTTTCCAAATCGGCTATTTTGACCTAGAATTTTTCATTCTCCAGTCATTCTCCTGCTTTTCACTGCTCTCTGAATAACCCTGTATGTATTTTTTCCTATATATTCCCTCTCAACCCTCAGTGTTTCTCTGTGAGACGCATTTGATTGGATGTGATTAAAAAGGCTGGGAGGTATCAAGTCAGAGGACCAGCATGGTGGTTCTACACTCAAAAAAATGTATGTTTTAAACTTTTTTGGGGAATTTCTTTAAAAACAAAACAGAAAGACAGCACATTATATTATATCTTAACCCTCGCTATAAAATACCATTTACCGTGGACTCAACTTACTAATTCAACCCGAGCTCGCTAACAATAACACGGGCGGATTCACAGAATCAAAATCGCTGCAGATTTTAATCTCTCGGTAAATGTTAGGCAACGAAACACAGGAGTAGGAGTCAGATATAGACCTCATTGCCTGACCTGGTATGACCTTTTCCCCCCCTACTTCTTTGATGTCAAAAATAGTGAAAATATCAACATATTAGGCAAGATGTATTCAGTCAGATCGGTTAGCAGATTTGGAGACCAGACCAATTTACCGAACGTGAGCTGGCGTGGGTCACTGCGAGTCACACTTTTATGAAAGCGGTAATCCATCTGGGCTCAGGTCCTTGTTACATCTGATTCTGAACCCATTGACCTTTGCTCTGCAATGTCTGCTACAATGTGTAAGGTGACCATACTGTCACTTCAATTACGGTCTTGGCGTAGCACTCGTTTGTATAATATACAGTCCGATCGACACATTTCTGCATTAAAGGCTAGAAATAAAATCTCTTCAATTTCCTATCTGTCCGTCTGTCCATCTGTCTGTGTATCTCTATATTCCATTGTCAGTCTTTATAATCCCTATTCCCCCAAGAAGAAACACCCATGCACACATATTTTCTCTTTCAGTTCCCCACACCTCTTGAGTTGATGAATAGACCCCAGTAAATTTATTTTGTTCAATCCAGTGCACGTCGTGAGTCGCCAAACCCTTTCCGCTGCTTTATTTACGCAAAAAAACACTATCGAATGTCTTCTGCCGGTGATCTTCCCGGAGCGTGGTCGGATGTTTAACTATCATCCGTTTTATTTTATTTAAGAAAGGTCAGAGCTAAATGTAAACTTTTGCACTGTAGACCCGCTCGCTTCGAAAACACCAGCTTCCTACACTCCTAAAATGGAAAAAAAGCGACAAACAATAGAAAAAAAATCAGTGAGCCTTGACGAAAAAAAAAATAAGGGGCTTATTCACTAAAAATGAGTCCCGGTGTTTATCTGAGTAGCAACATTTAGGCACATAACTCTTCATTTGGATAAAGCTCTCTGGCCTTTGTATCTAGTTTGCGGAATCATCCTAAATCATTATTTAGCAAATAAGCCCCTGTCGGTTCCAGGCAGCAGAAGCAACATGTCATTTATTGCATCTGACACCATAACACTAAGGCCAGATCATGTAGTGTTCTTGTACGGAATTGTGATGTCATTTTTTCTATTATCACTATTTATATACTATTTATATAGCAACAAGAAAAAAATAATTTTTGTCACGTGCTCAAAAATCCAAGAAAGCCTATAAAATGAGATTACTTGCTTAGTTTACGTAAAGGGTTATTCAAAGAGCGCCGAACTTGCCACCGGAATACATCAAACAGTGAATTTCACCGTACGGTGCAATTTTGTTGCAGTTCAGCTATTCAGGAAGCTGTCAATGTGCCAAATATAGGCGAATTGAGAGCGAAATACGGCGCAGTTTGCCGCAATTCGGCGATCTTTGGCGACAGAGAAATTGTCTCATAGAAAAGTATTAGTTAATTTATTCAGAGAACGCCAAACTGCACCGAAGTGTCAGTGAAATGCCCTGACTTTTGGTGGTTCAGTTCGAGAGGTTTAAACCGGCGAATCGCATAGGATTCAATGCAAAAAAAATACTATCGTTTTATTCAACCATTTATGTTTTCAGTTTCAGCAAAAAGCTTTTTTTATCTATTTATATTTTTAGAGTTTTTTGTTATCTATCTGGCAAAATTTTTGATTCACATTTTTTTTTATGCTTTTTTTTAAAAAATTCTGCAGCAAACCTTTTTATTAATTTTTGTAGGACCTCTTTTTTATTATTTCCGAACATTTTCACGCATTTTTATTGTTTTAAACGCCTTTTAAAGAATAGCAGAGTTCTGTTTTTTTCTTCTGAAGTTAAGCCGCATTTGGTGCTCTTTGGCGTTCGCCGGTCTTCGGTGGCTCCACGTTAGGCGCACTTCGGGGGACCCTGCGGGGAATAATGAATTCACCACAGGGTCGGCAATCTGGAATCGACGAAGCGCCCCAATAGAGAAAGCACTGAAATAACCCTGAATAACCCTTTTCGTTTACTTGCAATGGCCATTAAAAGCTCACTGGCCATGATACTAAAAATTTCTTTGATGAGAAAAAAATACTTTTAATGACCATTGCGAATAAACTAAAACTGTCATTTGTAGACTTTGTTGAATTTTTGAGCACATATGGCAAAAATGTGTTTTTTTTCTTGTGTAGGAGCCGAGACTGACTGCTAGCTTTGCGTTGCGCCTCCTGACTGTGATGGGAGTTGAGCATGCAACATTCTGTGTTGTTGTATTTAGCAACTTTTTCCACATTCCTTCAGAATGTGACATGTAAAAGCAAAGAGCAAAAAACAAGAAACGAATTTAAGATGGATAAAAACAAGACGTGAACAGGGACATTTGCAACCATCATATCCTTAAATAGTAATTCTAATTAATGTTTGTAATTCATAGTAAAAACAACACTAGGGCTGTTAAGCAAAAGTAAATACATGAAGTCGGTCTGATTGTATGCCAACATAAATATTAAATTCTAGAAAACTCATAAAGACCACTTCATTATGTTGTGTTTTTCTTTTATTAATAAATTAATTTAAAAAACTAGCTACGTCTTTTAACCCGTTAAGGATCAATGACAGAACAGTTCCGTCATAAATGCGTTGACTTTAAAGACCCTTGGTCCATAAGCGGTTAAATTCCTTCCTGCGGTTATTGTTGTTGTTCATATTATTATTATTATTATTATTATTATTATACACAGGACCTCAGCAAAATTGATTTGGCTCTATTATATGTTGTAAAATAACGCAACTTATATTTTGGTTTTCGAAACAAAACGTTTACAATAGAAAAGGAAACATTTCAGGTTACTGTTTGGAAACGTGTCTATGAACGATACCTCATCCGTTTAATTTTAAGGATCCTCTGTCAACAAGGGGTTAACGGCCACTGAATATTCAAAGACGTCAAGGATTATTTGGGAATGAAAAGCAGCTTTTTACCAAAAATCCGCTAATGGTTTGGCAGTGTGAGTGTTTGGATAAGGTGTTTACCGCTTGCTCCAACAGAGCTCGTCAGAAAGTCGTAGCTGTTAACCCTTACGCTGGTCCTCAGCACAATCTCACACATCAGCGCCGTCGCCATCTATATTCAGCTAAAATGGGTACATGTTTTCTTTATGCTGGGCTTTTTTAATCCTTTTTTTTCTTTCTTCGAAAGTATATTTTGCAGGACTGTGAAGAAAATAAAAAAACAGAACTGAAGTGAAATGTTGTCTATTCATTAAGAGTGATTTCTGGTGAGCCGACAACAACGTAACAACATGCCGAACACAAATAATAAAATATTCAACTTCAAACAAAATATTTTTTTAAATTGAATAATGTGTAAATAAATTGGGGTGCGTATAAAAAGGAAAAAATAGATTTCCAAAATTGTCTTTTTTTTTCTTATTGCTTATAATGTATATAAATATTATTGACTTTTGCGGAGTTCAAAAAAATATTTATGTGTTTTTTTTTGTTTTCTAATTCTGTTCAGGGATTTCTAGATTTCATGCAATGTCACGTATAATTGCCAGATCCCTCAGACAAAGGATCCCTGGTCACAAGGATAATAGATACATTATATATTCCATCAAATGAAAAGTATATCACTGTAAATGCACGGCTTTCCTTTGTTTTGATTTCTGTGATAAATCCTCCCGAAGAACATATAATTCATGGGGAAAAAGTGTAAAATAAATCTTATTTTATATATAATTTTAATGAAATTGAATTAATATTATGTAAATAATTCTAATTATAATAAAAATACATGCACGAGCTACTGGCAGGGCTCAGGCGAGACTCAAGCAGAGGCAACTATAAATTGTGAAAATTCCGGGGTTTCAAACAATGTCAGAATGCTTAACAAGTGTCATTGTTTCATAAGGGGAACAGAAAGGTTCTGCAATGCACTGGGTAATGATCCCATATAAGGTACCAGTGAAATCTCAGTTTTTTGCCAAGAGCATCCAGGAAGAAGGGATTTGGCATGGATATTAATACTTATTCACTATATTTACATAAAATTTTTCGTGGGCAAAAAAATAAAAGTCGCCTAACACGTGGCAGGTAAGACAAAAAAAAGAAAAGACGGAACATTTTCGTATAAATTTTTAAATTACTTCTGAATCGAATAAAACTAAAAATAAATCACTGTATGCTGCGCAATCTGGTTAAAATAAATAAACAAAAGCAGTAAGCGTGCCTGAACGAGCAAACACAATATGAAACGGCAGTTTTGTGGATAAACAAGCCACTGTCGGGTGACCAGAAGAATTGCCCCACTATTCTTCCATATTTTGCATGTTCTGCCCCCGCCTCACCATCCAGGTGCGCTTTATAAACAGACATAATCCGACGCACGTTAAATAAGGGAAATATTTCTTCATTTGGTTAATAGGTCTTCAAATGAAAGCCTGAATTCCTCCACCTGAGTTTAAAGTGCGACAATTTTACCATAATAAGATCTGTCCTGGTCTGCGCTAAATTCGCAAATTTGTGTTTTCTCAATAAATTTGAATATATATATATATATATATATATATATAAAAATGGATATTATTGGTCTTAAATATTTTCAATTTTCCATTAATATTGATTTAGTGTTTTTTAATTCGACACATTGATTTAAATAAAGAATGTAATGTGTGCATCATTGTGTCCAAACCAGAATCAGGCTTCTCATATTGCTTCTGTCTTCACATCAAAATAAACAATAAATCAATGTATTGTGGTGACGTGAGAACCAACTATGGCCCCTATTACATTCCTCGCACATTTTCGTTTGCGAGCGCAAATGCGCATTTGCGCGAGTGGCAAAACCCTGTGCGCTGAACGTTGTATTACAAACGTTCGCGCAAACGATGTGCGTTATCGTTTAATGCGGATGGACCTGCGCGAGCGTGATGAACTGTGCGCGTCCTATACTTAACATCGTGAGCGCAAATTCGTTAGTGCGCTGGTACACGGATGGTATTACAATCGATGCGCATCTTTTTACGAACGACGTTTGAGCGCATAATTTTAACGTCTTTGAAAAGCTGGTGGTAACGGCAAATTGGAACGTTCTGGCTGAAACGAAAAACACCAGCACCAATTTATTGCTGCAGCATGTATACACAGATTTACTTTGACAGGCGCAAAAACTTAAGTGAGTCAATTAAGGTAAATTGATGTCACTTAAGGTTCTTAATTCTGATTGGCTGAATCCGGCGAAAAAAACAGTCCGCACACTGATTTACGTGCACTACGTTACTGCGCGCGTATCACTCTTCGTTTTGCGCGACGTTATTTTCGGACAGATGAGAAAATGCGTTTGGATTGGAATACTCTGTTAAATTTCGTGCGATAACGCCGGACGATGCGCGCAAAAAAATTTGTGCTGCATGAACGAAATTGCGCAAAGAATGTAATAGGGGCCAATAGGTGTTAACAATAAACACTTTATGGAAAAATCCCCAACTCCCAGCCACGGGTGAGAACATAGGAGCATCATTTTACATATTCTGCTTAGAGGTAAGTGTACTTTTTTTTACCTTTTCTTGGAAGATATATGCGCATCTTATTTTCTACCATTCTACTGTGAACATGTTGATTTGATTTATTTTTTACTATTCTTTTAAAAAGGTAGTTTACATTCATTGCAGATAATTACACATATTTAATTGTAGCTATAATTATAGTGATTTAGTGACTTTGCCGGTTATAATGATTATATGACGGCACTTAAAATAATCGTTTTTAGAATGATTTAGAAATAGAGCATAAATAACAAATGTCGATAATAACTCAGTAGCAAAAAAATAGTAACAGCATATAATAAATATAACAACATGCAAAAACAAGGCCAAGATGCTAAAACTGAAATTTTTAAAAAAAATTTAAGTATTAAAGAAAAATCGGAATCTTAACGCATTAGCGCTCCCAAGACTAAAAAATACATCAGAAATATATGCTTTTCAAGCTTTTGATATATATATTTATTATACATGCTCTTTGTTGATGCTACTCACTGTTTAGTGAAAAAATCCAAAGCTAAAAGTCAATATCAAGTAGAACAAACGACGCTCTTTATCTGTTAATCTTTAGAATCCCAAACTGCAGCGGCCGTTTAGTGATGTGGGTTGAAGACTGTAAACCCACATTGCTTCAATTGTAGCTTTTAGAAGTGGCTTCTGGTAGCCAGGCGCAGGGAAACTCAAGATTGCCTCTAGGCATGTATATACCTTGTCTCGAAAAAGGAGGGTGCGCAGTGCGTTCCATCGGCACAGATCTGACAACGCAAGATCGCAAAGCACTAATATTATTATTATTATTATTAATAATAATCTTTATTTATAAAGCACCAGCATATTCCACAGCGCTGTACAATAGGCACAGTATAGACAGGGTTTTTTTTTGAGAACGGATTTTACCAGGAAGGATATATTGAGATTTCTCTTCTTTTCAAGTACAGTCAGGTCCAGAAATATTGGGACATCGACACAATTCTAACATCTTTGGCTCTATACACCACCACAACGGAGTTGTAATGAAACAAACACAATGTGCTTTAACTGCAGACTGTCAGCTTTAATTTGAGGGTATGTACATCCAACTCAAGTGAACGGTGTAGGAATTAGAGCAGTTTGCAGATGTGCCTCTCACTTGTTAAGGGACCAAAAGTAATGGGACAATTGGCTTCTCAGCTGTTCCATGGCCAGGTGTGTGATAATCCCTCATTACCCCAATTACAATGTGCAGATAAAAGGCCCAGAGATCATTTCAAGTGTGCTATTTGCATTTGGAATCTGTTGCTGTCAATTCTCAAGATGAGATTCAAAGAGCTGTCACTATCAGTGAAGCAAGCCATCATTAGGCTGAAGAAACAAAACAAACCCATCAGAGAGACAGCAAGAACATTAGGCGTGGCCAAAACAACTGTTTGGAACATTCTCAAAAAGAAGGAACGCACCGTGAGCTCTGCAACACCAAAAGACCCGGGAGACCACGGAAAACAACTGTGGTGGATAACCGAAGAATTCTTTCCCTGGTGAAGAAAACACCCTTCACAACAGTTGGCCAGATCAAGAACACTCTCCAGGAGGTAGGTGTATGTGTGTCAAAGTCAACAATCAAGAGAAGACTTCACCAGAGTGAATACAGAGGGTTCACCACACGATGTAAACCATTGGTGAGCCTCAAAAACAGACAGGCCAGAATTAGAGTTTGCCAAACAACACCTAACAAAGCCTTCACAGTTCTGGAACAAGATCCTATGGACAGATGAGACCAAGATCAACTTGTACCAGAGTGATGGGAAGAGAAGAGTATGGAGAAGGAAAGGAACGGCTCATGATCCTAAGCATACCACCTCATCAGTGAAGCATGGTGGTGGTAGTGTCATGGCGTGGGCATGTATGGCTGCCAATGGAACTGGTTCTCTTGTATTTATTGATGATGTGACTGCTGACAAAAGCAGCAGGATGAATTCTGAAGTGTTTCGGGCAATATTATCTGCTCACATTCAACCAAATGCTGCAGAAATCATTGGACGGCGCTTCAAGTTCACAGTGCAGATGGACAATGACCCAGGGGCTGACTGGCAACTTTTGGCCCAGGTGGCAAGTGTGACCCAGAGGCCCATAGTGCAGCAACTCAGGCCCTTTGTATATGAGCGTTATCACAGAGCTCTGCAGCAATATAACTTACTCTCATACACAGCGCACATTACAGTGAGTTGTATTGCTGTAGAGCTCTGTGATACGCTCATACACACCGCACATTACTGTATCAGAGCTCCACAGCATTAAAACTCACAGTAATGTGCTGTGTGGATGAGCGTATCACAGAGCTCCACAGCAATAAAACTCACTCATACACACCGCACATGGATATATTGCCCCCACCTCCCACATGGGTATATTGCCCCACCTCACACATGGATATAGTGGCCCCACCTGCTCAAACATGGATATATATATATTGCCCCAGCAGCTCAAACATGGATATATATATTGCCCCAGCAGCTCACACATGGAAATATATTGCCCCCCAGCAGCTCAAACATGGAAATATATTGCCCCCAGCAGCTCAAACATGGATATATATATATATATTGCCTCAGCAGCTCAAACATGGATATATATATTGCCCCAGCAGCTCAAACATGGATATATATATTGCCCCAGCAGCTCACACATTAGATCTATTGCCCCCAGCAGCTCACACATGGAAATATATTGCCCCCCAGCAGCTAAAACATGGAAATATATTGCCCCAGCAGCTCAAACATGGAAATATTGCTCCCAGCTCACACATAGAAATATTGCCCCAGCTCACATGGATGTATTGCTTCAGCTCACATGGATGTATTGCCCCCACCTCACACATGGATATAGTGGCCACCACCTCACACATGGATATAGTGGCCCCCACCAGCTCAAACATGCATATATATATTGCCCCAGCAGCTCAAACATGGATATATATATTGCCCCAGCAGCTAACACATGAGATCTATTGCCCCCAGCACCTCACACATGGATATAGTGGCCCCCACCAGCTCAAACATGGAAATATTGCCCCCAGCTCACACATGGATATATTGGCCCCAGCTCACATGGATATATATTGCCACAGCACCCCCAGCCCCAGCATTCCAAATTAATTCACCCCAGTTCCAGCATTCCAAATTAATTCACCCCCTCCTCCAGCCCCAGCATTCCAAATTAATTCACCACCTCAGCCTCAGCATTCCAAATTAATTCACCCCCAGCATTCCAACTTAATTCACCCCCCCCAGCCTCAGCATTCCAAATTAATTCACCCCCTCCCAGCCCCAGCATTCCAAATTAATTCACCCCCTCCCAGCCCCAGCATTCCAAATTAATTCACCCCCTCCCAGCCCCAGCATTCCAAATTAATTCATCCCCTCCCAGCCCCAGCATTCCAAATTAATTCATCCCCTCCCAGCCCCAGCATTCCAAATTAATTCACCCCCTCCCAGCCCCAGCATTCCAAATTAATTCATCCCCTCCCAGCCCCAGCATTCCAAATTAATTCATCCCCTCCCAGCCCCAGCATTCCAAATTTAATTCATCCCCCTCCCAGCCCCAGCATTCCAAATTAATTCACCCCCAGCATTCCATATTCATAAATTTTCTCCCCCCCATACCAATTAATGCATTCTCCGCCCCCACCCCCCGCATACCTCATGGCTGGCAGTGGCCTGGTGACTGTCGTGTGCTGGCTGGCAGGAGCTGGGAGGGAGATGCACGTCCTGTCACACTCACAGTGAGGATCTAGCCCACACACGCGCCTTAATCCCAGGCCGCATGTGTGTGGGCGCTCCCTGTGACGTAATCAGAAGCAGCCGGCCCCACTGATAGCATCTCGCCGGCTGCCCTCCCTCCCTCTTTAGGTGACTAAAACTGCCTTGCTGGGCGGCTGGCTATGTTGGCCGGCCGACCAGCAAGGAGGTCTAGCGGCCGCTCAATGTGCCAGCAGAGATGTGTGTCACGTCAGGCACGCATTGCGGCAGCCCGGGGGACGCTTGTCACCCTGCCCCCCGGCCCAGTCCGCCCCTGCAATGACCCTAAGCATACTGCAAAAGCAACCGAGTTTTTGAAGGGACAGAAGTGGAATGTTATGCAATGGCCAAGTCAATCACCTGACCTGAATCCCATTGAGCATGCATTTCACTTGCTGAAGACAAAACTGAAGGGAAAATGCCCCAAGAACAAGCAGGAACTGAAGACAGTTGCAGTAGAGGCCTGGCAGAGCATCACCAGGGATGAAACCCAGGGTCTGGTGATGTCTATGCGTTCCAGACTTCAGGCTGTGATTGACTGCAAAGGATTTGCAACCAAATATTAACCCCTTAACGCCGCAGGACGTACATTTACGCCCTGCATTAGGCGGGCTTTGCCGCCGCAGGACGTAAATGTACGTCCTCGGCGTTTAGAGCCCCCCCGGGAGATACTCACCTTCTCCGGTCGCTTCCCACGCTGTTCTGACTCCCCCGGAGTCAGATCAGTGTGATCCTCCTCCGGCGTTGTGACGTCATCGCGCCGGTGGCGCGATGACGTCAGTTTCAGGCGTCCCCCCCCGCCGGAGCAGGGGAAGCGCCTGGAGGGGAGGGGAGGGATCCTTGGGATCCCTCTATCTCCCGATCGCTTGGTCCCCGGCGGCTGTGGCCAGCATCGCTGGAAGGGTCACAGCCTGACCTTTCCAGCGATGTATGGGGGGTTAACCCCTTAGTTGCCAGGTCGCGACCGGGCACTAATTTGTGCCCGATCGCGGCCTATTTCCGGTGGGGGCCGCCATCTTGGATGGCAGCCCCCACCTCTGGGTCACCCCCGGTCAACTGACTCATCGCGCCATGCGCGATGATGTCAGTTAACCAGGAACCCCCTAGCTGCAAAGGGATTTCCTATGGAAATCCCTTGCAGGAGATAGGGGGGTCATGGTTGATATTGCTGGAAAGGCCAGAGCATGGCCTTTCCAATGATATCAAACATGACCATGTTATATGTAAAATAAAAGTGTAAAAAAAGTAAAAATAAAAATAATAAAAATAATAAATTAAATAATAAAAAAATAATAAATATAATAATAATAAAAATTTTGTTTTTTTTAATGCAGCACTATTGTTCACATTTCAATTATAATGTGAACAATGATGCTTCACTAATGATTTTTTTTTTTTGGGGGGTTTAGCTAAAATCACGCAATTTCTCCCCAAAAAAAAAATGGGTTCCCCGTCCTAATTTTTTTAACAAATCTACCCAATAGAATATGACCGCAGAGCCTCGGATAATAAAATTAAAAAAAAAAACACTTTACACACTGTAGAAGATTGAAATTTTATTGAAAATTCACATTTTTTTAAATTTTTTGTTATAGCATTTTGGCAGGGCATGACATATACATTTAATAATGATATATTATTAATCTGCCGAGTCTGACGGAAAGAACGATATATAATTTGTCTGGGTGGTATAAGAATACGTGACTTAAAAATGGTCAAAATGCGCTCAGCAAACTTCTACTTCCGAAACAGCGCCGAAGTTGTAAAATTACTCCCGTCCTTAAGGGGTTAAGAAGGGAAAGTTTGATTTATGATTATTATTCTGTCCCATTACCTTTGGTCCCTTAACAAGTGGGAGGCACATCTGCAAACTGCTGTAAGTCCTACACCGTTCACCTGAGTTGGATGTACATACCCTCAAATTAAAGCTGACAGTCTGCAGTTAAAGCACATTGTGTTTGTTTCATTACAACTCCGTTGTGGTGGTGTATAGAGTCAAAGATGTTAGAATTGTGTCGATGTCCCAATATTTCTGGACCTGACTGTACTTGAAAAGAAGAGAAATCTCAATGTATCCTTCCGGGTAAAGTCCGTTCTCAAAAAAAAACCTGTCTATACTGTGCCTATTGTACAGCGCTGTGGAATATGCTGGTGCTTTATAAATAAAGATTATTATTAATAATAATAATAATAATATTAGTGCTTTGCACTCCATTGTGGTGGTGTATAGAGCCAAAGATGTTAGAATTGTGTCGATGTCCCAATATTTCTGGACCTGACTGTATGTCCTGGGTGGCGAGTATGTACCGTTAGGTGTCTTGCCCAAGAACACTTACTAGGGAGGTGCTCTTGCTGGGATCAAACCCATGACTCCACATGCTCTCTCCACGCAGAGCAGGACAGGGTTACAATACATTGAACAACATTTTGACAAACCAGTACAGGAGGAAACAAGGGCCCTATTCCCTTAGGAACTTACAATCTAGAAGACTGATATACAGTTTAATACCAGAAATTTCTGTAACTCTGACTTTTTCTCCTTTTCTATAGAAAATGACATTATTTGAAACTTTCAAAAATAACAAAAATATATATAATAAATGATATAAATGAGAGGTATTGGAGGCAGAGTTCTGAGCCCCCATCCTACTCTCAAAAAAAAGAAGAAAAAAAATCACTAGAAGGGAGAAGAGATGATCAGGCATGGGTATATGACCGAATAAATGGCTGAAAGAAAAAAAATCTGAACAGAAGGATGGAAAGGTGAGTGAGTGAAGGTCAGGGATCATACATTACAAACGGAACAGAGATTATCGGTGTTATTCAAAGAGAAACGAAAAGCCTTTTTGTTCTCTTCAATTCGGTACAATTTGGTGATCCCATTTCGGTGACCCTGCAGTGTATTCAGCAAGCACCACAGGGCCGCCGAAATGCAGGGAAAAATCGCTGCAAACCCGACAAACACTCACCGCAAAACGAGGGCGTACGCACACCGAAACCCGCAAAAACATCTGGATTATCCTGCCGAAAACGCCGGAAAAACCCGAGCAGGAGCTGATCACACACAGCGCAGCCGCCGGAAAAAACCCGACACTGCAGCGATTAAATTAGAAAAACAGTTTGCTTGAATGTTTGAAAAGTGAAACGCTGTTTGCAAACAAACTGAGCGAAAATGTCTGAAATTTACATATGAGATCCAAGGAATGATAATAAAAAGGGCTGTTACAGAAAAAATAAGTAAAGTTAATTTTTTATTTTAAAAAAACTAAATTTCTTTGGTTTATTAGATATTGAATTAAAACGGGAATATTTTTAACATTGAAGCCTATGGGATTCGCCTGAATAAATCTGTCGAATGCAACCACCGAATGGCAGGGCAATTCGGCAACTTTTCACTGCTGGTTTTTGTTCTCTGAATAGCCGAAGCATTGCTTCTCTATGGGGATTTCACTGCCCTCTAACAGGCACCGTATGTGCAGGCAATTCGCCAAGATTTGAATAGCCGAATGGCCAAGAAAGGTAACCGACCGCTGATTTTCAGCATTTGGTTCCCTTTCGGCAGCCATTCGGATCTCTTTGAATTACCCTGTATGAATAATAGCAATAACTAACTTAAATAAATGACTTTTGAGGGATCTCCTGAATGAACGGAGGTTACAGGAGAGTCTATCCAGGCAAAGTAAGAAATTCACTGGAATGAAATGAAGGATTCAGGATCCAGGAGAAGATGCAATGGAATGGTGCTGCAGCCAGTGCTTGGGAGCAGCAAAGGATTGAGATCACTGTGCAGCAGCACGTGAAGTTGGTGAGAAGACAGATACATCTAAATGTATGTGTAGCGCTGGTTTTAATTCCCTGTCGTTGTAGTACTTGTTTTTGGCCACCGGAGGGAGACAAGCGCAATGTAAGACACTGGACATTGGGACTACATTTTCCAGCATGCTTTGCGGGCGGGAACAGGAAGTGGGTGGGAGAGAGACACTGACATCCGCAGCCTCGTGGACAGAGCCAGCAGAGCGCGCAGAGGAGTGAGAGGAGCAAGACGCAAGAGAGCAGAGAGTGATTACAACCAGGCCAGAGCGCAGGTGCGGCCTAGCAGAGCTGGAGATCGGGATTTTCCTTATTATTAATCGAAGACCCAGTGATCCACCGCTAGTAATCTCACGCTGATACATAGTAAGCTGAAGGACCCCGAGTTAGGAGAACCGCAGACGATCTAACAGGGAGTGCAGGCGGTGAGCTGGATATCTTGTGGCCGATACAGAAAAGCAAGACAGCGGATCCGGTGACACAGAAAATCCCAGTCAAAATTGAGCGGAGAGACGTCCTGGGTCGAGCGGAACGCAGAGTATCTGGCGGATGGGTGAGAGGCCTTCCAGGCCACTGTAAAACACTAAAGCACGCTGCAGTCTGTTCAAAACCTACAGGGCCCCAACGTGACTAGTCGAAGATACCTCTTAAATAATTCACTGGCCAGTTGAATATTGTACCCGGGTACCAATACACGCATACACATACATTCCTTGGGACATAACCTGTACGGGACTCACACTCCAACCACTAAGGGGTTAAAAATACTTTTTTCCTTTTCCGCTGCGCGTTTCTCGCATTACGAAGTACTGTAAATATATATACGTATACCGTGTTACTCATTATATGCCCGTTTATTCAGTAAACTATATAATTTATAAAATCCACGGCAGTGCTGGAGTATATTTATTCCCTAGTGCGGGGAGACTGACCCGAGGTTCAAATTCAGCGGCTCCTCCGGGAGTGAGCGCTACATATGAATCAAAGGAATCGCAGCCCGATGACTAAAGATGGACAATTATTTTTATAGGTAAAGAACAAATGTAATGTAGCTTAACCCCTTCACTATTATGATGCGTATAGACAGTCCTGAGATCATGTTGAAATAATCTGGGGCTATGTTGTATCATTGAAAATGAAATTGGGGCGTGGCCTGACAGCCGATGGAGAAGGCTGTGTGAAGCACGAGCTCCTCCGCAGATTCCCCCACCAGAACGTTTTAGGCATCCAGCGGACCCCGAAATGGGCAAATTAAGTAAGGCAACGGGTGTCCAGAGGCAAGGGGAGAAAAATTGCGGCGCTCCATCGACTCCCCTGCGGCAATTTTTCACCCCGCAATCAGACCGCTCCAATGGGCTGGAAGCGCCCGCTCGATTTGGGCAGCACGAATTACTGGAGGCCCCGGCTTCACCGCGGCCTACCCTGGCGCCCGAACCCACAACGTCCCCGGCTGCTATGGACCTCAATTCACAGGGGGACTGGATGAGCACTACCCCAGACACAATGCAGGCCCAAATAGTTTCTCAAAATCCGCCTTCCCAGATAAGGCCAGAGGCCTACCCCGCAGCGCTTGCACAAGCTGGGCAGAGCTCCCAACTCGAGCCCCCGGCTTCTCTGCGGCCTACCCCTTCTTTTTTGTCTGCCAACACCCAGGGACCTGGGAATAACGGGCATCTTTCCACGATTGACTGGCAATCCATCCTGAACAACCTCCCAACTAAATCTGACCTGTGAATTGCTAATGAAAATTTGAGCACCACCATTATGTCAGAACTGCACCATATTCACACAGAGATTCACGGTTTAACTGCAAAGGTTACTCACTTGGAGGGGGAATGTGACACTCTCCGTTTGCAAGCTGGTTCTACTGCACGTGCTGTAAAGTTCACACTTCACAGATGCAAAGCATGGCTCTCCACCTCACTGATCTGGACAATAGGGGCAGACGCCAAAACCTCCGGCTCAGAGGTCTGCCAGAAACCGAGGACTCACCCTCTGCCCTGAAACAAGTGCTGCTGCATATCTTCAATGCCCTCCTTGACAGGCCGCCTCAATCCGAGATTGACTTTGTTCGGGCTCACAGGGCCTTACGACCAAAGGGACCCCCTGGCAGCCCCCCGCGGGACGTTATATGCTGCTTGTCTCGCTTTGACCTGAAGGAAGAAATTCTGCGCCAGGCTAGAGTCACTACGGAATTCTCGTTTGAGGGTGTGAACCTGCAGCTATTCCCAGACCTTGCTCCGGCTACTCTAGCATACAGGCGGGCATTCAAGCCACTAACTAGTGTCCTGCTCACGCAACAAATACGCTATCGATGGAAAATCGGACGAACGGGACTCTAGTGACGACTCCTGCGGGCCAATTTTTGGTACAGGAGGCTGAAGATCTTCCAGAGCTGGCTCGTCTGCTACAACTGCCACCTATTTCACTGACGTGGCTGACCCTCTGGCACTGTATAATGGTGGTCTCGGAAGGCCGCGACCACGACCACCTTCTCAGTGTGCTCGCTTTACCGTCAACAAACTGCCCGGGGACCGGGGCCACAGATGTGAGACTCCGTGCTCAAGCTGAAAGTCCACACAGGCTGACAGCAACCCATGACCTACATTCCCAACACTGGATTTCCAATTCGCAAGGCTTTTTGACTTCTTTTTATTTTTTTCTCTATCGCGCCTTTTTATTACACACTCCGGCTAACGCCCAGATTTGGCCGGAAAGACACCTACCCCAAGGCCTGCGATCCCGGTCTTCCTGACCTTTTCTCTGATATAACTCCGCGACACTTGTCGCCAGTACTCAATTGCGTAAAGGTTTGACTTTGTTATATTTATTATTATTTTTCTCTTTTCTTTTCTTTGCGGGGGGGAGTGGAATCTGGATTTTTATCCGAACTGTCTTGAACACAGACTTTTTCTCTCCCTCCCCCCCCGAAGATGGGGCCCAAGCTTGAGGATCGCTCGTTGCGCCTTCCCTGGACTCTCGGACGAGCTGGATGGGTCCTGCGGTTTGAAATATTCTTTTTATTTTCTATTTCTCATACAACGTTCAATGTATTATTGTATTGAATATTCAGTGTTATTTGGGGGGTCTGCAGAGGCCCCGATGCATAAATAGAGTTTAGTTCCGCGAACGCTAGGTCACATTCTCCACCGAGGTTGGTTGACCGTGAATGGACAGGAGGATACCCGGACCACTGGTTGGTCTGTTGGATTCTTCCTGCCCCCGTCAACCCCGCCTCTCCGAGTGTATATAGTTACCACTTACTACCCATTCCCTTAGATCCCCGGTTCCCTTCCTTACCCCTTCCTGTGGAGTGGGGGTTGGCCTGGGGAGCTCCTTCGCTATCCTTCAATAATGGCTGTGCGTCAGGAACCTCTCATGTTAATGTCCATTAATGCCAGTGGCCTAAATATCCCTGAGAAACGTTCGGGGGCTCTACGTGATTTCCAGAAAGCACGTGCCTCAGTGGTGTTTATCCAAGAATCACACTTTAAGAAGGGGCGGCCCGAGACTCACAAACTCCTGGTTCCCAATAGGCTTTTTTAGTAACAATGCGGTGGCCAAATCTAAGGGTGTGGCGATTTTATTTCACAAATCTGTCCCCTTTGTCCAACAAGCAACTCTATTCAATAAAGATGGCCGTTATGTAATGGTAAAGGGAGAAATAGCGGGACGCAAGTATACTTTTGCAAACTTCTACGCACGAACAAGGGACAACATAGATTCATGAACAAATTGCTTCCTCTAATAACTGAGTTCTCTGAGGGCTGTCTAGTTTTAGGGGGCGACTTGAATGTACCACTGGATCCCCGCCTTGACACGTCCTCGGGACGCTCAGCTGTCCCCCCACATGTCACTCGCTCTATCTCCAAATTGTTGCATACACACAGATTAGTGGACTGTTGGAGGGCAATGCACACGGAGGACAAAGACTACACCTATTTTTCACACCCTGCGCAGATCTATTCTCGACTGATTATTTCTTTATACCGCACTATTATTCTAATTTACAATCAGTCCGGATTGGATCTTTGACATTGGTCTGACCATGCCCGGTCACAATGCGTCTTCTTTCCCCTCTGCATCGCCCTGCCGTCCCAGCCTGGCGACTTAATGAATTCCTCCTGACTGACCCCCCGACTTCAAACGACTGTGAGCAGACCCTAGCCCTATATTTTCAGGACAATGACACGCCAGATGTGTCTCCACTGTCCATCTGGGAAGCACATAAATGTGTCATACGTGGGTTTTATATTCGTAAGGCGTCAGAGCAAAAAAAACACAGGGAGGCAGCTACAATCGATCTCTTAGATCGCATTCACAACCTGGAGACCTTACATAAGGAATCCCTTGACCCTGCCAGTTAACCGACTGACAACCCTACGCCGGGAACTGGCCACTCTTCTTAATTCCACGTATCACCGACACTGTTTACGTTCCAAGACATTTTTCTTTGCTCATAGAGACAAGAGTGGGAGACTGCTGGCTCGTATGCTACGTGCCCGCCATTCGACCACGTACATTGCCAAAATCAGGGACACACATGGCAAAACACAACATCTACCACACCGCATTCTGCCTACGATTCGTTCCTACTTCGCGACTCTATATGACCTGCCCACTCCGGAGACGGACGCAGGACGCACACTTCATTCGCAAAAGATTCATGCCTATCTCTCCCAACACATCACGCTACGCCTGACACCTGAAACTGCCCTACTGTTAGACGCACCCTTAACTATAGAAGAATTGAGTGACGCGGTAAAATCTTCTAAAACAGGCAAGTGCCCAGGCCCAGATGGCCTTCACCTGCAATATTATAAACGATTTGCGAAAATTCTCTACCCCAGATTCCTGGTGTCTTTTAATGCCATTCTGGAAGGCCACACCATTCCGTCCCAAACTCAGGCGGCCAACATATCTTTAATTCCTAAGGAAGGTAAAGATGCTGAGCGGTGCGACAGCTACCGCCCCATCTCCCTATTAAATTGCGATCTCAAACTATATGCAAAGATCCTGGCCACACGACTTACACCTTATGTCCCGGGGTTGATACACCAAGACCAGGTGGGATTTGTGGCAGGGCGGGAGGCGCGAGACAACACCATACGGGCACTGACGATCATGCATAGGGCAATGAGGCAATGAGAAGGCCTTCTCCTCCTCTCTACGGACGTGGAGAAGGCCTTTGACAGAGTAAACTGGGAATTCTTGTTTGCAACTCTTTCTCAGGTTGGACTAGGTCCTAATCTATGCACCTGGATCCGGGCTCTATATTCGGATCCAACTGCACGGGTTTGCGTGAATGGGATCTATACGGAACCCTTTAAGATAAGGAACGGTACTAGGCAGGGATGCCCACTCTCCCCATTGTTGTTTGTATTGGCATTGGAGCCCTTCCTGTCCTCTGTAAGGGCTAGCCCGGACATCAGAGGGATCCGGACTGGCCGGACAGAGCACAGGGTAGCTGCTTTCGCGGATGATCTCCTTTTTTTCGTGACTCACCCAGAAACGACTTTGCCCAACTTACTGAAAGCTTTTGAAGTATACGGTAACCTCTCCAACTTGAAAATTAATTTCGCCAAGTCCTTCCTGTTAAATGTGTCCATGCCGCGGTCGAAGGCTCAATCCATACTGCCAAACTTCTCGATCCAATGGGCCGAGGATAGAATTAAGTACCTGGGAATCTGGTTGACCTCTGACCATACTTTAATGTTCAGAGACAACTTTGCGCCCATGCTCGCGACTATCTCCACAGATCTGAAGGCCTGGAACTATCCGCACATTTCCTGGCTGGGTCGCGTCCAGGCAATCAAAATGAATGTACTCCCTCGTATTTTATACCTCTTTCAGACGATTCCCATTGACCTCCCGCAAACCTTTTTTCGGGACCTACAGACGCAGATCTCGAATTATGTGTGGAGGGGATCCCGACCGAGGCTAAAATTTTCCATCCTTACCCTACCTAAAGCACGGGGGGGCTTGCCATCCCGGACTTCGCGATATACCATACGGCTTGCCACCTTCAGCGTATTCTGGAATGGGCAAAACCGCGCAAACTCAAAGCGTGGGGGGTGGTTGAACAAGACGAAGCCGGGATTCCCCTCACTGTCCTCCCTTGGGTGCCTAAACTGCAAGGGCTACGCCGGGTACGTGATCTACATTACACCTCAGTTACACTACGCATATGGCATCGAGTAATGCGTTTTTTAGATCTGTCCTCCGACCCGTCGCCGCTTACGCCGTTGTTATGCCAAGCCTCCACGCCCACGTCTTACACCCCGTCGATATTCACAGACTTGCTGCAAACACAAACACCGCGCATTCGTGACGTATTTCGAGACCAACAACTTGCCTCGCTTACTGATATACTGGGCGATAGGGCAGTGACTTTCCTACGATACTTCCGATATCAACAGATTGCTAGCTTTATCAGACCTATACCCCAACGAACAAAACTGACCCGCCTTCTAACAGAATTTGAAAAACAGTGCATGACAGCTGACCTACTGCCACATGGCGTGTCCTATTTATATGAACTCCTCTAGTGCTCAAATAGAACCCCCCGCCGAGGTTTATGGGCAGTTGGGAAATGATGTTAGAAACTACTCTGTCCGACTCCCAATGGGGGAAAATCTGCGACCTTACACACCACTGCTCGGTCTCATCGAAAACACAGGAGACGGCATATAAATTACTATCCCTGTGGTATAAGACCCCTGAACAGCTTAGTTACGTGTTTCCTGATATGTCGGATGAGTGCTGGCGTTGTGGTGAAAGCCCGGGATCGGCACTTCACATATGGTGGTCTTGTCCAGTAATTCGCCTATATTGGGAAAAGATAAATAAAATCACTCAACTGTTCATAGAACCTCCCCCCGATTTCCGACCAGCCACCATGCTATTACATCATGTACACTACGCTACTTCAGGTTACAAAAAAAAAATCGGTGTGTATCTGCATTCTGAATGTTGCCAAAAGTCTAATACCCCTATTTGGAAGCAAAGGGTGAGCCCTCCCATGCACCTTTGGCTCTCTAAAATGGAAGAGCTCCATAGAGTCGAACAACTGTACTACTCAATGAACGGTATGACGGCACAATATACTCAGATTTGGAGTACTTGGATCCTCCAATCGGGAGGAGCAGAATTTCGTGCCTTGTTACTGTAATTGAGCCAATGTGACGTTGTATCTGACCACATTCCTTCTTAAGACGCTCTAGTCTCTACCCTTGACGTATAGTGAATGCACTGTTTTATGGTTTCTGTGCCCAGTAGGGATTTGCCCACATTCCCAGGCCATTTCCCCCCTCCTAAAAACCCCCCTTTTTTTTTGGTCTTAGTTTAATTTACCCTTTCCACGTGATCCCAACAACGTTAATCTGACTTGATGCTGATACTTACAGGGTTATCCAAAGAGATTCGAATTGCTTGAGAAAGGTAACCGAACGCTGAAAATCAGCATTCGGTTACCTTTCCTGGCCATTCGGCTATCCAGAGAGCAGGCAATTCGCCAAATCCTGTCGAATTGCCTGCACATACGGTGACTGTTCGAGGGCAGTGAAATCCCCATGAAAAAGCATTGCTTCGGCTATTCAGAGAACACAAACCAGCAGTGAAAGGTTCCCCTAATGTCCTGCCATTCGGTGGTTTCATTCGGCAAATTTATTCAGGAGAATCCCATAGACTTCAATGTTAAAAATATTCCTGTTTTAATTCAATATCTAATAAACCGTTCATTATAAAATTCTGCAGCAAAAAGTCTCTTTATTTATAGATTTTTTAGGATACTTTAAGCATTTTTCTGAATTTTTTAAAAAAAATTAAAAGTCCGATTTTTTTTTTTTTTTTTTTTTCAGTTTACTTATTTTTTTTGTAACAGCCCTCTTATTATCATTCCCTGGACCTCCTGTGAAAATTTCAGACATTTTCGCTCAGTAGTTTCTTTGCAAACAGCGTTTCTTTTTCCCAGATTCATACAAATGGTTTTTCTAATTTATTCACTGCCTCCTCTACGTCACAGCTGCTGGCTCTGTGTGATTCGGCTCCTGTTCGGCTCCTGTTCGGCTCCTGTTCGGCTTCCTCGAAGGTTAATCCAGATGTTTTTGCTTGTTTTTCAGCGTGCATTCGGTTAGTTTTCGTCAGGTTTGCGGCAGCTTTTCCCTGCAATTCGGGGACCCTGTGGTGTTTGCTGAATACACCGCAGGGTCACCGAAATGCAATCGGCAAAAGGAACCGAATTGAAGAGAACGAAAAGTCACCGAACGTGCGGTGACTTTTCGAATCTCTTTGGATAACCCTGTTAGTCTTCTAAGTCTGATACCTAACTCGAATGTAAAAGATACATGTTGTTTTATGATGATGTCACCGCCCAGCCTGCGAGCTGATGACTTTGATAGATGTACAACTTTCGAATATCTTTGTTTACTGTGAAAAATTAAAATAAAAACTTTTATTTACAAAAGAAAAAAAAAAATGAAATTGTTGAAAATTTGCATTTGGGCTCCAGAAGGTGCTAACTGACATATCCCCAGCTGATCGTGCAAGGAGACCAGAACTGTAGTAACTCCGTTTGGCCAACAGATGGCGACATCTACCTGTCAAATTGGTTATTACAGTAAGAAATACATTGTGAATATTTCCAAATATTTCTTAATGTCTAATTAATTGAAAATGAATTTTCCAAATAAACCACTGGTTCCTGACCATGTATTTATATATTTTGGAAAAGCACTTGGTATTGAAGAGGTTAAGATCAGGTGATGAAACTAAAGAGCTGGAGCAGAAATCAAATAGCTGGAATATTTCTTCCTAAACGCTTAAATCAGTGTTTCCCAAACCCTGCTCCTCACGACCCTTTAACAGGCCAGATTTTGCAGATCACCTTGGGGAAATGCAGACTGAATCCTGCAATCACTGAGCAGCAAATCATATCACCTGTGCTGTGCTTCACATATCTGCAAACCTGACCTGCTAGGGGGACCTGAGGATCAGGGTTGGGAAACACTGTGCTAAGTGATGACTCTGATGCCATACAATCCAAATAAACATTTCCTCTTACTATGCTTTTATGGGTGGCATGAAGCCATTGATGTGGCAGGGGTATGCTTGTAATGAATCGGACTCAGACTGGGGCTTCCTATTCATGGGCAGCTTCGCTGAGAAAGATTACCTGTTAGGTACATTGGGTCCTCTCCTAACTGGGGATACAGCTGGTAGAAGGTAGATCAAAAGAGAAATAGAAGCTGCAAGGGATTTTGATTGAAATCACGTAATCAAATCTAAATACTGAGGTGCTAAATGTCTTGGGCCCTGTTCCTGTGGGGTTCTTAACATTAACAAGTGACTCCATAAAGGGTCATTACCACCAAAAAATGAAATGTCCTTATTGTGTTTATTTTATGTCGCTGTTATCTTTCTTAACTTAAGGAAATATTTTACACTATTGGGGTTACTCAAACAGGGTTATCCAAAGAGATTCGAAAAGTCACCGCACGTTCGGTGACTTTTCGTTCTCTTCAATTCGGTTCCTTTTGCCGATTGCATTTCGGTGACCCTGCGGTGTATTCAGCAAACAGCACAGGGTCCCCGAATTGCAGGGAAAAGCTGCCGAAAACCTGACGAAAACTAACCGAATGCACGCTGAAAACAAGCAAAAACATCTGGATTAACCTTCGAAAAAGCCGAACAGGAGCCGAACAGGAGCCGAACAGGAGCCGAATCACACAGAGCCGAAGCAGCTGTGACGTAGAGGAGGCAGTGAATAAATTAGAAAAACCATTTGTATGAATCTGGGAAAATGAAACGCTGTTTGCAAAGAAACTACTGAGCGAAAATGTCTGAAATTTTCACAGGAGATCCAGGGAATGATAATAAAGAGGGCTGTTACAAAAAAAATAAGCAAACTGGAAAAAAAAAAAAAAAAAAAAATCGGACTTTTACATTTTTTTTAAAAAATTCAGAAAAATGCTTAAAGTATCCTAAAAAATCTATAAATAAAGAGACTTTTTGCTGCAGAATTTTATAATGAACGGTTTATTAGATATTGAATTAAAACTGGAATATTTTTAACATTGAAGCCTATGGGATTCTCCTGAATAAACTTGCCGAATTAAACCACCGAATGGCAGGGCATTTCGGGAACCTTTCACTGCTGGTTTGTGTTCTCTGAATAGCCGAAGCAGTGCTTTTATATTTCACCCTCGAACAGGCACCGAACAGGCACCGTATGTTCAGGCAATTCGCCAGGATTTGGCGAATTGCCTGCTCTCTGGATAGACGAATGGCCAGGAAAGGTAACCGAAGGCTGATTTTCAGCGTTCGGTTACTTTTCTCAAGCAATTCGAATCTCTTTGGATAACCCTGAAAGAGAATCGAAAAGTCACCGCACGTTTGGTGACTTTTCGTTCTCTTCAATTCGGGGCGAGTCGGCAATCCCATTTCGGCAAGCACCACAGGGCCGACGAAGTGCAGGGAAAAGCTGCCGCAAACCCGACGAAAACACAGTGCAAAAACCCAGCGAATGCACACCGAAACCCGCAAAAACATCTGGATTAACTCACCGAAAACGCTGGAAAAACCCGAGCAGGAGCCGATCACACGCAGTGCAGCCTCCGGAAAAGCTGACACCATAGACGAATGCAGTGAATAAATTAGAAAAACAGTTTGCTTGAATGTTTGAAAAGTGAAACGTTGTTTGCAAAGAAGCTACTGAGCAAAAATGTCTGAAATTTACAATTGAGGTCCAAGGAATGATAATAAAAAGAAAGGGCTATTACAGAAAAAACAAGAAAATAATAAAAAAAAAATATCGGAAATTTTTTGTAAAAAAAAAAATCCTGAGAAATGCTTAACCACTTGGCTGCTAAGGACGCGCTCAGCACGACCATCCAAGTGGTTCTCCTGTGTTACGGACACGCTGAGCTCGTCCTAGCACAGGAGGCAGCAATCAGACGGGATTCCGGCTGATTGCTGGCCCCCCTGGTGCGGGCTGACATCTAGCATGTCAGCCTGGCACTCCGGGATGCCGGGGGGGGAAGATAGATGTCATTGCGGCTGCGCAATGTCATCTATTTCAGGCGCACCCCGGCGAGTGCGGAGGAGGCGCCTGAAAGGGAGGGGGGAGCTCGTTCGGGCCTCTCTCCCTCCCAATCACGGGGGACCAGAGGCTGAAGGCAGGCACGGTTTGGAAGGGCACAGACCGCCCTTCCAAACCGTGCCTGCCTTTAACCCCTTGGGTGCCGGATCACGATTCCAGGAATGCCCCCTGACCAAGCCAAGCTTCTGGGAATGCCCCCTGATGACTGGCGTCATCGTGCATAGCACGATGACGCTAGTCCTGAAGTTAACCCCTAACTGCCACCAATGGTGGAGATAGGGGGTTCCAATGAACCCCCTATCTCACGATCCGTGGCAGATAGGGGTTAATGTTTTGTATTGCTGGATCAGCCAGAGCATGGCCTTTCCAACGATACCAAACATGACCATATAAAAATTAAAAAATATTTTATATGCAGCAATATTTTTTTAATGCAGCAATATTGTTCCCATTTCAATTATAATGTGAACAATGATGCTGCACTAACGATTTTTGTATGCGGTGCGTTTGTTAAAAATAGAGAAATTTTCCCCTTAAAGAATGTAACGAGTCATCATTTCAAATTTTTTTAACAAGCACACCCCATAGAAAATATAACCGTAAATGCTCGCATGTTAAAATGTGAAAAAAAAAACACTTTACACATTGTAAATTATTGAAAATTCAAATTTTATTGAATTTTTTGTTATAATATACAGACAGGACATGACCTATACATATAATAATGATATATTATGAATCTGCCGAGTCTGCCGGAAAGAACGATATATTATACAGTCAGGTCCAGAAATATTGGGACAGCGACACAATTCTAACATCTTTGGCTCTATACACCACCACAATGGAGTTGGAATGAAACAAACACAATGTGCTTTAACTGCAGACTGCCAGCTTTAATTTGAGGGTATGTAAATTAAACTTTCCCTTCTTAATACTTGGTTGCAAATCCTTTGCAGTCAATCACAGCCTGAAGTCTGGAACGCATAGACCTCAGCAGACGCTGGGTTTCATCCCTGGTGATGCTCTGCCAGGCCTCTACTGCAACTGTCTTCAGTTCCTGCTTGTTCTCGGGGCATTTTCCCTTCAGTTTTGTCTTCAGCAAGTGAAATGCATGCTCAATGGGATTCAGGTGATTGACTTGGCCATTGCATAACATTCCACTTCTCCCCCTTCAAAAACTCTTTGGTTGCTTTTGCAGTATGCTTTGGGTCATTGTCCATCTGCACTGTGAAGCGCCGTCCAATGAGTTCTGCAGCATTTGGCTGAATGTGAGCAGATAATATTGCCTGAAACACTTCAGAATTCATCCTGCTGCTTTTGTCAGCAGTCACATCATCAATAAATACAAGAGAACCAGTTCCATTGGCAGCCATACATGCCCACGCCATGAGACTACCACCACCATGCTTCACTGATGAGGTGGTATGCTTAGGATCATGAGCAGTTCCTTTCCTTCTCCATACTCTTCGCTTCCCATCACTCTGGTACAGGTTGATCCTGGTCTGATCTGTCCATAGGATCTTGTTCCCAAACTGTGAAGGCTTTGTTAGGTGTTGTTTGGCAAACTCTAATCTGGCCTTCCTGTTTTTGAGGCTCACCAATGGTTTACATCTTGTGGTGAACTCTCTGTATTCACTCTGGTGAAGTCTTCTCTTGATTGTTGACTTCGACACACATACACCTACCTCCTGGAGAGTGTTCTTGATCTGGCCAACTGTTGTGAAGGGTGTTTTCTTCACCAGGGAAAGAATTCTTCGGTCATCCACCACAGTTGTTTTCCGTGGTCTCCTGGGTCTTTTGGTGTTGCTGAGCTCACCGTTGTGTTCCTTCTTTTTGAGAATGTTCCAAACAGTTGTTTTGGCCACGCCTAATGTTCTTGCTATCTCTCTGATGGGTTTGTTTTGTTTCTTCAGCCTAATTATGGCTTGCTTCACTGATAGTGACAGCTCTTTGGTTCTCATCTTGAGAGTTGACAGCGACAGATTCCAAATGCAAATAGCACACTTGAAATGAACTCTGGGCCTTTTATTTGCACATTGTAAATGGGGTAATGAGGGAATATAGCACACCTGGCCATGGAACAGCTGAGAAGCCAATTGTCCCATTACCTTTGGTCCCTTAACAAGTGGGAGGCACATCTGCAAACTGCTGTAAGTCCTACACCGTTCACCTGAGTTGGATGTACATACCCTCAAATTAAAGCTGACCGTCTGTCAGGCGGCGTGTGCGGTTCAGAGGTGAGCCCAGCAGGCGGCGACACAAAGGAGAGACCAGACAGGATAGCAAGCAAATAATATTGGTTTAATGAACACAAATGGGACTTGGCAGCAGGTACTGGAATAAACAGAAGATGCCCCTTCTGGACAGCACAGGTAAAAGTCTAATAGCATAGGATTGTGGGCAATGTAGTCCCAGACTGCAGACAGGGTCCACAAAGAATGAATCTGGACGGCTGGCAATGGTACCTTGATTGAAGGTCAGGGAAGGTGGTAAATGCAGTATGAGCCACCGGTAGATATCCAGACACAGGATAATGGGCTACGTAGTTGAGAGAACCCACTTGTGCAGCAACCAGGAAGTTTTGGCTAAGGACTGAACGGAGATGGATGCAGGACACACTTGTGGACTCAGGATACACTTGTAGGCACAGGATACACTTGTACGCACAGGATACACCTGTAGGCACAGGATACACCTGTAGGCACAGGATACACTTGTAGGCACAGGATACACCTGTAGGCACAGGATACACTTGTAGGCACAGGATACACCTGTAGGCACAGGATACACTTTTAGGCACAGGATACACTTTTAGGCACAGGTATGCACAAGGCCAAGTGACTTCAGTCAGGGACCTCAATGCAGAACCAACCTTGCTGGGTCTCTCTGCTATTTATGGAGGCTTGATAGCAGATGGGTTTCAGCTGTAACTCTAAGGCTGAACAGGAAAACCCAGGCTGGATCTCCAGGAGCCTGGACAAGGCACAGAGCTGAAGTAAGACCCGGATGGGAACCCAATGTAAAAGCGTTCCATGACAAGAGCTGTAGGAGCCAGGCTGCGCATTACATGTACCTCAGCAGTCTTTCAAAGGTGGGGCATGACACCGTCTGCAGTTAAAGCACATTGTGTTTGTTTCATTCCAACTCCATTGTGGTGGTGTATAGAGCCAAAGATGTTAGAATTGTGTCGATGTCCCAATATTTCTGGACCTGACAGTATGTCTGGGTCATATATTAAAATAAGGCTTATAAACGCGTTTAAACATGATGAGCGAAACCGGTAAAAATGAGCTCAGCACAGAGGCGTGAAATGCCTCAGCAGCGAAAGGGTTAAAATATCCTAAAAAATCGATAAATAAGGAGACTCTTTACTGCAGAAAATTATAATGAACGGTTTATTAGATATTGAATTAAAACGGGAATATTTTTAACATTGAAGCCTATGGGATTTGCCTGAATAAACCTGCCGAATTAAACCACCGAATGACAGGGCGTTTAGGGAACCTTTCACTGCTGGTTTTTGTTCTCTGAATAGCCGAAGCATTGCTTCTCTATGGGGATTTCACTGCCCTCAAACAGGCACCGTATGTGTAGGCAATTCGCCAGGATTTGGCGAATTGCCTGCTCTCTGGATAGCCGAATGGCCAAGAAAGGTAACCGTACGCTGATTTTCAGCATTCGGTTCCCTTTCGGCAGCCATTCGGATCTCTTTGAATTACCCTGTATATGTCACTAGTTGTTTCCATTTTATGATCTTTTGTGCTGAAAACTGCCCCCTCGCATCTTTTACTTCATTTGCACCTCACTGTCTAACTATGGCCACAGAATGGAGTCTATGGGTCATTGAATGACTCACGCATCATTGTATTGTGAGGGATGTATTCAAAAGACATCACCTATTCAGCACTAAGGACATCAGCACCGTGGGCCTCCGGAGCACTGCAAAGCTGCTGTCCTCGGTGCTTAATAGGATACAGCAACAAAGACAAGCGGATCTTTTGCTCTGGAGTTCTTCTGAGCTGCTGTCCTTGGTGCTGAAAACGATTCATCACCAAGGATAGCAGCACCGCGCGGCTCTGGAGCCCTACGGAGCTGCGTTCTTGATGCTGAATAGGTTTCAGCACCAAGGACAGGGGGATTACTTAGGTTAATGTAAAAAAAAATAAGATAAGTAATCCCACTGTCCTGGCTGCTGAAACCTATTCAGCACCAAGGACAGCAGCTCCGTGGGGCTCTGGAGCCCTGTGGTGCTGCTGCCCTTTGTGCTCAATAGGTTTCATCACCAAGGACAGCAACTCTGCAGGGCTCCAGAGCAAAAGATCCCCCTCTCCTTGATGCTGAATAGGTTTCAGCACCGAGGACAGGGGGGTTTACTTATCCCTTTTTTTTTACATTAATCTAAGTAATTAATTCATCCGTTTCACCTTCCGAAATAACTAATAAAAACAAAATATGAATTGATCCAAAATACAAAATAACTAATAAAAATGAAATACGAATCAATCTGAAATACAAATTTCCGATCTCCCAAAATAAAGAATTGAATCGAAATATGAATCAGGGTAACATAGCGAACGCACTTAAACAAACTATAAAATGTAATGGATTGATCCAAAATGAAACAAAATCTTTCATTGTGCACATGTCTATCCAACAGTGCCAGCATTCATTAGGTGTTGCCAAAAAATCCAAGTTTAGTTGTATACTGGAACTCCAGGGTCACATGCAAGAAATGAATGTCACATGCAGGATATGATTGAAGTCAGATAGCTTAACTCATCCCCTTTTGAAAGCACACAAAGTCCTTTTTATTTTCATCACTTTATTGGGAAAGTAGCAGCAACTACAAGGGGCCACATTACAATCCTGGTGCTAACGTTAACGCTCACCTGCGTGAGCATTAACGATAGCCGCTGTGGCTGCCGAATATTAAAATAAGAATCGGCATAGAGGGGTCTCTGCAACCGGTGAGGAGGGTGTCAGCAGGGTATATCAGCAGACGGGATCAGCTGTGTAAGGGGGGGAGGGGTCCCCACAGCCAGTATTCCAGAAGCAGGGTGGTTCAGCTCAGCCAGTGTCCAGGATAGAAAAAGGACACATAGCATCCTTGCAGCCACTCAGCCAGTGTCCAGGATCAAGGGCGGGGATTGAGGCCCACAGCACAGCGGCAGGAGGGTACCAGACATCAAGAGAAAGGGCACGGATATATGCCGTCGGCATGGGAGCGCAAGGTCCCCCGGGAAAACCACCAAGGCACAGCGCCACAGCCATATGGCATGCAGAGCGGTCGCCACGATTCACGACCATCCTAGCCAGCCAGGAATTGCCAGATGGAGAGGACAACACTCCAGACAACTCTCTCAGGTTGGTAAGTGCTTCCTGGGCCCCAGCAATCAGCTCCGTGGGTGACAGGTTGTCAGCTCCAAACCAGAACTCCGTGTACGGCGGGGTATTCTCATTCAGCAGCTGGGGGTCTGTCAGCACTCCGGCATCACGATCTTCCCTCCCAGGGCACCGCTTTCCAGCCACCACTGTTCTTGGGATCACTGTGGTCACAGGTAGGGGCCTCAAACCAACAGGCATACCCCCGCTCAGTCCCTCCACAGCACGGCTTGGGGTCACCGCTCCCCTGCAAACCTGTAGCTCCGGAGGGTCCTGCAATTCCGCTGCCTGCTCCATTCGTCCACGCACCGACCCAAGCCCGTGCCTCATCTCCGCCATCACAGCTCTGACATCCAGGAAGTCAGACAGCCAGCACGAGCGGATCTCCTCCAGAATGCGCCGGACATCTCCCTTCGTTAGGAGCCATGAGTCCTCAGGGTAGCCCTCCATATTTGCCACTCTCAGGAGGGGTCAGGGTTTGCAGCAGGACTGGGGCAGGAGAAAGGAAGAGCCGCAAGGTCTGCACGGAGGCGTCTAAGATGGCCGCCTGCTGTAAGCTGCAAGCTTCAAATCGCCCCAAACGACACCAGGGAATCAGCGAAAAGTCATCAGTGTAGGGCAGTAGGTAGTCCTAGGTTCCCCGTGCCAGGGAAAAACACTGCAGCCGACGGTGGGTCACGATAAATCCAAGAGAAAAGGGCTACAGTGGGAGAGCTCTGCAGAACGCAACTTCACCCATCGGCAGTCAGCTCCGCCCCGATAATAGGATTTTGATGCTCACTGCAATAGTTTTGCTTTAGAGTCCCCCATCACCGGCTGAGCCGGAATAGGGGCCAGTGTATTTAGTCACAAGCAAAGAGTGTGTCAGAACTCCAGCGTAGGGGCTCGGCAAAACACCAGATGGACCCATGTCCACACCCGAGACGGCAGCACCATCCAGTCATGACCTACAAGTTCCAGCCCTGGTTTTGGAGTGGCCTGGTCCTCTTGTCCCAGATTCCACTCTTGTCTGCCCTGCCTATTCCATCCACAGATGTGGTTCTCAGCAGCCTAATTGGGTGCAGGGAAAAGGAAACCACACCTGGGCCTCAGTGATTCAGCATTGGCTAACACATTGGTGTGGCTACTCTGCAAGAAGCTTGCTCACTTTCCAGTATCCTGTTCCCCAGCCTCCAGCCATCTTTCCAAGCCTCCAGCCTTGTTTTCAAGTCACACTCCAGCCTCTGCAATGTTCCCTCCAAGCCTCCAGCCTCTACCATACTCCCTCCAAACCTACAGTCTCTGCCGTGTTCCCGCTGCATTCATTGTTCCTGCCTACACCCAGCCAGCCCTTTTCCTGTCCTGTCTGTTGTCTCGTGCCTCCTGTAAGTCACTTAGTGTGTTGCCCTCTGTGGCTCTGTGCCTGTGTGTTCCTCTGTGTCCGTTTTCCAGTCCACCTTGCCTCTTTCTCTTCTCCTTACCTTACCCAGGCCAGGCCTTTTCCTGCCCTGCTCCTCTCCTTTATGTCAGTCTCCTCTGTGCCATTCTGCTGTTAAATCAGTTCACTACAATAAAACCCCATTTGGACATTTCAACGTCTCTGCCTGTTTCACTGCATATTGGGCTCAAACCCTCATCCTGGGAAACACCATCTCTGACAGAGAGTTAGGCTTGACTACTGCAAATGGTACCCATTAAGGTATCTTTAGGATACCAACCACCGGCCCTAGGATCTCCGGTCATCTTTCAGGTCAATCAGAAATGAACAAGTGTCATTTCTTTCTCCGGCTTGATCAGAGTTTTGCACACCTAGATGAATCTCACACATAGAAGCCTAAAATGCACAACAAATGCCTTATCGGGACCTATTTTATTAAAAAGAATTATCTGACCCTAAAAACGAATCAATTGTAAGTGATCCAAACCACTAGTGATCACTGGAATGGAAAATCAAGACTACATAACTAACAGAACGTGATGGGCAGAATGAACTGGTGTGATTAAAACACTGAGCACAAAACCATAGTAAGAGTAGATGGTGTGTAGGGTGACAAGTTATTTAAGGGTTTTCTATGAGGGTTATGGGGATTGGGTATCTACCTTCAAGATGCCTAGGACTTATCCAGACATAGCATTGGATCTTGAAGGTAATACCTTCTTATCCCTGTGTTCTTTCACCCTAACCCTGATAGCTCCTCATAATCAAAAGAACTCCCAACCCTGATCCTAAAACAACTATTTATTAAGGGTATACTTTCAGCATTTTCAGCAATGATTCTCCTCCTGCTGCTGTTAGAATTTCTCTCTCAGGATCGCTGAAGTTTATTGTCAATGCAAGAATGACCCAGCATTGTGACATGTTAAAAGAGCTACACTGGCCGTCACTGGTATCCAGACACACCCTTCACCTTTCCAACCTGGTGTTTAAGAGCTTTTCTGGGAAGCTGCCACCCTACCTGAATAGACTGCTTCCCCCAGCAGCTCCCTCATCCTATAACCTCCGATCCAGGACCAGCACCTTACTTGCAATACCACAATACAAAAAGAAAGTGGCTCGATCCTCATTTTCCTACAGAGCACCGCAAATATGGAATAACCTCCCAGATGCCATCAAATCTTCCCCTAGTCTTAAGTCACTCAAGAGCTCCCTATTAACATACCTCAACACAGAATGCATCTGTAAACATGTAACATAGTGAATACATTTCTTACATACTTATTTTCTGTGTTACTCTGTATATTTGTGTTGTTTTTAATATCTTGCTTTTTATTACTTAGTATTTCTGTAACAACTGTAACATTTCAATGCTCTTGAACCCAGGACATACGTGAAAACGAGAGAAATCTCAATGTATCCTTCGTGGTAAAATACTTTCTCAATAAATAAATAACAGTGATTTGTGAATAACCCTATATATGCCAAGCTTCAATTCAGATTCTAACCCTAATGTTAATAATAATAGAGTATATAATTCTACCCCTCTGCGTTACTCTCACATACATGGGTCTCACACTTTACTGACAGTTCATAACACCAACCATATCCCTAACCCTAAATACCATAACTACTGGAGCTCCAGAACACCAGTGTAGCGCTGTGTTAAAAAATCTTGCTGTGGCAGTACCTATTTTTGGCCACAAGATGGAGACTATCGCGACTAGAGATACTGGACATTTGGACTACAATGCCCGGCATGCTTTGCAGGAAGACAGGAAGTGGGTGGGGACTGGACACTTACATCCTCTGCCTCGTGGAGAACGCCTGAGAGCGCGCCAGGGAACCAGAGTGAGCAGACGCAGTGAAAGACATCGTGAGAGGGCCCAAGCCAGAGCCTGGGTGAGACCTGTCAGTCCTTTATTGATCATCCAGCCGAGAGAAAAGGAGACCCACCGTTCCAGAGATTGCTGCAGATCTAACGAACCAAAGACCTGAAGACAAGGAGTTGCCGTGAATCGATCGGGTACGGAGAGCAAGCGGTGAGCGGACGAATTTGGGACAAGCTACAGGAAGTCAGACAACGGATCCAGCCGCTAGTATTCCCAGTCAAGATTGAGCGGAGAGACGTCCTGGGTCAGGGGAGCCTAAAGCAACCGTCGGATGGGTGAGAGGTCTCCAAGGCCGTACTGTAAATAAAGAACGCGCTGCTGTTTTCTCTTTAAAGTCCACAGGGCCCCAACCTGACTAGTCGAAGATATTCCTTAAGTAAATTCACTGCCATTGAACAGTACCCGGTACCGTACACCACACATACACACCTTTTACATTCCGGGACTTAACCTGTGCAGGACTCATTTTTGTTGCGAATCGGAACAAGAGTAAAGATACGTTCCGAATATATTTTTCTCTTTTCCGCTGCGCGTTTATCGTAGTACGAAGAGATTGTATTTTTTGGGTTCCGCTACGTGTTCCTTTTCCGAATATTCTTGCAACTGCTTTTATTTTCTGTTCGGTTACGAATATTTTATTTTCCGAAATACGAAGCCTCGTGTTTCGTTCTTTTCCGCCGCGCGTTTTACCGCGATACAAAAATACTGTAATATATCTGTGAATACCGTGTTTCAACATCTGCTCATTATTTTAGTAAACTATTTAAATGATAAAAACTCACAACTGTGTTGGAGTATATTTATTCCCTAGTGCAGGGAGACTGACCCGTGGTTCAATTTTCAGCGGCTCCTCCGGGAGTGAGCGCTACACGTGGGGGCTTGTTTCCGGGATCCAGTCTCTGGAAAAAACGCATCTAAAGGGTTAAATATGGATCCAGACACTGTTGCCGAGTGGTGTGAGGAGCACAGTAGTCAGTTAGAATGTTGTATAGTCATGGATATTCCCGCAGACACTTGGGCCGAAGATCAGATTTGCCAGGCCGTGGCCGCGCTGACACCAAACCATCGGGGGTTAATTCTGGACATTGTAAAGAACACAGATACCTCTCACATGTATGTTCTCCTCGAGTGGAGAAAGGGTGTTCCACCATGTTTTCAGGGCGCGAGCGTGAAGCTGACCGATGAGGTGGAAGTCCAACTAATTCAGCCAAGTGCACCACGTGGCGAATCCGCAAGTGTTCCCGCGCCTAGTCCGTTGGCTATGATCGGGCCTGAATTTATCGTGGCTATTGGAGATCTACTGGCTAAATGTCAGAAAACAAGCCCTCCTCACACTAACTTCGGTTATCGACGGTTAAGAAATTTTACAGGAAACGTACCAACTCCGGCGGGAGAAGAAACCTTTGAAGAATGGGTGGAACAGGCGATGCAGGCTCTGGATGAGTGGGATGTCCCTGAGGCCCAGAAAAAGCAAGGATCACCGAGAGCTTAAAAGGACCTGCGTCAGAAGCGGTGAGAAACCTGAAACTGAGCAGAAAAGATTGTACTGCTTTAGATTACTTGAACGTTCTTGAAGAAGTTTCTGGGCGAACCGAAAAGGCGGCCGAACTGGTATATCAGTACGAACACACCTATCAGAGGAGAGGTGAGAGAATGACCGAGTACATGAGGCGCCTAGATAAGATTCTACACCAGATACTTCTCAAGAAAGGGGCCGAACCGGCCGAAGTAGATAAGATCCGAATAAAACAGATCCTGAGGGGCTCTCAACCTCTAGATCCAGTAATGATGCAGCTGAGAAGCAGAGCAGGTAACCAGGAATTGAAGTACCTGGAACTGATCCGAGTTGTACGAGAAGAGGAGGCTTTACTGGAAGAGAAATCCTTCAGGCGGGGGGAAAGGGCTTATGCACAACCTGTGAGGCATAGCGACGGTCTGCAGCCTGAAAGCGATTCTTTAGATACTTATGGATCGGACGAGGACGAACAAGAGCACCTAGTCGTTTTTAAATCTACAGAGAGGGCTGCCAAAGAATCGAACCTCACTGAACGTGGTGAATTGTCCAAAACCGTCAAGAAAGTACAGGAAGCTCAAGCTGAATTGCAACAAGCGCATGCGGAACTGTGCCGAGCGTTGATGAAGGTGACCGAAATGCAGGGGGAAATGCAGAAATTCCTCACAGATATGCAGACGACGGGAGCTGCTGGGGCGTCTGGTCCAAGTCCTTTAACTAAATCCCAACAAGCAACTACGTCTCCGCTCTCTAAGAAGAGATGTTTTGGTTGTGGAGAAATGGGCCATTTCCGTGCACAGTGCAAGGGCCGAAAGCCTGAGAAGGATAGAGTCGAGGGACTGTTGAAAGCTTTAGAAGGACTGTTATCTACCCCACCGGCGGGAAACGCCAGAGGGCACCAGTGAAGGAGCAACCTAAGTGCCCGAAGGTTGAACCCCGCTCCAAAAACCAAGCCAAGACTAAGAGGGCGAGAGGGCCCAAAGCTGAGCCAACTGCTGAGCCTGCCAGGACTGAAAGAGTCACTCCCTTAGCGTCCGGGTCTACGTCATGGGGAAGCAATGCACACCCAAAACCTATACGGGCCAAGAAAAGGGCCAGGGTACAGCGAACTGGGTCTAAGCGTCCGGATACCGCTACCAAGTTTCCTGACCAACTGATAGGTCCTTCTCCTATTGTGCCAATCCAAGTGGAAGGAGTCTACACTAAAGCCCTGTTAGATTCAGGGGCTCAAGTGACATTGATCTACAGAGACTTCTATGAGAAACACTTAAAGCACATTCCTCTGCAAGAGTTGAAGGACTTGGAAATATGGGGTATCGGCACGGAGAAGCTCCCTTATGACGGGTACCTGCAGGTGAAACTGGAGATCGGATCTGAAGTCATCGGACAGTCTGGAGGTTGTGATGCATTGGCCATTGTGTGTCCTCGACCTTCGGGTGCGAATAGAAGCTCCCTCATAGTGGGGACGAATACTGACCTAGTGCGGCGTCTCCTGACACCTATTGTATTGGAAGAAGGTTCGACTCAAGGAGTACATCCAATGTTACGTCTGGTCTATCAGAGGATGGTTGAAGAACGAAAGGCACCTGCCGAGGTGGGAAGACTGTGGAGACTGGGTGGAACAGAGAAGGTTCTGCAAGCAGGAGAAGTAGCGAGCTTCCGGGTTTCAGTCAAGTTGAATGGATCGCAACCAGGTCCCTATGTGGTGCTGGGAACCAATGTTAATCATGGGAGTGAACCGGAGTCGAAGTGATTAATGAATAAATCTCTCACCAAAGCCCTGAAGAGAACACCGAGGAAGAGTCTGGGTCAGTGTGTGTAATGTGACAGATTCTCCAGTAGTCTTAAAGCACGAATGCTATCGGGCAAGTAGAGTCTGCTACACCCCTCTCCACCGATTTAGGGGGGGAGTGGATAAAGAGATTCCAGATGAAAGATTCTACCCCAAGGACGCTCCCATTTCACCTGAGTGGAAGAAACGTCTTCAGTCTCAAGTCCTAAAGTGGAAGGAATTGTTCTCTGAAAGATGAGTTCGATGTGGGCCTAGCTAAGAGTACTGAGGCACCGCATTCGGTTACAAGAAGACAAGCCGTTTCGAGAAAGATCAAGGCGAGTTCCGCTAGGAGACTTAGATGATCTGCGAGAGCAACTGAATGAATTGCAAAGAACCAAGGTGATTCAAGAGTCCAGGAGTCCATACGCATCTCCCATAGTGTTGGTCCGGAAGAAAAATGGTTCTGTCCGCCTATGTATAGACTACCGCACATTGAACGGAGAAACCATCCCCGATCAATATGCCACTCCTCGGATAGAAGATGCCCCTACAGTGTTTGTCTGGAGCAAAGTGGTTTAGTGTACTAGACCTGCGAAGCAGATATCACCAGATACCATGCATCCTGAAGACAAGGAGAAAACTGCGTTCATCTGTCCACTGGGGTTCTTTGAATTCAACAGAATGCCTCAAGGCCTTACGGGGGCTCCAGCCACGTTCCAGCGGCTGATGGAGAGAACAGTCGGGGATATGAATCTATCGAAGTATTAGTGTACCTGGATGACATAATTGTGTTTGGGAAGACTCTGGAAGAACATGAGCAACGTCTGGAGAAGGTCTTGAAGAGGCTCCATGAAAAGGGCCTGAAACTGTCTCTGGAGAAATGCCAATTCTGTCACGTATCTAGGACATGTGGTCTCAGCAGAAGGCGTTTCGCAGATCCTCGGAAGTTGGAGGCGTAAGCTTCTTGGCCTAGACCCCGAAACGTCACCTGAACTTAGATCTTTCTTGGATTCTGTTCATACTATCGAAGATTCGTGGGAGGATTCGCGAAAATAGCTCAACCACTGAACAAACTTCTGCAGAAGGAAACCACAGAAGAAGGCTGCAGGGCCTCTGACAAAAACCCGTCAGCTCCGGGGCCACGGAAAGCTCGAGAGTCTATACAAGGTGAATGGACCAGTCAATGTGAAGGAGCTTTCGTAAAGTTGAAAGAGAGTCTAACCCGAGCTCCTGTTTTGGCCTATGCGGACCCTCACAAGCCGTATGAACTACATGTGGATGCCAGCCGAGAAGGTCTGGGAGGAGTCCTGTATCAGGAGTATGGTGGATTACTGAGGCCTGTAGCGTACGTGAGCCGGAGCCTTACGCCTTCTGAAAAGAACTATCCTACTCACAAGCTGGAGTTCCTGGCCTTGAAGTGGGCAGTGGTAGACAAGCTAAAAGACTGTCTGTACGGAGCCGAGTTCGTGATCAAGACGGATAACAATCCTCTTACCTATATCCTTACTACCGCAAAACTGGACGCAACAGGACATCGGTGGTTGGCCGCTCTGTCAGGGTTTCGGTTCAGCCTGAAGTATCGCCCTGGGTGGGAACAATCGAGATGCTGATCGCGTTGTCGAGAAGACCCTACACTACAGAATGGACTCAGTTGACTCCAGACGGGGTGCAAGCTTTGTGTCAGGAACAGAGCGCCGGGTCAAAGGAGGGGTTGAAGCGGAGGCCATAGGAGTCATGGCTGCGGCTGTTCCTGAGTTCTCTGTAACCCTACGCAGTTAAGGGATGAAAGTTTACCTACCTTTTCGAGACAGGACCTGAAAGCGGATCAGGCCAGAGATCCTTTGATTGCTTTGACCCTAAAGTCCCTGACTGCAAATCAGCGAGGATTTTTTGTTAACCAACTCCCCGAGTGGAGCCAGAATTGGTCTACAAAGAGTGGGAGCGGTTAAAGATGTTGGATGGGGTGGTCTACCGAAGGGGCCCCTCAACTAACGCTGAAGAGATTCAACAGTTATTCCTCCCTACTAAACATAGGGAGAGTGTGCTGCGATCACTACATGACGAACATGGACATTTGGGTGCTGAAAGAACTTTTAAGCTGGTGCGAGATAGGTTTTATTGGCCTTGCATGAGAGCTGAAGTGGAAAGTTATTGTCACTCCTGCCTCAGGTGTATTCAGAGGAAAACTCTACCGACCCGAACTGCTCAATGAGCCATCTGCAGAGCCAGGGACCCATGGATTTGGGTGTGCATTGACTTCTTGTGCTTAGAGCCGGATGCTAGTGGGCAAGGGAACATTCTAATAGTGACTGATCATTTCACCCGTTACGCCCAAGCTTTCTCCACAAAAGATCAACGCGCTCCGACAGTAGCCAAGGTGTTGGTGGAAAAGTTCTTTGTTCACTATGGACTGCCAAGAAGGATACACTCTGATCAGGGTAGAGACTTTGAAAGCAGATTGGTGGGGCAGTTGTTAGAGCTGTTGGGAATCCAAAAGACCCGAACTACACCATATCACCCTCAAGGTGATGCTCAGCCTGAAAGGTTTAACCGCACACTGCTAAACATGCTAGGGACCTTGTCGAATGTGGAGAAGCAGAGTTGGAGTCGTCACATAGCTACTCTGGTGCATGCATATAACAGTACGGAGAGTGATGCAACTGGATACTCACCGTACCGTCTTATGTTCGGAAGGGAGGCCCGACTGCCGGTTGATTTGGCATTTGGGTTATCTTTAGACCAGACGTCAGTAGCTTCCCATAGAAACTACGTGGATAGACTTCGAAAGAATCTGGCTTCTGCATTTGAACAGGCCCGTTTGACCTCAGGAAACAGGGAGCAAAGAAACAAAAGGAACTATGACTTGAAAGTCCGAATACAAGATCTACAACCCGGTGATAGGGTTTTGCTGAAGAACTTGGGTGCTGCTGCGAGACACAAGTTGGCGGATAGGTGGAGTTCCCAGGTTTACATTGTCTGCAAACAACTGCCGGGTTTACCAGTGTATCAGATTCGCCCAGATGGAAAGGCTGGGCCTCTCAAGAACTGGCACCGGAATCATTTGTTACCTTTGAGAGAGGCTGTGAGGATGCCAGTGGGGGATGAAGTGCCTCAGCCAAACCCACCTGTTCCACGTTTGTCTCCTGTTACTCGGTCTCAACAGACCCGGGTTGTCGAAGAGAGCGAAAGAGACAGTGAAGAAGAGAGCTATTGTCTAGACTGGATGCGCTCACCGGAGCCTGAGGAGGTTGTTGTTGTCCCTGAGCGGTGGGAGAGTAACTTGAGGCCTGAAGCTCCTGAGTTTCTGCTGGAAGTCCCTGAGACTGTTGAAATCCCTGAACTTTTTGAATTTCAGTTGGAAGTCCCTGAGGCTGTTGGAATCCCGGTAGCTCCGGAAGCTTATTCAGGTGATTATAGTTCTATGCCTTCGCTGGAGGGATCATACTCTGAAGAAATGTCTGCTCCAGTGATAGAGAGAAGGATTGAGCCAACACCTATAGTACTTCCACCTGAAGAGGAACTGATTGAGCCAGAACCAAAACGCTCTGTTCGACCGCCCCAACGACTCACATACGATTCACCAGGACATAGCACTGACGAGGCCATCACCACAGTGCGGAGGTTGCCCGAAGTGTCTGCTATGCTAGCTGAGGTAGCCCAAAATATGAGTCAACTTGAGAAAGTGTTCCTAACCCACTGCATGTATGCTGTTGAACCTGTACATGTTATGTAAACTGTATTCAAATATTGTAGAAATGTAATGTAACTGTTGTACCTCCTTGGAGAGACCCAAGAGTTCTAGGAGGGGGAGAGTGTAGCGCTGTGTTAAAAAATCTTGCTGTGGCAGTACCTATTTTTGGCCACCAGATGGAGACTATCGCGACTAGAGATACTGGACATTGGGACTACAATGCCCGGCATGCTTTGCAGGAAGACAGGAAGTGGGTGGGGACTGGACACTTACATCCTCTGCCTCGTGGAGAACGCCTGAGAGCGCGCCAGGGAACCAGAGTGAGCAGACGCAGTGAAAGACATCGTGAGAGGGCCCAAGCCAGAGCCTGGGTGAGACCTGTCAGTCCTTTATTGATCATCCAGCCGAGAGAAAAGGAGACCCACCGTTCCAGAGATTGCTGCAGATCTAACGAACCAAAGACCTGAAGACAGGGAGTTGCCGTGAATCGATCGGGTACGGAGAGCAAGCGGTGAGCGGGACGAATTTGGGACAAGCTACAGGAAGTCAGACAACGGATCCAGCCGCTAGTATTCCCAGTCAAGATCGAGCGGAGAGACGTCCTGGGTCAGGGGAGCCTAAAGCAACCGTCGGATGGGTGAGAGGTCTCCAAGGCCGTACTGTAAATAAAGAACGCGCTGCTGTTTTCTCTTTAAAGTCCACAGGGCCCCAACCTGACTAGTCGAAGATATTCCTTAAGTAAATTCACTGGCCAGTTGAACAGTACCCGGGTACCGTACACACACATACACACCTTTTACATTCCGGGACTTAACCTGTGCAGGACTCATTTTTGTTGCGAATCGGAACAAGAGTAAAGATACGTTCCGAATATATTTTTCTCTTTTCCGCTGCGCGTTTATCGTAGTACGAAGAGATTGTATTTTTTGGGTTCCGCTATGAGTTCCTTTTCCGAATATTCTTGCAACTGCTTTTATTTTCTGTTCGGTTACGAATATTTTATTTTCCGAAATACGAAGCCTCGTGTTTCGTTCTTTTCCGCTGCGCGTTTTACCGCGATACGAAAATACTGTAATATATCTGTGAATACCGTGTTTCAACATCTGCTCATTATTTTAGTAAACTATTTAAATGATAAAAACTCACAACTGTGTTGGAGTATATTTATTCCCTAGTGTGGGGAGACTGACCCGTGGTTCAATTTTCAGCGGCTCCTCCGGGAGTGAGCGCTACACCTCATTATCTTTATTTTTAGGGTAAAGCTACTTTACAGCATCTTAAAGAGGAATTAGCAGTTAATTGTCTAGATGGTTAACTAATCTGAGCCTTTGAATACAGTTTTTATGGCTGATTTGTAAATGAATCACTATTGTTTCTGCAAATTGCTGCAATTAGGTAAAGCCCTCTAGTGGACAACCTGTGGCATTACATCCTAACTATAAAAGCAGCACAGTGACAGAATCACTAAAGAGGGCATTAAAGATGGATCGCAAACAAATTGCATGCAATGTTAAATCTATTTTACTACAAGAAAATAAGAATTTCTTTATATTAGGAATGATATCTCAATATGTATATATAGTTATGGCATTACAAAGTAAAATATTCACTTTAACTCAATCATACCTGTAAATCTGACTCTCTTTGCTGCATCCTGTTGTTCATGTACAAAATTTGATTACAGCAAACTCTATTATTCGTTTTCCATATTCCATTTTATGCTCTGTGTATAAGGCACTCTCACTGTAATACCAAACTCTACTCTGTATCCATAAACCTTATTCCAAAATAAAGCCTTTATTCCACGAGCAGAGCATGTTCACCACCATTAAATAATATCATGTATCTCTGCTTTTATGACCCTGAGGTACATATCAAACAGAGCTCAGGCCATCCCCTGCAGTCAATGATGTGTGCAGCGCGTCACCTGCGTAGGCGGGCCCGAGGAGGTGCCCGCCACAGCAGCCGGGGCAGGGTGTACTAGTACGACCTGCCAGCGTTAACGCCCCACCACCGGCACAACCTGTCCAGCGGTGGTGGACTGTCACAAGATAGCAAAAATGCCAGCGCTTATCATAAAAGATGTCACCCCTCCTTGGTATTTTATTTATTTATTTATTTGCAAAGTATTTTATCAGGAATAATACATTGAGATTTCTCTCTAGGGATGTGCATGGCTGAAAAATTTGTTTAGTTTAGTTTTGTTTCGTTACGTTTTTAAATTATTTCGTTTTTGGAATTTCGTAGCTAATTTCGTTTAGTATTTCGTTTAGTTTCGGATCGATTTGAAATTTCAAATTGATTCGAATTTCATATATCGATTCGATAGTTGATATCAATTCGAATTTTGGATCACTAAATAAGACCCCAATTAATCAAATTTTGCTGTTAAAAGAAAAGCTAGAGTTAAATTTTAAGCTGTGTCACAGATTTAGTATTTGAGTCAAATTAAACAGTGAAACAAAATTAATTTGTTTCATAAAGTCCTTTTCTGACTATTACCTGTATTTTAAGTTAAGATCAATTCCATAGTTCATTTCAAATTCGATAGTTGATATCAATTTGATAGTTCATTTCAATAGTTGATATCAGTTATTCCGATTTTTCTTTTATGAAATAAATTCGCTATATATACCGTTTCCTTTTCAAATTCGTATCGTATCGATTCGTATTCGGAAGTACTTCCGAATACGAATTATCAAATTTCTGTCCAAATTCCGAATTTCTCCGAAATGAATGCACATCTTAAGTCCTGGGTTCAAGAACATTGAAATTTTACAGTTGTTACAGAAATGCAATGTAATAAAATGCAAGATATTAAAAACAAAACACCAATATACAGAGTAACACAGAAAATAAATATGTAGGAAATATAGTCACTAGGTTACATGTTTATAGGTGCGTTCCGTATTGAGGTATGTTAATATGGAGCTCTTAAGTGACTTAAGACTGGGGGAAGATTTGATGGTGTCTGGGAGGTTATTCCATAACTGTGGTGCTCTGTAGGAAAATGAGGATTGAGCCACTTTCTTTTTGTATTGTGGTATTGCAAGTAAGGTGCTGGTCCTGGATCTGAGGTTATAGGATGAGGGAACTGCTGGGGGAAGCAGCCTATTCAGGTAGGGTGGCAGCTTCCCAGAAAAGTTGTGCAGGTGACACGCTCCGGATTTAATCACTGACGAAATTGGCTGTGACCAACAAAACACGTTGGATTGTTTTCAAATGTGTATTTATCATTTAATAAATACCCTGTTTTACTGCATCAAGCCCTGCTGTGAATCTGATTGCTCCTGCTGTTGCTGCTGCCACTTGCTCATCTTGTGAGCCCAACTTTAAAGGGGGCTAACATACTTTGTGGTCATATTGTATTATGTTATGATCCATTTTTGAGTTATGTATTTTTTAAAGATGTACTTTTGACTTTTGTTTGCGATCACATTAGGAGGGACAGGCCATTTTTTTAGGCCAAAGACCTTCTTTCTCTGCTTTCTGTTCTAATTCCTTCATAGGGGCTCCATATTACAGTTACAGGCAGGGCCAGATTAACATAGGGGCTGACGGAGCAGCAGCTCCAGGCCCATGCCCCAGAATAGGCCCAGAGAAAGGATAACTATGTCTGCATTGATGGGTATTTGGACCCCTGTAACTCCATAGCAGCTACAGGGTCATGTGAGGGATCCCTGGAAAGGCCAGGGCACGGTATTTCCAATGATATCAAACATGACCAGGTTTTATGTAACAATAAAAATAAAATAATAAATATTTATTTATTCTTTTTCTTTCTAACACAGCAATATTTTTCACTTTTCAATTATAAAGGGAACAATGATGCTGGACTAACTCACCATCTCATTTCTTATGTCACCAAATCAAGTGTGGAGGTGATATCACAATCCGTTATTACAAATTGTTACATCAAAAACCTAAACTGCCGCACTGCAGCAAAGTGCACTGGGGGGAACGACATGGGAACCCTGTGTCACTAATCTTTGTGACTCACAAGGTCAAGGGAGGCATCATTGGACAGGTCAGAGTCTGGCCTTTGCATTAATACCAAACGTAACCATGTAAAATCTAAAAACTTCTTTTATTTACTTATTAGTTCCAAAGCGATGGCATTGTCCATTTGTCACGTATAAAATGAGCAATACCACTGCCAATACTCACCTTCTCATTTCCGATGCTGGGAGCAAGGTCAGTGTTTTATACATAGTCATATTATTCATAAAACACCATCCTCCAAAACACAAGGGAAATATTTAAATTTGGTTAAAATTGTATATTTTCTCAGAAAAATGCAGTAATGGGTTCCCATTTCATTTTTTTTAACAAGAATGCCACATGATGTAAATGATTGAAATCTGAATGGAAATTTACTCACACTGTATCTGTCTGGTTAGATATACTGTATCTGCACTATTAAATAATCTAAAATATGTTTTAATTTTACTAAATTCCAAAAAAAGACCATCAAAATATTCAGCTCCAGGCCCATAGAAATCTTAATCAGGCCCTGGTTACAGGTACTTATAAAGCGCTAACAAATTCCGTAGCACTGTACAAATAAAGAATAACAAATATAAATACACGCTACACACACAGAACCGTAGGAGAGAAGACCCTGTTCCAGAGCTTACAATCTAAAAGAACATGGGATCCTGCTCCAGAGCTTACAATCTAAGAGGAGAGGGGACCCTGCTCCAGAGCTTACAATCTAAGAGTAGAGGGGACTCTGCCCCAGAGCTTACAATCTAAGAGGAGAGGGGACCCTGCTCCAGAGTTTACAATCTAAGAGGAGAGGGGACCCTGCTCCAGGGTTTACAATCTAAGAGAGGGGACCCTGCTCCAGAGCTTACAATCTAAGAGTAGAGGGGACCCTGCTCCTCCAGAGCTTACAATCTAAGAGGAGAGGGGACCCTGCCCCAGAGTTTACAATCTAAGAGGAGAGGGGACCCTGCTCCAGGTTTACAATCTAAGAGGAGAGAGGGCCCTGCTCCAGAGTTTACAATCTAAGAGAGAGGGGACCCTGCTCCAGAGCTTACAATCTAAGAGGAGAGGGGACCCTGCTCCAGAGCTTACAATCTAAGAGGAGAGGGGACCCTGCTCCAGAGCTTACAACCTAAGAGGAGAGGGGACCCTGCCCCAGAGCTTACAATCTAAGAGGAGAGGGGACCCTGCCCCAGAGCTTTCAATCTAAGAGGAGAGGGGACCCTGCCCCAGAGTTTACAATCTAAGAGGAGAGGGGACCCTGCTCCTCCAGAGCTTACAATCTAAGAGGAGAGGGGACCCTGCCCCAGAGTTTACAATCTAAGAGGAGAGGGGACCCTGCTCCAGGGTTTACAATCTAAGAGGAGAGGGGACCCTGCTCCAGGGCTTACAACCTAAGAGGAGAGGGGACCCTGCTCCAGAGCTTACAATCTAAGAGGAGAGAGGGCCCTGCTCCAGAGCTTACAATCTAAGAGGAGAGGGGACCCTGCTCCAGAGCTTACAATCTAAGAGGAGAGGGGACCCTGCTCCAGAGCTTACAATCTAAGAGGAGAGGGGACCCTGCTCCAGAGCTTACAACCTAAGAGGAGAGGGGACCCTGCCCCAGAGCTTACAATCTAAGAGGAGAGGGGACCCTGCCCCAGAGCTTTCAATCTAAGAGGAGGGGACCCTGCCCCAGAGTTTACAATCTAAGAGGAGAGGGGACCCTGCTCCAGAGCTTACAATCTAAGAGGAGAGGGGACCCTGCTCCAGAGCTTACAATCTAAGAGGAGAGGGGACCCTGCTCCAGAGCTTACAATCTAAGAGGAGAGGGGACCCTGCTCCAGAGCTTACAATCTAAGAGGAGAGGGGACCCTGCTCCAGGGCTTACAATCTAAGAGGAGAGGGGACCCTGCTCCAGGGCTTACAATCTAAGAGGAGAGGGGACCCTGCTCCAGAGCTTACAACCTAAGAGGAGAGGGGACCCTGCTCCAGAGCTTACAACCTAAGAGGAGAGGGGACCCTGCTCCAGGGCTTACAATCTAAGAGGAGAGAGGGCCCTGCTCCAGAGCTTACAATCTAAGAGGAGAGGGGACCCTGCTCCAGAGCTTACAATCTAAGAGGAGAGGGGTGACACACTAGGTGAGGGTAAATAGAGGACCTGAAGTATTGGGGTGCATGTGGGCTGTGAGGGAAGTTGGTGCAAGAAAAGAAAAGTGAGGGATCATGGAGTGAGCTGATAGGCGTCTCTAAAGTAATGTGTTTTCAGAGACGTCTTGAAGGACTGGAGAGATGGGAAGTGTCTAATGTTGAGGGGTGTATAAAACATAGAGCTGCAATGGGTCTTAGGCTCAGACTAACGCATTTTTAACGTGCGTTTAGGCGCACTTTATCACGGCCGCACTAGCAGCAAATGACGGGCAATGACGGCCAATATACGAAGTGCGGCCACATGAACGTCTGGCCACGCAACGCAAGTGGAAAATGAACGCATTTTTTCGAGAAAGCAGAACCGCTAGTACTGACGTACAGAGTGTGCTGCGGCCACATAGTGGCGTCTGTGCGTGATTCGGAGACGTCAGACGCTGCTAATGTCCGGCCTACATAACGTCCAGACGCAAAAGTGTTTTATTGACGAATCATAAAAAATCACGCACGAAAATGCGCGTCGTCTGACTGTTTTTGCGCATTCCGTTAAAAAATACGTCAATGCGTTCAGACGCACTTTTTGACGGTCGCTGCGAATAATGCGTTGGTTTGACCCTAGCCTAAGACATAAGGCTTGGGTCAGACGAGCGCAGTGTTCACGTCCGTGTTGCCGCACATTTTAATGTCCGTGGTAGCATACAATTATGATCAATAGAGACCCACACACGAAGTACGTCCGCACAGAAGTGCGGACGCACAACAGACGCGGCAAACGGACGCAAGTTAGGCAAGAATGTAAAACCTCTAGAACGGACGTGCGGAGTGCGCCACGTCCGCAACATCCACATAGCTTTGTGTGTGAGTGATGGAACGTAGTCAGACGGACTGCATTTTTGATGTCCAGCATTTTTGTCGGACAAAATGTTTTTTCATATAAATTTTATTTCCCATCTATGTCAGTCAAAAAAACATCAGTCACAAAAACGGACCGTGCGGCCACTACCTTGTCGTCAGTCAGAAAGTGCGTCCGTTGTGCACGGACGCACAGTCCGCACAGAATGCGCTCGTCTGACCCTAGCCTAATACGTGTATTTGTTATAATAATTTTATGTAAATGATTCTTTTGTTCAGTCTAAAGTAATTTTTTTGGTTTGCATATGTTGCTTTGCTGTTGGTCGTGATGTTATCTACTAAATCTCTGAAGTCCAGTCTCTGCTCACACATACCGCCACATTCCCCAAAATGAAAGCGTCTCTCTTTGTCCGTGTGAAAGCTTGGTCATCGTGCTCGGCTACGTCAGCCATCCTGTTCTTTTTTAGATTTAATTCTGTCTCTGGAACATACCCAGTCTTGTTAGTGTTTTTATTCCAATTCCATCTTCATTTATTAAAGTACCACTGTGTCGGGGTGGAAGGTCAGACGGTACTGTTTTTCTTGAGTGTAGACCCTCTCTCTTATTTCTCTCCTAATTAGATCAGCGGTATAGTGTATAATTACACGGGGAGCTTTAGGGAATTGCTCGCTGCAGGAGGCTCTGATCTGATAACCCGTCTCTTTGCTGCTGAATTAGGCTCAGCATATTACAGAGATAGGCTGGCTGTGAGGAGTGTGGATGAAGAATGGTCTGGGATGATTGACAAGCGTTTGAGCCCTGTGCCAGCTCTCTCACTGGTGATCCGTGGACTCACCGCTCATCTCGCCGATAAAGCAGCCATGTCTGAAAAGAGATTGGCTAAAAAAAAAATTAAGCGTCCACTAATATATTAAACCTTAAAACGCAGCATGTTTTTCTACATAGTGAAGAGATATGTGAACATCATAAAAATGTACACACAACCCTTACTGTTATCTTCTTTACAGTAAGTGACGTTTTTTGAGGATCATGAAATTAATGAGAACATTGTTGTGGTTTTGGAACTTTAGCTAAATCAGATCAGCATGCATAAAAAAAGCTTTTCCTAGGTAATAGCATCATTATTTATTTTCTTCAAAGGGAATCTATTAATAAAATGGGAAGGGGACATGTCACTGTCCCCCTCTGTACACAGCCACCCATTGGATTATGTGGGGGGGGGGGGTACAGTCCATCAGTAATCCCAAGATCAAACCTCCACCCATGCACATTGGATGGGCTATATTAATAAAGGCAAGATGGCGACATGTCCACTCCACCGTATGCACTTGAGTGTAAGCCTGGAGGCAGGGCCGGGGCTAGACTATTTTGCGCCTAGGCAAGACCAGCTACTTGCGCCCCCCGATAAATTGTTAAAATGCAGGGGGACACACACTCTGCACGGGGGCCGCACACGGTCGTTCGGTGCCCATCTTACCCCTCCGCTGGTCGGGCCCAGTCAGTGCCTCTTTCTTTCTTTCGTCTGCCTATTTTTTTTCTTTCATCTTCCTCTTGTGGCGCCGCACGTCATCTGGTGGTGCCTGTGCGTCACCGTATGACGCCCACCTTCTGCGCCGCTAGAGGGGGTCCGTAAGCTGACAATGTCAGCTTTGCGAGCCACCACAGTTGGGTACACAAGCCGCACAATGAGGAAGGGGTACAATAATGGAACCCTGGTTGGTGCCGGCTGCACCCCTAGGTGGCAGCGTGCCCTAGGCGGTTGCCTAGTGGGAGCACCAGCCCTGCCTGGAGGGATCAGTAAGAAGTCCCCCCAGTTCGCTATTAGTGATTGAGCTACAATAGTTGCCCAGATGTTAATATTTAACCCTAGAAAGTAGCTGAAAGCAGTCAATACCCACTTGGTTTATAGCTGATATGTGCCATGACAGATGAGGGGATAAGGTGTTATGGGGTCATTCTGAGCCTTAAATATATTATTTTTCTTATTTGTTTTTTTTCTAACTTTGTTCAGTGGTGGTTGGATAGCCGGCCCTGGTCAGCATGCACTGAACTCCACATGAACGAAGCAAAGAGTCAATGAACTGCATGAACGATTTCAGTTTCTTTACTAGTTACTTTGTCAATCTGGCCCCTAGTCGCTTCTTCATTGTTCTGAAGAACTGTCAAAAATTAAAAAGTCACAAACCTAGTTATTATGCTTGCCGAGTAACCAACTGCGTTAAGGGTTGCTGGAGAATTAGCTGCAAACGTTACAGCAGGGGGTAAAACCATTGGCCTCCAGATGATTAGAACTACATTTCCCATTAGACCCCGTCACCCTAATAAGTGAGCAATGGTCATCATCTCCCTATCTATCACTATATACCTAATATTTCTACCTCGCATGCATTCGCCAAGAAAATCTTGTTAGCGGATGTTTTTGAGCATTCTTGAAGGACCAGAAAAAGCAGCCACTAGGGGAACCTTCCAGAGTCCAACACAGCCACTAGGTATTGCTGACCTCAGTGTGGTCAAACCCCATAGAGAACGCTTTATAAATCCTTTAGCATTTACTACATTAAAATTTAAAACATCTTACCAGGTCCTATATCCCATCCAAAACATAGATTTTGGCCATGAAATCTGAGAAACGGTTTGTTTGCTGAATTAATAAGCACTTTCACTCTGTGGAATTCTGTCAACAATGTAGCAATATAAGAATACAGTAATAGCTTGGATTGCGAGCATAATTCGTTGCGGAAACGCGCTTGTAATCCAAAGCGCTCTTATATCAAAGCGAATTTCCCCATTAGAAATAATAGAAACTCTGACGATTCGTCCACAACCAAATATTCTTATAAAAATGTTTACAGTAACACATATGGCTGGACTGGGACAAAAAAATCAGGTCTGGACTTCATCCAGACTGGCCCACTTTAATTATGCAAACACACACAAAAATAGTATATAAACCAATAGGATTGCTCAACCAATCACTGTACAGATACTGGAGTTGCTGCAGAGCGATTGGGTAAAGCAATGCTGTGGCACTGAGATTGAGTGCGCACCATGTTTTAAGGTGAGGCGGATACGCGGCGGGTCTCACTGGTGCAGTGGCCCCAATATGAGTCTGTAGCAGATTGTTCTGTTTTACAGATGGTGAGGAAGTTCTCACCTCACCCATTAAGCGCAGTATAAACTGGGCGGTGAACCAGCATTCACACTGGCCCACTGAGCCATCAGCCCAACGGGAATCTCCCGGTAGTCCTTATGGCCAGTACATGCCTGGTAATAAAATAAAACTAAAACAAATTAACCTGCACTTTACCTTTGAGAAGAATCGCGGCTGGTGGGAGGGAGAGCGAGAGGAGAGGAGACGTTTATCACTAACGGGATCACTGCTATCTGTTGGGAGGGTTTCAGCACGTCCGGTGTAATGTGTGATACTATTATACGCACGTTACACCGTGTGGCCCTCCACGTCGAGCCGTCAGAATGCTGGGACGGACGCGGGGAGGAAAGGTCACACGGACGCACTCAATGCGCTCGTGTGACCGAGGCCTCAGTTGTGACATGACGCTTGGCAGACAAAGCGTACGTACTGCTTGTATTGCAAGACATCGCTTGTATATCAAGTTAAAATTTATAAAAAATTCTTGCTCTTCCTGCAAAACACTCTCAAACCAAGTTACTCTCAAACCAAGGTATAACGGTTAATTCCTCCTCAAAAATTAGACTGACGCTTTCTGCTTGCTATATGCCCGGCGAATCAGAACACAATATTAACTAATACTATGCAATTTGCTTTCTTTTTTCAATACATTTGTTTTTAGTAAAGCACGTAGATTGCACAGGTGTCAACCTCACCCGGAGCTAGGATTACTATCATTTATACCGTTTCCGCAGCATTTTACATTAACCATTGGGGGATGAGCGAAAATTACAACAGACATAGGACCAGAAACACGAGGTGTAGAGGGTCCTGCTCAGAGGAGCTTACAATCTAAAGGATGAGAGCGGTTTAGCGAGCGGCTTGCTGGTTGACCCCTGGATACTCTGTGATGTGCACTGATGTCAGCGGGGAAACTTTTTGGGCCGGTTCAAGTTAGTTTGACGTAAAAGTCGTTGAGTGAAATCCCGGCCGCATCTAATGAACTTTCCAACATTCTTTTGTTCTTTCGGCGTCTTGTGGAAGTTCTTTTAAAGGCACTTCCTGCATCCTGGAGAAATGGTTAAGAACAGACAAGGAGAAGAAGGAGGACGAGAGCGGGGAAGGGAGGACGAGAGCGGGGAAGGGAGGGCTGGGGAAGAGCGCCTACATAAAAAGAAACAAACAAGAATGTATTGTACTTATTGTCCTTTTAGTGTTTTCTTGCTTTTGAATTCAGTCTGCGTTAAGCTTTATGGCTTCATAACTTCATACTGATATTGGAGCATTAATTAGGATAATTCAAGGCAAAGCCACATATTATGTACTGATGACATGATATTATTAGGCTTTTTAAAGTTTGTAAAAAAAAAAAAGAAGAGAAAACCACAACGTAAAAACACTGAATTACGGAACATATTCAAGAAAATCTGCTTTATTTATAATGTGTAGAAGCTATCATGGTTATTCAGAGAAAGGTGAAACTCTGGAGAACTTTTGGAGAAGTGAAAATTCTAGGTCAAAATAGCCAAACCAGAAAATTCCCCCATTTATCTCACTTTCCAAATCAGCTATTTTGACCTACAGGGTTATTCAAAGAGATCCGAAAAGTCACCGCACATTCGGTGATGTTTTGTTCCCTGCACTTCAGGCCATTCGGCGATCCTAGTTCGCCGACCCTGCAGTGTATTCAGCAAGCACCGCAGGGCCCCCATAGTGCAGGGAATACTCGTCGCAAACCCGCCCGCAGAACACTCGCCGAATACTCCCCGAACACTCACCGAAACCCGCAGAAACAGCTGGATTAACCCCGCCGAGTACACCGGAGAAACCCGAGCAGCAGGCGATCACAGCGCAGAGCGGCCACGGGAAAAGCCGACAGGCAGACATATGTGGTGAAAAAACAAAAACAATAAGAAGTTCCCTTGAAAGTGTCCAAATTGAAACGCTGTTTGCAAAATAACTAGTGAACGAAAATGTCTGGAATTTACAAAAAAACGATTAAGGCTGGGGTCAGACGAGCACATTTTTAACGTGCGTTCTGGCGCACTTAATCACAGCCGCACTAGCAGCAAATGACGGGCAATAACACCCAATATACGAAGTACGGTCGCACGAAAGTCCGGCCGCGCAACGCAAGTGGAAAATGAACGCATTTTTTCGAGAACGCAGAACCGCTAGTACGGACGTAGAGAGTGCGCTGCGCCCGCTAGCGGTGTGTGTGTGTGATTTGGAGACGTCAGACCCTGCTCGTGTCCGGCCAACATAACGTCCAGATGCAAAAAGTTTCCTGGTTTGGATTCGTAAAACATCACGCACAAAAATGCGCATCGTATGACCGTTTTCGTATATTCCGTGAAAAAATACATCAATGCGTTCGGATGCACTTTTTTACGTTCGCGTATAAAAATGCTTTCGTTTGACCCTAGCCTTAAACATAACGGAAAAAAAAGTTTGCCAAAAAAATCCCCAAAAATGCCTAAAAGACCCTATAAAATCTAGAAATAAAGAGACTCTTTACTGCAGAATATAATAATAAATGGTTTATCAGATATTGAATTAAAACAGGAATATTTTTAACATTGAAGCCTATGGGATTCTCCTGAATAAACCTGTCAAATGAGACCACCGAACAGCAGGGCAATTTCAGCAACTTTTCACTGCTGGTTTTTGTTCTCTGAATAGACGAAGCATTGCTTCTCTATGGGGATTTCACTGCCCTCGAACAGGCAACGAACAGGCACTGTATGTGCAGGCGATTCGCCAACATTTGGCGAACTGCCTGCTCTCTGAATAGCCGAATGGCCAGGAAAGGTAACCGAACGCTGAATTTCAGTGTTCGGTTACCTTTCGGGGCCAGATCATCTCACTTTGAATAACCCTGCTCGAATTTTCACTTCTCCAAAAGTTCTCCAGAGTTTCACCTTTCTCTGAATAACAATGTATGTAGATCTGGAATGTTCTGATATTCGGACCCCTGGACCCCTGACCCAGGAGTGTCCAGACCCCATGACACCTAAAAGAGTGTGTTATTCTTTTATATAGCCCGTAACATTAGGGTGTGCACCAATGGAACCAATGGAACATTTATTAATTGAAAACTTATTTATAGAAGACTTCCTTCAAAATACACATTTTCATTAGCAATAAGAAGTCTGTAATCGGAGATACACTCAGAGGTGAAAGAGGACCACTTCACCCAACATTAGGGTGTGCCTAGGTACACCAGGGAAACCCCCTGCGCACGCCTATGCCCTACTCCCTCCTTAGAGGCTGGGTAGGACCCCTCTCTCCTGTGCCCTCCTACTTTTTTCATAGTGTCTGTTTCCCCTTTTTCCTTTCATTTTTTTTTATCTCACTCTCCTCCTTACCCCATGTCACAGCTCTGTGCATCGAACCCTGAATTATTCCTATAAATGATTGTTTTATTTTTATTACAACTTGAAAAAATCACTGAAAATAAGGAAACGAGGTAGAAAAATATTTGGGCAGAGGCTGTCAATAGCCTCTGCCCCAGGGCTCGAGTCGAGCGGGAACGCGCAGGAACGGCGTTCCCGCACTTTTCCCACAGCGGGAACGCTGCGGGAACGCAGCGTTCCCGCTGTGGCCCGAGCCCGAACGCCGCCGCCGCACATTGCCGGCGGCCGGCGTGCTTCCTGTTACAAGGGCCAGCTGACAGGAGGTGGAGCCGCTCGCCTGGCTGTTTCATAGTTCCCAGGCGAGCGGCTGCACTTCCTGTCAGCGGCCACTGAAGCAGGAAGCACGCGGCCGCTGGCAGAGGAGCAGAAGCAGCAGCAGCAAAGGTGAGCTGGGCTGGGGGCAGTATCCCTGAGACCTGGGGGGGGGCAATATCCATGAGACCAGGGGGGCAATATCCATGAGACCAGGGGGGCAATATCCATGAGAGCTGGGGCAATATCCATGAGAGCTGGGGCATTATCCATGAGAGCTGGGGCATTATCCATGAGACCTGGGGCAATATCCATGAGAGCTGGGGCATTATCCATGAGAGCTGGGGCATTATCCATGAGAGCTGGGGCATTATCCATGAGACCTGGGGCAATATCCATGAGAGCTGGGGCATTATCCATGAGAGCTGGGGCATTATCCATGAGAGCTGGGGCAATATCCATGAGAGCTGGGGCAATATCCATGAGACCTGGGGCATTATCCATGAGAGCTGGGGCAATATCCATGAGACCTGGGGCATATCCATGAGACCAGGGGGCAATATCCATGAGAGCTGGGGCATATCATTGAGACCAGGGGGCATTATCCATGAGAGCTGGGGCATTATCCATGAGAGCTGGGGCATTATCCATGAGAGCTGGGGCATATCCATGAGACCAGGGGGCATTATCCATGAGAGCTGGGGCATATCCTTGAGACCAGGGGGCAATATCCATGAGAGCTGGGGCATTATCCATGAGAGCTGGGGCATATCCATGAGACCAGGGGGCAATATCCATGAGAGCTGGGGCATATCCATGAGACCAGGGGGCAATATCCATGAGAGATGGGGGGGGGCAATATCCATGAGACCAGGGGGGCAATATCCATGAGACCAGGGGGGCAATATCCATGAGAGCTGGGGCAATATCCATGAGAGCTGGGGCAATATCCATGAGAGCTGGGGGCATTATCCATGAGACCTGGGGCATTATCCATGAGAGCTGGGGCATTATCCATGAGACCTGGGGGCATTATCCATGAGACCTGGGGCATTATCCATGAGACCTGGGGCATTATCCATGAGACCTGGGGCACTATCCATGAGACCTGGGGCATTATCCATGAGAGCTGGGGCATTATCCATGAGAGCTGGGGCATTATCCATGAGAGCTGGGGCATTATCCATGAGAGCTGGGGCAATATCCATGAGAGCTGGGGGCATTATCCATGAGACCTGGGGCATTATCCATGAGAGCTGGGGCATTATCCATGAGAGCTGGGGCATTATCCATGAGACCTGGGGCATTATCCATGAGAGCTGGGGCAATATCCATGAGAGCTGGGGCAATATCCATGAGAGCTGGGGCAATATCCATGAGAGCTGGGGCAATATCCATGAGAGCTGGGGCAATTATCCATGAGAGCTGGGGCAATATCCATGAGAGCTGGGGCAATATCCATGAGAGCTGGGGCAATATCCATGAGAGCTGGGGCAATTATCCATGAGAGCTGGGGCATTATCCATGAGAGCTGGGGCATTATCCATGAGACCAGGGGGCAATATCCATGAGACCTGGGGCATTATCCATGAGACCTGGGGCATTATCCATGAGAGCTGGGGCATTATCCATGAGACCTGGGGGCATTATCCATGAGAGCTGGGGGGGCATTATCCATGAGACCTGGGGGCATTATCCATATGAGCTGGGGCAATTATATCCATGTGAACTGGGGAAAATATATCCATATAACCAGTGTTGTGCATATTATTCTTGGGGTTCAGTGCTGTGTATATTATCCTGGAGGCTCAGTGCTGTGTATATTATTCTTGGGGTTCAGTGCTGTGTATATTATTCTGGGGGCTCAGTGCTGGGTATATTATTCTGGGGGCTCAGTGCTGTGTATGTTATTCTGGGGGCTCAGTGCTGTGTATATTATTCTGGGGGCTCAGTGCTGTGTATATTATTCTGGGGGCTCAGAGCTGTGTATATTATTCTGGGGGCTCAGTGCTGTGTATATTATTCTGGGGGCTCAGTGCTGTGTATATTATTCTGGGGGCTCAGTGCTGTGCATATTATTCTGGGGGTTCAGTGCTGTGTATATTATTCTGGGGGTTCAGTGCTGTGTATATTATTCTGGGGGCTCAGTGCTGTGTATATTATTCTGGGGGCTCAGCGCTGTGTATATTATTCTGGGGGTTCAGCGCTGTGTATATTATTCTGGGGGCTCAGTGCTGTGTATATATTTCTGGGGGTCCAGTGCTGTGTATATTATTCTGGGGGCTCAGCGCTGTGTATATTATTCTGGGGGTTCAGCGCTGTGTATATTATTCTGGGGGCTCAGTGCTGTGTATATTATTCTGGGGGCTCAGTGCTGTGTATATTATTCTGGGGGCTCAGTGCTGTGTATATTATTCTGGGGGTTCAGCACTGTGTATATTATTCTGGGGGTTCAGCACTGTGTATATTATTCTGGGGGTCTGTGCCTGGAGATATATATATATATATATGTTGTATATAAAATGCGTTAGTCCAGTTGCCACAATAACGAGTATACCTGTACGTAGTGATACCTTTCACTGATCAGTATAGTTTCCAGTTTACACTCTTGAAAGCTTGTCTTTTAAATGTAATGTTAACCCAATAAAAATGGTATCACCGGCTCGCACTGCTATACTCGTGATATATATATATATATTTTCTTCAGGTAATGGGGGTTGTGGAATTCGTGGGTGAGTTCCCTCACTTTTTTTCCCAGGACTTGACCCCTGCTCTGCCCAATTATTTAAGGACAAAAAAGGACACCATGGGGGTTATTCCGAGAAAGGTGAAACTCTGGAGAACTTTTGGAGAAGTGAAAATTCTAGGTCAAAATATCCAAACCAGAAAAATTCTCCCATTTATCTCAATTTCCAAATCAGCTATTTTGACCTAGAATTTTGACTTCTCCAAAGGTTCTCCAGAGTTTCACCTTTCTCTGAATAACCCTTTATGTTTTTCAGTAGAGTGTTACTTTTAATTTTATTGCAAATAAAAAAAATAATAAAAAATAATAAAAGGTAATAATAATAATATTTATTGCTTTTAGACCCATGTTTACATTTTATTGTAAGATAGTTGGTGCGATAAATTTATGGTAAGAGCAAAAACAAAATGTTAATTAAAAAAAACTTTTAAATAGAGAGGAAAAAAAACAGCTGCCTCTGCTCTTCTGCTTTTGCGATAACCTTGAATTGAATTATTGGAATTTATTTGTTGCATAAACAAAGATTCCAGAAGAATGATGAAACTACTGAACTTATTTTTGGCAACTGCTAAATTAATATTCTTTATACCGTACTGTTTAATGTAATGTTGGGTTTGTTGATTTCTGGTCGTTACGTTTTTTTTGGACTCAGATGGAAAGATACACTTGGGGAAATACAGACTGAATCCTGCAATCACTGAGCAGCAAATCATATCACCTGTGCTGTGGTTCACATATCTGGAAACCTGACCTGTTAGGGGGACTTGAGGACAGGGTTGGGAACCACTGTCTAGCACTTGGGCTGTAATGTCCAGTGTGCTAGAACATTAGGGGCATGTCCTGAAGGCCAAATGCAAACAAATTTATTTTGCAATAGATGAATATTACTGCAGAATAAGACCAGATGGACTTAACTCGATCTTGGGCCCCTTCACAAGCTTTTGCAGATCGAGTTAAGACAATCTTGGTAGTAAAGTCTTTAATTCCAAATAGGCACAGATTAAAGAAGCTAAAACGCCTGGAAACTGAGGACAGAGTAGAGATGTTTGCAGCGTGCAAGATGAGGAGCAGCCGGCATTCTTTGATACAGAATCAGCTCAATAAGGCTAGGGTCAGACTGAGGCAGTGCGAACGCGCGTGCAGCCGCACTTAATCACGGCCGTGCTAGCAGCAGATGCCGGGCAATGACGGCCAATATACGAAGTACGGTCGCACAAAAGTCCGGCTGCGCAACGCAAGTGGAAAATGAACGCATTTTTTCGAGAACGTGAAACCGCAGGTACTGACGTACAGAGTGCGCTGCGTCTGCTAGCGGCGTGTGTGCGTGATTAGGAGACGTCAGACGCTGCTAATGTCCGGCCAACATAACGTCCAGACACAAAAAGAGTTTTATTGATGATCCGTACAAAATCACGGACGAAAATGCGCATAGTATGACCACTATCGCGTATTCCGTGAAAAAATACGTCCATTCGTTCGAACGCACTTTTTCACAGACAACATAAAAATGCGTTCGTCTGACCCTAGCCTAACTCGGCTCGCGAATCATGGATTTTTTGGGCGTTTTTCCCTGAATTATTGAGTTTAGGAGAGTTTTTTTTACATTTTTTTTGTATAGAAAATAGATTAGGACGTCAGCACATTTTTCACTCAAGATGGACTTAATTGGCTGTATATGTGTGTTTTTTTTAAAAAAAAAAATTTATTTATTTTTTAAAGAATTCCACAGTTTAATCATTGTGCTTATCTTTTGGTCTTCTGACAATAAGTCCCTAAGAGGGAAACTCCCATTTGCCAACTTTGTGGTGTGTGCGATCGTTTATCTCTATTAAAATAAAAACCAGATTGTGTGAATAATAACAATAATATCAGCAGTCGGAGGAGGCAATAGGGAGCTTCTTGGTATCTTATCTTGCCTTGTGGTTGATTCTATTAGGATTGAAAATCACTTGTCAGTTCTTTTTTAGTGTGTGTTTTGCAATCAAACTTGTGAGACAAATTCCCATTTGTACCTGTGGCAATGCAGAAGGAGCAATATATTGTCATCAGGGTTTGCGTCATTCCCTGTGTCTCTCCTATGTATACCACTGGTATGCGCTTGAGGTTTGACGCATTATCCTGGCGCGTCCTCTTGATGACTTTGCATCTTATTTTTGTACGGGTCCATGTCACGCCAATGATGCAGTGTGTGTCACCATGTTTTTGATGCACACTCCCATTCTGGTGCACTGGCATGATGCCATCCAATGGACTTGGCTCCATCCCAAACAAAGTCTTAAACTTCATCTGAATCAAATCAGACTAGGTTGACTTAAAAAAGTGCTCAAAGGGACATTCTTGCAGTGTTCAATTGTACCCTCATGTAACCATAGGGGGTTAATCAGTATCCATCTCAGATTCCCGTTATTGCAATGACAATAAACTTCGGCATTTTCCTAAAAGGAACTCAAAGAGTCGCAGGAGAAGCTTCATCAATGAATGTTCTCCTGCCACTCTTTGAATATCCAACTCGGGTTCACTGAAGTTTATCGTCATTGCAGCAATAATACTCTTCGGCGTATAATGAATAACCCCCCCCCCCCATAGACTACCACCAACGGCATCATGATTCTCTATAATATACTTTGAAAGACTTGCCAAATAATTACTTTATTTTAAGCTTTTTAATTTAACCCCCCTGACGGTTTTCCCAAGTGTGGCTCGGGGTTAACTTTCAGTGCTGAAAGTGGTAATCCCGAGCTCCACTCGGGCTGCATACATTACCTGTCCCTGCGCTCCCTCGTTGACCACCGCAGTCTCCTCCGGCGATCGCGACCTCATATTTCCTGGTTCCCTTCTCGTGAGGAGGGAACCAGGAAGTATGAGGTCCCGATCTCCGGAGGAGACTGTGGGGGACAACAAGGGAGCGCTGGTACAGGTGATGTATTCAGCGGCATCCCGTGTGTTGCACGGGGTTACCGCTTCCAGCATAGGAATTTAACCTCGAGCCACACTCGGGAAGACCGCTAGGGGGCCAAAAAAAAAAATGGAACGATTCTGACATCTAAAAGATGTCAGAATCGTAACGCCAGGGAGGTTGATATAGTATGACTAACGAAGCATCTGCAGTATCCTGACATTACCCGAAGAAAAAGAATTAACTCCTGGCAGGCAGAAAATAACTAAACAGTTTTGATTGTTAAAATCCCTAATTTCCCACATTGGATTATTATAGCTTTCTTTCTTTATTAATTATTTATATATAAAGTATTTTACGAGTTTTCTCTCGTTTTCAAGTATGTCCTTTAAAAATGTCTAGAACAGGGATCTCAAACTCTTGCACCCCCCCCCCCCCAGATATTTCAGGACTACGGCTCCCGGGATTTTTTGGCAAGCTACCTTATTGCATTCAAAAAATTCTGGTATTTGTAGGGTAGGCCATCAACATCTGGGGGGCCGAAGTTTGACATCCATGATCTTGATCTAGAATGATTTTTTTAAAGGCTTATCTGCAAGCCAAAACGCATGAAGAAGCTACTTTTTTAACTTTGATACTGGTGAGTACATTTGTTGATTTATTTTTTTCCATAGTTTACATTGAGTTTATTTTTTTTATTCTTTTTACAGCGATACCTATTTCTAGGAGCAGATGATGAAGATTCCTGAGTATTAAGACTGTTAATAACATGCAGAGATGACAGTAAGGCAACATTCCTTATTCTTAAGGGTCCTGGAACATCCTCCTTTCCTTTTGTTTACTAAAGGGGTTAACCACTAACCTCTGAGTTGGCTCCGAATTGCGCCAAACGTCTGAACGTCTATTCACTAAGTTGTCAATGATAGCTGTCGGGCGAATTGACAGCAAAATACAGTGCTATTTGCCGCATTTCGGCTATAGAAGACTATTGTGTCTTCTATTCACAGAACGCCGAACAGCATCGAAATTGCAGGGAAATGCCCTGATTTTCAATGTTTAAATTTAACAGGTTTAAACAGGCGAATCCCATAGGTTTCAATGTAAAAAAAGTATATCCTTTTCAATTTTTTTTCAAAGACCGTTTATTCTTTTTATTTTTTGCAAAAAAACTTTTTTTTTATTCTTTATTTTTTAAAAGACCTTTTTTGTATTTTTTAGACGTAATTTTAATTTTTTTTGAAAACTTTTTTATTCTATAACAGACATTTTAATTATTTTTTAAAGGACTTTTATTATTTAGACACATTTTTACTACAACTTTATTGATTGGGAGACTTTTTTTCTCAGTTCGGTGGAATTCACTGATGCCAATTCGGCGCATTTCAGGCGTTATCGGCGCAATTCAACGATTTTCACTGATGTTTGATAACTGCTTCGGCAACTCCAATTTCGGCAAAATATGGTGATCATTCGCTAAGTAGTGAATTCACTGTATTTTCAGCGAAATGGAATTGTCGAAGTGCGCAGAAATGGGCTGAAATACAAAGCACTTAAAATGCACGCAATTTCAGTGCTTTGTGAATAGGTCCTTTAGTGAATTTGTGCAGAAATTAGAATTTCTGGTTAGGAAAGGCTGTTGCCTATTTACTATCAGGGTTATTCAAAGAGAATCGAAAAGTCACCGCACATTCGGTGACTTTTCGTTGTCTGCAATTCCTATTTCACCGACCCTGCTGTGTCTTCAGCAAGCACCACAGGGCCGCCGTACTGCAGGGAAAACCCTCTGCAAACCCGACGAATAGTCACTGCAAAATCCGCCGAACACTCAACAAAACAAGCAGAAACATCTGGAATAACCCCGCCGAACACGCCGGAGAAACCCGACTAGCCACCGATCACAGCGCAGAGCAGCCGCCGGAAAACCCCAACACGCAGACGAATGAGGTAAAAAAACAAACAAAAAACAGTACGCTTGAAAGTTTGAAATTTGAAACGCTGTTTGCAAAAAAACTACAGAACAAAAATGTCTGGAATTTACATATAAGATCCAATGAATGATAATAAAAAGGGCTGTTACAGAAAAAGGAAAAAACGGTTAAAAAAAAAGAAAGAAAAAAAATGTTGACATAAAAATCCCAAAAATGCCTAAAAGATCCTAAAAATCTATGAATAAGGATACTTTTTACTGCAGAATATTATAATGAACGGTTTATTAGATATTGAATTAAAACGGGAATATTTTTAACATTGAAGCCTATGGGATTCTCCTGAATAAACCTGTCGAATGAAACCACCGAATGGCAGGGCATTTTGGCATCTTTTCACTGCTGGTTTTTGTTCTCTGAATAGCCGAAGCATTGCTTCTCTATGGGGATTTCACTGCCCTCGAACAGGCACCGTACATGCAGGCAATTCGTCAGGATTTGGTGAACTGCCTGCTCTCTGAATAGCCGAATGGCCAGGAAAGGTAAAGGTACGCTGAATTTCACTTTCCGGGTACCTTTCGGGGCCAGATCGGCTCTCTTTGAATAACCCTGTATATTATTTGAACTGGTTGCATTGTTTGACCGTTGGTATAAAAACAACCTTAGAACATGTCACTCTTCTCATTGTTTACTTTCTCCTGATTTCTTTACACTTTACAGGGTTATTCAGAGAGAGGTGAAGACCAGGAGAATGGCAGGAGAAGAGAACAATTTAGACCAAATAACCTTGAATTTGGAAATTGAGATAAATGGGAGAATTTTTCTGGTTTTGACTATTTTGACCTAGAATTTTCGCTTCTCCAGTCATTCTCCTGTTTTTCACCTCACTATAAATAACCCTGTTAGTTTTATGTAAGTGCCTGATAAAAATGTGTCCCATGGTTAATTTCCCCAGATTTTTATACCGTAATTAAATGAAAGAGCGAGGAAATGAGGCAACAGTGGATAGATACGATGGCCACTGGAGGGCAGCAAACTCACAGACACAACTATGCATGTGACATTTGCCTGAAAGGAAACCTTTGGCTCTGGAGTTAGTAATAGGGACCTGCTAATGGAAACAATTTGTCACGAGCCATTAAAGGGCCACTATGTCCAAAAAATGAAATGTCCTTTTTGTGTTTATTTTTGGTGCTGATATCTTACATGTGCTTTGTTTTCCTATTGTTTGTTTAGTTAAGAAAATATTTTACTCTATACGTGTCACTGGGTGCATCCATTGCGCGATCTTTTGTGTTGTAAACTGCCCCCCCACGGCATTTATTTTATTTATTTATTTATAAATGTATTTTACCAGGAAGGATACATTGAGATTTCTCTCGTTTTCAAGTATGTCCTGGGTTCAAGAACATTGAAGTGTTACAGTTACAGAAATACAAAGTAATACAATGCAAGATGTTAAAAACACAAATATACAGATTAACAGAAAATAAATATGTAAGTAAAATAGTCACTATGTTACATGTTTACAGGTGCATTCTGTATTGAGGTATGTTAATAGGGAGCTCTTGAGTGACTTTAGATTGTGGGAAGATTTTATGGCGTCTGGGAGGTTATTCCATAACTGCGGTGCTCTGTAGGAAAATGAGGACCGAGCCACTGTCTTTTTGTATTGTGGTATTGCAAGTAAGGTGCTGGTCCTGGATTGGAGGTTATAGGATGAGGGAACTGCTGGGAGAAGCAGCCTATTCAGGTAGGGTGGTAGCTTCCCAGAAAAGCTCTTAAACACCAGGCTGGAAAGGTGAAGGGTGCGTCTGGATTCTAGCGATGGCCAGTTTAGCTGTTTTAACATGTCACAATGGTGGATCATGTAGTTACATTGTAGCGCAAAGCGGCAGAAGGAGTTATACAATGTAGTAAGTTTATGAAGGTGCGTTTGAGGGGCCGTTGCATACACTACATCTCCGTAATCAATAGCCGGCATAAGCATTTGTTGTACAATCTGCTTTCTTACCGCGGGGCTCAGGCAGGATTTGTTTCTGTACAGGGCACCTAGTTTGGGGTAAAGTTTAGATGAGAGTTTTTCGATGTGGGGGTCAAAGGATAGATTAGGGTCCAACCACATACCGAGATATTGGAGAGAAGTGACTGTGGTGTCACGGATCCCTCTGATTACCAAAAGTGTGGTCCCTTTACGCAGACCGCTCTCTACCCTTCTGATCCTTGAATGGTCGGCAAAACTAGGAAGACAATTAACCAGACAATAGATAAACAAGGGGTAACACCAGACAGAGGTATGGAATAGAGTATTGTCACGAATCCTTCTGACTACCAAGATATTGATCTCTTTATGTAGCTCCCTTTCTACTCTTCCGATCCTTGAATGGTCGGCAAAGCTATATAGACAATGAAGCAGGTAACAGATAAAGAAAGGGAAACACCAGACAGGGGTACAGAACAGATCACAAGTCCTCCCTAGGACTTTAGTAATAGCAGAGGTAATCTGATGCGTGCTTAGGGTGCCACATAGACTGACCTCGGTACCAACGTTAAGGGCAGAACCTAGAGCAGAGTAAATGGCAATACCAGGGGTTATACACAGGAGGGTTCGTTTGCCAATGCCAAGAGTCATACACAGGAGGGTTCGTTTGCCAATGCCAAGGGTCATACACAGGAGGGTTCGTTTGCCAATGCCAAGGGTCATACACAGGAGGGTTCGTTTGCCAATGCCAAGGGTCATACACAGGAGGGTTCGTTTGCCAATGCCAAGGGTCATACACAGGAGGATTCGTTTGCCAATGCCAAGGGTTATACACAGGAGGATTCGTTTGCCAATGCCAAGGGTCATACACAGGAGATAGCCAAATACACAAGAGCTCTGCGGGAGGTGAATACCACGTCAGGGCACCGGTGTAATGGTGATACTGGGTTTTAAACCCGGCGGGTCCGCGTCATAACGCCAGGCCCCGCCCCTCGGCGTCCCACGTGAGCGCACCCGGAAGCGTTTACATTCGGCGCCTGGCCAGCGAGCAGCGAGGAAGCTGCTGCCAGGCGCCCCATCCCCTGACCCACCGTGACAGAACCCCCCCCTCCAGGGGCGGCCACTGGACGACCCCCAGGGGCACGGGGGTGCGCCAAATAGAAGGCCTTCACTAGCCTAGGAGCATGGACTTCCGCAGCCGGTACCCAAGAACGATCCTCCGGACCGTAACCCACCCAATCGACCAAGTACTGCAAAGACCCCCTAGACATCCTGGCACCCAGAATGGCCTTAACTTCGAACTCCTCCTCGCCCTCCACAGAGACAGGAGGCGGTGGAGCATGGACTTTGGTGTACCGGTTACATAACAACGGCTTCAAAAGGTTTACATGGAATACATTGTGTATTTTAAAATGGGGGGTAACGCCAAAGCATAGGAGACAGGGTTGAGTCGCCGTAGAATCTTATAGGGACCGATATACCTAGGAGCCAACTTCATGGAAGGCACTAAGAGCTTGATGTTACGTGAAGACAGCCAAACCCTGTCCCCAACTTGATACACGGGTGCCTGCCTCCTGTGTCTGTCGGCCTTAGTTTTCTGGATGGCACTACTCTCCTCCAGTGCCCGTCTCACTCTCCCCAAGTCTCTTTCAATGATGCCAGTTGCTCATCTAAAGCAGGAATCGTGGTATCAGGAAACGTGGCGGGGAGCACGGGAGGATCAAAACCATAAACAGCGAAGAAAGGAGAATGTCCTGTGGATTCACTCACTGCGCTGTTCAAAGCATATTCTGCCCATGGTAACAGGTCTGACCAGTTATCTTGTTGTTCTGATATAAAACACCTCAGATATTTCTCTATGTTTTGGTTGGCTCGTTCTGCTGCTCCGTTGGTCTGGGGGTGATAAGCCGAAGAGAAAGAGAGGTCTATCGCCTACGTTCTTACAAAACCCTCTCCAGAATCCGGAGATGAATTGGGTCCCCCTATCAGAGACAATCTCCAGAGGGACACCGTGTATGCGGACCACGTTGGCAATGAATATGGGCACCAGTTCAGCTGCCGAAGGTAGTTTCCGAAGAGGAACATAGTGACCCATCTTGGAAAATCGATCTATGATCGTAAGTATCACTGTATTCCCTCTTGACTCAGGTAACTCTACTATAAAATCCATGGCTACATGCGACCAGGGTCGTTCGGGGATCGGCAAAGGCTGGAGTAAGCCAATGGGTGCTGTTTTGGGACTTTTCTGCCTTGTGCACACTTCGCACACGGCAATGTAATCTTTGACATCTCGGCGCAACGTGGGCCACCAGAGGAGTTTACTGATACTAGACACAGTCTTGGTGATACCCATATGCCCGGAAGTTTTATTATCATGATAGATGTTAAGTACTTCCTCTCTTTCGTTCTCAGGTACAAAGAGTCTCGCAGGAGGTTTTCCCCCAGGAGCTGCGCCCTGGACGGTCTGCAACCTTTTCATTAGAGGAGACGAGACACTAATCGTGGTAGCGGCTATAATCCTTTCCTGGGGTACAATGGGATGCTGATCTTGGATATTATGTTCATAAGACTCATACTGTCTCGACAATGCGTCTGCTTTAATGTTTCTGGACCCAGGTCTATAGGTAAGCACGTAATTAAAACTTGAAAGAAACAATGACCATCTCGCTTGTCTGGAATTTAAACGTTTGGCATCTCCAATGTACGTGAGATTCTTATGGTCGGTTATGATAACGATGGGGTCCTTAGACCCCTCTAATAAGTATCTCCATTCGGCCAAGGCCGCGATGACTGCTAACAATTCTCTATTTCCAATGTCATAGTTCTTCTCTGCCGGGGACAACTTCCGAGAATAGAAGCCGCATGGATGCAAGGTTTGTCAGGAGCCTCCCTCTGGGACAAGACTGCACCAAGACCTAGTTCGGAGGCGTCAACTTCTACTTGGAAAGGCAGAGCCGGATCTGGATGTCGGAGAACAGGGGCAGTAGTAAAAGCTTGCTTTCGTGCCTCAAAGGCTTGAGTGGCTTGAGGTGTCCATTTCTGATTTCCCACCCCTTTCTTTGTCATAGCCGTGAGGGGGGCCACCAAGGCCGAAAAATCTTTAATGAACCTTCGGTAATAGTTCGTAAACCCAGAAACCTCTGAATGGCTTTAAGTCCTTGGGGTAGAGGCCAGTCAAGAATAGCTGAGAGCTTCTTAGGATCCATTTGAAAACCCCCAGGAGTTATTATATAACCAAGGAATTGCACAGTTACTATGTCGAATAGACATTTTTCTAGCTTACAGTACAATCCAGCCTTCAATAGTTTTTTCAACACTTGTTTCACGTGGATATGATGAGTGTCCACATCAGGAGAGTATATCAGGATATCATCCAGATATACTATGACGAATTCTTGCAGAAATTCCCTTAGAGTGTCGTTTATAAGGTCCTGGAAGACGGCTGGCGCATTACACAACCCAAAAGGCATCACCAGGTATTCATAATGCCCGCTACGTGTATTAAAAGCCGTTTTCCATTCTTCTCCCTTTTTAACCCTGACCAGGTTGTACGCTCCGCGTAAATCAAGCTTCGTATAGAGACGAGCCCCTTTTAATCGGTCGAACAATTCTGTTATGAGAGGTATGGGATATGCATTTCTTATAGTGATCCTATTCAAACCCCTATAGTCGATGCAAGGTCGAAGATCTCCCTCTTTCTTGGAAACAAAAAAGAAACCTGCTCCTGCTGGAGAGGAGGACCGTCTAATGAATCCTCGTTCCAGATTCTCCCTTATGTATTCCTCCATAATGTCGTTCTCTCTTTGTGATAAAGGGTATACGTGACCCCTAGGAGGCATCGTACCAGGGAGTAAATCAATGGCACAGTCATATGGACGATGTGGTGGTAGGACCTCAGTCCTGGCTTTAGAGAACACCTCCTTTAATGCCAAGTAACATTCAGGAACCTCTGTGGACAAAGGAGGGGCTGTGGCAATATTGAGGCTACCAATCACATTAACTCTGCCTAGGCACTTAGACTGACAACTCTGACCCCAACATTTTATGTCTCTCTGGACCCAATCGACAACTGGGTTGTGCTCTGTTAGCCATGGAAACCCAAGAACGACAGGACATGAGGGTGATTCAATAATTTGAAATCGTATTGTTTCCTGGTGCAAAACTCCTGTTTTCATACATACATCGACTGTGTCGTGAGTGATATGTGGACATGACAGGGGTTTACCATCTATGGCCTCCACCATTAGAGGTCTTTCCTTGAGAACCAGAGGTAGGAGGTTTTTTGCAGCAAAATTCTTATCCATAAAATTGCCTGAGGCCCCAGAGTCTAAGAACGCCTCAGTCTTGAGGTGAACCCCCTCCCAGGTTAGGGAGATCGGTAACAGAATCCTGGATTTTTTTTTTTCATTATCCACAAAGGAGGCATACAGAGAACCGATAACCTGGGTGTTTCCTGTTCTGAATCCTACTTTGCTATGTTCAGCCCTGCTAACCCTGGGTCTCTGAGGACATTGAAGGCGGAAGTGATCTGCCCCTGCACAATAGAAGCAGAGCCCCTTTTCTCTTCTGTGCGCTCTTTCTGCTTCTGAAATACCTGTCTTCCCTATTTGCATGGGTTCAACGACTGGCAAATCTGTTTTCACATTCTCCGAACCACCTGACGTACTGGTGTGTCTGGGTAACGAGGGTAAAGGAGGCAAGACCCTTCTGGGTCTATCTCTGGGGTGTCTCCTTTCCCTGATTTGATCGTCCATGGCTATACAGAAATCTATCAGGTGGTCCAGACTTTCTGGTAATTTTACGGGAGCCAGCTCAAACATAAAAGCCTCGTTCAAGCCTTCGGTAAAGGCTAAGGTTAAAACGTCGTTCGGCCAAAGTACCTCAGAAGTCAAAGTTTTAAACTCTATGGCATAATCGGCGACCCTCTTATTACCTTGTTTGATGTGAAACAAGGACCTACCCGCATTGGTAGCCCTTCTAGAGGGATCAAAGGTACGTCTTAACTCAGAGGTAAAACCCTCATAGTCATAAAGATGGGTTTCTTATTTTCCCACAACGGCGTAGCCCACAATAAAGCTTTTTCTGTTAAATGATTAATCAGATATATCCTACTTTGGCTTTATCAGACATACAAGAACCTGGATTGTTCTCAAACAAGATCTCGAGTTGAGTCAAAAACCCCCGCATAGGCTTGGTGTACCATCATAGCGTAGGGGTGCCTTCATACTAAGCCTATGTCCTTCAGGGGGGACGGAACTGACCCTAGGTAACACTGGAGGGTTTGTGGTACCTGTATTGGACCGATTTAACAGGGTTTGCAGAGCGAGAGAAATCTGGTCCATCCTATGGTCCTGTTCCTCTTGTCTGGCTGCGATACGTGCCAGCTGGTTAGAGAGGTCTGCGGGATCCATTGGCCCTGACGTAATGTCACGGATCCCTCTGATTACCAAAAGTGTGGTCCCTTTACGCAGACCGCTCTCTACCCTTCTGATCCTTGAATGGTCGGCAAAACTAGGAAGACAATTAACCAGACAATAGATAAACAAGGGGTAACACCAGACAGAGGTATGGAATAGAGTATTGTCACGAATCCTTCTGACTACCAAGATATTGATCTCTTTATGTAGCTCCCTTTCTACTCTTCCGATCCTTGAATGGTCGGCAAAGCTATATAGACAATGAAGCAGGTAACAGATAAAGAAAGGGAAACACCAGACAGGGGTACAGAACAGATCACAAGTCCTCCCTAGGACTTTAGTAATAGCAGAGGTAATCTGATGCGTGCTTAGGGTGCCACATAGACTGACCTCGGTACCAACGTTAAGGGCAGAACCTAGAGCAGAGTAAATGCCAATACCAGGGGTTATACACAGGAGGGTTCGTTTGCCAATGCCAAGAGTCATACACAGGAGGGTTCGTTTGCCAATGCCAAGGGTCATACACAGGAGGGTTCGTTTGCCAATGCCAAGGTCATACACAGGAGGGTTCGTTTGCCAATGCCAAGGGTCATACACAGGAGGGTTCGTTTGCCAATGCCAAGGGTCATACACAGGAGGATTCGTTTGCCAATGCCAAGGGTTATACACAGGAGGATTCGTTTGCCAATGCCAAGGGTCATACACAGGAGATAGCCAAATACACAAGAGCTCTGCGGGAGGTGAATTACCACGTCAGGCACCGGTGTAATGGTGATACTGGTTTTAAACCCGGCGGGTCCGCGTCATAACGCCAGGCCCCGCCCCTCGGCGTCCCACGTGAGCGCACCCGGAAGCGTTTACATTCGGCGCCTGGCCAGCGAGCAGCGAGGAAGCTGCTGCCAGGCGCCCCATCCCCTGACCCACCGTGACATGTGGTCAGCGTGCCATTTGATTTTGTCCCCACACATAGATGGGGATTTTGCAATTTGTGTAGTTTAGGTTTTGTTCCAAAGAGCATCGTTACCGTTTTCTCAGTATTTAAAAAAAGTTTGTTATCTCTGATCCACTTTTCTACCTCTGTGAATCGTTCTTGCAGCACGGCCTCCAGCTACGGGAGATTTGGTTTGCTGGTATAGATTACAGTGTCCCTGCATACATGTGTACAGTTGAGGCTTTGCAGATGTTAGGCAGATCATTTATGAATATCGTGAATAGCATGGGGCCGAGTATCGAGCCTTAGGGTACACCGCATGTGACTGGGAGAGGGAGGGAGGAGCTGCCAGAAATGGACACATGTTGCGATTGGTCGGATACATATGATTGAAACCTGGTAATATCTTTACATCATTTGCTCCTCACTCTGTGGCAATGCCCATAGAATGGAGTATATGGTTCAATCACTTCCTCAAATCTCATTGTATTGTGTGGGATATAGTTAAAGGACATCACCAGGGGGGTGGATTAGAAGTTTTTTAAACTCCCTTTTTTTTATCTTATTCATCTGCTGTTATCTCAAATAGACTGAAGAGCAATAGCCTCTTGCCACCATCTAAACATTCCCTCCCCCACCTCAAATGTTAACTACTGTAGATTAGACAAGACACAGAAGTAATGATAAAACCTTTGGTAGATTTTGCCTCATGATAAAAAAATCAACAAAATGGAAAAGGCAGATAAAAACGTTTTATTTTTCCTTTTTAACTGCAATTGCGTCAAACAAAGAAAATAAAACAGCAGCATGTGTTTTATAAGGTGGTTTTGTTTGTAAATCACAAGTAATCTAGTTACAGCTTGTGTAAGTGATATTATTGTTGTTATTTTTGTTATTATTCCTCCACCAGTTTCCGCAGCACTTTATAAAAATCAAAGGGAACGAGATACAGATAAACGGACATAGGATGGTAACAAGAGGTGTAGAGGGCCCTGCTCATAGGAGTTTACAATCTAGAGGGATTGGGGTTGAGGAAGACAAGGGGAATTTTACTAGATAGCAGGATCATTAGGGCCAGTGGTTTGGGAATAGTGGGGCCATAGAAGTGGCTTCAATCAAGTGTGAGTAGGTGAGCAGAGGGAGGAGTCGCGTCAGTGATGTGGTACACTAATCTTGAAGGCCTGAAGGTCAGGGGAGAGTTTGATAGGGCGAGGCAGGTCATTCCACAGGACCGAAGCTGCCCTTGAGAAGTCTTGGAGGTGAGAGTTGGCCATGCGAATGTAGACAGAGGACAGGTGGAGATCACCTGCTGAACGGAATTGTCTAGATGGGACGTGCTAGCTGAGTAACAAAGACATGTAGGGAGGAGTTGAGTTATTGAGTAATTTGAACGTGAGCGTCAGTATTTTAAACTGTATCCTGGAACGTACAGGAAGCCAATGGAGGGACTGGCAGAGGGGGGAGGTACGCGAAGTGGTAGTGTTCCTTTAACCATTTGCAGCTCCCTATAACTGTCCCTGTTCCAAGTGTTCTACAATAGGGGTTTTATTCACTAAACGGCGGACCTGCCAACGAATTTCACAGAACGGTGCGCTCTCGTAGCAGTTTGTCTGTTTACTAAACTGTCAATTCGCCAAGTACTGGCGACTTGACAGCATAATACGGTGCAGTTCGTTGCAGATCAGCGATCTTCGGCAGCAGCGAAATTGTCAGTAATGGATATTACACTAAAATTGTCAGAAATTGAGAAGCAATGGTTCGTCTATTCAGAGAACTCTGCACCGAAATGTCAGTGAAATGCCCTGATTTTCAGTGTTTCAATTCGACAGGTTTAAACAGGCGAATCCCATAAGATTCAGTGTAAAACATTACTATCATTCTTAATTTGTTTTAAAAATATTAATTCTTTTCATTTTCAGCAAAAAGTATTTTTATTTATTTTTTAACTGTATGTTTAGATGAAATTTTTGATTCCCAATATTTTTTTAAAAGAATTTCAGGATTATTTAGAGAGAGGTGAAAACCAGGAGAATGACTTGAGAAGTGAAAATTCTAGGTCAAAATAGCCGATTTGGAAAGTGAGCTAAATGGGAGAACTTTTCTGGTTTGGCTATTTTGACCTAGAATTTTCACTTCTCCAGTCATTCTCCTGGTTTTCACCTCTCTCTGAATAACCCTGTTTATTTATTTCTGTAACAGAGATTTTTACTATTTTTTAAATGACCGCTTTTTATTATTCAGACACATTTTAATGCATTTTTATTGGTATAATCTCCTAATAGGAGAATAGGAGGGTTCTGTTTTCTGCAGTTTGGCGGCCAGTTCAGCAGTATTCGGTGACTCCATCAGTGTTAGCAGGCTCTGCCCCATTATTTAATGGCAAAGAATAGGAACACTGTTCTAATAGAGTATCTCTTTATTGTTTTCAGTTATAAATATGTGTATATTCCAAAGAAAAAGGATAGAGTGTGGCACTTCTAAGGCTGGGGTCAGACCAGCGCACTTTTAACGTGCGTTCTGGCGCACATAATTACGGCCGCACTAGCAGCAGATGACGGGCAATGACGGCCAATATACGATGTACGGCCGCACAAAAGTCCGGCCGTGCAACGCAAGTGGAATTTGAACGCATTTTTTTGAGAACGCTGAACCGCTAGTACTGACGTACTGAGTGCGCAGCTGTGGCATAGCGGCGTGTTTGCGTGATTAGGAGATGTCAGACGCTGCTAATGTCCAGCCTACATAACGTCCAGACGCAAAAAGAGTTTTATTGACGATCCGTACAAAATCACGCCCGAAAATGCGCGTCGTCTGACCGTTTTTGCGCATTCCGTGAAAAAATACGTCAATGCGTTCGGACGCACTTTTTCACGTTCGCAGGGAAAAATGCTTTCGTCTGACCCTAGCCTTAGTGGCCCAGACACGGGGCTGGGCCACTAAGGCCGGGTGCACACGGGACGTTTTCTTTAACGCACATTACGTGCGTTAAAGAAAACTGGCATCTCACTCAATGCCTGCCCACCCCCCTCGTGCGATCCTCCATAGGATTCCATAGGAGGATCGCGCAGCCCCGTCGATGCACATCCTAGCGCATCGACAGTGATGATGCACTAGGATTCGCTTCGACGGACCTGCGCGATCCTCCTATGGAAACCTATGGAGGGGGTGGGCGGGTGTCGAGTGCGACGCCAGTTTTCTTTAACGCACGTAATGTGCGTTACAGAAAACGTCCCATGTGCACCCGGCCTAGGAAGTGCCACACTCTATCCTTTTTCTTTGCTGTATGGTTGATGTTATTGGTGGTTATAACACATTGGGTGTGATAAGCGATCGTGGCTGGTTATAGATGATCGCCTACACCTACTTTGTTTTATATGTGTATATTCTTTACAGTCAGTTGAAAGAAGCATCATTTTAGCAATTTAAATGATTTACTCATTTTCTGTCTAAAACGAGTTGATCCTACATATTCAGAGCTCTTCGGGATACTACAGACTCAGCTTCATGATCTTAACCTTAGTCACACTAGAAACAGAGAGAGAAACAGAGATTCATTCTTTTCTTTCCTTGGGGATGAGCTTTGGTTGCAAGAAGATGGAAAGCACAAAGTTAAACACAAAAGATTCGTGAGGTTTACTATTAGGGTTATTCAGAGAGAGGTGAAAAGCAGGAGAATGACTGGAGAATGGAAAATTTTAGGTCAAAATAGACGATTTGAAAAGTAAGATGAATGGGAGAATTTTTCTGGTTTGGTTATTTTGACCTAGAATTTTCCGTTCTCCAGTCATTCTCCTGCTTTTCACCATTCTCTGAATAACCCTGTAAGTGTCAGCTAGAAAGGTAAACAATGGAATTAGTTGTCAAGTAGAGATGTGCATTCTTTTTGGAAAAATTTGGAATTTGTAACGAAATTTGATAATTCGTAGTTCGGAGGTAGTTCCGAATAATGAATCGATACGATACGAATTCGAAACGAAACAAAATGGTATATAATGAATTTATTTATTTTTACACTGTCATCATCATAAAAGAAAAATTTGAATTATTGACATCAACTATCGAATTTGAAATCAACTATCAAATTGATATCAACTATCGAATTGATCTTAACTTAAAATACAAGTAAAAGTCAGCACAGGACTTTATGAAACAAATTAATTTTTTTTCACTGCTTAATTTGACTCAAATACAAAATCTGTGACCCAGCTTAAAATTTAACCCTAGCTTTTTTTTTAACAGCAAAATTTGATTAATTGGGGTTTTATTCTCAGGGTTATTCAGAGAGCGTGAAAAGCAGGAGAATGACTGGAGAATGAAAAATTCTAGGTCAAAATAGCCAAACCAGAAAAATTCTCCCTTTCATCTCACTTTCCAAATCGGCTATTTTGACCTAGAATTTTTCATTCTCCAGTCATTCTCCTGCTTTTCACGCTCTCTGAATAACCCTGCTAGTGATCCAAAATTCGAATTGATATATGAAATTCGAATCGATTCGAAATTTCAAATCGATCCAAAACTAAACGAAATTAGTTACGAAATTCCGAAAACGAAATTATTTTAAAACATAACGAAACGAAACAAATTTTTCAGCCACGCACATCCCTATTGTCAAGCATTTTAAAACATTTAAAGCAGGGATCTCAAATTCCGCCCCCGATGCTGATGGCCTACAATTCCCAGAATTATTTAAATGAAATAAATGGCCAGAGAATCATGGGAGGTGTAGTTCAGCAACATCTAGAAGGCCAGAGTTTGAGTTCCCTGAATTCAAGAGACTCGTCATGTAGTTTCGTAGTTGCCATTGAACACTACAAGAAATGCTTCAACCAAATTGTATTTTCACTACCTTCGTCATCTCCCATTTAAACTCTTGTGTTTAAACTCACTTGTATGCAGTCAGTAAAGCTGCGATAAAACGGTATTACTGTTGTTTAAAACATGAAGTATTAGGCTAAGGTCAGACGAAAGCAGTTTTAACGTGCGTTTAACCGCACGAAATCACGGCCGTGCTAGCAGCAAATGACGTCCAATGCCGGGTAACATACGAAGAATGGCCGCACGAAAGTTCGTCAGCGCAACGCAAGTGGCAAACGAACGCATTTTTTCTAGAACGTCAAAACGCTACTACTGACGTACAGAGTGCGCTGCGTCCGCATAGCGGCGTGTTTGCGTGATTGGGAGACGTCAGACGCTGCACACGTCCGGCCAACATAACATCCAGACGCAAAAAGGGTTTTATTGATGATCCGTACAAAATCACGGACGAAAATGCGCATCGTATGACCGCTATCGCGTATTCCGTGAAAAAATACGTCCATTCGTTCGAACGCACTTTTTCACGGACAACGTGAAAAATGCGTTAGTCTGACCCTAGCCTTAGTGCAGTTGTTTGAAGCTATTCGACTATTTTACATACTTGACATACAACACTCTACATTTTTATTACGGTGACATTTTAGAGTCGTCATTAACATGGACGACCATTAGGTGGCGACCTTTCAATGGTAAACTTTTACAAATCGCCTTTATTACGGCATCAGTGTCTCCCTTGACTCTGCTCCGTAATGGCAAGTCACCTGATTTCATAGGCATTGGCCATTCATCAATTTGCTGGCTGTGCATTGCAGTCTGGAATCCCGGAAAAGCTGCCCAGCGTGAACAAAAGCAAACAAGCAAAAATGCCAAAGAACATAGGAGAAATTAAATAGATCTTGATTGTTAGACATTTCAAATTTTAGATTTCTCAACATCTACCATTAACTCTTCACTACCAAGATCAATTATACTCTATCTTCAAGGCAACTGCTGGTGCCTTGATATTAAGTATACTCAGTGTGGGCTAATTCTGGAGCAAAGGAAAGGAATTTAATTTCTTTGCAAACAAATTAATTTGCAATTTGGCTTCAGAATGTGCCCCTTACGTTCTTTCACCTCAGGCATGATACCCAAGGCGCCAATATAGAGTAATGAGCTTCGTCAAAGAAAAAAAACCCAGATCCTCAGCTGTAATTTTGAGATGTAGTAGCGCTATGTGGACATCAGATGGCACCATCTGCCCATCAAATAATGCATACATTTGAAAATGTGATTTTGATATTTTAAAGAACAGCTTTAATGTATGTATAATGCAAATTTCATTTATATACACCCACTGAGTCCTGGCAGTGCTTTTACTGAGAACCACTTGGTAGTGAAGGGTTTCAGAAAGCTTTGTAGAGGAGTCAGTTAAGTGATAAAAGCATAAATAAATACATAAGAAAGTGAAATATAAAATTATGGATCAGATATATTATGTATAAAAGACATACAGGGTTATTCAAAGAGTCCTTTCGTTCCCTGGACTTTGGGGAACAAAATTCCCAGACCCTGCGGTAAATTCAGCATTCAGTGCAGGGTCCCCGAAGTGCAGGGAAAATCAGCTGAATGTACCTGAAAAGCTGCCGTATCGATCGGAAAAAACGCTGCAAAACCACCAGAAAAAAAATTGTAGCGACCTGAAAAATGGCCAAAAAAAAGGGAACACACCCGACAATGAATAATACAGAAATAAAAAACCCTATTTAAAAAAAATCTGAAAAAATCGTTTTTGCTGATAAGATCCTGAAAAATGCCTTATTTTTAATAAATTAATGAAGAGACTTTTTGCTGCAGATTAGAAGAATAAATGGTTTAATACATATTCAATAAAAACAGGAATATTTTTAACATTGAAGCCTGTCAGGGTTATTCAAAGAGTAATCTGCTGCTAGGTTTTCAAAACCAATAACTCTATATAAATTTACATACGGGTCTGAGGGTATTCTATTTTGTGGGGGTACAGATCTAGACACCACCTTATCATATACAGGGTTATTCAAAGGGAATCGAAAAGTCACCGCACGTTCGGTGACTTATCGTTATCTTCAATTCGGTGCGATTTGGCAATCCAATTTCGGCGACCCTGCGGTGTATTCAGCAAGCACCACAGGGCCGTCGTAGAGCAGGGAAAAGCCGCTGAAAACTCACTGCAAAACCCAGGCGAATGCACACCGAAACCCGCAAAAACATCTGGATTAACTCCGCCGAACACGCCAGAGAAACCCAAGTAGGAGCCGATCACAGCGCAGAGCAGCCGCCGGAAAAACCCAACACCGCAGACGAATGGAGTGAAAAAAAACCCAGTATGCTTCAATGTTTGAAAAGTGAAACGCTGTTTGCAAAGAAACTACAGAACGAAAATGTCTGAAATTTACATATAAGATCCAATGAATGATAATAAAAAGGGCTGTTACAGAAAAAAGAAAAAACGTTTAAAAAAAAGCGGAAATTTGTTTGCAAAAAAATCCCGAAAAATGCTTCAAAGATCCTAAAAAAAATCTAGAAATAAAGAGACTTTTTACTGCAGAATATTATAATAAATGGTTTATTAGATATTGGATTAAAAAACGGGAATATTTTTAACATTGAAGCCTATGGGATTCTCCTGAATAAACCTGTCGAATGAAGCAACCGAATGGCAGGGCATTTCGGCAACTTTTCACTGCTGGTTTTTGTTCTCTGAATAGACAAAGCATTGCTTCTCTATTGGGGGATTTCACTGCCCTCGAACAGGCACCGTATGTGCAGGCAATTCGCCAACATTTGGGGAACTGCCTGCTCTCTGGATAGCCGATTGGCCAGGAAAGGTAACCGAACGCTGAATTTCAGCGTTCGGATACCTTTCGCCAGCAAGTTGGAGCTCTTTGAATAACCCTGTATGGGATTCGCCTGATTAAACCTGCCGAATGAATTCAATGAAACCACCGAACATCAGAGCATTTCTCTGACATTTCACTGCTGTTCTGTGTTCTCTAAACAGATTAACCATTACTTTTCATAAGGGATTTCACTACTGTCGAAGGTCACCGTGTTTCACTGGCAATTCGTCTATATTTGGCGACTTGCCAGCTTTTGAATAGCCGAATGTGTACGAAATTGCACTGTGCGGGGAAATTCACTGTTCAGTGCAAATTCGGGGCCAGTTCAGCTGTGTCTGAATAACCCCTATAGGTATCAAGCCATGGTGCAGAGGAGTAATGAGATAGATCACACTAGAAAATTAAAACAAACAGCTTAACCACTTGGCTGCTAAGGATGTGCTCAGCGCGTCCAGCCAAGTGGTTCCCATGTTCGGAGGACACGCTGAGCCCGTCCTTGCACAGGGGGCAGCTGCGGCCCCCCCCCCCGGTGCAGGCTAACATCTTGGATGTTAGCCTGGGACCCCGGCAGGCAAAATAGACGTCATTGCACTAGAGTGATGACGTCTATTGCAGGCACCCCCCTTCCCGCGAGTGTGGGGAAAGTGCCTGAAGGGGAGGTCCTTTGGACCTCTCTCCCTCCCCATCCGAGCGGGCCACCGGGAAAAGGCAGGCACCTCTTGGAAGGGCACAGCCTGCCCTTCCAAGCAGCGGCTGTCTTTAACCCCTAGGGTGCTGGATCGCGATTCAGCGCCAACAGGCACCGTATTGCGGTCCCCTCCCAGAGCTGGCCGACATCTTGGATGTCGGCCAAGCTTCCGGGATCTCCCCCTGACGACTGGCGTCATGACGCATAGCGCGACGCATCAGTTCTGGAGTTAACCCCTAGCTGCCACCGATGGTGGAGATAGGGGGTTCATTGGAACCCCCTATCTCCCGATCCGTGACAGCTAAGGGTTAATGTTTGGTATTGTTGGAACGGCCAGAGCATGATACCAAACATGACCATGTTAAGTGTAAGAAAAAAACCAATTTTTTTTTGGTTATTTTTGTTTTGTTAATGCAGCAATATTGTTCCCATTTTAATTATAATGTGAACAATGATGCTGCACTAATGATTTTTTTGCGATGGGGGGCGTTTGCTAAAAAGCTTGTAATTTCCCTCCAAAAAAATGTAACGAGTCCCCATTTCTAATTTTTTTAACAAGCGCACCCATAGAAAATGTAATCGCAAAGGCTCACATGATAAAATGAGAAAAAAAAACATTTTACACGCTGTAAATTATTGACAATTCTATTTTTATTGTATTTTTCGTTATAATATACAGGCAGAACATGACGTATACATATAAGAATGATATATTATGACTCTGCCGAGTCTGCTGAAAAGAAAGATATATATGTCTGGGCGGTATAATAAAACGTGGCTTCAAATCGCGTTTAAACATGATGAGCAAAAGCGGTAAAAATTAGCTCAGCACACAGGCGTGAAATGGCTCAGCAGCGAAAGGGTTAATAAAACAAAGGCCAGCCCTTTTCAAATCTTTTTTATTTTCTAATATTTAGTACCGTGCAATAAAGCCAAATAATTTAAGTCTGAAAATGTTATCCAATTGATACCTGAAGTGTTTCAGACAGGATGTGGTAGGTTAATGAGGATCAGAAATAAAGCAGATATTTTAAACATGGTTTTCTTCAGTTTGCAACTAGGGAGAAATATTAAAATAAAAATGATAAAAACCTTATGACAGTCATGTGACTGGCTGACACAATATAACGTGCTACAGTAATTACACACATCACTGAAAGGTAAATAAAGCCCCAGGGCAGAGAAGGCTTAGCTTAGCAATAACCAAACCATTGTTCATAATCTTACAGGATTCTTTCTTTTTCAGGAATAGTATCTATAGACCAGCGTGGACATATACGCGATGTCTGTATCTAAACCAGGGTTCAAAACCCGAGTGTGGAAATAACACGCCTGTGAACTTAACATCTGTTGTTTGGAAATTATTTCAAGGATTATAAATAATATGTAGGAATACTTTTAGATCAATGATGTCACTACTATCATTGTGTTTATTTTTGAAGGACAGACGTCAAAATTAATTGCAGATTATAAATAGGTGAATGCATATAAAGATGAGGGGTTTGCGGTGCATGTCACTTGTTTGGATGTTTGCTGAAGCATTTAATTTATAACCACCCTAGAGATTACTGTGCAGATGCAAAGCGTTTAGTTTAAATTGAAACACTTATTTTTTGCATTAGATATTGCCGATAATACACATTGAAGAGGGTTAATATTGAGAAACTAAAATAACAAGTGGGTTAGAACAGCTCGGATTTCTATATTCTTTAAGGTGTTTGTTACAGAGGGTCTAAAATGTCCCTGCAACTGCGTTTTCTCATTCCCAGCTTTTCTTGGCATGTGAAGTGCAAAGGTAAGTTATGGTAGTGCCATTAATCGCTTTCTAAGTATAAAGGGGAAAATGATGCTCCATTATAATTTTTCTTATTAATTTTTTTTTAACAAGGAATATTTTTGATTATGTCACTTCGCCCTTTACAGCTGGAATACTGGGAATTCAAAAACCACATTTTTGCCTGTGAGCTACTTGTAGACACCAGAAATTATTATTATTATTATTCTGTATTTATAAAGCGCCAACATATTCCGCAGCGCTGTACAATAGGGGAGTGCAGACATGAGACATACTAGAACACATAAAGAACAGATGTCCCTGCCCTTAGGATAATTGTCCTACTGATACAGCACTTTACACAAGTGCTCAGCTAGACATCCCATGAGCTTACAATCTAAACGACAGGGGTGAGTGAAACAGAAGGGGAGCTGGGGAGTGTGGATCTGGTGGCTAGAGAGAGAATAGTAAGCCACAGGTTGATTAGAATAAAGTGGCTACAGGTGGAGGGGAATGAATAAGTTTGGGCCTAGGACTGGGTGGAAGGGTATATGGGGCGGGCGGGTGGCACTGCAGAGTCTGGAGTTGTGGCTGTGTGTGATGAGCTTTGGAGTCCTTAAGCGTGCAGAGTCTGGAGTTGTGGCTGTGTGTGATGAGCTGAATGAAAGAAAATGTTTCAACCTTGTGTTCGACATTGTTCTGTTGTACCTTCTCCAGGTGGACCTTGATAAGCCGGCTGCTGTCCAATTTCACACAGATTCTTTTGCCCGCAATTTCACTTGGGAAGACCAAATCTTCCAAGATTGCATCATGTACAGGAGTCAGTGTGCGGCTTCTGTGACGCTTCTGCTTGTTTTTCGTGCAACTTTTTCTGGTTTGTTAGTGCAGAAACCTTCTCTGAGCAATGAAGACCACATGTTTACCGGTAAACTTCTTCTCCAGCTCACGCACCAGCCTGACTTGGATTTTCTGGAAAGACTTAAGCTGAGGGACTGAAACAAATATGATAATGGCTTTTCTTCTACCACCAACTTCATTTTCCTTTGCTGCTGTGATGTCAGTTCCCTTAACTGACCTTTAAGGTCAGAGTTCATCTCCAACTCCAGGAGAGCCTGGGAAATACCCTACTCAAAGTCATCGGACTTTTCGCCATTTGGCTTTACGATTTTGGCGCTTGCACTGAACATGACCTTTTGTCCCCTCTCAGTGACGGCCTAGGAATAGCGATTCTTATTTTTTTAAGAATTTTTTATTTAATGAATTTTACTTTACTTTTTAGTCATGTGTAGGATCACTGGGATAGGCAGAAAATGCCATTTTAATTAACACCTCACTTGCCTTTATAGGCATTACAGAAGTGGAAATACCTAGGTCCAAAGGCCCTCCGCCTCTTCTAAATTCTCTCCAGCTCGGCTGGAATTAAGGGGATTTCCTGACGTCATGATGCCAGTGCACTCTGTAGATTTCCATGGCCCAGCTTCACGCTTTGTCAGTCAATCAGCCAGGGGAGCAGATACAGATCACCATGGGAGATTTCATTCTGAAGGTGGGCAGCATGAAGGAGGATGAGTGAAACATATCTTGTGGACTCCAGAGGGAATACATAGTACATGTCCCACATACCCTCCACTACGAAGGGCTTAAAAGAAGAATCATTGATACAGCCAGTTTAAACTGACAGAAAACTGTCTGTTTGCCAATAATACAGCCACTGTTTAAGATTGTGCAATTTAAGGGACGACATCTAATGTCTACAGATTTTCATCCCAACTATATTTCTGTAAAGGATGCTTTAATAAATGAATTATGAATTTACCACTGAGGGTTCTTACCATTAATGACCAATGGCTATTTTTGAACTCCATTTGTTCCGACTTAATAAACTGCTCAATTCTTAAGTGTACCGATACAAATTTTATATTGTTTTGGAGAAGACAAGCAAGCAGAGGTCTCTTATGACACCCTTTTTGGCACATAAAAGTTAGGTACCGGCTGGGTGGAGTAGAGGTAATGTCACTGCTCTGCATGGAGAGAGCCTGTGGAGTCATGGGTTTGATCCCAGCGAGCAACCTCTCCAGTAAGTGTCCTTGGGCAAGACACCCAACGGTACATACTCGCCACCCAGGACATACTTGAAAACAAGAGAAATCTTAATGTATCCTTCCTGGTAAAATCCTTTCTCAAAAAAAAAAAGTGTGAGTAAATTATTTAAAAATAAGAAATTTAGGTTGTGCAGCGTCTGCATATAGGGATCAGAGGATATTTGTCACATTACAAAAGGGCCATGAATCTTGTGGACCTGTCACAACAACTGGCTGCTTTTTCATCTAGACAGGGTAAGCAAGACCATAGGATGGATCAGTTTGCTCAGGCCATTCTGGCTCGTACAGCTCATATGCAGCCAATACAGTCGGTTCCTGCACCCACCTCTCCGGTATCTATGTCCGATATGCAGTCTTTCCATGTATATAAGACTGTCCCGTTACGGTTTGACGGTACCCCAGCTGCTTGTCTGGGATTCCTGACACAGGTTGACATACTTTTGGAGTTAAATCCCCATATGTGTCGCACCGATAGATGACTTAGCACAAAACCAAATTTGGCTCGATCAGACAGGGCTCTTCTCTGGGCTAATCCACTACAATCAAAATCTGGGAGCTGTGAGTTTGACAGCCCTGCCTTAGAAGGTTGATACTCTGTATTGCAGGGTGTGTAATCATTGCTGCGCTCTGATTCATACACATTCCCTTTTATAGGGTTTGCCGAGAGCACTTCTAATTAGCAAAATAAAATATTAATACATTGATTTTTCTCCTCTTCAGGTTTCAGTTCCAGCTCTTTGCCAGTTGAGCTGCAGTTAACATCTAAGACACGTGCAGCTCTTCCTAAAACAACCACCTCCTTCTCATCCCATGCTGCCACCACCAGGTACGCGGATAACCGCTTTGGTGGGATACAGGTACTAGATGCCAGACCATCTTCCATTCTACATTGAAAAGGCATCTGCGAGACGGACCTTGGATCCCAAACCCCACTGAGTACTGCCCCTGCCAGAGACTTATCACCAGGAACTCTGGCTTCAGCACCCCAGCAATACAAAAGCATTACTGCTCCTGCAAAGTTGATCTGTGCAGCTTCTGATGCTTTGGTCAACGCAGCTGTGCCTTCCAGCACTCAGGATGTGTGTCATTTTCTCAAGCCTGATAGTGCTGCAGCTGCTTTCCTCCAGCAAAAAGCTCCATCAATTTGCAAAAAGTGGAGGTGAAAAACATATTGAACCAACTGTTGTAGAGGCAACCGCGGCTCCACTTGCTCCATTGTCTGTGGTAGCACCTCCAACATGTCATCCTGCAGCAGAGACCAGAGCAGATGCCGCTCTTGCCGCTTCCATCCCTGCCGAAGTGAATTCTATACTGCCTGTGCCCATCTCCTCTAGGGAGACCAAACACCCAAGTCCTAAACCTCCATCTGGAACAATGACGTCAGCAACTGGGTCACTTGATAAAACCATTTCCCTTGTGAACTTTATTTTTGCTCGTCCAAGTATATGTTCCAGCTCTGAGGAATTTAGGCTAGGGTCAGACGAGTGCATTCTGTGCGGACTGCGCGTCCGTGCACAACGGACGTACTTTCTGCCTGACAACAAGGTAGTGGCCACACAGTCCGTTTTTGTGACTGACGTTATTTTTGACTGTTGTAGAAGGGAAAATAAATTAAAATGCAAAACCATTTTTCTGTCAAAAATTCTGGACGCACAAATGCAGTCCCTCTGACCTCGTTCATCACTCACGCACAAAGCTATGCGGACGTTGCGGACGCGGCGCACTCCGCACGTCCGTTCTAGTGGTTTTACGTTCTTGCCTAACGTGCGTCCGTTTGCCGCGTCCGTTGTGCAACCGAACTTCCGTGCGGACGTACTTTGTGTGTGGGGCTTCCTTGGTCATGATTCCCTGCTACCACGGATGTACTAATGTGCGGCAAAACGGACGTGAAAACTGCGCTCGTCTGACACGGGCCTGAGGCACCCTTTCCAATCTGGAAAGCCTGCAGCTCCAAAAATGATTTGGACGACCAGAAAGCACCTATCTTTGTTTACTGACCAATCAAACCTCAAAAAAACATTGGTGCCAGTGGCCACCAGTAAGATCCCTGCAGGTCAGCAGCCACCAGCAGTGAAGAAAAAGATCAGGCTCCTGCTGGCCGAGCTGAGTACCCCCTCCTAGGCCAGGGCCCTCAAGAAGTGAAAGAATGGTCAGTCCACCCCTGGTATGTATAACTCATGTGCTGCATGTGAGAAGTCAAAGAAGAATCGCAGGTGACCTGCTCTAATTAGGAAACTGATATCTCTCCTGTAGGATATGGAGTATACAGGTTGCAGGGCAGCACCTTCCCTGTACTCCCCCACTGCATGAAATATAATATGTGTCCAGGAAAACTGGGTCTGACCTCGCAAACCCTAATCTCAATGGAGAAACTGAATTTGACGCGACTGCTGCATTTACATACATCACTCTGCCTGGGGAGCACCTTCACGTGCAGTGGCGGTGAAAGGTCAAAGACCCAAGTCTCTAATTAAAGGAATACTCTACTCCAGGGCTGTCAAGCACCACGTCAAATGTTTCTGAACTACAAGTCCCATGATTCCCTGGATAAGTATTAACCACTTGACTGTGGACAACACGCTGAGCATGTCCTCCACTTTCACCACTTGGGTGCAGAGGACACCTTCAGGCGTCATTGCAGTTCTGCAGCTTGGCGCCGACCTGGTGCCGAATGCGGACTTCTCCTGGAGGGGCTGACATCTTGGAAGTCAGCCCTGCCTCTGGGACCCCCCTGCCCACTGATGTCATCAGCAGGGCCGGATTTGCATCTCAGGAGTCTGTAGGCACTGAAATGTGGAGTCCCCCCGCCAACAAAAAAAGGAACATGGCAAAATGAATTTTTACATTTTCTTTTTGAGACAAAAAAACAAAAACATTTAAAAAACTCAAAGTTTCTCTCTGCGCTCAGATCAAATCAGGGGGCAGAATCTGTTGCCTTAGTTTAGTTGAGTTAGTGCAGTGGAATTGTTTGTTTTATATGTAAAAGCATATATTATCTCTGCCGTAGAACAGAGAAAAAATACATTTTGCATCTCTCCTTTTTTTTTAAATTTTTACATGCTACATGTTCATGTTTGGTATAATTGTAAAGACCAGACTCGGACCTTTCCAATGACACCTCACTTAACCTTGTGGGATGTACAATTCAGAGATTTAGGGCTCCAAAGTCCCCCTGTCTCTCCTCACTGAAGTGCCACGGTCTAGGTTGTTGATTGAAAAATGCATTGCATCACATCATCAGTTCCACACTTCACTTGCTGGCAGTGTGGGAAATGAGAAGGTGAGTTAGCGCAGCATCACTGTTCACTTTAAAATTGTAAACTGAGTAATAGTGCTGTGTTAGAGAAAAATATTTGATTTATTATTTTATTTTTCCATAAATAGAACCTTGCTATGTTTGGAAACACTGAGAAGGCCATAATCTGGCCTTTCCAATGATACCACATATGTGCCTCTAGCCCTTAGGGCTCCAGAGATACAGTGGTCAAAATCATTATAAATTGTAAAAAAAAAAAACACCTTTTTTTTCAGAGCAAGGCGCCTCCTTGTGGCAGGCGCCTGTAGGCACATGCCTACTCTGCCTAGTTAGAAATATGGCCCTGGTCATCAGCAAACATGACCAGGTTATATATAAGAATTTTTTTTATAAAAATATCTTATTTTCTAATACAGCACTATTGTTCACTTTTCAGTTATAAAGTGAACAATGATACTGCACTAACTCACCTCTCATTTCCCGCAATGCCAGCATATGTAGAGGAGATGGCACAATGAGTTATTGTCAGGGCCGGATTAAGACCTCTAGGGGCCTGGAGCTGAAGATTTTGGTGGGCTTTTTTGGGATTTAGTGAAAGGTATACATATTTTAGGTAATTTAATAGTGCAGATACGGGTATATCTAATCAGGCAGATACTGTATGAGAAGAAAAAAGGAGAGGTGAAGCGCCCACCGGAAAAGTGTCTATCCCACTCGCTGAATGCTGTGTGTGGGGGTTTCTCTAAATACCCGAGTGACAATTGAATGAACAGAAATACAACACAGCGCTTAAAAAGACCAAAGTCCGAAAAAGACAGTGGGGTAGACACCCAATATGTCCACAAGCAGAAGTCGCTATCTTTAGGTGTAGATCTTCTCAAAAGTGCAGATGCAGTATGAACTGTAAGGAGGAAACACAAAAAGGAGGGACCAAAATTGCGCAGTATACCAGTACTCAGAATGAAAGTAATGCGTATTGATGGTAAACTCACATTCTGTGGAGCCTACAACCAGCTCTTAGGAATAAGGCGGGCTGGGACTTTATTTCAGGTGCCCATAAGACCTTCAAACGACTCCTCCGGAAATCTCCAAAGATAGGAACAAGATTTTTGAGCCTCTCTTTTTTCAAGTGGCTGCAGTCATCAGGATCCTGCTAGCACGGCCGTGATTTCGTGCGTCTAAACGCACGTTAAAACTGCTTTCGTCTGACCCTAGCCTTACTGAGGAAGCCAGTAGGCGAAAGCGCGCTTTGAGTGGCTCTCGATTTAGCTGTTACTCTTTTAATATATTTTACCATATGGTTTATTCATGTTAAATTTATTTATTTTTACCAGAATAAATTTTGAAAATCATTATTAGCATCTTGTCCCGTTGCTTAAACTATTTTTTCATCAGTACTTGAAGGCATCAGGTTTACCTCTTCCCCTTCCTGGAATGCATACAGCATCTCGTTCCATTTCCAAGACAGTTACACCTTTTAAGCTATACTAAGAAGAAGAAGAAGAAACATCATCATCAAAATATAAGTATTCCATTCTTATTTTGAATTTAATTTCTGGAGTATTTTCTTTAACGTCAGATAAAAAAAAAACAACAAAAAAAACACAAAAAAAAAAACATTTACTGTACATACACGTCTGAAAAATTCAGCTGTGTTCATATTTGTTTTAATGTAGAATGTACACTGGTGTCACACACATTGTATTTCAATAATTTCTGTTTCACACAAAGGTGCGCCAGGAATTTATTTCATATTCCTTCTCACATTATTGTGTCCTTGGAAGCGTGTGGACACTTTCTTTTCCGTTACGGCAGCACCGACCCTAACAATTTACTCAACATAGAAGCGCTGCCTTTACACACACACCTTGTTCCATATATTATATAGGGCATTGTTGTAAAAAAAATTTTTTTTAAATGGGAACCTGTTACTGCATTTTTCTGAAAAAATGCACAATTTTAACCAAAACTCACTTGTGTTTTGGAGGATGGGGTTTTATGAATAATATGACTATCAGGGTTATTCAGAGAGAGCCAATCTGGCCCCGAAATGGCACCGAACAGTGAATTCCCCAGTACGGTGCCATTTCGTGGCCATTTGGCTATTCAGAGAGCAGGCAGTTGGCAAAAAAAAAACTAAATAAAGAGACTCTTTGATGTAGATTAAAAGAATAAACGGTTTATTAGATATTGAATAAAAACGAGACTATTTTTAACATTGAAACCTATGGGATTCCTATAGGAGAGTTTCCCCTTTTAAGTGGTGCCTGGTTTTAACCCCTTATGTACCGCGCTGCGATCCGTGCCATCTGGCGCTGGATCGCTGCCTAGCTCTGGTGGGGGCCGCCATCCAAGATTGCGGCTAAACCTCCGTGTCCCCCTGGCTACGCAACGTCATCGCGCATGGTGCGATGACATCAGTTTTCCCAAGGAAATCCCCTGGTGGAGATAGCGGGTTCTTTGAACCCCCATATCTCCCGAACCGTGGCAGCTAGTGGATCATTTAGGTATTGATTGAAAGGCCTGGGCATGGCCTTTCGAATGATACCAAACATGAACATGTTTGAAGTAAAAAAGAAATAATAAAAATAAAAATTATTTAAAAAAATAAATAAAATAATAATAAAAAAAATCATGTTTTTTTTATTTGTGTGTTGTTTTTATTAATGCAGCAATATTGTTCCCATTTCAATTATAATGTGAACAATGATGCTGCACTAATGATTTTTTTCTATGGGGTGCATTTGCTAAAAATCACATAATTCCCCCCAAAAAATTTAACAAGTCCCCATTTTTAATTTTTTAACAAACGCACCCCATAGAAAATATAACCGCAAAAACTCGCATGATAAAATGTGAAAAAAAAACACTTTACACGTTGTAGATGATTAAAAATTCTAATTTTAATGCATTTTTTGTTATAATATACAGGCAGGGCATAACGTATACATATAATAATGATATATTATGAATCTGCCGAGTCTGCCGGAAAGAACGATATATAATATGTCTGAGTTGTATAAAAAGACATGCCTTTAAATCGCGTTTATGACGCGTTTACACGCGCTTACACGATGAGCAAAAGCGGTAAAAATGAGCTCAGCACAGTAGTGAAATGGCTCAGCAGTGGAAGGGTTAAATATTTTTTTATTTTTTTGTTCCAAAGTGATGCCATTGTCCTTTTGTCACGTATAAAAAGAGCAATACCACTGCCGTTACTCACCTTCTCATTTCCCACACTGCGAGCAAGTTGTGTGTTTTATACATACAATAGTCCTATTATTCATAAAACACAATAAGACAAAATACAAGCAAAACATTTCATTGTATTGTTCAGTTTAAGCAAAAATTGCGTATTTTCTCAGAAAAATACAGCAACGAGTACCCTCTTCTAAATATTTTAACAAGATTGCTCCATAGAATATGTAACCGCAAAAGTGGTTATAAAATGTGAAAAAGAATAATGTTACACGCTGTAGATGATTGGAAATTGACACGTTTTTACATGTTTTGTTATAGCATTCTGCACTAGCGTCGCTAGGTGGGGCGGGGGGTGCGCCCCGCACCAGGTGACACCCGCCATTAGGGTGACACCGTCACCAAGACTTTGATTTTTTAACTGGCCCGCGACCGGTTCAAAAATCAAAGTCTTTGGTGACGGTGTCACCCTAACGGTGGGTCGTGTCACCCTGCGACCAAGCGGTGTCGGCTCCGGCGCCGCGTGTTCGGCTCCCTGCGAGCGTCCGAAGCCATGGAGCTTCGGCGCACGCCTGGAGGGACCACATGACCAGCTGAGTTCTAGCGAGATCACGGCTGGTCACATGGCTCCCCCGACGAGCGCCCAAGCTCCACGCCGCCGGACGCTCAGAGGGAGCCGAAGACGCAGCAGCGGCAGGAGCCAGGAGGTGAGCTGGGGGCAATATCCATGTGTGCTGGGCATATCCATGAGAGCTGGGGGGCATATCCATTTGAGCTGGGGCATATCCATGAGAGCTGGGGCATATCCATGAGAGCTGGGGGCATATCCATGAGAACTGGGGGCATATCCATGAGAGCTGGGGGCAATATCCATGAGAGCTGGGGGCAATATCCATGAGAGCTGGGGGCATATCCATGAGAGCTTGGGCATATCCATGAGAACTGGGGGCAATATCCATGAGAACTAGGGGCAATATCCATGAGAACTGGGGGCAATATCCATGAGAGCTGGGGCATATCCATGAGAGCTGGGGACAATATCCATGAGAGCTGGGGCAATATTCATGAGAGCTGGGGCATATCCATGAGAGCTGGGGCATATCCAGGAGAGCTGCTGGGGCATATCCATGAGAGCTGCGGCATATCCATGAGAGCTGGGGGCAATATCCATGAGAGCTGGGGCATATCCATGAGAGCTGGGGGCAATATCCATGAGAGCTGGGGCAATATCCATGAGAGCTGGGGCATATCCATGAGAGCTGGGGCATATCCATGTGTGAGCTGGTCTGGGGGCAATATATATCCATATGTGAGCTGGGGCAATATATCCATATGTGAGCTGGGGCGCAATATATCCATATGTGAGTTGGGGCAATATATATCCATGGGTGAGCTGTTGGGGGCAATATATAATTGTGAGCTGGGGCAATATATCCATGTGTGAGCTGGTCTGGGGCAATATATCCATGTGTGAGCTGGTCTGGGGCAATATATCCATGTGTGAGCTGGTCTGGGGGCAATATATCCATGTGTGAGCTGGTCTGGGGGCAATATATCCATGTGTGAGCTGGTCTGGGGGCAATATATCCATGTGTGAGCTGGTCTGGGGGCAATATATCCATGTGTGAGCTGGCCAGGGGCAATATATCCATATGTGAGCTGGGGCGCAATATATCCATTTGTGAGTTGGGGCAATATATATCCATGGGTGAGCTGCTGGGGGCAATATATAATTGTGAGCTGGGGCAATATATCCATATGTGAGCTGGGGGCAATATATATCCATGGGTGAGCTGCTGGGGGCAATATATCCAGAGCTGCTGGGGGCAATATATATCCATGTGTGCTTTCACTTTCACTGCCTTCGAACAGGCACCGTACTTGCTGGCAGTTGGCAAAAATTTGTGTGTGAGCATAGGAGAGAGCTCCACAGCAACAAACCTCACAGTAATGTGCGCTGTGTGTATGATCATTCAGTGTTATATGGGAGTACTGCTTTACGAGTAAGAGTAGTTAAAAAAATTCCGTAAAACACGGGGGGGGGGGTGACACCATAAGTTACCGCACCGGGTGACACCAACCCTAGTGACACCACTGGCATTCTGGCAGAACATGGCGTATACATATACAGGGTTATCCAAAGCGATCCGAATGGCTGGAGAAAGGTAACCGAATGCTGAAAATCAGCGTTCGGTTACCTTTCCTGGCCATTCGGCTATCCAGAGAGCAGGCAATTCGCCAAATCCTGGCAAATTGCCTGCACATACAGTGCCTGTTCGAGGGCAGTGAAATCCCCATAGAGAAGCACTGCTTCGTCTATTCAGAGAACAAAAACCAGCAGCGAAAAGTTGCCGAATTGCCCTGCTGTTCAGTGGTTTCATTTGACATGTTTATTCAGGAGAATACCATAGGCTTCAATGTTTTTAAAATATTCCCGTTTTAATTCAATATCTAATAAACCGTTGATTATAATATTCTGCAGTAAAAAGTCTCTTTATTTATATATTTTTTTAGGATATTTTAAGCATTTTTCGGGATTTTATTTAACTTTACTTATTTTTTCTGTAACAACCCTTTTTATTCATTCCCTGGACCTCATATGTAAATTTCAGACATTTTCGCTCAGTAGTTTCTTTGCAAACAGCATTTCACTTTTCAAACATTCAAGCAAACTGTTTTTCTAATTTATTCACTGCATTCATCTGCGGTGTCGGCTTTTTCCGGCGGCTGCGCTGTGTGTTATCGGCTCCTGCTCGGGTTTTTCTGGTGGGTTAATCCAGATGTTTTTGCGGGTTTCGGTGTGCGTTCGCCCTCGGTTTGCGGCGACCTTTCCCTGCAATTCGAGGACCCTGTGGTGCTTGCTGAATACACAGCAGGGTCGCCGAAATGGGATTGCCAAATCGAATTGAAGAGAACGAAAAGTCACCGAACGTACGGTGGCTTTTCGATTCTCTTTGAATAACCCTGATAATGATATATTATGAATCTCCCGAGTCTGCGTAAAAAAGGATATATAATTTGTCTGGGTCCTACAATAAAACATGACTTCAAATTGCATTTAACCCCTTAAGGACCACTGACGTACATAGTACAACCTGGCATGGGTGTCCACAGCATGGGGCAAGGGGGAGCACTGGATCAACAGGTATGATAATTTATTCACTGCAATGCTGCAGTTCCTCGGCTCAACTAGGCTGCACCAGCGTCACATCCCCACTCCATCTCCAAACCACCACGTGCTCCCACTCTCTTTGCATGCTGGGAGAGGCAGGGCTGAGATTCAGGTGCAGCTGCTCCTATGAGCCACTGGCAGGGCCGGATTAAAATCTCTATGGGCCTGGAGCTGAATATTTTGGTGGCTTTATTTGGAATTTAGTTAAATGAAAACATATTTTTGGTAATTTAATAGTGCAGATACGGGTATACAGTATGTAACCAGGCAGATACTGTGTGATTCATTTTTCATTCAGATTTCAATCATTTAAAGTGTGTAAAACATTTTTTTTTTCCATTTTATCATCCAATCCTTTGAGGTTATATATTCTATAGGGAATTCTTGTTAAAAAAAAAAAAAGTGAAATGGGAACCTGTTACTGCATTTTTCTGACAAATATACAATTTTAACAAAAATAAATATTTCCCTTGTGTTTTGGAGGACGGTGTTTTATGAATAATATGACTATGTATAAAACAGTGACCTTGCTCCCAATGTGGCAAATTAAAAGGTGAATAACGGCAGTGGTATTGCTAATTTTATACATCACAAATGGACAATGCCATCGCTTTGGAACTATAAAAAAATAATAATAAAATAAAATGTTGCTTTCTTTTCTTTTAGATATTGCATGATTATGTTTTTGGTATCAATGCAAAGGCCAGACTCTGACCTGTCCAATGGCGCCTCACTTGACCTTGTGAGGTGTAAATATTAGTGAGCAGGGGTCCAAAGGCCCCCCGTGCTCTTCACTGCAGTGCGGCGGTTTAGGATTCTGATGTAACAATTCGTAACAACGGATTTGGCCATCATCTCCACACTTGTTGGTGACATGATAAATGTGATGGTGAGTTAGTCCAGCATCATTGTTCACTTTATAATTCAAAAGTGAAAATTATTGCTGTGTTAGAAAGAAAAAATAAAGAAATATTTATTTTATTTTTATTGTTCCAAAAAACCTGGACATGTTGGTATCATTGGAAAGACCGTGCTCTGGCCTTTCCAGTAATACCTCACATGACCTTGTAGCTGCTATGGAGTTGGAGATACAAGGGTCCAAATGCCCATCAATGCAGACCTAGTTATCTTTTCTCTGGGCCTATTCTGGGGCATGGGCCTGGAGCTGCTGCTCCATCAGCCCCTATGTTAATCCGGCCCTGGCCACTGGCTGGGATGCTGGACACAGGAAAAAAGGTTGATTTTCAAATAAATCAATTTTTATTAAGCTTGATGCCAGTGTCTTTATTTATGAGATTCCCCTGATCTGAGGTCTAGTTTATCTGTCTGGGGAAGAGGGACACAAAATGATTAATAGCAATCTGATGGGGGCCTGTGTTAAGATCACAGAGCTTGCATGAGGTACAGGCCAGCGCAATATTGGCTGTATACAGGCACTCTAGGCAGGGTCTTGCCTTGGAAGTGGGGATGAGGACCCTGCTCCAGATTTTACAATCTAGGAGGAGAGGGGGGCCCTGCTCAAGAGTTTACAATCTAAGAGGAGAAAGATTGTAAGCTCTGGAGCAGGGTACTTTCTCCTCTTAGATTGTAAGCACTGGAGCAGGGTCCCCTCTCCTCTTAGATTGTAAGCTCTGGGGCAGGGTCCCCTCTCCTCTTAGATTGTAAACTCTGGGGCAGGGTCTCCTCTCGTCTTAGATTGTAAGCTCTGGGGCAGGGTCCCCTCTCCTCTTAGATTGTAAACTCTGGAGCAAGGTCCTAAGAGGAGAGGCGACCCTGCTCCAGAGCTTGCAATCTAAGAGTGGGGGGGGCCTGGTGTGTGTGTGCCAGTATCTGTGTGGGGTGTGTGTTATGCTTTGTGTATACAGAGATGGCCTTAAAAAAACACTTCCTTTAGTACCGTGATCCTGGGTGTGTGACTAGTGTGGTGCATTGAATGGCGTTAACAGACTAGAAAATGCAACACTCAGATCAGACACTTACACCTTTATCCTTCTACAAGGTTGAAAGCCTGCCCAGAGGGCAGTCTATTGTGGATATACTGCCCCAGCTCATGGATATATGCCCCAGCACGTGGATATATGCCCCAGCACGTGGATATATGCCCCAGCACGTGGATACTGCCCCAGCTCGTGGATATTGTCCCAGCTCGTGGATATATTCCCCAGCTCGTGGATACTGCCCCAGCTCGTGGATATTGCCCTAGCACGTGGATATATGCCCCAGCACGTGGATATATGCCCCAGCACGTGGATACTATGCCCCAGCACGTGGATACTGTCCCCCAGCTCGTGGATACTGCCCCCCAGCTCGTGGATACTGCCCCCCAGCTCATGGATATTGCCCCCCAGCTCATGGATATTGCCCCCCAGCTCATGGATACTGCCCCCCAGCTCCTGGATATTGCCCCCCAGCACTCATGGATATTGCCCCCCCAGCTCATGGATATTGCCCCCCAAGCTCTCATGGATATTGCCCCCCCAAGCTCTCATGGATATTGCCCCTCAGCTCATGGATATTGCCCCCCAAGCTCTCATGGATACTGCCCCCAGCTCATGGATATTGCCCCCCCAGCTCATGGATATTGCCCCCCCAAGCTCTCATGGATATTGCCCCCCAGCTCATGGATATTGCCCCCCAGCTCATGGATATTGGCCCCCCAGCGCTCATGGATATTGCCCCCCAGCTCATGGATATTGCCCCCCCAAGCTCTCATGGATATTGCCCCCCAGCTCATGGACATTGTCCCCCCAGCGCTCATGGATATTGCCCCCCCAGCTCATGGATATTGCCCCCCCAAGCTCTCATGGATATTGCCCCCCAAGCTCTCATGGATATTGCCCCCCCAAGCTCTCATGGATATTGCCCCCCCAAGCTCTCATGGATATTTTCCCCCAAGCTCTCATGGATACTGCCCCCCAGCTCATGGATATTGCCCCCCCAGCTCATGGATATTGCCCCCCAGCTCATGGATATTGCCCCCCAAGCTCTCATGGATATTGCCCCCCAGCTCATGGATATTGCCCCCCAGCTCATGGATATTGGCCCCCCAGCGCTCATGGATATTGCCCCCCAGCTCATGGATATTGCTCCCCCAAGCTCTCATGGATATTGCCCCCCAGCTCATGGACATTGTCCCCCCAGCGCTCATGGATATGCCCCAGCTCAGACCCCAGACCAGACATGGGGCGGCTGTTCGAATGCTCTATCGGCATTCGGACAGCCGCCCCATGAGCTCGGCGCCATACTTACCTTTCCGAGCGGCGCCGGGGAAGTGAAAGTGTCCCCACTTCCGGTCTTTGAAGGACCCAAGCCGCGGTCACGTCATTCAATGCACCACACTAGTCACACACCCAGGATCACGGTACTAAAGGAAGTGTTTTTTTAAGGCCATCTCTGTATACACAAAGCATAACACACACCCCACACAGATACTGGCACACACACACCAGGCCCCCCCACTCTTAGATTGCAAGCTCTGGAGCAGGGTCGCCTCTCCTCTTAGGACCTTGCTCCAGATTTTACAATCTAGGAGGAGAGGGGGCCCTGCTCAAGAGTTTACAATCTAAGAGGAGAAAGATTGTAAGCTCTGAGCAGGGTACTTTCTCCTCTTAGATTGTAAGCACTGGAGCAGGGTCCCCTCTCCTCTTAGATTGTAAGCTCTGGGGCAGGGTCCCCTCTCCTCTTAGATTGTAAGCTCTGGGGCAGGGTCTCCTCTCGTCTTAGATTGTAAGCTCTGGGGCAGGGTCCCCTCTCCTCTTAGATTGTAAACTCTGGAGCAAGGTCCTAAGAGGAGAGGCGACCCTGCTCCAGAGCTTGCAATACTTACCTTTCCATACTTACCTTTCCGAGCGGCGCCGGGGAAGTGAAAGTGTCCCCACTTCCGGTCTTTGAAGGACCCAAGCCGCGGTCACGTGACCGGGGCTTGGGTCCTTCAAAGAGCGGAAGTGGGGAAACTTTCACTTCCCCGCGCCGCTCGGATGCGCTCGGCAGCCGGGTAGAGGCTGCGCTCGCAGCCTCTACCCGGCTGCCGAGCGCATCCGAGCGGCGCCGGGGAAGTGAAAGTTTCCCCACTTCCGCTCTTTGAAGGACCCAAGCCCCGGTCACGTGACCGCGGCTTGGGTCCTTCAAAGACCGGAAGTGGGGACACTTTCACTTCCCCGGCGCCGCTCGGAAAGGTAAGTATGGAAAGGTAAGTATTGCAAGCTCTGGAGCAGGGTCGCCTCTCCTCTTAGGACCTTGCTCCAGATTTTACAATCTAGGAGGAGAGGGGGGCCCTGCTCAAGAGTTTACAATCTAAGAGGAGAAAGATTGTAAGCTCTGGAGCAGGGTACTTTCTCCTCTTAGATTGTAAGCACTGGAGCAGGGTCCCCTCTCCTCTTAGATTGTAAGCTCTGGGGCAGGGTCCCCTCTCCTCTTAGATTGTAAGCTCTGGGGCAGGGTCTCCTCTCGTCTTAGATTGTAAGCTCTGGGGCAGGGTCCCCTCTCCTCTTAGATTGTAAACTCTGGAGCAAGGTCCTAAGAGGAGAGGCGACCCTGCTCCAGAGCTTGCAATACTTACCTTTCCATACTTACCTTTCCGAGCGGCGCCGGGGAAGTGAAAGTGTCCCCACTTCCGGTCTTTGAAGGACCCAAGCCGCGGTCACGTGACCGGGGCTTGGTCCTTCAAAGAGCGGAAGTGGGGAACTTTCACTTCCCCGGCGCCGCTCGGATGCGCTCGGCAGCCGGGTAGAGGCTGCGAGCGCAGCCTCTACCCGGCTGCCGCGCGCATCCAAGCCCCGAGCGGCGGAGGGACCTTTCCCTTCGCCGCTCGGGGGTTGGATGCGCGCGGCAGCCGGGTAGAGGCTGCGAGCGCAGCCTCTACCCGGCTGCTGTGTGCATCTTGTAACCGCCGCGGCGAGCCGGCAGCCGGCTCGTACCGCGGCCGCGGTGCATGCGCGCGCAACCAACCGCCGCTGGTTGCGCGCGCATGCGCAGAGTAGGCTTGGCGACGGACACGCCAAGCCTTACTCTTTTATAGTATAGATTAGACTTGCATCATGTTTCGCAGCCTCTGTATTACTACGCTTTATTTTATGACTGTCCCCTTCATGACATTGTCAAAAGGGCAGAATATGGATGCCATTGAAATTTCTGCAGACGCCCATGCATCCTGGAGAAAACTCCTCTTAAGGACTACGTCCTTTAACCCCCCCCCCCTACCGTAATACTCGCCTCAATTGGCCTGGGCTCCCTCAGCGGTCTGGCAAGCTTGAAGTTTGCCCCGCCTATTTATGCGGCAAGGCTGTAGCGATAACATCATCGCCAGGTGTTTCCCCCGAGTGCCTGCAGTGGAGAATGGGAAAGGGGGGATTCCCTTGGAGCCCTCTCCCTCATAAACGGCTCCACTTAGGTAAAAAAAGAAAGGTACCGCTGGAGAGGCCAGAGTCTGCCTTTTTCAGCAGTGCCTTTCTTTAACCCCTTAGGTGCTGGATCACGATTCAAACCCGGAAGTGGCTGGCATCTTGGATGTCAGCCAGGCCTCCGGGTCACCCCCCACCCACTGACATCGTTGCCATATCTGCGGTGACGTCAGTGGGCCAGTTATCCCCCTAGCTGCCAAGTGGAGATAGTGGGATCCTTTGGATCCCCCGTATCTCCCGATCCGTGGCAGTTAGAGAGTAATGTTTGGTATAACTGAAAAGGACTAGTCATGGCCTTTCCAGTGATGTCAAACATGGCTAGGTTTGGTGTAAAATTATTATTGTTTTAAATAATAATAAAAAATAATATGAAAAATAATTATTTTTGAAATAATTCTTTGAAAATTTTTTTTCTGGTTGGTATAATAAAATAGGACTTCAATTTGCGTTTATACATGATGAGCATACAACAGTCAAACTGAGCTCAGCGCACAGAGGTGAAACGGCTCAGGCTAATGTCAGACGAACGCATTCTGAGCACACTGTGCGTCCGTGCACAACTGACGTACAGTGGCAAGAAAAAGTATGTGAACCCTTTGGGATTACGTGGAGTTTTGAATGAATTGGTCATAAAATGTGCTCTGATCTTCATCTAAGTCACAACAATTTGAAAAACACAGTCTGCTTAAAAGAATACAACACAAACATTATATGTTTTCATGTTTTTATTGAACAGAACATGTAAACATTCACAGTGCAGGGTGGAAAATGTATGTGAACCCCTAGCCTAATGACTTCTCCAAGAGCTAATTGGAGCCAGGAGTGAGCCAACCTTGAGTCCAATCAGTGTGATCTTATTGGATGTGTTGCTGAAAGCTGTCCTGCCCTTTAAAAACAACACACAAGTTTTGGTTTACTGGTTTCAAGAAGCACTGCCTGATGTGAACCATGCCTCGTAGAAAAGAGCTCTCAGAAGACCTACGATCAAGAATTGTTGACTTGCAAGAAGCTGGAAAGGGTTACAAAAGTATCTCCAAAAGCCTTGAAGTTCATGTGTCCACGGTGAGACAGACTGTCTACAAATGGAGAAAGTTCAGCACTGTTGCTACTCTCCCTAGGCGTGGTCGTCCTGTAAAGATGACTGCAAGAGCACAGCGCAGAATGCTTAATGAGGTAAAGAAGAATCCTAGAGTGTCAGCTAAAGACTTACAGAAATCTCTGGCACATGCTAACATTTTTGTTGACACATCTACAATAAGGAAAACATTAAACTAGAATGGAGTACATGGGAGGACACCACGGAGGAAGCCATTGCTGTCCAAAAAGAATATTGCAGCACGTTTGAAGTTTACAAAAGAGCACCTGGATGTTCCACAGCACTACTGGCAAAATATTCTGTGGACAGATGAAACCAAAATTGAGTTGTTTGGAAAAAACACACAACACTATCAGGGTAATTCAAAGAGATCTGAATTGCTTGAGAAAGGTAACTAAACGTTCGGTTACCTTTCTTGGCTATCCAGAGAGCAGGCAATTTGCCAAATCCTGGTGAATTGCCTGAACATACGGTGCCTGTTCGGTGCCTGTTCGAGGGCAGTGAAATCCCCATGAAAAAGCACTGCTTCGGCTATTCAGAGAACACAAACCAGCAGTGAAAGGTTCCCGAAATGCCCTGCCATTCGGTGGTTTAATTCGGCAAATTTCTTTATTAGAGTCTCTTTATTTATAGATTTTTTAGGATATTTTAAGCATTTTTCGGGATTTTTTTAAAAAAGTCCGATTTTTTTTAAGTTTACTTATTTTTTCTGTAACAGACCTTTTTATTTTCAGACATTTTTGCTCAGTAGTTTCTTTGCAAACAGCGTTTCACTTTTCAAACATTCATGCAAACTGTTTTTCTAATTTATTCACTGCCTCTTCTGCGCTCTTGGCTTTTTCTGGAGGCTGCGATCGGCTCCTGCTCGGGTTTTTCCGTGGTTTTCGGCAGGTTAATCCAGATGTTTTTGGGGCTTTTCGGCGTGCATTCGGTGAGTTTTGCGGTTAGTTTTCGTCAGGTTTGCGGCGGCTTTTCCCTGCAATTCGGGGACCCTGTGGTGTTTGCTGAATACACCGCAGGGTCACCGAAATGGGATCGGCAAAAGGAACCGAATTGAAGAGAACGAAAAGTCACCGAACCTGCGGTGACTTTTCGAATGTCTTTGAATAACCCTGATAGTGATTTTCAAATTGTTGTGACTTAGATGTGACTTAGGCTAGGGTCAGACGAACGCATTTTCACGTTGTCTGTGAAAAAGTGCGTTCGAACGAATGGACGCATTTTTTCACGGAGTACGCTATAGCGGTCATACGATGCGCATTTGCGTTCGTGATTTTGTACGGATCATCAATAAAACACTTTGTGCATCTGGACGTTATGTTGGCCGGACATTAGCAGTGTCTGACATCTCCAATTCACGCACACACGCCGCTAGCGGACGCAGCGCACTCTGTACAACCGTACTAGCGGTTTTACGTTCTCGACAAAATGCGTTCGTTTGCCACTTGCGTTGCGCAGCCGGACTTTTGTGCGACCGTACTTCGTATATTGGCCGTCATTGCCCGGCATTTGCTGCTACTACGGCCGTGATTATGTGCGCCAGAAAGCGCGTTCGCACTGCCTCAGTCTGACCCCAGCCTAAGAGCACATTTTATGACCAATTCATGCAAAACTCCACGTAATCCCAAAGGGTTCACATACTTTTTCTTGCCACTGTACTTTCTGACTGATACTGTAGACACCACACGGTCTGGTTTTTTTGACTGACTTTTTTTTGACTGATGTAGATGGGAAATAAAATTAATATGTAAAATGAAAAAAATTGATACGTGATATGAAAAACAATTTTGCCCGTCAAAAAAACTGGACGTCAAAAATGTAGTCTGTCTGGCTACCTTCCATCACTCACACACAAAGCTACGCAGACGTGTCGCACTCTGTGCGTCAGTCCTAGCGGTTTGACGTTCTTGCCTAAATTGCGTCCAGTGCGACATGCACTGTGCGTCCTCACTTCCGTGCGCACGCACTTACAGGGTTATTCAGAGAGTGGTGAAAAGCAGGAGAATGACTGGAGAATGAAAAATTCTAGGTCAAAATAGCCGATTTGGAAAGTGAGATGAAAGGGAGAATTTTTCTGGTTTGGTTATTTTGACCTAGAATTTTTCATTCTCCAGTCATTCTCCTGCTTTTCACCTCTCTCTGAATAACCCTGTTAGTGTGTGGATCTCTATTGATCATAATTTTATGCTACAACAGACGTTAAAATGTGCGGTAACACGGACGTGACCACTGCGTTAGTCTGACACGGCCCTCAGTAGTAAAGGGGTTAAAAAGGAAAAACATGTAAAAATTGGGTATTTCAGGACAAAATTTCGAAACTATTTAGCCGGGGTCTTTTTTGGCGGATTAAATTTAGAAAAAAAGTGTGTTTTTACCATTTTTTTTTCATCATATTTCATATTTTATTTATAGTAAATTATTCGATATGATGGAAAAAATGGTATTTTTAGAAAGTCCATTTAATGGCGGGATAAAAGGTGTATAATATGTGCGGGTTGCATAAACGAGTATCATTTTTAGACCAAAACACAAACAGCGCAGAAACGTAGCGGCAGTGGGCACTTTCGGACAGAAAAGCGCCTGGTCACTATGGGGTTAAACATTATGAGCAAAAAGTGTAAACATGAGCTCAGCACACCTAGGTGAAATGGCTCAGCAGTGAAGGGGTTAAGATAACACTGGGGCAGAGGCTGCCTGCAGCACGTGACCGATTGTTTAATGGCAAAAAAGTAGGCTGTCTCTTTAACAGGCTATGTCCCAGCAGTGCGGCCCCGCCCCCCCGCCATCCCGGTGCCCCTCACGCGGTAATCTCGGCCCCGGGGAGCCTGGCTGAGGCGGAACACCGCGAGCCGGGGGACAAGAAAGCGCGCGCCCAGAGGTGTGAGGCGCAGGGGGCGCGCGCGGCGAGGGATCGCGTGGACGCGCCTTACACGGGTGTTGTGAGCGCGGGTAGAGGGCGGGGAGCGCGCAAGCAGCTGTGAGTCCCGGTGTCGTCCTCTGCTGCCGCCGGTAAGTGCCCGGAGCCCCCGCGCTGCCTGCAGTGACTGTGATCACCGAGACACCGTGTGCCTAACCCTAATGTACACACCGGGGGGAGAGCAGCACGTGTGTGTGTGTGACACTGCCTGCTGCATCCACACACAGGACACACAGCACACACACCGGGCTAACCCATAGAGAACAGACACACCGGGCACAGTCTGGACAGACATAGCAAACCAACACACACAGGACAGACACACTTAGGAGAGACAGATGTGGCACACGCACAGGACCGACAGATGTGACACACTACGCACAGGACAGACATAGACAAGGCACACACACACAGGACAAACGCACAAGGACAGACAGATGTGGCACAGACAGATGTTGTACACGCTCAGGACAGACACACACATAGGACAGACAGATGTCATGTGGCACACGCACAGGACAGACACACAGGGCATACACTTAGAAGCACAGGGCAGACACACAAGTCACATTGTGTCTGCTCCTCCTGTTATGATCTCTGGAGCACAGAGTGATAATATGTTCAGGGCTTTTAATGTTTATGGATTTTTATCAGTGGTTGATGGGATTTCTGCTGACACCTCTAGGATATTTAGTAATAACAATACTAAAAACAATAGCAGTGACGCGCTAGAGACACACACTGATACAGAGACACACACTGATACAGAGACACACACTGATACAGAGACACACACTGATACAGAGACACACACACTGATACAGAGACACACACACTGATACAGAGACACACACACTGATACAGAGACACACACACTGATACAGAGACACACACACTGATACAGACACACACACACTGATACAGACACACACACACTGATACAGACACACACACACTGATACAGACACACACACACTGATACAGAGACACACACACACTGATACAGACACACACACACTGATACAGACACACACACACTGATACAGACACACACACACTGATACAGACACACACACACTGATACAGACACCACACACACTGATACAGACACACACACACTGATACAGACACACACACACTGATACAGACACACACACACTGATACAGACACACACACACTGATACAGACACACACACACTGATACAAACACACACACACTGATACAAACACACACACACTGATACAAACACACACACACTGATACAAACACACACACACTGATACAAACACACACTGATACAGAGACACACACACACTGATACAGAGACACACACACACTGATACAGAGACACACTGATACACACACTGATACACACACTTGTACAAACACACACTGATACAGAGACACACACACACTGGTACAGAGACACACACACACTGATACAGTGAGACACACACTGATACTGATACAAACACACACACTGATACTGATACAAACACACACTGATACAGACACACACTGATACAGACACACACTGATAACACTAATAAATTAATAAGAGTAATAATAATAATATGACCAGGAGATTAATCCCCATAATGCTTATTGTATTATAAAATGTATGTTTGCTATTATTCACATGGCATGCACATAGTCTGCAGCGTTGTACAAGCACATGGCATGGCAGTAATGTGTGTAAATTCTATTCTTGCATTGATCTTCAGTTTTCCCAGTTTGTTAAAGCATTGGTATTGACGCTGTGTTTGCAGACATGTCGTGCGCCGTGTAGAGCTGTTTACATTGTCTTGTGTCTGTGTATTGATTGCACAGCTGCCTGACACCACATCCCTGTGTAGTGTTATATATATATATCACTCAGGTTGGAAAAGGGATTGTAACACAAAGTTCTAAAAGTGGAGCAGTCACCATGGAAACCAATGGAATGTTCCTGCTGATTTAGTCCAATTTTAGAACTTTGCCCCAGAATGGTGCTTCTCTTAGAATGTAATCTCTCCAGCAGGATCCTCTGCTCGCTGTGTCTATGTCTTACCTGCTACAGAACTTGATAACCCTTTATATACTTGTAACTGTAACTTGTACAGAAAATGTGGACCTTAATAATAAGCTGAGTTAATTATCACAAGTTCCTCGGGTAGGAATGTGTGCCCCCCCCCCCAGCATTCTCTCAGGAGCACATCTGGGGGAGAAAAAAGATCAACACAAACTGTTTTGGCTTTTGATTGGCAATATGTGTCTCGGAATTGTTTTGTCTGCAGCCCGTAATGTTGCCCTGTTTTACAGCTCCGTATGCTGAATTATATTCTGATGTGGTATGGACACTGACAGGTTTGCCGGGATTGGCTGATATCCGAGTAAACCTAGATTGAGAAATCTGTCCGGACTTGTGTCTGTTATTGGAGCGCTCGGTGACAGGATGAGGTGGCGTTACTTTGTATTTACAATTCTCTCCTCCCTGTCATTTCCTCAATACACTACACTTCTTCTTTTTCTCCCTACCATTTGGGTAGGGGAGGAACCAGACTAAAGGACCGGAGTGAATTGGTTAATCTGGGACACGGACTGACTGCTTTATCCAGTAATGTCTATCCTAGACATGAGCAATGTATTAATAGCAGACATGTGAGGAGCCGCCCCGTAACATGCTGACATAGGCAGAATGGAAGCAGGTGTCAATAACCAGGATGAAATAAAGACCTTCAAGAGTGAAGATCACACCTAAAGTGTGCAAGGGTTTGGGAACTGTCTGGTCTGAGACCGCATAGGGGTTTTCACGAGCTGACTGAGTGGTTGGCCTATCTTAATTGTAAGAAGGGTAGCTTCTATTGTTGTGGCTAGCGTGATTCTATGAAGGGTTGATGAGTGGTGCGTGTATGAAATGTTGGCGAGTGTGAGAGGTTGGTGAGTGGAGAGTGTATGAAATGCGGGATTGCTTGAAGGGTTGGTGAGTGGCTAGCGGGATTGTGTGACGGGTTGATGAGTGGCTAGCGGGATTGTGTGAAGGGTTGGTGAGTGGCTAGCAGGATTGTGTGACGGTTGGTGAGTGGCTAGCGGGATTGTGTGACGGGTTGGTGAGTGGCTAGCGGGATTGTGTGACGGGTTGGTGAGTGGCTAGCGGGATTGTGTGACGGGTTGGTGAGTGGCTAGCGGGATTGTGTGACGGGTTGGTGAGTGGCTAGCGGGATTGTGTGACGGGTTGGTGAGCGGCTAGCGGGATTGTGTGACGGGTTGGTGAGCGGCTAGTGGGATTGTGTAAAGAGCTGGTGATTGCACACAGAGTTGTTAAGCATGATGACTTGTGGTATTGCTGACCGCTTTGTATGAATGCTATATTGGTAAATTTCAGCCTTGTATGAGAGCGCAGTGATTGGTTGTCCTTGGTGAGTTCATGGTTGTTGAATGTCCGGCATATGGGCAAGGTCAGAGGGAGACTGGTCTGAAGTTATTCAGGGGCTTTCCCTTGTTTAACCTAATTTGAATGATCATAGGTGTCGGGAGTGGCTGACCTGAAAGTGAACATGGCTCACAATTGCCTCTCCTTTCTGCTGGGTTTTTGGCCTGAGCATATGCAGAGTTATGATTGGCTGATCTCTGTATGAACAGGGTTAGCAAAGTCCTTTCCTGTGCTTCTATAAAGCGTCCAAGTAATGGGGATACGAGTTGGGCACTTTCTCAATTGTTGGATGTTCCTGGGTCATTATCCCAATCTGAAAGTGAAACAGAGAGCGCTGACTCTGAACATCCTCGCTGTACGGTTTGTGTTTTGTGTCGCTGGTGGATGGCCGGTCGAGAGGTTTTGCCTTCAGAGTGTTTGTATCTGTGGTCGAGTGGCTGCTGAGTGGTTTGTTTGGCTGAATAAAGAGTGTGTAGGTTTCTTAAGCATGTGTCCTGATTGTGATCCTTTTATGTAAAATCTTGTATTTTAGTGTGTGGATAAAGACATGACGAAAGCGAGTCTCCGTTACAAGTTGATCTATGAACAGCTAGCGGCAGCTTCAGAAAATATTGTTACTGATAAATCCGTACTGTCAACATGTTACCACCAGTATAACAAGTCAAGCACAAAGTATTTCCACCCAAGCATTTACATATAAGTACATTTGCAGGAAAATCAGTGATCACTGGCGTGCGCAGCCCATTATATTAGAACGTTTTTTTAATTAGAAAACCCTTGCTTTGAAGATTTTGCACAAAATGCATATTTTTCATAAGAAATAACAAGCCTGTAATCAAAGACACCGTCAGTTTTATTCTGTGTTAATCTGTATATTTGTGTTTTTAATGTCTTGCATTTTATTACTTTTTATTTCTGTAACCATTCAATGTTCTTGAACCCAGGACATACTTAAAAATGAGAGAAATCTCAATGTATCCTTCCTGGTAAAATACTTTATAAATATTCCTTATGAACCAGATAAGGGACGTCTAAAATATCAATGTAGGGGCTGAAAGAGGACTTCTTCACCCAACATTAGGGTGTGCATGGGCAGTGCACACCAGGCACACCCCATGCGCGCACCTATGTCAGTGAGTTCCATAGTCACATGTTCTTCAAGTTGCAGCACCATGATACAAGGCCAGTTGGGCTAATGGGATGTGTGCCAAATAGTGCATATTATTCTGTAGCGACCAAAATAAATCGCCTTAAATTACCCCATCTTTAGGCCAGGTCAGCTTGGGGACTCCTGTACAATTTATTGAAGTAGTAAAGAAAAAGTAATAATAAGCAGAGGCCTACTAGCCGTGCAAGCATAAGGCAAACCATGTGCAAAATAAATAAAAGAATATAATTAAATGAATGATTTATCCTCAGGACTGGCACAATGTCCCAAAAGACGCTGTCACTGGCTCCCGCCTTCCCTCTAAACATGTTGGATTGCAGAGACAGGAGCAGATGGTTGTGCAAGACATTCCTGCTATCTGACATAACGAGACATTTAACAGTGAAAAGGGCACCTCCAGAACCTCTGCCATTTGCGACAGCATAGCTTGGCCAATGATGTCATAATTCCTATCTCTAAAGCTTCTGTTTAGGTGTACCTGTGGTGCCCACAGGACTTCGGTGCATTTAACGGAATCACTTCCTTTTATATGTGCTGGCTTTTTTTTTTTTTTTCTGCTAGCAAATATACAGTAAAAAATAAATAGCTGTCAGTCAGTGGTGGCATGCCGCAAGAATGATTGACAGCTGTAAACAGAAGACACGTCCTAGAGGCCAACACTCTGCCCAGTCAGCATGTTGGGGAGCAATGCGCCACAGCCCTCAGTTAACTCCACCCAGAGGGGATAAAACATGGCGGCACCCAGTGCTGGATATGGGTAAGTACCAGCTGCGATTTCTTATTGGAGAATGAGGCATTGCTTGGATCTTTAAGACCAATTTGCTATCCATCCCCTAATGGGACATCGCAGTCAGCGTGCATATAGCCAGTACAGGGGCACTTTAAGTTGTGTGTTTTTTATGTTTTGTTTTCTAATTTTTTTTTCTATAAATGGTTATAGGGCATTCTAGTTAGTTTAGAGCATTATGTAAATCAACTCTGCATGTCAGAACGAACATTTCCCAGATTAAAATCTATTATTTATTCTTCACCTTTAGCAAATTATTCTATTTGAAAGCTGTCTCACTCCTCACCATCTTTCTCAGCCGGGACGGAGCTGGTATGTTCAGGGAACATGTTGATGTGAAGAGGGAGAAATTCTTGGGCTTTTCATTTCAATAAGAATAACTCACTAAAGGTAGGAAATGCATAATAGATGTGAATTAAGAAGATGGTGGTTTGACACACGCAATTGATTTTAGGTTCAATAACCACTAGAACGTCTCCATCAGCGGTCTTTGGACCTGTGTATCTCCAGATTCTTATGTTGTACAAGAATGGTTCAGGCATCATTGGAAAGGCCAGAGTCTGATACCCAGCATGACTGTGTAATGTGTCATATATAAAAAAATACAGTTAAATAAATAAAATCCTTTTTTTTTTTTTTCTCAAGAGCAGCAGCATTGCTTGTTTCCCTTTATAAAGTAAACAATGCTGCTGCACTAGCATTAAAGTACGCTCATGCACATAACTGCATTTTATTGCTCTGGTGCTCTGTGATACGCTCATACACACCGCGCATTACCGTAAGTTTTATTTTTGTGGAGCCTTGTGATAACTCCTACACACCACACATTACTGTGAGTTTTATTGCTGTGGAGCTTTGTGATACACACCGCACATTACTGTGTGTTTTTATTGCTGTGGAGCTCTGTGACACGCTCATACACAGCGTACATTACTGTGAGTTTTATTGCTTTGGAGCACTGTAGTGTGCAGTGTGTTTGAGTGTATCTGTAAATGTACAGTATCTTATAAACCTTCTTCTTATAAACTTTATATACCGTGGCGCAACATTAGCTGCAATGAGTGGGTAATAGTTGCCGCAGCTGAGCAAGTCTGAAGGGAAAACCGTGGATTCCCAAATTTGTTGAGGGCCTGAGTGGATTTTCTTAACTCTTTAAAATAATTATTTTGAAAATTTGTGTGAAGAAATTCTTTAACCCAACAATGTACATGTGGGGGTTGCCTTGTGTGGGTGTGGCACAAGGGGCCCCATGATCTCCTATTGCCTGGGAGCCCGCCCCTGGTGGTCGTATTATCCAAAGTTCACACCCATCCGTTCTGATGTCTGTTTGCACGATACCATGAGGGGAGGGGGACCAAATTAAATTCTTCTCACGTAGAATAGCAGTCTATGCGCATCACAAGTAAAGAAGGTGGGCCACCACTGGTCATTGAGCCTGAAGATGCCAACTCCAGTAGTAGTCATGAATGGTAACTGCTAAGGTTCATGTCAGACGAGCGCATTCTGTATGGACTGTGCGTCCGTGCTCAATGGACGTACTTTCTGACTGACGACAAGGTAGTGGCCACACAGTCCGTTTTTATAACTGACGTTATTTTTGACGGATGTAGCAGGGAAAATAAATTAAAATGCAAAACCATTTTGTCCGTCAAAAATGCTGGACACACAAATGCAGTCCGTCTGATCTCGTTCATCACTCCCACAGAAAGCTATGCAGACGTGGCGCACGCTGCATGTCCGTTCTAGCGGTTTTATGTTCTTGCCTAACCTGCGTCCGTTGTGCTTCCGCACTTCTGTGCAGTCGTGCTTCGTGTGTGGGTCTCTATTGATCATAATTGTATGCTACCATGGACGTACAAATGTGCGGCAACACGGACGTGATCAGTGCGCTCATCTGACACGGGCCTTAGGTTTACAAACATCAGGTTGCATCTCCTCCTTTTGGCAGAGAGCCAGTGAATAAATGAAACCAAGTATCTGTATTTTGTTTTTGTTGCTCTTGAAATAAGCAGGATTGTTTGAGTTTTTATTGTATTGTAAATGCCCTGGAGGGACAAGCTTCATAACACGGATGCCCTGTAGTGCACCGGATAGGAAAACAAAGAGAGAGAACAAGAATATAGCCAATTTGCGCCATCGAGCGAGCTCTAATCTAGCACTGGAATAGCAAACCTGTACTCCGGCTTTACACACAAATGGCAAATGTTTGTATGCACTTTCCTGCTCTGTGTAGATTTCAGTAGCTGTACCTGTGTCTTTCGGTCTTGCTTGTGTCTGATACCATCTTGCAGTGCTTGGGGCTTCTTACTGAACCAGTGGGCTTGACCGGCATACTTCAGAAAATTAATTAAAACTAAACTTTTTGCCTGGTCTTATGTTTACCCAATTTTAGGCTGCTGTCAGACGAGCGTAGTGTTCACGTCCGTGATTGCGCCTAAAAGTACGTCCGTGATAGCATGAAAGAAAGTCCATTGGAGCCTGACACATGAAGTACGTCCGCACTGAACTGCGGACGCATGACGGACGCTGCAAACGGACGCAGGTTAGGCAAGAACGTAATACTGCTAGAACGGACGTGCGGAGTGCGCCACGTCCACAACGTCTGCATAGCTTTGTGTGTGAGTGATGGAGCATGGTCAGACGGACTGCATTTATACGTCCAGCATTTTTGACGGACAGAATGTTTTTTCATTGTAATTTATTTTCCCTGCTACATCAGTCAAAAAATGCGTCAGTGAAAAAAAACGGACTGTGTGGCCACTACTGTGTCTTCCGTACTGACGTACGTCCGTGTGCACGGACGTACAGTCCGTAGAAATCACGCTCGTCTGACCCTAGCCTTACAAGGAGTGGGCTAAGGCTAGGGTCAGACGAGCGTGATTTCTACGGACTGTACGTCCGTGCACACGGACGTACGTTAGTACGGAAGACGCAGTAGTGGCCAGACAGTCCGTTTTTTTCACTGACGTATATTTTGACGGATGTAGGAGGGAAATTAAATTAAAAAGCAAAACCATTTTGTCTGTGAAAAATGCTGGACGTATAAATGCAGTCCGTCTGACCACGTTCCATCACTCACAAAGCTATGCGGACGTTGCGGACGCAGCGCACTTTGTGCGGCCGTTCTAGCGGTTGTACGTTCTTGCCTGCCTTGCGTCCGTGGGCCACGGCCGTTGTGCGTCCGCAGTTCAGTGCGGACGTACTTCATGTGTCAGGCTCCGATGGGCTTCCTGTCATGCTATCACGGACGTACTTTTAGGCGCAATCACGGATGTGAACACTACGCTCGTCTGACAGCAGCCTCAATCCCCGTGATCCACCAAGGAGCTAAGAAGTGTTCTTTGGTGGGAGAACATTTGGTCTCCCATCTGGTATGTTCTGCATATCTGCCTGGTGCAGACCATATGTACGAATTGTTTCTTCAGTGTTGAGTCCTAGTGCTCTTGCCTGCACTTTGAGACATTTTATTGGCGTCTTGTTGAGCTGGTTCAGGTGGCATGGAGGGACCCTTATATATGTGGCACTTAGACTGCACAGGGTTTAGCAAGTGCCAGAGCCCCGTTTGTCCACAGGGCCCTGAACATGTCATGGGCTGTCATTCCCCCAATAGCAACCCTGCCTACTTTGTCTTCTCACCCTTGTTTTCTGTCAGTTGTCCTCATTATAAATCCAACAGATATTTATCCTGCCCAGCTGCAAATTCATCCTACCATTTTTTCTGTTTCTCCGTTAGACCCATCCATTTGGCATTATCACGTGCCAAGCATTGGTATAACTCAATGTGAGCTAATTTTCATACCATTCTTATGCTTTGCTTTACTATCACACCCCGAGCTCCCTGTGGTTTCACGAGTCCTTCTCTTTGTGCGAGACGTGCAAACTGATGCTCGCACTACCAATAACCAGCCATGAGGAACAACTTAATTTTGATGCATGCTGAAAGTACGCGTGCGCTTACTGTAAGCGCGTGTTCTTTCACAAATGGTTTTCGTGAGAAATCCGGCAGAAAGAAAGTCACAGGAAAAAATTCAGATCCAAATATTCCCGGTTGTTGCTGTGAAATCTGTAGCCAAATTTGAAGCTTCCACTTGACTCTACATGCAAGAGAAGATATTTCACGAATTCCACATTTCCTTCTCCTGTGCGCTTGTATTCCCTTTTTAAATACTCCTCTGCGCTTATAGAATGATTATGAGCTGGGACAACCTGATATTAGGGATAGACCTATTATCGGCTTTACCAATTATCAGTAGCCGATATTCAGGAGATTATAAATATCAGCCTTTTATTTGCCGATAATTGGCCACGTTGACTCCATACAACCGTGACACGCAAAGTCCACCAGATCGGAGCTGATTTGAGGCTTCTTACACAGCAGGCGGACATCCTGGATATCAGCCCTCACTGTATCACTGTAGTGCTTCCCCTGGTCACTGGCGGTATTGCACATGAGCGTAATGACAACATAAATGGGGCTTCCCTCCAATCTGGCAGTGAATTCCCTATATTGAGACACAGGGGTATTTCTGGAACTGTATAGTCTACAGCAGGTGTCATCAACCTTGGCCCTCCAGATGTTACGGCACTACATTTCCCATGCGTCTCTAAGAACCTAATGAGTAGCTGGACCTCTTGGAAGCTGTAGTTGGAAACCATCTGGAGTGCTAAGATTGATGACCCCTTACCTACAGGGTCATATGAGGTATCATTGCAAAGGCTGGAGTCTAGACGTGACCATGTATATTGCTTGTAAAAAATAAAAGCTTAAATAAAATATATTTTTAAAATTAAATTGAATAAATGAAGTGGACATGGTGCAATGTTTAAAATGTTATTAAACACATTCAGGTAATGGCATAATGTCATATTTGGTTTTTTTCACAACTATAAATGTACAGAATGTCAACTATCGGCCAGTAATCGGTATCTGCTCTGAAAAAACAATGTCGGTCTATCCCTATTCTATATATCTAATGAGACACTAGATTGTTTTTTGCGTCCAGGATTACAATAAGGGTCTAATAGACATATTTTTACTCTCTTGACTAATGACAAGGCCCTGTGTCTCTCTCCACCATGTCCCCCCCCCCAAGTAGCTATCCAGGACCCACTTGCCTGTGCTCCTCTACATCACTCTCTCCCTGTTCCTCTGTACACACATGTGTCTCTTTCAGCATTACTTCTTGTTGTTCAGCATCCATCACAATTTCTAAAGATGACCTGATGTCTCCCCATGCTATCTCAAAAATCTGCATACCAGGCCATCCCTTTGAAAGTCAATAACAGTGACATTAGCAAACTCATATGTTGAGTCTAGAATCAGCTACTGTAAGTAAAGGGTTATTAAAATTCTAGTGGTTTTTAAAGTCTGTATTATGAACCCGTCAAGTAAAAGAAGAATTTTAGCAGCTGCATTCATGTACATTGGGCCCTCTTCCAAATAAGACATTAAGCAAACATCTGAAGCCATTAGTTGAAACCGCCCCAGACGTTAGCTTAAAATCTTGCACATCTATCACAACCGAGCTGCAAGCCTTGCGGGTTGGATGTTCGGCTGCATAATTTAAATTAACATCCCCTATACTTTATATAGGAGACGTTAATTTGCACTTCGCTAGAGGAGAATCAGCCGGTTGTCAGCGCCCGGGGCCAACCAAGAATTGTGCGCTTCCCCCAACCTGTGGACACGTTAGCATGCCCCGATTCCCTTCCACCATTAGGGTTATACGCTCATACACTCTGCAAATTACATTGTATCACAGAGCTCCACAGCAATAAAACCCACAGTAATGTGCAGCTCACACATGGATATATATTGCCCCCAGCAGCTCACACATGAATATATTTGCCCCCAGTAGCTCAAACATGAATATATTTGCCCCGGTAGCTCAAACATGGATATATATTGCCCCCAGTAGCTCAAACATGGATATATATTGCCCCCAGTAGCTCAAACATGGATATATATTGCCCACAGTAGCTCAAACATGGATATATATTGCCCCCAGTAGCTCAAACATGGATATATATTGCCCCCAGTAGCTCAAACATGGATATATATTGCCCCCAGTAGCTCAAACATGGATATATATTGCCCCAGTAGCTCAAACATGGATATATATTGCCCCCAGCAGCTCAAACATGGATATATATTGCCCCCCAGCAGCTCAAACATGATTATTTATATTGCCCCCCTCCCCCCTGTTGCTCACCGGCTCTGAGGGCCCGTGGGTCGGTAGGGGCCCGGTTTGGGGCGTCATAGTGGGCCCCCACAGGTTTCCCTGTGATGGTCATCAGTGCACTTAACAGGCAGCCAGCGGTGCACTCTGTAAATGCCGCGGTGGCGCCTGCAGCATGCCTGCATCCCAGTCTAAAACTGGAGCAGGCACATTGTACTGGCACCGCCACTCACGTGACACATCACGTGAGGGGGCGGCGCAGGCGCCACCACGGCATTTACAGAGTGCGCCGCTGGCTGCCTGTGTGCACGGGTGACTATCACCGGGAAACCGACGGGGGCCCACTATGACGCCCCAAGCCGGCACCCCTAAAAAAAAAAAAAAAAAACTGTGCCTGGGGTCCCAGCCCCCCCCCCCACGCTACGCCACTGGAATCAGCTATTCCAACATCTCTTTCTCTTTTAAATAAGCTGGTATTCAGAAAATAAAAAATCTCTGAAACCCCGGTGTTAATCACTTAATATCTCCATGTAACCCCACAAAAAATCCTATACATACATACCTCAGGTCCTGCATTGCAGAAGGCCGCAGGATCCACTGTTTCCTCTCTCTGCGAGCAGCGGAACACTGGGAACAAATAGTTTCCAATCAAGCTCTCGCTGTTCAGGAACCAATATCTACGGCGGCGCACCGTGCGCTTCCGGTATCTACCTACAGCAGTTTTTCTGAGCCCAGCTGCAAAAATAACGGGTGGGTCAAAATAAAGAACAAAACAGGGAGGTGGCAAGAGAAATCTCCCTGTTACTGTCTTGGTTGTAATTGGGCGCATAATTTGTAGCTACAAGTAGTCAATGCTATTTCCAGAAGCCTTCACGATACACAACGCTCAGATTTCCGCTCCTTGCCTTCCTTGTAAACAGAAGTAGGTGAGAGTTTCTGCTGTTGTTTTCAGCATTGAGAATGTCATGGGGATCGAGTTCAAGTTACACAGGTATATGGGAAGAGAGAGGACAATTAGCTAGCCAAAAATGATTGGGCAAGCCTTTTCATCGATTCAAAGACGATCATGTAATGGATAGGATTTATTTAGAATATAAAGGAGCACAATGAACATGCTCTATTAGTTCTGCCAGTAATATGTGGGGACTTTTCCCTGGGTGATGAGTTACAAAGTAGCTAAGTTAGAATAAAGCTCCTCATGCTGGGTCGCAGATGTTTTCCCGGCCTTGTTTCTGTAGTCGTTGTTTTTGTAGTTAACACAACGTGCGTTTCGGTAAATTATTAGCCCCATAATGTTTGACTTTGCTGTTTTGGTGATGATGGAGGCACCGTTCCAGTGGCCCAGACACTGTCTGGTGTTCCGTGCTGTACATTGTTTTATGTCATGGCAACACAGTATTTCTGTGTTTTTCCATATCTCCATAAACCTGTTAATGGAAAATCACAGACACATGTATGGGAGATATTTACACTGTAAAATATTTTGGTTTCACTACATCCCAGAAATAGTTCTACCCTTCTTCACGGCCTGTGCGGAGATAGGACGCTGATCCGTTCCTGTGCACACTCCCACACGCATACCCTTCCATCACACTTAAACAATTCATTAAGAATTCCCACCTTCTGGTGAGTCACTGGGTATGTAGTTAGGGAATCTGGATTTTCAAAATCAAGCTTGTTCAACCAGCCAAGTGCTCCCACAAAAGACGGCGCGTGAAAAATATGCTGCTAGGTTTTCAAAACCAATAACCCTATATAAATGTACATACGGGTCTGAGGGTATCCTTTTTATTGGGGGTACAGATCTAGACACCACCTTATCATATAGACTTAGGCTGGGTGTCCACTGACTCTGTATTTGTGCAATGGTGCGATCATCGATGTCATCCGACCGATCCTACAACATGCAGGTGAATCCGCCCTCTTCCACTGCATCCGACCACCATCAGACGATTTCAGACACTTTATTGCGACTACAACAGACTAGTGATCTAAACCATTTGTAGCGGATTTTGTCAGAGGAAATCAGATGATCTGGTACAATTTACATTAAAAAAAGTTGCATTGTATAGTTAAAAACGGATAAATATTTCCGTTTTATTCTACCGTTTATTTTTGTAATCTGCAGCAAAAAGCCTTTTTATTGATCTTTTTAGAATTTTATTAGGTGTTTTTCTGGATTTTTTTTTTTTTTTTTTGGGGGGAACTTTTGGATTCCGCAAATTTTTTATTTTAAGACATTCAGGGTTATTCAGAGAGCGGTGAAAAGCAGGAGAATGTCTGGAGAATTGAAAATTCGCCATTAAATTGCCAAACCAGAAAAATTCTCCCATTTATCTCACTTTCCAAATCATCTATTTTGACCTAGAATTTTCACTTCTCCAGTCATTCTCCTGCTTTTCACCGCTCTCTGAATAACCCTGTAGGCCTTTATTCTCTCGCTGAATGCATCTTTTTTTTCCTCTGCTTCAGCTGCGCTGGACGGGGGCTGTCCTTGGTGCTGAAACTCCGTTTGAGCGTCAATGACATGTTTTTTTTTTTTTCTCCTCGCAGCAGGATCCCACCCCCTCGACCCTGATTGGACATGTCCGTAGTTGGGTGACCAAGTCGGTCGCCCGACTATGATGCCAGTGGACGCCCAGCCTTAAAGGGATGCTTTCGGTTTAAACAAAGATGGTCAAACATGATCCCCCCCCTCTGCAACCCCCACCTGAATCTCTCGAATCTCGATGGACGTGATAAGCAGCTGACTTCCTGCCAGGCAGGAGGCTGGTTGCTCCACAAGGACTTCATGGAGGGTTGCGCTTCTGACCTGTGAGCCTTGCGCGATCTTGCTTTTTGCGAGATTGCGCATCGCAGTGATTGCGGAGGGAGATTGGGAACTATTTGCTCCCAGTCTCACTCTGCTCGCGTCCAGAAGAAGCGGCGTATCGTGACAAACTTCTTGCCTCGGGCATGAGCAGTAAGTATCAGATTTATTGGGGGGGATTTTAGGGTGTGCTAAATGATTTTGCATTTGCAGAATTATTTAGCACTAGCTGTTTAGTAGGTGCTAAAAGTTTGGCTGCGGTAATTGGCGCTAGCACTTTGTAATACCCTTGTTATTGAAACGCTAATTAATGATCGTGCTCCCCATGTTAGATATAGGATTCACAAAGTACAGTAAGCTCACGGACACGAACGCAAAAACCGTTGCGCTAATGAATGTAACGTCAGGAATGTAACTTGGGTGGCATGCGTTAAACACACTTATCCTGGCGGTAACACTTAAACATCCAGATGGTAATGTTAGGGCACTATTTCCTAGTGAACCCTAAGTATCTGAAGAGGAAAGGAGAAAAGAAAAAATAATGGGAGCAGGGGGATAGGGTACAAAGTGATAATACATTCTTCTATAGCATGGCAGCTGAAATTTCCACTGCCGTCATGCCTTAATGCGCTGGAGTTAGTTCTTTCTGTGTAGGGTTAATTACAAGAGGGATTTTCCATGCATGGCAAAATAATTTGAGAATGGTAATTAGTGTCAGTTTCGATGTACTGTAGGGCTGACTCACGACAGACTCTGAAGTATCTTCTGTGTTTATGAATAAGCCTTAAATTGTCAAACTACAGCAGAGATTCATCTTGTGCTGGAAATCAGAATGGTAGGGTGACTTGAGCACCAGATCCTTATGCAAAGTACCACCTGCCTAGATACATCATCATCATCCAGCATGGCGATCCAGTCTTGTGTTAAACTCCTTGTACAGTGGTCGCTGGAGCAATAGACTCAGTCAGGTGTGAATGTAACCAGATCTCTGGTAAATGTTATAACTCCATAGACTTTAGTGGAGTAGAGGTAACCTCATTCACTGATTTGCGTGGAGAGAGCCTGTGGAGACATGGGATCGATCCCGACGAGCACCTCTCCAGTAAGTGTCCTTGGGCAAGACCCCTAACGGCACATACTCGCCACCCAGGATATACTTGAAAACGAGAGAAATCTCAATGTATCCTTCCTGGTAAAAATCCTTTCTCAAATGGCTCTGGTAAGTTTACACCCCGCTTGGATTCTAACCCTTGGATGGAGATGTTTGCCAGCCATGGAATTGTGTTCATCACCATCCTGGATCTGATGTTCTCTTGTGCTATAGGGATTCAGACATTTATGAATCCATTTTAATCATTTCCACGCTCCCTTTGCCAGAACAATAATGGGTATTTAAAGCCAGTGTGATTAACCTCTAATGGTAATTTGGACTGAATGTCTTGCGGTGCTTAAGTTAGCGTTTCCCAACTCTGATCTCAAGTTCCCCTTACAGGGCAGGTTTTAAGGATTACGTTGGGGGAAATGCAGACTGAATCCTGGACTGCAATCACTTGGCAGCAAATCATATCACTGGTGTTCTACTTCAGATCTCTTGCAAACATGGCCTGTCGTCAGGTCTTGATGACAAGCTTGGGAAACACCGGCCTTCGTCATTGCTAAGCCAGTACAAATCCTTACAGTTCCAGCTCTTCCTCGTTGATGTCAGCAATGTCTAGGTTCATCTTCTCCTATGTCATCTCATGAAAACATTATTCTTTCTGTACCTGGTCCAATCTGATTAGAAGGAAGGCCTACATTATGAAATTTAATTTACTGAACTTGTTAGGAGGTTCAAAAATAGATTCAAATAAAATAGGAAACTTATCGCAACCAGTCTCTGATCTATATGATTTCCTATTCACCCGCATGTTCCAGGTAGATATACCATGTTCATTTTTCCACTTTGGCCTCATCACATTCACTGGTCTCTGTGGGAGTTGTTTGCCGTGCACGACGGGGCTGGTACACCAATTACTTTAAAGGTAGGGCTGAAACAACTAATCAATTTAATCGATGATTAAAATAGTTGTCAACTATTTCCATTATCGATTAATCGTGTCGATTAATCGTCCTGTGTACAGCACACACTGTTTAATCTCAGCTTTGGAGCTGATTGGTGAAGACGCGCCGCTGCTTTACTAGGTATGATTTTATGATTTAGTTCTAGGGTTATGTCACACACAACCAGTTTGTTTTTAATCTGTTTACAACAGTAGCAGAACTATAACACAAACAATAGGATACTGTCACTGGGTGAAGGAGCTGTATACCTGTGTTTAATCCTTACTTGAAGCTGGAGCCCTGTGCCACCACCCCACTCTCCCTGCCACACCCTCTTTGGTCTGGAACTGCCATTCCCTCCCTTTTGATCTGGTCCCTTTCCCCAAACTCCCTCCCACACTCAGATCCGGTCTTTTGTTCATACCCACTCATTCTCACGACTCAGGTCAAGTCACTTTAGCAAAGTCACTCCCTTCCACCTCCAGTCCCTCCTCCCACTCAGTTTGTTCACGAAATTATTTAAAAGGGACTCTCTACGCACCCTGACCACTTTAGCTTATTAACACCGATTTTCATGCTGACCTCATCATCTATGACCAAGTGTGTGTAGCCGGTGCGTTCATTTGAGAAAGCAAACATGGGCTTAAGCTGCGCATGCAGTATCAACCCATCCCTCTGACCAAGCACTCGCATTTGTGAAAAGTACACAAGATACGCAATTTGCGCATGAATAAAAGGGGAGTGGTTGTGTTTGTTTGTTTTTTTTACATAAAATTCCTTTTAAGTAAACAAATTATTTTCTATATTTTTTTAAATCGATTAATCTGCCAACTAATCGATTATGAGAATAATCGTTAGTTGCAGCCCTACTTTAAAGGGCCACTAACACCAAAAAATGAAATGTCTTCCTTGTGTTTATTTTATGTTGCTAATATCTTACATGTGCTTTTTTAACATTTTACTGTGTCACTGGGTGCATCTATTTTCTGATATTTATTTTTGTGTTGCAACCCCCCTCCCAGTATCTTTACATCAGTTGCTCCTCACTTTGTGGCTTTGACCATAGAATAGAGTCATACAGGGTTATTCAAAGAGATCCGAATTGCTTGAGAAAGGTAACCGAACGCTGAAAATCAGTGTTCGGTTACCTTTCTTGGCCATTCGGCTATCCAGAGAGCAGGCAATTCACCAAATCCTGACGAATTGCCTGAACATACGGTGCCTGTTCGGTGCCTGTTCGAGGGCAGTGAAAATCCCATGAAAAAGCACTGCTTCGGCTATTCAGAAAACACAAACCAGCAGTGAAAGGTTGCCGAAATGCCCTGTCATTCGGTGGTTTAATTCGGCAGGTTTATTCAGGCGAATCCCATAGGCTTCAATGTTAAAAATATTCCCGTTTTAATTTAATACCTAATAAACCGTTCATTATAAAATTCTGCAGTAAAGAGTCTCTTTATTTATCTAATAATTATTATTATTTTTTTTTTGGATATTTTGAGCATTTTTCTGGATTTTTATTTTTTATTTTTAAAGTTTACTTATTTTTTCTGTAACATACCTTTTTATTATCATTCCCTGGATCTCATATGTAAATTTCAGACATTTTCGCTCAGTAGTTTCTTTGCAAACAGCGTTTAAATTTTCAAACATTCAAGCAAACTGTTTTGCTAATTTAATCACTCTATTCGTCTGCGGTGTCGGCTTTATCCGGCGGCTTCACTGCGTGTGATCGGCTCTTGCTCGGGTTTTTCCGTGGTTCTCGGCAGGTTAATCCAGATGTTTTTGCGGGTTTTCGGCGTGCATTTGCCAGGTTTTGCGATTAGTTTTCGGTGGGTTTGCGGCAACTTTTTCCCTGCAATTCGGGGACCCTGTGGTGCTTGCTGAATACACTGCAGAGTCGTCGAAATGGGATCGTCAAAACGAACCGAATTGAAGAGAACGAAAAGTCACCGAACATGCGGTGACTTTTCGATTCTCTTTGAATTACCCCGTGTCAGGCAGTCGACTAACATCATTGTATTGTGTTGGATTTATTCAAAGGACATCACCAGGGGGTAGTTTAGAAGTCTTTGAAGATACCTGTCCTATCTCATTCAGCTGCCATCTCTTAACTCAGGTAGCCTGGTGAACAATGCCAGTTAATGAGGTGGAGGATGGAATGCTATATATTGTAGATTAAACAAACAAGAGCCACAAAGCAAAGCTTTCGGTAAATGTTACACCGTGGGAAAAATCCAGAAACTGGAACCCAGAGATGAAATACCTAATTTTATTTTTCCTTTTTACATGGAATTACTTCAGACAAAGGAAAAATACCCCAGCAGCATGTTTTTTTTATAATGCGGGTTTATTTGTAATGCACAAGTAATCTAGTTACGTTTATGTAAGTGTTAGCGTCCCTTTAATATTTGGACAGGCACAGATAAGCATTGAGCCTCATTAGTTTGAGTAGAGTGTATGTATGTATATGTATGTATGTATGTATGTATGTATGTATGTATGTATGTATGTATGTATGTATGTATGTATGTATGTATGTATGTATGTATGTATGTATGTATGTATGTATGTATGTATGTATGTATGTATGTATGTATGTATGTATGTATGTATGTATGTATGTATGTATGTATGTATGTAACTGCTACTGCTATACCTCTGGTGTAGGGATGCACCGATACTGGTATCGGGGCCGATATTGCCGTTTGCACGAGTACTTGTTACTCGTGCAAACGGCCCGATACATCCCGCCGATACCGAAAGCCGGCGCTGGGCCGGCTTGCCGGTATCCGCGGGGCTGGGGAAGCTGGCCGCGTGCATGTAAAGCACGCGGCCAGCGTTCCCTCCGGCGCGCCAAATACTCACCCTTCCTGAAGTTCCGGTCGCTGGGCAGTGATGCGTTCCTGCGGCCACTGGGCGCTCCTGTGACGCGGCCTCTCGGCTGGAGGCAGCGTCACAGATGCGCCCGGCGGCCACGTGACCGCATCACTGCCCAGCGACCGGAACTTCAGGAAGGGTGAGTATTTGGCGCGCCGGAGGGGAACGCTGGCCGCGTGCTTTACATGCACACGGCCAGCGTTCGAGCTGGGGCCGATCCATGAGACCTGGGGGCCAATACATGAGACCTGGGGGCAAATCCATGAGACCTGGGGGCCAATCCATGAGACCTGGTGGCCAATCCATGAGACCTGGGGGCCAATCCATGAGACCTGGGGGCCAATCCATGAGACCTGGGGGCCAATCCATGAGACCTGGGGGCCAATCCATGAGACCTGGGGGCCAATCCATGAGACCTGGGGGCCAATCCATGAGACCTGGGGGCCAATCCATGAGACCTGGGGGCCAATCCATGAGACCTGGGGGCCAATCCATGAGACCTGGGGGCCAATCCATGAGACCTGGGGGCCAATCCATGAGACCTGGGGGCCAATCCATGTGAGCTGGGGGCAAATCCATGAGAGCTCATATAAATAAATTTTTATGAGGTCTGTTCCTATTGGAAAGCGTCACATGACATTAAATAAAAGTATCGGTACTCGGTATCGGTGAGTACTTTTAAAAAGTATCGGTACTCGTACTCGGTCTTAAAAAAGTGGTATCGGTGCATCCCTACTCTGGTGTATAGATCACCCTGAGTACCCACAAGTCATATAGTTCAGCGGTGACATACGATTTTCCCTTAGTTCTCCTAATCAACCATTCTTTCTACGGTCACTGAGTTTGCAGAGCTCTAAAAGAAAATTATGTATAATGAGCGGCTATGTAACGTTGCTTGCTTTTACTGAAACTGTTAAAATCAGCACACTAATGCAGAGCTCTTGTATGAGCAGCCCGATTGGCTGCTCAGGCAAGAAGCTAGTCACCCTGGCACAGAAGAGCTCCACTTTGGAGCCACGCACCCACTGGTACACCTTCAGCCCTCCCAATCTTACACCTGTCAGATATCTGTATATACTGTATATTTCTCATTGTGGGAGGAATGTCAGTTTGACCAAGTGTGAATTAATGAACCAGATTCTTCAGAGCGAGGTGAAAACCAGGAGAATGACTGTAGAAGCGAAAATTCTAGGTCAAAATAGCTAGGGTTGCACCGATACCGATACTAGTATCGATATCGGTGCCGATACTGGGTACTGCAGGAGTACTTGGTACTCGTGCAGTACCCCTGATATTTTTTTCCGATACCGGAAGCCGGCATTGAGCCGGCTTGCCGGTATCCGAGGGGCTGCGGCGGCTGTCCGAATGCTCTATCTGCATTCGGACAGGCCCTGCAGCTGCTCATCTAACTTTGTTTAATACTTACCTTCCTTCAGCGCCGCCGGTAAAGTCTTCGCGCGCGCGCGCTCCTTGGAAGGACCCCAGCCGCGACCACGTGGGACCATGTGATCGAGGCTGGGGTCCTTCCAACGAGCGCACGCGCGGAGACATTCCCGGCGTCGCTGAAGGAAGGTAAGTATTAAACAAAGTTAGATGAGCAGCTGCAGGGCCTGTCCGAACGCAGATAGAGCATTCGGACAGGCCCTGCAGCTGCTCTCTGCTCATACTTGCCTTCCTTCAGCGACGCCGGGAATGTCTCCGCGCGTGCGCTCGTTGGAAGGACCCCAGCCGCGATCACATGGTCCCACGTGGTCGCGGCTGGGGTCCTTCCAAGGAGCGCGCGCGCGAAGACTTTCCTGGCGTCGCTAAAGGAAGGTAAGTATGAGCGGAGAGGGGGGCATATCCATGAGCAGGAGGGGGCATATCCATGAGCAGGAGGGGGCATATCCATGAGCAGGAGGGGGCATATCCATGAGCAGGAGGGGGCATATCCATGAGCAGGGGGGGGCATATCCATGAGCAGGGGGCAATTATCCATGAGCTGGGGGGGGCAATTATCCATGAGCTGGGGTCAGGATATCCATGAGCAGGGGGGCATTATCCATGAGCTGGGGCAAATCCATGAGACCTGGGGGCTTTATAGGAGGTCTGTTCTTATTGGAAAGCGTCACATGACATAAAATAAAAGTATCGGTAATTGGTATCGGTGAGTACTTGAACAAAAGTATCTGTACTCGTACTCGGTCTTAAAGTGGTATCGGTGCATCCCTAAAAATAGCTGATTTAGAAAGTGATATAAATGGGAGAATTTTTCTGGTTTGGTTATTTTGACCTAGAATTTTCACTTCTCCAGTCATTCTCCTGCTTTTCACCTCTCTCTGAATAACCCTGTATGTCTAAAGGTTGCCAGTAAAGAAAGGAGGGGGGGGAATTCCTGGTAGTATGACTAGAAGAGTGGTAAAAGAGGGAGAGTACGTGTGGTGATGCCAATGACAATGTGCCATGCAGAGATCCACGTGAGTATTTTATGTGGGCAATTAACCCCTCTCACAACTCAGGCCTACAATCTTGCCAGATAGCACCAAAGTCCGGGCACTCCACTTTAATGTAGTTTTGCATATTTTATAACCCCTAGTTAGAAATAAATGATGGGTATTTGGTTATAAAATATTATCATACCTCGTATAAGCCTGCCACGTTGTCAGTGCACCACACCATGGCAGGTCCTATTTTTTTTTTTTTCTGAACGTAAACGCCTGTTTTTAGAAGACTAACCCACTTGCTTCGGCACGCATCCTCCTGGAGCTCTCTGCCGTTCAAGATTTAAACAGTTTTTGCAGTGTGGCACCTGTGACAGGAAGGGGTGCACAACCAGGGAAGGTGGTCAGCCCTCAACATGTAACATTCCAAACTAGATGGCTACGCACAACCTGAACATGCATTTCTCATAAGGGGGCATCTAAGACCATTCAATACAATATTCCAAAATCAGAACACTCCACTTTAATACGGTTTTAAAGATTTCAAAACCACCTAGTTTAGGAATGGATGATACACACGTATCCGTGGATTGGGTCAATATTACAAAATGTGTGAATACTTTTTGTGTCACTGGTGAATGTTACTTTTTTTTAGATCCTTACATCTCTTGTGGCTTTCTATGACATGGACCAGCTGCACGTGGGCTTATGCAGCTGTTTTTTCAGTTAACTTCCCTATGAATGGAGCTACTCGCGATCACGTCACCTGCTCATGAGTACAGCTGCTTCTTGGCTCCTACAAAAAAACTATAGGGGTTATTCACTAAGCCCCAAACTTGGCACAGAATAGTGAATTTCACCATATGGTGCAATTTCAGGCCAATTCTTCTATTCCCTAAACTGTTAATTCTGCAAATACTGGAGAATTGACAGCGAAATACGGTGCAGTTTGGCGATCTTCGGAGGTCTTTGGCAGCAGCGACATTGTCTCATAGAGAAGGAATGGTTAATCTATTCAGAGAACGCCGAACTGCACCGAAGTGACAGCGAAATTACCTGGTTTTCGGTGATTCAGTTCGACAGGTTTAATAAGGTTTTGATGTAAAAACGTAATAGCATTTTTTTTTTTTTTTTGAGAAAGTATTTTACCAGGAAGGATACATTAAGATTTCTCTCGTTTTGAAGTATGTCCTGGGTGGCGAGTATGTACCGTTAGGTGTCTTGCCCAAGGACACTTACTAGAGAGGTGCTCGCTGGGATCGAACCCATGACTCCATTTTTATGGAACACCTTTTTGTATTTTATGTATTTTTTTTTATTAGAAAATATGGTTTCCCATTTTTTTTTTTTTTTTAAAAGGGTTTTTTATTCTGTAACAGACTGTTTTATTTTTTTATCGGACCTTATTATTTTGACACATTTTTAATACATTTTTATTTGTTTAAACACCTATTAGGTGAATAGAGTTTGTGTTTTTTTTTTTATTTTTTTTGCAGTTCGGTGGATTTCACCAATGCCAGTTCGCCACTCTTTGGAGGTCTTCAGTGACGTTCCCTGACTTTTTCTTGAGGCTTCGGCGACTCCACCTTCATCTGTTTCGGTGAAATGGAATCACCGAAGTGAATAGCACTGAAATTTCGATGAAGTTTTGGTGCTTTGTGAATAACCCCTTAGGAGTTCAGTCTCAATAATTGTGTGAAATATATATATATATATCTTTTATTTATTTACCTACCTACTTGCACCAAGGAAACAATGGCCCAGGTGCAGAGTCCAAATGAACAATGTAGAAACCCCAGTGTGAGCTGGATGGATGCACTCAGGGACTTGAGTAAAAAGTAAAAAATGATGCTTTATTAAAAAACTGACCATTCCCAGTTTGCCATATTAAAAAAATGGCCGTCGCTGGCCATTGACATCATCATCCTGCACCTTGCTTGCAGTTGGACGCCTCACGCCACGCCCTGAGGGGAACCGACAATCCACCCAGCAATGTGCTACAGACTTGGTAAGTGATTTGAAGATTTATTTTGCTGTGTATTATAAATATGAATGTTTTGTTCACCTCCTGGCACCTTGATAAAGGCTCCGGAGAGGGCCGAAACGTCGGGAGAAGCTCACAGGCAGTTTTTTTAATGATTTAATAAAGCATAATTTTTTACTCAAGTCCCTGAGTGCGTCCATCCAGCTCACACTGGGGGATATATATATATATATATATATATTTAATAAAGTTTGTTATTTTTTCATAAGCCCCAGTGTGCTCCTATACCTGGCTTTTCTATATAATATTTATATATATCTCCTCATAAACCTCGTACTAGCGTTGCATTGTCTGTGCTCACACGTAACTCAGAAGCTAGAAACACAAGCTTATTTGGTCTTGATGTAGGATCTGACTTGCTGGAACTTGCGATCCACTAACATGTATGTTACACGCGGATACAATCCAGAGAGTTCCACCGAGATAGCAGTGGAAGTTATTTGACGTGCCTTGGGTGTGCTGGCCTGGCTAGATGCCAATTATGAGAACACATTCTTCTTGGAAATACCTTCAGGTGATGTGTTCTTTATTTTTGCTGTTGAATTCAAAAAAAGCATGTTAATGCCGGTACACCCGCATGATGCTTTCCATCCCGAGCACAAATGATGGAGGCTTGTAGAAGACTTGGGAGGGTTAGACAGCTAAGAAATGGTGATCTACGGTTGCAAGAAAAAGTATGTGAACCCTTTGGGATTACGTGGAGTTTTGCATGAAATGGTCATAAAATGTGCTCTGATCTTCATCGAAGTCACAACAATTTGAAAAACAGTCTGCTTAAAATAATACAACACAAACCTATGTTTTCATGTGTTTATTGAACATAACGTGTAAACATTCACAGTGCAGGGTGGAAAAAGTATTTGAACCCCTAGCCTAATGACTTCTCCAAGAGCTAATTGGAGCCAGGAGTGAGCCAACCTTGAGTCCAATCAGTGTGATATTATTGGATGTGTTGCTGAAAGCTGTCCTGCCCTTTAAAAACACACACCAGTTTTGGGTTTACTGGTTTCAAGAAGCACTGCCTGATGTGAACCATGCCTAGCAGAAAAGAGCTGTCAGAAGACCTGCGATCAAGAATTGTTGACTTGCATGAAGCTGGAAAGGGTTACAAAAGTATCTTCAAAAGCCTTGATGTTCATGTGTCCACGGTAAGACAGACTGTCTACAAATGGAGAAAGTTCAGCACTGTTGCTACTCTCCCTAGGCGCGGTCGTCCTGTAAAGATGACTGCAAGAGCACAGCGCAGAATGCTTAATGAGGTAAAGAAGAATCCTAGAGTGTCAGCTAAAGACTTACAGAAATCTCTGGCACATGCTAACATTTTTGTTGACACATCTACAATAAGGAAAACATTAAACAAGAATGGAGTACATGGGAGGACACCACGGAGGAAGCCATTGCTGTCCAAAAAGAACATTGCAGCACGTTTAAAGTTTTCAAAAGAGCACCTGGATGTTCCACAGCACTATTGGCAAAATATTCTGTGGACAGATGAAATCAAAATTGAGTTGTTTGGAAAAAACACACAACACTTTGTGGAGAAAAAAAGGTGCAGCACACGAACATCAAAACCTCATCTTCACTGTAAAACATGGCGGAGGGAGCATCATGGTTTGGGGCTGCTTTGCTGCCTCAGGGCCTGGACGGATTGTTGTCATTGATGGAAAAATGAATTCCAGAGTTTATAAAGACATTTTGCAGGAAAACGTAAGACCACCTGTCCGCCAACTGAAGCTCCGCAGAGGATGGGTGATGCAACAGGACAATGACCCAAAGCATACAAGTAATTCAACAAAAGAATGGCTTCAACAAAACAAAATACGCCTTCTGGAGTGGCCCAGTCAGAGTCCTGACCTCAACCCGATTGAATTGCTGTGGCATGACCTTACATGACCTTAAGAGAGCGATTCACACCAGACATTCCAAGAATATTGCTACACTGAAACAGTTTTGTGAAGAGGAGTGGTCCAAAATTGCTCCAGGTCGTTGTTGCATAATAAGGTGGATTTTGCTTTTATATCCATCAGGCAAATGTCTTTCTCCTCCACCTCGCTTAACCCTCCAATATTTAGCTTGATTTTTTTCTCCTACCTCCTACAGAGTCTCGCTATCAGGGTTATTCAAAGAGATTCAAATTGCTTGAGAAAGGTAACCGAACGCTGAAAATCAGCGTTCGGTTACCTTTCTTGGCTATCCAGAGAGCAGGCAATTCGCCAAATCCTGGCGAATTGCCTGAACATACTGTGCCTGTTCGAGGGCAGTGAAATCCCCATGAAAAAGCACTGCTTCGACTATTCAGAGAACACAAACCAGCAGTGAAAGGTTCCCCTAATGCTCTGCCATTCGGTGGTTTAATTCGGCAAATTTATTCAGGAGAATCTCATAGGCTTCAATGTTAAAAATATTCCGGTTTTAATTCAATATCTAATAAACCGTTCATTATAAAATTATGCAGTAAAGAGTCTCTTTTATTTATAGATTTTTTGGATATTTTAAGCATTTTTCTGATTTTTTTTTTAATTTTTTTTAAGTTTACTTCTTTTTTCTGTAACAGCCCTCTTTATTATCATTCCCTGGACCTCATATGCAAATTTCAGACATTTTCGCTCAGTAGTTTCTTTGCAAACAGTGTTTCACTTTTCAATCATTCATGCAAACTGTTTTTCTAATTTATTCACTTCACTCTGTCTGCGGTCTCGGCTTTTTCCGGCAGCTTCACTGTGGGTGATCAGCTCCTGCTCGGATTTTTCCGTGGTTTTCAGCAGGTTAATCCAGATGTTTTTGAGGGTTTTCGGCGTGCATTCGCTGGGTTTTGAGGTTCGTTTTCGCCAGGTTTGCGGTAGCTTTTCCCTGCAATACGGGGACCCTGTGGTGTTTGCTGAATACACCGCAGGGTCACCGAAATGGGATTGGCAAAAGTAACCGAATTGAAGAGAACGAAAAGTCACCGAACGTGCGGTGACTTTTCGAAATCTCTTTGAATAACCCTGTATGTCTTTGTACACGACGTGTGTGTGTGTGTCTGTCTGATAAATCTGTTTATCATCTTTGTCACAGAGATCCCCACATACACACAGGCTTTGTTTAACCAGCAAGATACACACATACTGTACATTACACATAGAATCTGAGAGAAACTGAAAAGCACACACAGATGCTGACTCAGACTTTGACTGATACACACAGAGAATCTGACAGGGACACACAGAGAATATGACGGTGACATTGATGGTGGCAGAAATATATGGATGTGGCTACACAGAGAATCTGACAGAGTTGCTGACATACAAACCAATGTGTGAAACAGACACACTGCAAATGACACACACTGAAAATGACAAACACACAATGATGCACTGACACAGATATATACTGACAATAACCGATACCTACACGAATACAGATTGACAGCGACAGACACTTTGTCTCAGTGACACCGCTCTCTCCTGGTTCTCTTCCGATCACTCTATTTGCTCTTTCAGTCAGGGTTATCCAAAGAGATCCGAATTGCTTGAGAAAGGTAACCGAACGCTGAAAATCAGCATATGGTTACCTTTCCTGGCCATTCGGCTATCCAGAGAGCAGGCAATTCGCCAAATCTTGGCGAATTGCCTGCACATACGGTGCCTGTTCGGTGCCTGTTCGAGGGCAGTGAAATCCCCATGAAAAAGCACTGCTTCGGCTATTCAGAGAACACAAACCAGCAGTGAAAGGTTCCCCTAATGCCCTGCCATTCGGTGGTTTCATGCGGCAGATATATTCAGGAGAATCCCATAGGCTTCAATGTTAAAAATATTCCCGTTTTAATTCAATATCTAATAAACCGTTCATTATAAAATTCTGCAGTAAAAAGTCTATAGATTTTTTAGGATACTTTAACCACTTCAATGCTGAGGACCGCTGGTATGCGGAGGACGTGCTGAGCGCGTCCTCCCATTGGGGTCAACGTTCGGCCGGGTTCCGGCCGATCGCTGGCCCCCCCCGGTGCGGGCTGACATCCTCGATGTCAGCCCGGCATCTGGGACCGCAGCCGGCGGAATTAGGTGTCATTGCGGCAGCGCGATGACACCTAATTCAGGTGCCCCCCCCCCCGCATGTGCGGAGGAGGCGCCTGAAAGGGAGGGGGGGGAGGTCCTTCGGACCTCTCTACCTCCCGATCGGCGGCTCTGCGGGAGTTAACCCAGGCACCATTTGGAAGGGCACAGCCTGCCCTTCCAAATGGTGCCTGGCATTAACCCCTGGGGAGCTGGATTCGCGAATCGGCGCTGAAAAGCGCCGGTTCGCGATCCTTTCCCGGAGCTGGCCGACATCTTGGATGTCGGCCAAGCCTCCGGGAACTCCCCCTGAGGACTGGCGTCATCGTTCGTAGCACGATGACGCCAGTCCTGGACTTAACCCCTAACTGCCACCAACGGTGGAGATAGGGAGTTCATTGGAACTCCTATCTCCCGATCCGTGGCAGCTAGGGGTTAAAGTTTGGTATGGTTGGATCGGCCAGAGCATGGCCGTTCCAACGATACCAAACACTACTGTGAAAAATTTTGTCAAAAAAAAATAAATAAAAATAAAAATTAAAAAAATTATAAAAAAAAAAATACTTTTTATTTTTTTTGGTTTGTTAATGCAGCAATATTGTTCCCAACGATTTTTGTATGCGGTGCGTTTGTTAAAAATAGTGTAATTTTCCCCAAAAAAAAATGTAACGAGACCCCATCTCTAATTTTTTTAACAAGCGCACCCCATACAAAATATAACCGCAATTGCTCGCATGTTAAAATGTGAAAAAAAAACACTTTACACATTGTAAATTATTGCAAATACATATTTTATTGCATTTTTTGTTATAATATACAGACATGACATAACGTATACATATAATAATGACATATTATGAATCTACCGAGTCTGACGGAAAGAACGATATATAATATGTCTGGGTCATATACTAAAATAAGCCTTCAAAACACGTTTAAACATGATGAGCAAAACCGGTAAAAATGGCCTCAGCAGCGAAAGGGTTAAGCATTTTTCTGAATTTTTTTTTTTTTTACTTATTTTTTCTGTAACAGCCCTCTTTATTATCATTCCCTGGATCTCCTATGCAAATTTCAGACATTTTCGCCCAGTAGTTTCTTTGCAAACAGATTTTTACTTTCACATTTATACAAACTGTTTTGCTAATTTATTCACCTCCCTCTGTCTGCGGTCTCGGCTTTTTCTCGGCTTTTTCCAGCGGCTTCGCTGCCTGTGATCGGCTCCTGCTCGGGTTTTTCCGGCGTCTTCGACGGGTTAATCCAGATGTTTTTGCGGGTTTTCGGTGTGCATTCGGCAGGTTTTGCGGTTAGTTTTCGTCGGGTTTGCGGCAGCTTTTCCCTGCAGTTCGGGGACCCTGTGGTGTTTGCTGAATACACTGCAGGGTCACCGAAATGGGATCGGCAACACGAACCGAATTGAAGAGAACGAAAAGTCACCGAACGTGCGGTGACTTTTCGAATCTCTTTGGATAACCCTCAGTGTCTCTTTCGCTGGTGTCTCTTCACCCCCGGGTCCTCTCTGTTGTGGTACCTCAAGGCTCTGTTCTGGGTCCCCTACTCTTCTCCATCTATACCAGTGGTCCCCAACCCTGTCCCTCAGGGCCCACTAACAGGCCAGATTTTAAGGATTACCTTGGAGAAATGCAGACTGAATCCTTCAATTACTGAACAGCAAATCATATCACCTGTGCTGTGCTTCAGATATCTGGCAAACCTGGCCTGTTAGTGGGCCCTGAGGACCAGGGTTGGGGATCACTGATCTATACCACCTCTCTGGGCAACCTCATCTCTTCCTTTGGACTCCTATATCATCTCTATGCTGATGACACCCACATCTCTCTCCCCCTGTACTTGACAGTGTTACAGTCTCCGCCTGGCTGACTTCCCATTTCTTAAAGTTCAACCTCTTCAAAACTGAACTTCTAATCTTCCCTCCAAAGCCAATATTTCTGCGCCCATTTCCCTTTAGGTGAATGGTGCCACCATTTCTTCTACCTCACAGGCTCGTTTCCTCTGTGTCCTCTTAGGCCAGTGTCAGATGAGCGCACTAGGCGCTCCCGTACTGACGTGCCTACCGGCATCTGTTGCAGCGTTGTGATACTGCGACGGGGCCGGTCACATGCTTGTGCGTGCTCACGAAAATCACGCGCAACAAGCGTCTGCCCACAAAGCCTCCACGTCGAAATGCGAGACGCGCATCGACGGGGCGGCGAAGCGCGATCCTCCACAGGAGGATCGCACATTGAGTTCGATCAGCGAGGTGGCCAGACGGGCATCGAGTGGAAGGAACGTCCACTCTCACGTACGTTCCTTCCACTCTGAAGTACGCTCGTAGGACCCTGGCCAGACTCTGATCATTCAGTCTCTAACCAAATCTTGCTACGTCCACCTAAAAAACATTGCATGTATCCAATCCTTTCTTAAGATTCTGCTAAAATGCTCATCCAAGCTTAGGCTCCTGTCAGACGAGTGCAGCGTTCACGTCCGTGATGGCGCACAAGTACGTCCGTGATAGCATGAAATAAAGGCCAATTGAGACCCACACACGAAGTACGTCCGCACTGAACTGCAGACGCACAACGGCCACGGCAAACTGACGCAAGTTAGACAAAAACGTACAACACCCTAGAACGGCCGCACAAAGTGCGATGCGTCAGCATAGCTTTGTGTGTGAGTGATGGAACGTGGTCAGATGGACTGCATTTATACGTCCAGCATTTTGACGGACAAAATGGTTTTGCATTTTAATTTATTTTCCCAGCTACATCCGTCAAATAATACGTCAGTGAAAAAACGGACTGTGTGGCCACTACCTTGTTGTCAAAGTACGTCCGTACTGCACGGACGCACAGTCCGTACAAAATGCGCTAGTCTGACCCTAGCCTTATTATCTCCGGCCTTGATTATTGTAACCTCCTTCTCTCCGGCCTTTAGAGATCCCAGATTCTCCCTCTGCAGTCTGTTATGAATGCCTGTGCCAGGATCATTCACCTCACATTCCGGACCTCTCACACCTCGCCCCTTTGTCAATCTCTAAACTGGCACCCTGTCTCCTATAGAATCCATTTAAAAATACTGGTGCTCACATACAAAGTTCTCCATAACTGCGCCCCTGCCTACATCTCCCTTATTAGCAGGTACATCCCATCCTGACCACTTCGCTCTGCCAATATATGATGTTATCTCCCCTTACCCCAATCCAAACTCTCGTCTTTAGGACTTCACCCAAACTGCCCCCTTGTGGAACTCCCTCCCCCGCAACATCAGACTCTCCATGTCTCTCCAGTCCTTCAAGAAGTCTCTGAAAACACATTTATTTTAGAGAAGCCTACCGGCTTACTTCCTAATCCCCCATTGTACATTTCTTGCTCCCCAACACTTCACATACTCTGCCACTTACCCTCACCTAGTGTGTCACCCCTCTCGGATTGTAAGCGCTCGAGCAGGGTCCGCTCTCCTACTGTTCTGTATGTTTAACGTGTATGAACATTTGTTACTCTCTCCCATTGTACAGCGCTACAGAAGTTGTTAGCACTTAATAAACACCTGTAACTGTAACCCAAAAGCAGCACTACACTATCAGGACAGAACTTCTGCTATAGTGCCTGTGGTTATATTAGCCCAGAACCATGCCCCCTTCTAACGGAGCCCTAGGCAATTGCCTGATTGGCCTTGTTGGCGCACCAGCACTGTATGGTGTCATCCCCTGTGTCAGACCTGCACAATGTTCCTATTCATCGCACCATTTCTCGCTTTAGGAAACTGAATGATGTCATCATTTCAAAACATTATTACCTCAACTTACTTTTCAATTCTGATGCATCATAAACAATCGGTGTTGGCTTAACACCTATATTATCAAGCTTCTGTAATAAACCTGTTTTTTTTTTGTTTTTTTTTTTAACCATTCGAGTGGCAGAGACTGACATGGATTTTGCATTGCCCACTTTTCGGGCCATCAGTTTGAACTGTAAATCTGTGTTTTAATCCGTATATATAGCATGCAGTCACACGAACAAAATACACAAAGATAGCAATCTGATTAGCCTGTGGGTCACTGCGTTCTGCCGCAGCGAATGGCAAACAAGTGCTTGAATGTGTCTTTTATAGAGTAGTGCGTGTCACTGGCATTTCCTGAATGTTGCAATGCCTGCCCGAGATGGATGGTTTGCTGGCAGGAAGGGAGTGAAGACACTTGGCGAGTGCTACTGATGAAATTTTTTTTTTTTTTTTTTTTACTTTTTACAAGGCTGTCAGTCCAGGCACTTTGTTTAAACATGCAGGGCTTGACAAATGTATATCATACTCAAGCCCAACTGACATTTTTAGGAGCCGGCATATGTAAATATTCTGTATATATTTGTAATCTCCTTCTGGTTGCGTAAATTCTTTGCATCTACGGCAATCACTGGGAGCTGTGTACTCTTCGAGAAGTGGTTGAAGGGATTTGGTGTCTCTTGTTCTAGTCTATGGATCAGTGTTAATTTTAACAGCAAATTTAGTTTTAGTCTTTTGACTGAAATAGCATTTAATTTTCGTCAAATCTCCGTCATCTGAATGGTTTTGATTTTAGTCTAATTTTAGCTAAGTCTGGGGTCAGACAAACGCAGTTTTAACGTCCATGTAGCCGCGCTTTAGTACGTCCGTGGTAGCAGATAATCCTGACCAATGAAAGCCCACACACTATGTACATCCGCACGGAATTGCGGACGCACTACGGCCGCGGCAAACGGACGCAGGTTAGCAAGAACGTCGAACCGCTAGGATGGACGTGCGGAGTGCGCCACGTCCGCATAGCTTTGTGTGTGAGTGATGGAACGGGGTCAGACGGACTGCATTTTTGACGTCCAGCATTTTTGACAATGTTTTTTTCATTTTCATTTATTTTCCCTCCTACATCCGTCAAAAATCACGTCAGTGAAAAAAACAGACTGTGTGGCCACTACCTTGTCGTCAGTCGAGGATACTTATATTTGAGTGATGGTCCGTTCTTTCCTCTCTACTCAGGGTCCTGCGGTATGGTCGTCGTTCGTGATGTCCCAGGGAAGGGGCGCTTACAGCCCAGCGTGGTGGAAAATAAAAAGTAAAGCAGCAAGCAATTTTAAAATATTTATTAACAATTAAAAATAATTAAAAAAGAACCAGTCTTGAGCTGGTTAATACAATATAAAGGGATATATATATTATGGATTAAAAAGATCCCAAAAATGCATTTTCGCCGTAGGCTTCATCAGTTGGAATCTTTTAAAAAAAAAAAAAATGACAGTCCATGCAAAGTGCCAGAAAGTAATATAGCCATAGAATATTTTGGACTGGAAGTGTTATATACATACACAAGGGTTGTGGTGGAGGATAAAAAGCCTCCACGCTATAATTAGTTATGTTTTTTTTTATTGCAGAAGCCACCTGCACATCACAGCAGTTCAATGAATTGCATATATATCTATCACTATCAAAGAGCCAAGGCAGGAAACCTCCATGGACCATAGGTTTTGCAAGCAACATGTGTTGTAATGGTGCTTGAAGTGTGCATTTATGTTCTGAACTGCCTGTCATGTGCTGAGATAAACTAATCTTGACAATCCAGGAATACCACTGGACCTGACTTGGTTAATGCATGGATTTCCTTGGTGTTTTACCTGGCAGCCACCCCGGGGGTAAGGATGTTGTCTGGACGTTTTGTGCCAGTTAGAGAATTCCTCACATTCCAGCAGCTATGCTAAATTGAAAGCACAATGTTACATCCAGATTACTGAATACCTGCATGCTGGGAATCATTGACCAGGATTAGTCTCAGACGATTGATTTATAAGCCATTACTTCTACAGATTTACTAACCAAGCGATGCTCAATAGAATCCGACTGTGTTCAGGCATGCCACACACATGTATATCTGTAGCTATATCTCTCATTACATTTAAAAGACAAGCTTTCGAGAGGATTCCCTTCTTCAGGTCTGGAGCTATTCAATTCAATAGCAATATCCTAGAACTAAGCATTAAAATATATATGTGATACCATTTAGATTTGAACTACCGTTACGTTTAAAAGACAAACTTTCGAGAGTATACCTCTCTCTTCTTCAGGTCTGGAAACTATACTGAGCAAAATGATAGAATTGAGCAATAAATACAAATAGTGCAATCAGATGGTCAAGAAAGGTAAACCGAGAGGACAGATAAGCATCATGTTGAGCATCTGATGATGGTGCCTAGGAGGAAAGCGTAAATGACCCAACTTAAAAAGGAACAGAAGAAGAGAAAAAAAGAACATATAAACCAGGTACCAGGTGAATGTTACGTGATGTTATGATAAGGGGTTAAAAAGCCAGAGTCTACATTAAGTCCCTCCTTTATGGTGTTAAAATGTGATCCTTTTTATTTCAAATATCTTCCGGGCATGAGGGTCTTTAAAATTTCCTTTTTGAGTATTTTAATACTGAGGTTTTGGATGGAGTAGCTTGTCAGATTGAAGTGATGTCCCACTGGGGTACAATATGTATTTTCCTGATGGTTCTTGACGGCGTGTCTGTGCAGGTTCATCCTGAGATTCATTTCAAGGCTAGGCCCATTTTACAGGCCGTCTGTTGGATCATGTACACCACATTGGCAGATGTTGCGGAGGTACGAGCCCTTGATGTGGTATGTGGTGTTATTGTGCCGGACAGTGCTGCCGTCACATATGTTAGCACAGTTTGAAGTGGGCCTTGTTGCAGCATTTAGTCTCATTTTGTATGTCATCCTGGATTGGAGACTTCATTTGCATGTCCTACCCAGAGTTCCTTACTGAATATGGGGAATGTAGCACATGAGCTCTGTGTGCATATATACAGTCAGGTCCAGAAATATTGGGACATCGACACAATTGTTTCTTCAGCCTAATGATGGCTTGCTTCACTGATAGTGACAGCTCTTTGGATCTCATCTTGAGAGTTGACAACAACAGATTCCAAATGCAAATAGCACACTTGAAATTAACTCTGGGCCTTTTATCTGCACATTGTAATTGGGGTAATGAGGGAATATCACACACCTGGCCATGGAACAGCTGAGAAGCCAATTGTCCCATTACCTTTGGTCCCGTAAACAAGTGGGAGGCACATCTGCAAACTGCTGTAAGTCCTACGCCGTTCACCTGAGTTGGATGTACATACCCTCAAATTAAAGCTGACAGCCTGCAGTTAAAGCACATTGTGTTTGTTTCATTCCAACTCCATTGTGGTGTTGTATAGAGCCAAAGATGTTAGAATTGTGTCGATGTCCCAATATTTCTGGACCTGACTGTGTATTTAATTAAATTTGAGGTTTGAAAAAAACATTATGAACAGTTAGAAATGTAGTAGCCGTTGAATTCCACTTCTTGGATTTCAAGCAGTTGGAATGACATCTGCCATTCAGTGAGGCTTCTTTTTTTTGAGAAAGGATTTTACCAGGAAGGATACATTGAAATTTCTCTCGTTTTCAAGTATGTCCTGGGTGGCGAGTATGTACCGTTAGGTGTCTTGACCAAGGACACTTACTGGAGTGGTGCTCTGTCCAGGATACAAACCTGTGTCTTCACGGTTATAGAGCAGTGATGTTACCTCTTCTCCACCCAGCCGGTAAATGACTCTGGACAGTATTTATTTTATTTATAAAGGATTTTACCAGGAAGGATACATTGAGATTTCTCTCGTTTTCAAGTATGTCCTGGGTTCAAGAACATTGAAGTGTTACAGTTACAGTATTACAAAGTTGGTGCTAACCAGAGCTGCTGTAAACTTACCAGAGCCACTATAGTCTATGGAGTTGTTTACAGGGTTATTCAAAGAAATCTGAATTGTGGCCGAAGGGTAACAGAACAGTGAAATTCAGCGTACGGTTTACCTTTCCTTGCCATTTGGCTACTCTGAGAGCAGGCAGTTCGCCAAATGTTGGCGAATTGCCTTCACATACGGTGCCTGTTTGAGGGCAGTGAAATCCCCATAGAGAAGCAATGCTTCGTCTATTCAGAGAACAAAAACCAGCAGTGAAAACTTGCCGAATTGCCCTGCTGTTCAGTGGTTTCATTCGACAGGTTTATTCAGGAGAATCCCATAGGCTTCAATGTTAAAAATATTCCCGTTTTAATTCAATATCTAATAAACCGTTCATTATAAAATTCTGCAGTAAAAAGTCTATAGATTTTTTTAGGATCTTTTAGGCATTTTTTTTTTTTTTGCGAAATATATATTTTTAATAGTTTTTCTTTTTTCTGTAACAGCCCTTTTTATTATCATTTATTGGATCTTTATATGTAAATTTCAGACATTTTCGTTCAGTAGTTCCTTTGCAAACAGTGTTTCACTTTTCAAACATTCAAGCGTACTGTTTTTTTTCACTCCATTCATCTGCGGTGTTGGGTTTTTCCGGCGGCTGCTCTGCGCTCTGATCGGCGGCTGCTCGGATTTCTCTGGCGTGTTCGGTGGGGTTATTCCAGGTGTTTTTGCGGGTTTCGGTGTGCGTTCGCCAGGTTTTGCGGTGAGTGTTTGTTGGGTTTGCAGCTGGTTTTCCCTGCATTACGGCGGCCATGTGGTGCTTGCTGAATACACCGCAGGGTTACCAAAATGGGATCGCCAAATCCCACCGACCCTTGAAGTACGAAAAGTCGCCGAATGTGCAGTGGCTTTTCGTTTCTCTTTGAATAACCCTGTAAGTTTACAACAGCTCTGGTTAAGTTAGCACCAACTTTGTAATATGGCCCCTCCCCTTGCTAGGGATGTCATTTCTTAACCCTGTGACCCGCTAACCCAGTGACTGCTGCGCTTTGCAATAGTCCCCCACCACACTCACACTCAGTATCACTTGAGTAACAATGAGCGCAGACGACATTTAGATTATTTGGATGGTGAATCTGAGATTCTTCCAACTATGTGTCGTAGACGGTAAGAGAAAGTGGGATGTTGCAATATGAGGCTAAATGGGAGTTATTGTTACTTTTATGTAGTAATTGTATTTATTTATAAAATGTTTTACTATGAAGAAATACATTGAGCATTCTCTAGTTTTCAAGCGTGTCTTACTATGGCCAGCAGGACATGTTACAATGTTAAACATACATTTCTTTGCAGTAAATATTGAATGGATTATAATTTACATTCGGTAGAAGTTTAGTTTGCTTCTAGAAACAGGGAAAATGTTCTTTTTGGAGATCTAGGACTACTGGAGGATTTGATACTTTCTGGAAGGGTATGAACGAAACCACTGCTCAGTCTGCTCCCTCGTCACTCGAATGGGGAATGGAGAATAAAGATTGCAGTGTGAGAATTAAGTGTTTTGGATAACATACCTAGAGAGAATGACATAACTGGTCACTGCTCCCAATGTTCATAGTGTTTTGGCCCTGGACGCTGCCCTCCCCCCAGCTTCTGAGAAGCCTTGTTTGCACATGAATAGGGAGGAATGTGTTGGTGTCAGGGAGCAGCCTTGGGGCAGTCTCTGAGAGGGGTTTATCTTGATCTGTCCAGCACCTGGTTTTTGTAAAGGGACCAAGGGATCCCACCTCTGTTTCAGGCCTCACCCCCCCCCCCCTCTCTGCAATAGCCTATTCTGTCTATTTTTTTCCAATGAAAGAACTTTTGCAGAGCTGGACATTACCTTAAACCCTGCCTCACTGCTGACGCCATGTGTTCTACCTCATTTCCGCATGAGGTTTGATCGTGGGTTGTAATATAACATATGAGGCTTTGTTTATATAATATATTTAATGATCACATATTTCAACTCTATAAGGACTTAATGTAGATTCCGTTTTTTTAACCCATTATCATAACGTCACATAATATTCAGAAATCTGTTTGGGGTTTGTTTCTCTTTTTGGTTTTGTTTTTTGTGTTTTTTTCCTCCTGTATCATCTTCAGACTCCTGCTTTTTTTTTTTTTTTTCCTTTCACTTTCCCTTTGAAGTGGTCTTGATCTTAACACTTGTCTTATGGGCCTGAGATCCCTCCAATGGATTTTTTTTTTTTTTTATTCAAAGCAATGTATGGACACATAGATACGAGCATGTTTTGTTTTGGTTTTTTTTTCCCTTTTTTTCTTTCCCCACTCTAATCGGCATTTGGCGATTTACAACACCCCCACCCGTGTGCCTGATTAAAGGGACACTCTAAGCAACATGACCACCTAAGCTATTTTAGGTGGTCATGATGCCCGGAGTATGCCGCCCTCTGTCCCCCCCCCCTCCGCTCAGCAGTTCAGCAGAAAAAGCTGAAAACAGCTGAGAGAGGCGGAGGCGTTTACTCCGCCCTCCCAGCTGTCAGTCAGCAGAGCGGGAATCATATTTCCCACTTCTGCTGACTTTTGCCGAGTAGGAGACGTCATCGCGCTATCAGCGCGATGACGTCTCCAACTCACTGCAGTAGCTGGCGGCAGCGGCTGAGGGTTAGTGTTGCGCGCATCCTCTTGCGCGCAACACTAATCCTCAGAGGGAGCCGGGAGGAAGCCTGCCGATTGGCTGGCTTATGTGAGAGGCGCGCATGCGCGCTTCTCATGTAAACCAGAAGGCAAGTAGAAGAAACAAGGACGGGAGCGGAAGAGAGAGGTGAGTATATAAAAAAAAAAAAAAAGACACCGCTGGAAACAAGTGGATTTTAGGGTAAGTATTACAGTTACACAAAAAAAATAAAGCTTTATTAAGGGAATAGGGATAGATTAGGATAAAAAAAAACGGGGGGGGGGGTGATGATTTTAGAGTAGAGTGTTCCTTTAATGTCTTAATGTTTAATTCTATTATTTTGCTCCGGATAGCTTCCAGACCTGAAGAAGAGAGGAATACTCTCGAAAACTTGTATTTTAAGTGTAACGTTGGTCCAATAAAAAAAAAGGTATCACTACAGACTGCTATACTTGTGATTTTGGCATCTGGACTAACACGGCCTACCTAAAATATATATATATATAATCCTTTATATAGGGCAATCAGTTTCCACAGTGCTTTACGAGAAGAGGAACCGGCGTGAAAATATCTGCCCAATACGACACAGAATGTCACAGACTGAGAGGAACATGAGAGATCCCAGACTTATAAATCCCCAACACGGACTCGCCCCCATCCCCCTTCACATTATCCCTTACCCCTGATAATGTCCATGGACTTGCCCATCCCCCCCCATATATATGTCCCACTACCCCCCCCCCTCCTCCCCATATGCTTTGGCAATGCTAAAATGTATTTGGTCCTGCCAATAAAGCTTATTTTGATTTTGATTTGAATAACAAATGGGAATGAGGCAAAATGAAAACAAACCTAGGAACAGAAAGAAGAGGTAGAGAGCCCAGCTCAGATGAGCTGGCAGTCTGGAGTACTTCGGGTAGAGGAAGACGAGAGCAGTTTTATTGGTCATTAGGATCACTAGCACTAATGTTTCAGAAATGAAGAGGACATGGACGTGACATCTATCATGATGTGGGGGTAGGTGAGGAGAGGGATAGGTCGGCATCAGTAATATGGTATGCTAATCTGAAGAGATGGGCTTAAAGGGATTTCTTGAAGATCCAAAGACAGCTTAAATCTCAGCTTCTCCAAATGAGGAGTATTGATGTGTGTGAGACATTGGTACCTTCTTGGACCAGCTATATACAGCCAGCCGATTTATGAACGCATTATGCACTGACCAAACGATCATGATATAACTTGAACATACTCTTTTTGAGCTTGATAATTTCGTAATAAATGTTTGGTTATTTAATCTCGATTTCTAGGATCTGGTGCAGAGTACGTGAAATCCACTGTGCAAAAAAATCAGTTGTATCAAAAAACAACACAGCAGGACATTATATATAAAGCCAAAACCCTTATATTAAGGCCAGTATAATGCAAGCGTTTTTAAGAGCGGAAGGAACATCTGGGAGAGTGGACATTCCTTCCACTCTGACGCCGTCTGGCCACCGCGATGATCCTATGGAGAATCGTGCTTTGCAGCCCCGAACGCACCTCATAGCGTTTCAACGGAGAGGCTTTCAGCACGTCGTGTGGCCGGCCCCATCAAAACGTCACAACAATGCAACTGGCATTGGAAGGCACATCAGTACGGGAGCACATAGTGCCCTCGCCTGACACTGGCCTATGTCCCTAACTATGTCAAAGTGCTTCAGTACCAGTTAGCTCTAAATTATCATGGGAAGTAAATCTAAATGGCTACTTTGCTTAAATGTTTAGTTTGCGTGTTCGCAGTGACCTGAGTGTCCTCACCTGTGTTCCCACGCTAGAGAGGGTCTCGATGGGCTGACTCAGCCATCCTAGTGCAGGAGATTAATCCCACCAAGAACCTAAGCGCTGAGCTCAAGTTCCAGAACCTTCGGGCCGTATCTCCCACCAAAGGGCTCTCAAAGCTCTCTGGCATTGATAATTATTGAAAAACCGTGAGCGCCCAGCCTCCGTGCAGTCACGTGACGTCTATGGTTTACCGCAAGCCAGCAGAATGACATGTCTTGTGCAATGCTGGGGGAGCCTGGTAATGTATTTGTAGCGCTGTTTAAGGATTGTGTTTGCTGCATTTACTTGTTGTAGCCACCAGAGGGAGACGGGGGCAATATGGAGTATGCTGGACACAAATGGAACTACAATTTCCATCGTGCTTTGCGGTGGAGACGGGAAGTGGGTGGGAGAGAGAGGAAGGACATCCGCAGCCTCGTCCGGAGGAGAGGCAGAGTGAGCCGAGCGGTGAAAGGTGGAAGACGCACGTGAGACTGCCAAGGATCGTGACCAGGCCGGAGAGCAGGTGCTGCCTTGCGGGTGCTGGAGATCGGGACACTGACTTTGCAGAGACCTACCTACGCATCGCCGAGAGGTTTGCACAAAAATTTTGCTCTGGTTGGACCCCGAGTAAGGAGACCGCAATGATCCATTGGGATTGCAGGCGGTAGGCCGTAGTTTCGCATTGTGGAGATCGGACAAGCAAGAGAGCTGATCCGGTGGCACAGAGTCCCAGTGGTAAAGCGGAGAGACATCCTTGATCGGGCAGCGGGACAGATTGTCTAACGGATGGGTGAGAGGCCTTCCAGGCCGCAAATTCCAAGTATAACAAAGCACGCTGCATTATTGTCCAAATCTACAGGGCCCCAACGTGACTAGTCGAAGATTTGCTCATTTTATTCACTGGCCAGTTGAATACAGTACCCAGGTACCCGAGATCATACACACACACCTTTTTGAGACATTACTTTCACGGGACTTACACTCCAGAACTGAAGGGGTTAAACTTCTCTTTTACCGCCGCGTGTTTTTCCCACATTACGAAATCCTGTCATTCATATACCATATCTACATTATATATGCCGCTTTATTGGGATCAGTAAAGTGTATAATCTATAAAATCCACAACAGTGCTGGTGTATATTTATTCCCTAGTGCGGTGAGACTAACCCGAGGTTAATTCAGCGGCTCCTCCGGGGGTGAGCGCTACATATTTAATGTAAGTTTTTAAAAAGGCTACCTAGTTTAAAATGGGAAGGGGGTCATCAGGGGTTAGTGTTTACCCCTCATTTTGCTTCTTTCCTGTTTTAACACTAGAATATCCCTTTAAATGGGCTCTATGTAAGATCCTGCACATTGTAAGATTTTTAGGACACTTGTTATTGGGGGTATCTTGGTGTGGAGGGGTGGGCTGCTTCTAAATAACCCCTTTGTGTGTGTTTTTTTAATTTTTTTTTATCTAGTGCAATGATGTCAAATTCTGCTTTCCCAGATACTGCTTTCGTTTATTCTTTATTCAGGGAGCGTAGTTTGAGATTCCTGATGTGGAAATTGGTAGACTTCTAGATGATTAAGTGGTCCCGGTGCTGAGGGTTTTGGATGCTGGTACCACCTCTACCTCCTATGTAAAAATGCCTTTTAATTGTCCTTGCTATACTTGAGTTGGTCTTGTTTTTGGATCATAACTGCCCGTCATCTATGTGTTGTCCTTTGGTGATCCCTGTTGTTTTGCAGCAGCATCTGCATGTCTGTGGGTTGGCCAGATCCACATTAGGCCGTGACTACATAAACTACAATGACCTGCTTCCACAATAGCCCTTTGACTGAAAATGACTGCCTGGAGCGGATTGCATTGTAAGCCACATGCAGGGCCTATCCTTTACCAAATAGTACTCTGCACCCGTTACTTTGATCGTCAGGACTGCTCTGTCATGTGCTTAGGAGTACATTGAAACTATTGATACGTACTTTTTTACATGAGTCGAGATGCTTCATTACCAAGCATATTTAAGATTAACTACACCAGATCACAAGTTTTTCACTACCGTCCTGTGACGCACAGGAAGAACGTCAAGCTCACCGGCAACAATGTAATGCGCGAGGACTGTAAAGGCGGTGAATACAATGTGCTTATTGTGGACAAACCTCCTTAAAAGAACACTACCACTTGTGCATTGCAAATATTGATGAGCCGAACACCCCTGTGTTTGGTTTGTATTCGAACGGCCGAAATGTTCGAATACGAACTCGAACACAATGTTAATCAATGGAGGCCAAACACGCAAAATGTGTTCACAGTTCTCCTAAATTTACCGGCAGCCACTGGTACATTTAGGAGACCTGCGGCCCCTGGCCCCCGTAACGCATTTGTCCCGGCCTCCTGTTCCCCGGTCCGGCAGCTCCTCCAGTCTGTCTGGCCGCGGCTCCTCTGCCCCATGTCTAAATGCTGAATGATCTGATTGGGCAAAGCCCTGCGCCTGACCTGGACTTTGCCCAATCAGGGCTCAATACTGAATTAGAGCCCTGATTGGGCAAAGTCCAGGTCAGGTGCAGGACTTTGCCCAATCACAGCTCCGCATGAAGATGAGGCGTGGGGCAGAGCTTTAACCAATCAGAGCTTTGTTAAAGCTCATCTTCATGCTGAGCTCTGATTGGGCAAAGTCCTGCACCTGACCTGGACTTTGCCTAATCAGGGCTCAATATTGAATTAGAGCCCTGATTGGGCAATCAGATCGTTCAGCATGAAGACGTGGGGCAGAGGAGTCGCGGCCAGACGGACCAGAGGAGCTGACAGACCGGGGAACAGGAGGCCGGGACAGCTGCAGGACAGGTTAGTTACGGGGGCTGCAGCCACAGGTCTCCTAAATGTACCGGCAGCTGCCGGTACATTTAGGAGACCTGTGGACGCATTTTTTATTATGGAATGTCCGCGGTCAAACAAACTGCGAACATCCCATAATGTTCGGCGTTCGCCGAACGGCCAATGTTCGATTCGAACTCCCGTTCGAATCGAACGCCCATCCCTAATTACAAACAAAACCACTTTATAAAACGCAGGCTGCTGGTTTTTTTCTTCTTCTTTTTGAATCAACGGTTTCATTATCAATCCATAACCGTAACTGTATGGAAAAATATACTTGGTTTTTATCTTGTGTATTAGGGATGCACCGATACCACTTTTTTAAGGCCAAGTACGAGTACCGATACTTTTTAAAAGTACTCACCGATACCGAGTACCGATACTTTTATTATTATTATTGAAGCTTTCCAATAAGAACAGACCTCATATAAAAATTTATGAGATTTGCCCCCAGCTCACATGGATTTGCCCCCAGCTCACATGGATTTGCCCTCAGCACTCATGGATTTGCCCCCAGCACTCATGGATTTGCCCCAGCTCTGATGGATTTGCCCCCAGCTCTGATGGATTATGCCCCAGCTCTGATGGATTATGCCCCAGCTCTGATGGACTTGCCCCCAGCTCTGATGGACTTGTCCTCAGCTCTGATGGACTTGCCCCCAGCTCTGATGGACTTGCCCCCAGCTCTGATGGCTTTGCCCCCAGCTCTGATGGCTTTGCCCCCAGCTCTGATGGCTTTGCCCCCAGCTCTGATGGCTTTGCCCCCAGCTCTGATGGCTTTGCCCCCAGCTCTGATGGCTTTGCCCCCAGCTCTGATGGCTTTGCCCCCAGGTCTCATGGCTTTGCCCGCAGCTCGAACGCTGGGGAAGCTGGCCACGTGCATGAAAAGCACGCGGCCAGCGTTCCCTTCCGGCGCGCCGCGATACTCACACATCCTGAAGGTCCGGTCGCTTGTTGGCAGTGATGCGATCACGTGGCCGCCGGGCGCATCTGTGACGCTGCCTCCAGCCGAGAGGCAGCGTCACAGGAGCGCCCAGTGGCGCGCCGGAAGGGAACGCTGGCCGCGTGCTTTTCATGCACGCGGCCAGCTTCCCCAGCCCAGCGGATACCGGCAAGCCGGCCCAGCGCCGGCTTCCGGTATCGGCGGGATGTATCGGGCCGTTTGCACGAGTAACAAGTACTCGTGCAAACGGCAATATCGGCACCGATACTAGTATCGGTATCGGTGCATCCCTATTGTGTATACATTTTGTGGATTTTCCCATGATGCAACATTTACCAAAATCTTATGGCGAGTTTCACACTTACAGCTGTGGTGTAGTTTCTACAGTATTTAACAGTCATCGGGGTGGAGAAGTGAATGTTTAGATAAGGCAGCAGGGGGTTATTGTGTGGTGTATGCTACCTGAGATAAGAGATGGCAGCTGCATAAGATGACATAGGGAGCTTAAAAGACTTCTAATTCACCCTTGGTGATTTTCTTTGCATATATCCCACACAATACAATTATTTGAGTCGGTTTCCATGACTACAGATGCATTCACTCCATTCTATGCTCAATGCCTCACAGTGATGATCAATTGCTGAAACAATACTGTGGGGGGGGGGTGCGCAGTTTACAATACAAAAGAACACACAATGGATGCACCAAGTGACACATGTACAAGGTTATTCCGAGAGCGCTGATCTGGCCCTGAAATTGCACCGAACAGTGAATTTCCCCGTACTGTGCAATTTCAAGGCCATTCATGGTCATTCAGAAAGCAGGCAGTTCGCCAAATTCTGGCGAATTGCCTGCGTGTTCGAGGGCAATGAAATCCCCCATAGAGAAGCAATGCTTGGTCTTTTCAGAGACCACCGAACAGCAAGGAAAAGTTGCCAAAATGCCCTGCTGTTCGGTGATTTCATTCGACAGGTTTATTCAGGAGAATCTCATAGGCTTCAATGTTAAAAATATTCCTGTTTTGTTTCAATATCTAATAAACTATTTATTTATTCTGCTATAAAGAGTCTCTTTATCTTTAGATATTTTTTTAGGATCTTTTAGGCATTTTTTTTTTTTTTTTGTCAATGTGTTTTCCATTTTTTTTTTTTTAATTTTTTTTTTTTAACTCGTCTTTTCTTTTTTCTGTAACAGCCCTTTTTATTATCATTCATTGGATCTTATATGTAAATTCCAAACATTTTCGTTCAGTAGTTTTTTTTGCAAACGGCGTTTCAATTTGGACACTTTCAAGGTAACTGTTTTTTTTCACCACGTTTGTCTGCCTGTCGGCTTTTTCCAGCGGCTGCTCTGCGCTGTGATCGCCGTCTGCTTGGATTTTTCTGTCATGTTGAGCTTGGTTTTTGCAAGGTTTTCCGCAGGTGTTCGGCGAATATTCCATGCACTACGGGGGCCCTGCGGTGCTTGCTGAATACACCGCAGGGTCGGCGAACTAGTTCGCCGAATCGCCCTGAAGTGTGGGGAAGGAAAAGTCACGGAATGTCTGACTTTTCAAATCTCTTTAAGTAACCCTGTAAGTTTAACTCGGGATGCAGGAACTGTGGGGTTAAACATTAACCCATCCCGACCTCCACACCCTCACCCCCTTGTTTTAACCCTTTGGCCTTTCCTAAAACTCACTTTTAATCTTCCAGTGGGTAATCTCCGTGCTGGTTTGGCATGAAATGCTGGCGGCTTCGTATGAGCTTCAGCATGTCACATGATTGCGAGGAAGCTGGACGTGGAATGGTCATAGTGTCTACAGTGTCCCTTTAATACTTTATTTTGAGATGTGTCTCATATATATTTATTGGGGCACAGAAAAGCAAACCTGTGACACAGGGGACATTTGCGCTTTTTTTATCAATTTTCTCTAGAACAATCACCAGCAATTCATGAGCCCTGATGGTTTTGCAACTCGATCTGTGTATGATAAAGACATGTGGTCAGCCTGTATTGATATGTTTTAACAAGAAATTGCCGTGGGTTTCATTGGTGTCGGCTTACACTTTATCTAAACATGACATATGCATGTAAAAACTGATGGAGAGATAGAGGCGCTCATCATGATACGTTTACTATCAATTTGTTACGATTAACTGAGAAAATGTTTTTTTTATTTTGAGAAATTATTTTACCAGGGAGGATACATTGAGATTTCTCTCGTTTTCAAGTATGTCCTGGGTGGCGAGAATGTACACTGCTACACAAACCAGATAAGGACCCTGATGGATCATAGAGAATTCCTGATTATTCCCTCATTTTTGGGCCGAACTGCAGTGACTTGGCAAATTATTTTTGATTCTCAATTTGATGAACTTAAAATCACCGAATCGTACCAAAGTGCGCCGAACAAAATTTCATTGAGATTTTGGTGCTCTTTGAATAAGCCCTTATGAATTGCATTTTTTAACTGTGACTAAAACATTACGTGTTTGTGTGAAACAGAGACACAATGTAAACCCCAAGAAACATTTGTATCTACGTTGGAAGTAGATTTACGAGAGGATTGTTAAAATGACTGACTAGCCACTGTGAGAGTGGCAAGCAGCAAGATAAGATGTTATGCTTTTTACACATGAAGCATTTGGTACACTCCCCTTAGCATGTACAGTTGTGTTCAAAATTATTCAACCCCCACTGAAATTGAGTGTTTTGGCCAGTTTGACATAGATTTTGATCATTCAGTCATCTTGCTTACAATTAAATCAAAGAGGCACGTGTAGGTCAGACAAATATAACATAACATTTATAATGAAATAACCACAAATGTCTTTTCTGTGCTCACATCATTATCAGTTTTATTCAACCCCCAAGTGACATTCAATCTTAGTACTTAGTACAACATCCTTTTACAGTTATAACAGCTTTTAAACGTGAAGCATAGCTTGACACAAGTGTCTTGCAGCGATCTACGGGTATATTCGCCCATTCGTCATGGGCAAAAGCCTCCAGTTCAGTCACATTCTTAGGCTTGCGCACTGCAACTGCTTTCTTTAAGTCCCATCAGAGGTTCTCAATCGGATTTAAGTCAGGTGACTGCGATGGCCACTCCAAAATGTTCCAGCCTTTAATCTGCAACCATGCTCTAGTGGACTTGGAGGTATGCCTGGGATCATTGTCCTGTTGAAAGGTCCAACGTCTCCCAAGCCTCAGGTTTGTGATGGACTGCATCACATTGTCATCCAAGATCTCCTGGTACTGAAGAGAATTCATGGTACCTTGCACACGCTGAAGGTTCCCTGTACCTGCAGAAGCAAAACAGCCCCAAAGCATGATTGACCCCCCCCGCCATGCTTCACAGTAGGCAAGGTGTTCTTTTCTTCATAGGCCTTGTTCTTCCTCCTCCAAACATAGCGTTGATCCATAGGCCCAAACAGTTCTAATTTAGTTTCATCAGTCCACAGAACACTATCCCAAAACTTCTGTGGTTTGTCCACATGACTTTTGGCATACTGCAGTCGACTCTTCTTCTTTGGAGACAGCAAGGGGGTGCGCCTGGGAGTTCTGGCATGGAGGCCTTCATTACGCAGTGTGTGCCGTATTGTCTGAGCTGAAACTTCAGTACCCACATCTGACAAATCTTTTCTCAGTTCCTCAGCAGTCACACAGGGACTTTTCTCCACTCTACGCTTCAGGTAGCGCACAGCAGTCGAAGTCAGCATCTTCTTTCTGCCACGACCAGGTAGCGTTTCAACAGTGCCCTTTGCCTTGAATTTGCGAATGATGCTTCCTATGGTCTCTCTTGGTATGTTTAACATCTTTGCAATCTTCTTATAGCCATTGCCCTTCCTGTGAAGAGTAATCACCTCTTCTCTTGCCTTCCTGGACCATTCTCTTGACTTCACCATGTTTGTAACCACACCAGTAAATGTCTAGAAGGAGCTGAGTATCAGTCATTTTAGAGCTGCCTAATTGGTGCTTATTATGCTTTATTGCTGCTCCGTGACATCCACAGGTGTTTTCAATACCTGATTGAAAACACTTGAATGAACCTCTGTTCTTCAGAGTGGTAGTCTTTAAGGGGTTGAATAATTGTGTCAATGAAGAATTCACAAAAGAAACATTTACTACTGTATTACAAAACCAATGGATGTCATTTTAGTTGCATATGGTTCTTTAAAAAGTCCTTGTAGGATTTCATTCTGAATACAATTACAAATGTACACTAAATTCCCTAAAACCCTTTACAGCATTGGGGGGGTTGAATAATTTTGAACACAACTGTATATCATTTATACGCATATGAGAAACTTCACTGACAGCTGAAGGTGATGCATATTTTTTTTATTAGTATCTTATCATATGACTATTCAGATGTGGAAATACATCATTTTTCCATTAAGGCAGTTGATGGGGATATGTTTTTTTTCCAGTTATACATTTTCAAGGTTGATTGTATTATATTGTATTAATATTTTATCACATTAAGCTACCTTAGAGTAAATAAGTATTTCCGGAAATCGGCTGCTGCTGCTGCTGGCACCGTGCAAGTCTTTCCTTTTACAGATAGAAAGATTGCTTTATGTTTGCTGTTATTGATAATTGGTTTGTGTGGCTTTTTGTTTGCTCTTAGTTTGGTAATGTCTTCTGGTCCCCATATTAAAGAGTCTCCAGCCACCATGACCATTTTAGTTAAGTCACATGGTCACATTCTGACTGCCCCTCCATCTGTACCTGACTTGCGTCACAGACCAGTAAATTGGAGGGGCCTTATTTCCCTCTTGCCATTAAGATATCAGCCGATATACAGATCAGCTCCAGCTGATATCTTCACGGCTGCTCATGATATTCTATTCTTGCTATGCTTATAGCTCAGACATAGTCTCCTTACCACTGGAGTGGGCAACGCGATTCGCCGCTTCTCTTGCTGTGAGCTGCAGGTAGACCAGGAATGATCCCTTCAACCACAGCTCCTGTGCAACCCCGCAAGTGTGAGCTTGCACAGAGCTTGCAGCAGCGACACGCTGGGCTGCATGGAGCTCCATCTTCTTTGATTAGTGTTGCGCGCAAGAGGATACGCGCAACACTCTCGGCCGCTGCCGCCAGCTACTGCGGCGAGTTGGAGACGTCATCGCGCTGAAAGCGCGATGACGTCTTCTACTCGGCAATAGTCGGCAGAAGCGGGAAATACGAATCCCGCTCTGCTGACTGACAGCTGGGAGGGCGGAGTAAAGTCTTCCGCGTCTCTCAGCTGTTTCAGCCGATCGGCCGATCGGCTGAGCGGAGGGGGCAGCGGAGGAAAAGCGCATGCTCTAGACATCATGACCACCTTAAAAAACTTAGGTGGTCATGTTGCCAAGAGTATCCCTTTTAATGCCTACATAAAGGGTGTCAAAAAGCCACTGGACAGCCTTCCGGGAGTTTTATTAGTCCTGGTTGATTGACTTCAATCAGCTGAGGCGTGTCAGTAGGTGGTATAAACGTTTTGTATTTTAGGGGATTTTAGGCAGGGAAGGTAATTTTCATTGAAAGTGGAATTGGTTTAGAGTCCACTATGGGGGTTATTCAGAGCGCACTGATATTTCGCTGACATTTCAGTTCGTTCGTTCCCCGCACCTGCCTGTACTTCGGGGAATCAAATTTCCCCACCCTGCGTTGAATTGAGCATTCACCGCCGGGTCCCTGGAGTGCAGGGAACACCCGCCGAAAACCTGCCGTAAAAAAAACACCGACCATGTTGGCAAAAGCCTATGAACATAGTGCAGACCAGCTGCCGGAAAAAGCCGACGAACGGGGTAAAAAAAAAAACTATTTGCAAGTGTCAAAATTGAAACCCTGTTTGCAAAAAAACTACTGAACGAAAATGTCTGGAATTTACATAGAAAGGGCCTATGAATGATAATAAAAAGGTCTGTTACTGAAAAGAGAGAACACAAAAAAAAAAGGAAAACTTTTTGCTGGAAATTTTTTTGAAAAATGCCTGAAAGATACTAAAAAAAATAAATGAATAGACTTTTTACTGCAGATTAAAATAATGAACGGTTTATTAGATATTGAATTAAAATGGGAATATTTTTAACATTGAAGCCTATGGGATTCCCCTGAATAAACCTGCCGAATGAAACCACCGAACAGCAGGGCACTTTGTCAACTTTGCTCTGCTGTTCGGTGTCTCTGAATAGATTAACCATTGCTTCTCTATGGGGGATTTCACTGCCTTCGAACAGGCACCATACTTGCTGGTAGTCCGCCAAAATTAATTTATAAAGGATTTTACCAGGAAGGATACATTGAGATTTCTCTCGTTTTCAAGTATGTCCTGGGTTCAAGAACATTGAAGTGTTACAGTTACAGAAATACAAAGTAATACAATGCAAGATGTAAAAAAAACAACCCCAAAAAAACACACAAAATTTGGTGAACTGCTTGCTCTCTGAATATCCGAATGGCCCCAAAATGTATGGGGAAATTCCCTGTTCTGTGACATTTCAGGGCCAGATCGGCTCTCTGAATAACCCTTATTTATTTCTATGAACATTGTGTGGTGTGTAGTCAACCATTTAGACTTTTTTTTTTTCGACTCCCTGCAGGAAGAATGCAAAGAAAAGTTTTGGTGCCCCAAGGATATTTTTTTGCTACCTTATGCTTTTTGAATGCTGAATATTGCTCAGTTGTTGTGTCAAAGGTGCATTCCTCGGCCAATGTGGGAAATGTCTTACTTTATCATTAATAATGACGTTGCAAGTGTTCCCCTCCAGGAAGTCTTTGGTCCAAGACCTTTTGGGCCCTATTACATTCCTCGCGCACAATTTTGCACGTGCGCTAAAACGCATTAAAGCGAGGGGTAAAACCCATTGTGCTGAACGTCGTATTACAACGTTCGCGCACAAAATGCACGTTAACGTTTAACGCGAGTGACCCTGCGCGAACCCTTTGCGAGCGCAAATTAGTGCGGGCATCCTATACTTTGTGAGCGCAAATGCGTTTGTGCGCTAGTGCGCGCGTGGTATTACAATCTTGGCGCAAAATTTAACGGACAACGTTTGTGCCCCATAATTTTAACTTCTTTGAAAAGCTGGTGGTAACGGCAAATCGTAACAACCTGACCGTACCAAACTGCGGATTCACAACGGAGAACGTCAATGCGCAGGTTTTTTTTTTACTAGATCCGTCAAAAATGACGGCCACTACCTTGTCTTCCGTCAGAACGTACGTCTGTGTGCAGTCCGCACATAATGCGTTCGTCTGACAGACTCGCGTTAAAAATTACATTGTGCTCACTGATTTCTGCGCGCAACTGTACTTTTTTACAAGCCCAATTTCCCGACGGATGAGATGCGCGAGGAATGTAATTCCAGCGGTGATTTTCGTGCGTTAACGTTTAACGCTTTGCAAAAAAACACGCATTTTGCGTGCGTTTTTGCGTTAAGTATGTAATAGGACCCCTTGTGTGGGAATCCATATTGATTTTCATTCTAACCCACCGGAATTGAGGTGATGTCTAAGAATTGACCAAAAGTCTGTCAGATATTTGTCACATAGGGTCAGTACCGATAGTGTTTTGCTGATTAAGCAGGGAAGTCGTATGCAGTAAATCTCGACAAAGCGCAAGACATGGAGAGGGATGAGTTAGACACTTGCAAAATGGGTATCTTTATCTAGAACGCCCATCTATGTTTATGGTTGTTTTGAAGGTGAAATTAAAGGACTTGAGGTTTCTTTCTGTTGATAGATGGGTTTCATACAATAGTATCCCTCAAAACCCAGCTCTTCAGATTAGTGCACCACATTACTGATGCAACTCATCCCTCTGCTCACCTACTCACACATGAGTGAAGCCGCTTCTACTGCCCCACCATTCCCAAACCACTGGCACTAATGATCCTGCCGTCCAGTAAAACTACCGTGGTCTGCAGCAACCCCAATCCCTCTAGAGTCTAGACTAAGTTTTTATGAGCAAGGCCCATGTCCATTTATCTGTATCTCGCTCCCTTTGGTTATTGTAAAGCACTGCGGAAACTGTTGGCGCTATATAAATTATGATAATAGTAAGGGAGAGTGATGTAGCTGGGACTGATATCAATTTTCACCATTTCAGGCTAGTCGAGTTGAGGTTCGTAGGGTAGAGTAGTTTGGTGTTGTTGAAGTACATCTTGGTGTAAATCTGGTTAGGTTTGTGATTCTATGTGTGGAATCAAGTAGTTGCTCGAAGAGAATTCAATCAAGTGTTTACTTACAAAGGGAGGCAACATAATGGCTTGAGAAATTGGGGAACATGACACCCCAAGGTTTTCTGTTTGATTAAATTCCAACAATCTAAATCCGGTATTGGCATGGATTTTTATGTGTCAGTTCAACATCTTCATATCTTTCTGATTCAGACGAATGGGGAGCAATGCGATCTAAGAAGTGAACAGCACCATTCTGAGTAGGCTACATTCACCCAGAAAGACGAAGGTTTTCACTGCCATAGTAAGCGTGTGGCATAGATATTTCGTAACATGGTTGACACATTCTTTAATTAGCCCATTGATGGGGGTCATATAAGTTTTCAGATATTTCAATCTGTTCTTAGTTGCCCATCGAAAAGTGAATGCTCCCCTTTAACTCCAATGCCCTGATGGATGTAAGAACATTGATCTTGGTCTGTTGTTTGAGGAGTAAAAGAAGTCTCTAAGAGATATGAGAACATGGATGAATTGTGGAGGATGCAACCATTGTAGAATCCACCAAACATCTGAAGGGATAGACCTTTTTCTGTAAGGCAGTGTAATGTCATAATATAATTCTACTGCTTCAGACAAGCAAGGTCAGTGTTGGCTACTACTCTTATCCTTCATGAAGTATAAATAAGGAATAATCCGTAACTATAGGGTGGAAAAATAAAGCATAAATTCCATTCATTTAACACCTCCTCAGGCACAAAGTGTTAACGTGTTTGGGAATAAGCGGGGACCCTGTCACCACCATATCCACCAGTTCCTACGACCATGGTAGGCTGTCAAAGGAATAGGTCCTCTGCAGACTATTAAGTTCTATATGTCAGAATGTTTGACTATAATACAAACTAAAGTTTCCAAAACTAGGCTGAAAAAGAGAGATGACATGGGACAACCCAGCTGTGTGCTTTCCTTTGTAAAGAACGCGGAGGGAATTATTAATGGGAGCAATCACTAGCAAGGCTTTATACGAAGCTTAAAAAGAAAAGGAATATAAGCCTTTCTGGGTGGAATTTAAATACCTGGATAAGGTCACCCTAGTCCCCCTCGTAGACTTCTCCGCTTTGTGGCTTTATGGTGGTTTTTGCCAGAGGATGAGATCGCTATGGCAATACCTTGAGGACATACACTATATTGCCAAAAGTATTCGCTCACCTGCCTTGACTCGCATATGGATGGGTGAGCGAATACTTTTGGCAATATAGTGTATTTTGAAGAATTGTCTTACAATACTGGGAATGAAATAGAAGGGTTTGCAAGCCTTTTAGCTGATTTTTGAGACACCAGAGTTACAGTGGAATGTATGTGTGTTTTTCTTTGTATAGCATTATGTTTTTATTTTATTTTTCACAAATTTCAATGAAAGTTACAGTTAAATGTACAGATGGCGTGGAATGATATCTGTACAATTCGATATATTTATATTGATGCCTCTTACATTTGTAAAATAATTCTGTCTATAAATTTACTAGAAATCTCAATTTGACAGGTTTTTTTCAGCATGTGCCATTCTCTAGCTTCCTTCATTGGTGAAAATGTTTCATGCACGAGAAGTGTCACGAGCCAAAATGTTGTCTGTCAGCTGATATTTGAGTTTCAGGGTCTCAAAGGGAAATCTAGTGATTCAGCAAATTTTTTAACTGATGCGTCCCTATAATTCAGTTCACAGCAGGCACGTTGACAACCTTGCTTGAGGAGAGCCATAAAAGTGAAAAATCTCATTTCCCATTAATACATTATGACCTCAATTACCTTGACCAAAAAAAAAATCGTCTTTCCCGTTAGGGTGGAAACTCGAACATCTATTTTACTCAGTAATTACAAAACAATGAGCGATCACCGTGTCCTTTTCCAAAGGTGAAAAGAGTATAATTGGTGTTCGGTTTGCAAACAATACCCATTATTTATTATTTAAACACAAACAAGGAAATGTCAGGCTCGTCGTTACCAGACTCTGCGCTTTGCCTATTCCTGTCTCTACAGCGTATCGCCAGATGCTCTTTTTGGCCCGGTCTGCAGGGAAAATAATTATTTTACTTCATGAGTAATGATTCGGCACTATTTTCTTTTCCTGCAAACATATCAAAGTTAATCACACCACTACGCAAACACAAAATATTTGCCCAGAATATGGATATTCAGTGACACCGCAAAGCTGCCAGGATTCTCACAAGGCTTGAAGGGCAATTATGCAGACACAAGGTGCAAGGCGTGCATCCAGTAGTCCGATCAGGGCTGACATGATCACACTTTTTAAATTCCATTCATAACAATTGTGTTTGTTGGTTTTTTTTTTTTTTTTTTTTTTTTTTTTGGGGGACAAATTTACTTCCTCAGAGGTGATTTACGTGACAGGTCTTCTAAAACCTGCATGACTAGTTTTGCTACGTCCCAAATACACCTGTCTGCCTTTCTCTTCATTATTTAGGATTTTCAGTAGGGATAGACTGGTTATTGGTTTTGCAGAGTGTCGTCCGCCACTCATCGGCAAATTACCGATACTGGTGTCAGCCTTTTATTTGTCGATTTTATTACTGATATTTTGGACCCATGTATGTTCAGTTCTGTCCTACAGCAGGGGTCAGCAACTGTGACCCATGATGCTCTGCTACTCATTAGATTGGTGGAGCCTCCTGGGAAATAGTTTCAAAACATCTGGAGGGTCAAGATTGCTGACCCCTGGCCTATAGACCCTCTTCAGGGTTGGTTTCTGGGATACCACCCTCTCTTGGCTAAATTCTTACCTTTCCAATAAATCCTTTTCTGTATCCCTTGCTGGCAATTCCTCCTCTTCAATGCCGGTCAGTCAGCGTACCTCAAGGCGCAGTCCTAGGTCCTCTGCTTTTCTCTATTTATCTAACACCACCAAGCAACTTATCCAAGCTTGTTATCTGCCACCTGGACTACTGCAACAACAAATTGCTCTACCACTGGCATATTACCCCCGGCAAGGAACACCACATGAGCCCTGTGGTTTTCCACTTTTTGGCAATACTCAATCGCACCTGGATCCTTTTTTCATATTGCGTGGTCATGTACAAATGTAATCCCTTATTGGCAGGACATTGCTGACTTTTGTAACAGGGCTTTGGACTCCCCGATAGACCCCCGACCCAGTCTCTTTTATTTGCTACATACACTATATTGCCAAAAGTATTCGCTCACCTGCCTTGACTCTCATATGGATGGGTGAGCGAATACTTTTGGCAATATAGTTTATTGTCTCTCTGACCCTTTCCAAATCGTTGGAAGGTACTTTCTCATATTTTGACTGCTGCCTCCTTGCTGGCCGCAAATTGGGAAATCCAATGTCATCCATGAGGTTGCAGGGGACGTGTTGCCGATATCCAGGGATTCGAGGGTGGGGTGCGCTAGTTCCAGGGCATAGGTTGGGTTCGGAGGGATCATTGGTTTGTGTGGGACACATTTGGAATTACATTGTGATGTGCCTTATTGTATGTCATACCACAGGGATTCAGTCAACTGATTGTAAATAGATATACTGTCGAGTGGCTATGTCTGATATGATCTATAAACGTGGCGAGGCTTGTTGTACCTTCTTTCCCTGTTTATCTCTTTCTGTATCCGTATTTCTACTAAATATTGAAAAATCACTAAATTTCATATTGAGCCCCACCACCTAAGCGTAAACCTCCAACTCCTGAATCTAATTTCTATCTCTAAAACTACTAGAATCTGAATCATCCCTTAACTCCTCTTAAAATCATCCTTAAAATTCTAAAAGCCATTCCTAATCTAAGATTTGGCAACTCCATGCCAAATAGGGTTGCCACCTTTTCTTCAAGCCAAACCCGAACATTCTAGTGTTGGGCTTGGGTGGCCATTTTTTTTGTAGCGCATACATTATGCGTATATTTACTTTATGTGTGTATATATAATGACACGTGGTATGCATGGCATGTCAGGCTAGTATTTAGGCAGACTGGTATTGTGGCTGGCAGACTGGTATTGTGCATGGCAGACTGGTATTTACACTGTAAACCGCTAGAGCCCCCCTTTACAAGCTCTATGCCTGTATATCGAGGAGCTGCTGCTGGGACGGGGGAGGGGCCGCCACGGAGGGGACAGAGACACTCGGATGCTGCACAGCCAGGTAGAAGAGGGGGGAACTGACCCACAGCTATACTCACTGGCTGGAGCTTCCTTCTCTCACTTGCACACAGGCAGCGCAAGTGATTAATGAAGGGGCAGCACAAACCTCTCCCACTGTGCAGCTGCTAATAGCCACTCGGTCCAGAGGATCGTGGCAAACACGTGGGCGGCAGACAGTCATGTGTCCCAGCCAAGTCATGTGACCTGGTGGCAGGGAATCTGAAACCCGTACACATGACTCGAAACCCGGACAGTACAGGTCAAAACCGCACGGGTAGGAACCCTAATGCCAAATCTACGCGTGCATATGGAACTGATGAGCCAGCTATATAATTTAGGAGTCCGTAAACTATTCTACAGAAATTTGTGTAGAATATTGTAGATGTTTAAAACACTGGCCTGGAGAACACAATAGCCTTATCTAAACATTCCTTCCTCCACCTCATTAACTGTTAAATACTGTATAGGATAAACCACAGTCACGGATTAAAATTCACCATTAGATTTTGGTAAATGTTGCACAAAATGGAAAGAAAGAAAGAAAAAACCTAACTTTTTCCTTATTACATGCAATTACTTCAAACAAAGAAATAAAAAACACAGCAGCATGTGCTTTATAAAGAGGTTTTATTTGTAATGCACAAGTAATCTACTCCAGCTGATGTAAGTGGTAGTGTTCCTTTTAATGCTAATATTTCTTATTGCTGCTTAAACGGAAACTTTCCTGTGCTTTTAACATTAATTGGTTTATGTGAAGTCACTCCACAATGTCCCACTAGCTCCAATTCCCGATCTGAAATAAAGGCGTATATTCTCATTCTATCACTTGACATCCTGTCATTTAGTGAATCCTCCCTATTCCATGTCCTCAATAACGATGATATGAAACCAAGCCCTGCTGATTCCAGACAGCACCAGCTTACGGCTTCCAGTAAGTAAGCTGGCAAAGCGCTGCCTTATCCACTGCCACTGACTGGAAAATTTATGAACCAGTTGTACATGGTAATTATCTCCTGGGCTGTGCGTGCAGATACTGGCTTCTTGACAATGGTGACAGAGCCGAGATCATATGTAAAACATTATCAAACAAGTAGCCAGAAAGGCCTCAGTAGTCAAGATCAACACAAGCAAATATAATAATTAACGGACGCTGCAGTTTAGTAAACGAAGTTACAGTAACAATAGATCAGGTTTCATATTGTATTATTATTGTTGACTGAATTAATCGGACATTCGTGATAATAAAAATTGACATGACTAGTATTGAAAAGGCATGCAATTTTTTACAGGTGTCTTCTGCCAAGATTTTACCCTGGAGTTAAATACCTTTTTAACTCCTGCCCTGATTGACGTATAGCTAATCACCAGCAAGTCACAAGCGGATTGGCTATGTGCGGATCAGAGATTAAAGGGACACTCTGAGGCTAAAAAAAGGAGTTGTGGACTATTTTATTTAACCAACCCTTTCTGAAAAACCCTACCTGTGGTCGCCCACCTGTTTTTATCTTACAATAGGATTACAACTCCCCATAATTCCAGTGCTGGAATGACATTTGACACTCTTTTTGGAATTAGTGGCCTCTTCAGGATGAATGCTGAGCGAACTTTATGCATATCAATGCAAATGCACTGAGAGACACTGACCAATCGGCACTGCTCAACCTTTACAGTGTGCATTGGTATCTCATAAAGCTGTCCCAGCGGGAGCTGACTGACCATTTTCTGGGAAGAGAGAATGCCTCCTCTCTGGAAGGCTATCAAAGCCACCTGGGACAGCCAAGGGTAGACAGAAGGACACAGAAGGAAGACACTAGCACGCCATAACCAGTTCTCCTAGATTAAAGAGACAATCTAGCCATCCTGACTATTCATTTGCAATGTCATGGTGCCTGGTACCTCCCATCTTCCGCAGGTGTTGCAGAATGCTGATGCAGCCCTCAGAGTAATTTTATGGTTTTGCTCCCTGCCTGGGATGCTCTCAAATCAGCTTTTGCTGATACGATTTCTGGGATTTAGGTCAGGAATGTACAGTTGTACATTATTTACTAGCCAATGGCTCACAATGCGCTCCTGTCTATTCCAGCACTTCCAGTGGCTGCCAGATCCAGAGCAGCACCGAGGCATTCAACCCTGGAAAGAAAACTACATGTCAAAGAACAGTAACGAGACAGGGCATATCATTTATGCTATAAAATCCCTTTATCATATATATCGTGTGTGTGTATATGAGATGATATATATATATATATATATATATATCATCTCATATATTCTGTCCTGAAGAGCAGTTATCATGAGAGTATGTGGTTTGAGCATTTGGTTTAGGGTAGACGCCTCCTAGGGATTGACAGACACCTATGTACTTGCTTTCAGAGAGCATTTTTTCCTCTTCTTTTGGAGTGTAAAGTGTTGCAAATAGAAAACTTTGGCAAAGTTCTAAATGTGAAATAATCACCATGGAAACCATTGGAATTCTCTGCTGCTGTCATACCTCATATAAATCATTGTAACTCTGCAAACATTAACGTTGTGTGTTTCCTACTTTCAATGCCATCTAGACTGTTGGCTATTATTTTTGTGATGGTTTTGTGATGATTTTAACCCTGATGGGTTCATCCGGCCTGACCCTTTCAGTAACAGAAAGGGAAACATGCATTCAAATGCCTACAGCAAAAGAAATTCTACCACCACCATAATAGAGGATGATCACAGTTCCCTGGATGGCCACTCCACACATAGAAGAGAAAAAGGAATCCGGGATCTCTTCAAAAGTGGGTAACGTGGCACTGGTTTATTAGATGAAAAAGCAGCAACGTTTTGGCTAGCACAGCACCCTTTTTCAATCTTGAAGGCTACTGTAGTAGCCAAAACCTTGCTGCTTTTCCATTCAATGAACCCGTGCCTCGTTGCCCACCGCTGAGGATTGTCCTAACTGTAGCGCTGTGTTTAAACTCTTACTGTGGCAGTACCTATTTTTGGCCACCGGAGGGAGACAAGCGCGATCAGACACACTGAACATTGGGACTACATTTCCCGGCATGCTTTGCAAACAGACAGGAAGTGGGTGGGACACAGACGCTGTACATCCTGAGCCTCGTGGAGAACGCGCCAGAGCGCGCCAGGGAGTGCATGGAAGAGGACGCAGTGCTGCTGAGCGGAATCGTGACAGGCCGGAGCGCAAGTGTGGCCTATCAGGAATCGAGTGGGGTTATCCTGCCTTGCCAGAAGGAGCCTTACCCACCGGCCATCACCACCAAGTGTATTCCAGACAAGCTGAGGACCCCGAGTAGGGTACGCGAGTCCAACGGATGGGAGAGCAGGCGGTAGCTGGACAAGTCCGGGCCGGAACACAGAGAGCCTGAATATCGATCCCATAGCCGGTATTCCAGCGCGGAGACAAGCGGAGAGACGTCCTGGGTCAGCGGAGCCTGGGCGATCAGCGGATGGGTGAGAGGCCTCCAAGGCCGTTTCCACAAAAAGTTCAAGCACGCTGTTGTTTATTTCTGAAACCCACAGGGCCCCAACGTGACTAGTCGAAGACATTGCTTAAAAGATTCACTGGCCAGTTGAATAGTACCCGGGTACCATAACACACACATACACTCACAATTCGGGACTTAACCTGTTCGGGACTCACTCCTTAGTATCAGAAAAAGGGGAAAAGATTCGCATCTTATTTTATTTTCCGCTGCGCGTTTCTCGTAATTACGAATCATTGTATATTTTTCTGTTCGGTCGCGTTTTCCAGAAATACGAAGTCTCGCATTTCTTTTTTCCGCTGCGCGTTTTTACCGCAATACGAAATACTGTAATATATCTACGAACACCGTGTCTTATTTTATGCCTTTTGCTTCAGTAAACTATATAATATAAAATCCACAACGGTGCTGGAGTATATTTATTCCCTAGTGCGGGGAGACTGACCCGTGGTTCATTTTCAGCGGCTCCTCCGGGAGTGAGCGCTACATAACCTTACACTTCAGCCTGTCTAATGAACTATTCTGCTCTCCTTCACCTTGGTGCTTTCCTAGATTTCTATGTGTCTAATCCTTCTCGTTTTAGCACTTTGTCACACTTTTATTACGTTTTCTAAGCAATAAAAATGTTGTCTTTTGGTAAATCCATTCTCGTGCCCAGCATCACTCTTAAGATGCACGTATTGTGAATGCCCTGGCAGCGCGTGCGCTTTAAAGCACGGGCAGCAGAACCAGACAGACAAATTGGCACCCTGTGCGTGTTCATGCTGTGAAAACAAACAACAGATTGTCAGGGGACACTGCCATACAGAATTACATCCGCCAGTACACTAAATGACAGGCTTTTTAATGCATGATCTGTTTGTCTTCTGTGAGTTTGCAGAAAAATAGAAAGTAGGTCAGCGTGACGTCAAGCTCAGATACCCATATTTTACTCCGCAAGGCTGGTAATCTGAGTGGATGCCACCTTTAACGCACTTCGGTCAATGAACACCAGTCCTGCTGTCTTCCAGAGCATAGCTGCCCTTTCTTGCACAATGCAACTACTCAGGCTATACTGTATAGAAAGCCATGGTAATGAGAGCACTGAATGTCACCGCACATGCAGGTATTTTATGGACTGGCATATGGCAGCTACTGATAAGCAGTTCATAGTTTTTATGTTTTTTTCCCACACAATAGAAATTCCCTAGCTGGTCACATTGTGTGTTTTCCTAATCCATTGTGAAATAGAAATATAAGTGGATTGTACAAACCAGGCATTCAATGTAAGAGGACTGATGGATTGTTTCTGAATGTGCGGACTGGCACACTATAGAATTACTATTTCAGGTGTGGACATTACAACCCGCTCAATGCGTTTGTCTCATGAGGTACGTCAACATTTTGTTTACAGGGAAATCATAATTTTGTCTTTTGCGTTGTTTTCTTTCTTTGCGGCTCTTATTGATCCCTTTGTTTCCTAGTAGCAGACTGTTTTATTACAGTAATTCAACTAGTGACTTCTGTCCAAAACCTGCAGTAATACATAACAATAAATTGTGATTGTGATATTGGGTTTTGTTCATTTTATGCTAGCGGTATTGATGTCAGGAAGTTGCCCTGCAGCCTTTTAGGGAAATGTTGCACTTTCTTCAATTTCTATTAAGCTGATAGGACATTGTCGTTTTCTGCACCACCTGTCATGAGGCCATGTGCTTGAAAGTATGACTTTACTGGTCACCCATACTGATCTCAGTACAACATGACCACGCTTTACACTGTTTGTTTTCACATTGTAATGAGCTCGGTACACCCAGGGCCGGATTTATAACTAGGCAGAGTACGCATGTGCTTACACGTGCCTACCACAAGGGGCGCCCTGCTCTGTAAGAAAAAAAAATCCTTTTTTTTTTCTTTTTACAATGATTTAGACCACTGTATCTCTGTAGCCATAAGGGCTAGAGGGAGATCAGAGGTATCATTGGAAAGGCCAGATTATGGCCTTCCCAGTGATACCAAATATAACCTGGTTAGATTTATGGAAAAATAAAGTAAATAAAATATTTTCCTTTTTCTTCTTTCTAACACAGCATTATTATTCAGTTTACAATTATAAAGTGAACAGTGATACTGTGCTAACTCACCTTATTTCCCACACTGCCAGCAAGTTTTGAGCTGGTGAGTGGTGATGCAACTCATTGTTTCATCGACAACCTAGACTGTGGCACTGCAGTGAAAGACACGGGCTTTGGAACCTGCATGTGTAATTGGAAAGGTCAGAGTCTGGTCTTTACATGGTGATGTTTGGGATCATTGTAATGTGTATGAAACAAAAAAAAGGGGGGAAAAAAAGGAAAATGTTAAATTTTATTTTTTTCTTCAGCAGAGACCATATATATGCATTTACATATAAGGCTAGGGTTAGACGAGCGTGATTTCTACGGACTGTACGTTCGTGCACACGGACGTACGTCAGTACAGAAGACACAGTAGTGGCCACACAGTCCGTTTATTCACTGATGTATATTTTGACGGATGTAGGCGGGAAAATAAATTAAAATGCAAAACCATTTTGTCCGTGAAAAATGCTGGACGTATAAATGCAGTCCGTCTGACCACGTTCCATCACTCACACACAAAGCTATGCGGACGTTGCGGACGCAGCGCACTTTGTGCGGCCGTTCTAGGAGTTGTACGTTCTTGCCTGCCTTGCGGCCGTTGTGCGTCCGCAGTTCAGTGCGGACGTACGTCGTGTAACGGGCTCCGATGGGCTTCCTGTCATGCTATCACGGACGTACTTTTAGGTGCAATCACAGACGTGAACACTACGCTCGTCTGACCCCAGCCTAAAACAAACATTGCACTAACTCAGCAAAGGCAACAGAAACTGGTTTTAAATATTTTTTTTTAGTTTGGTCCAAAATGTAAAAAGTAATTTTGGCATGTTTTGGGGGGGAGGGCTCCACATTTCTGTGCGTACAGGCTCCAGAGGTGCAGATCCGGCCTGAGTACACCATGACCAGGTGTTCCAATTTGTGCATTCACGATGTATTGAGCTCAATACACAATGACCAGGTTGTGCATTTTGTGTGTATGTAATGTACTCTGTGCGCTGTCCATCCTTTATTGCTTAAAATCTTTCCTGTATTTCTCACATTCCACTGCCTATTATTTATGCCATGTAAGCCAGGTATTTAGCCACTCTGTGCAGTGACAGGTCAAAAGGGAATATTTAAGCCTTCAATGCTTAAGAATGAGAGGCATGTGATTGGATGATGAGCAGTGACTATCCAGGAAGTATGTCAGTCTGTAAAAAGGGGAGGAGCTTCATTAACTGCAGTGAGAGGAAACATGGCTAAAATGCTAATAATCCCTTTTTGGTTTGCTATTTTTGAGGTTATAGAAGAAGCATAAATGGTTTCATATAAAGAATAATCAAATAGTACATTTCTTTATTTAAAAAAAAACCTTAATTGTTTCTGTCTTTTTTAATGTCCCTTTTAAATTTATATAGTAATCAAATCAAAATAAAAGTCATGAACAACCCCAACAATAATGGATTATCACTGAGCACTGCAATGAGAGAAAGCTCAAGATCATGTGGTGCAACTACGATTATTTATAAAGTGCTAACATATTCTGCAACACTGTTGCAATGGGAGGCATAAGCAAACGTTGAATTAAAGAATACATTTGGCACACGGAGAACGACAGGAAAGGAGGAGCCTGCTGAAATGACTTTACAATCTGAAAGTGCAGCACAAAGACTCTCCATGATCGCTATAGCTTGAGTGGTTCCCAACTTAGATTAGGTATAGTAGGTAGTAAGCAGGCTGTCACCTAACCCCTCACTCAAAAGGCCATCATATGATGGCATCTGCTTGCTATGACAGTATATACATTGCATTCCAAGCAGACACTCTGCCTTCCAGACCATGATTTCACAGTTAACTAGAAGCGTCCATGACCAGCAATCAAGACGACGTGGATTTTTAGCAAAGTAAAAACCTAATGATTTACCGAAGCTTATTGAGATGCAGCCTTGTGTGTATTTTCCTGTTATGCCTCTTAGTTCAGGGGCTAACAAATAACGTACTTAGTGGATTGATCACTATACAAGTCATCAGGGATTTGCTGGTTAGAAAGTAGCTAATCAATGTAGAACGCCTTAATAGAAAACCATTTGGACTCCACAATAAAACAAGCCCCAGGGTGTATTGCGGGAGTAATAGAGCGGAAATTTCTTCTTTTTTTTTTGTGCCAGAAGATATTCTGCAAATCAGCTGTTTATTCCAGTAGGATGGTCGCGCTGAATCGCTCTAGGCATCTCCAGTAAAGACGGGTCCATTAAACAGATCCACCATGCAGTTAGAGCGGAGGAGCCATTAGGTGGTTGAGGCGCCATTAAGAAGCAATTATGGCAAATCTGTAAATAGCCAGTTCTAAACATTCCTTCTGTTTTGTTGCCTGGTTTTAGCGATATCATTATCATCCTAAGCAGATCCATGAATGGATGCAGCACCGAGAGGACATAAACATCAGGGTTACACAGACAGGTATATTTTCCATATGGACTCCAGGAGGTGATACTTGCAGCGGCGCATTAATGCTGCCACAAGTATCCAGGAAGTTAGCGCTGCGTTACAAGGCAGGCTGATGAATCAGGGCTTGCTCCGTAATATGGGGATGCAAGGGGAAACCTGCAGGCACAGGTTTTCTCTGGTGTCCCAGATTTAGCGCAGTGCAGGGAATAGTGTCCATTGTGTAATATTGTAATTCAATGCATAAAATAGTTAAATATTCACAAGTACCATTTCACACTCTATTTAACCTACAGTGTGTATATATATCTATATAGATTGGAAAAGCCGTGTTAGTCCAGATGCCAAAATCTGGTATAGCAGTACGTAGTGATACCTTTTTTATTGGTCTAACATTGCATTTAAAAGATTAAGGGCTCTATTATACTCTTCGCGCTAAAACGGGGGCGCAAGGGAGGAAAAACTGCACCTGCAGTTTTCCCCCTTGCGCCCGCGTTTTAACGCTGGATTACAATGCAGGCGCAAAAAATGCTGGCTACATTGTTTCCGAGCGTAAAATTCGGGATGCTTGCCGCGCTGAGCGGAGCTACGAGCATCCACTCGCTGGAGTCCATAGGACTCCATTGAGTTCCTTCCTGCCGGTCACGTGACCAGCCGGATCTCGGCAGGGAGAGACTTGGGTACTTTTTCCCCCAGTCTTTCCCTGCTCCCGCCGGCCGGAGGAGGCGGTTGGAGCCGCGGTCCTCGCTACGGAACATAGGGTGAGTATGTGATTTCGTTTTTATTTTTTTTATTTTTCGTTTTTATTTTATTTTTTAGCCTGGTGTTAACGGATTCTGCAGAAGCGGAATCTGTTAACACCAAGCCCTGGCTCTGGTTAACTTTGCGCTGACCAGAGCCAGGCGTTAATCCAGTGCTGATTAACACTTTGCGCTCCCCATGTTAAAAAGCATAGGGAGCGCAAAGTACAGTAACCTCGCGCAGAGAAGTGCAAGGTACCAAACGCAAACAGGGTTTTTTCACCCATTTGCGTTTTGGATTGTAATATGCGGTAAATACCGAGCCAAACGTTAATGCAGGTGAGCGTTAACGTTTGCATGTAGATTGTAATAGAGCCCTAAAGAGGTTATTCACTAACCTCTGAATTGGCCCCGAATTGCACCAGACATTGAATTTCACCATTCGGTGCAATTTTGGGCAAATGTGTCTTCACTAAGCTGTTAATTCGCCAAATATGAATTGACATCAAACTACGTTGCAATTTGGCAGCTTTCAGCAGCACCAAAATTGTCCATTGAAGACTATTGTGTCTTCTATTCACAGAATGCCGAACCGCACCAAAATTCCAGTGAAATGCCCTGATTTCAGTGTTTGAAGTTTAAACAGGCGAATCCCATAGTATATTAGCGATTTTTAAATACCTGTAACTGTACTTACTGCACCTGCCCGGATTATTATGGCTGGTTTACCATCCTCATGTTATCTTTCCCCATTGTTTTACCTTATATTCCTTGAATATTGTTAGTGCCAGCTGAGATCCTGGCTTGTGAAAATGACTTTCTATACCTGCCTTACTGTTACCAGCGATTTATTATGTCTTCATTATAGTTGGCATGATATACTGATTGCTATTACTTTGTATGTCTGTGTGTTTATTTTATTGACATTTCCTGGCTGTTATCACTGACTGTTCTGTCTGACCTCATTGACTCCCTCTGTTAGTGACATACTATGACTTATTGTGCCTGGCCTTGGGATTACCAGTGACCTGTACCAGTCCTGATAGCTGTCGTTGTCCTACCAGCCTGCTACTGGGATTTCCTGCCTGACAAACACACTTTTTTAATGCCTTCAAATTCTGTTGATTTGATCAGACATGTTCATATCCAACATCAGAATAGAGTAACAGGTACAGAAAGACCGTGGAGACCTCTCGGGGTCAGTTAGTGTCCCAGAAATATCCCATTACAATTATTCAGAGACCCTAAGTTGCAGAACTTCAGTGCTTGGACCGAGGTACGGGACCGGGTGCTCCTCTTATTTTGGTTGGAGACGACATTCAGTGTTTTGGAATAAGTCTGGGCTAACAGAAATATGATCAACCCAAATCATTTGAGGTGCAAAGCCACAAAAACTGCTGTTAAGCTCAGGAAGCAGCTGTGTCACCGAGGTCAAAGCTCATTCAACTGCATCGCTTTTACACAATACTTTACAATAATACATCCCCATTCATCTCTACCGAGGGGGTTCATCAAATTACATGTAAACAAAGGTACAGTATGTTGAAAGCGTTTTTGGAGGGGAATTGTTAGAGCGTTGCAGATTTGCTTTACTGTTCCAGGTGATTGTAGGCCTCAGGAACTGGAATACTTCACATTGTTCCATTTTGTTATAATGTATTGCTAATGGCAAAATTGTGCCTTTATGTGGCATACTATTCTAATAGGCCTTTATGTGGCATACTATTCTAATAGGGCTGTATGTGGCATACTATGCTAATAGGGCTGTATGTGGCATACTATGCTAATAGGGCTGTATGTGGCATACTATTCTAATAGGCCTTTATGTGGCATACTATGCTAATAGGCCTTTATGTGGCATACTATGCTAATAGGCCTTTATGTGGCATACTATGCTAATAGGCCTTTATGTGGCATACTATTCTAATAGGGCTTTATGTGGCATACTATGCTAATAGGCCTTTATGTGGCATACTATGCTAATAGGCCTTTATGTGGCATACTATGCTAATAGGCCTTTATGTGGCATACTATGCTAATAGGGCTGTATGTGGCATACTATGCTAATAGGCCTTTATGTGGCATACTATTCTAATAGGGCTATATGTGGCATACTATGCTAATAGGGCTGTATGTGGCATACTATGCTAATAGGCCTTTATGTGGCATACTATGCTAATAGGGCTGTATGTGGCATACTATGCTAATAGGGCTGTATGTGGCATACTATGCTAATAGGGCTGTATGTGGCATACTATGCTAATAGGGCTGTATGTGGCATACTATGCTAATAGGGCTGTATGTGGCATACTATTCTAATAGGGCTGTATGTTATTATTATTATTATTATTCTTTATTTATAAAGCGCCAGCATATTCCGCAGCGCTGTACAATAACCACAGTATAGACAGGGTTACAATACATTGAACAACATTTGACAAACAGTACAGGAGGAGATGAGGGCCCTATTCCCGTAGGAACTCACAATCTAGGAGGGTTGGGGTTGGAAACAGGAGGAGAGGACTGTAAGGTGAGAGTGATTGATGGTTGCGTCAGTGAGTTGGGTGGTAGGCTTCCCTAAATAGGAATGTTTTAAGGGAGCGTTTGAAGGAAGAGAAGTTAGGGGAAAGTCTGACAGTACGAGGGAGAGCGTTCCGGAGAGTGGGGGCTGCGCGTGAGAAATCCTGCAGTCTATCATGGGAAGAGGTGATGCGGGGAGAAGCTAGGCGCAGGTCACTGTTTGACCTTAGGGAGCGGGCTGGTGTGTATTTGGTGATTAGTGAGGACAGGTAGTGGGGCGCTGAGTTAGTGAGGGTTTTGTAGGTAAGGATAAGGATTTTGAACTTAATTCTGCAGTGGATGGGGAGCCAGTGAAGGGACTCGCAGAGGGGAGCGGCGGGTGAGGTGAATTAGCCTGGCGGAGGTGTTCAGGATGGATTGTAGGGGGGAGAGGCGCGACAGAGGGAGGCCAGATAAGAGATTATTGCAATAGTCGAGTCGGGAGATTACCAGGGCGTGTATGAGTTGTTTTGTGGTGACAGCGGTAAGAAATGGCCGAATTCTGGAAATATTACGCAGTTGGTATCGGCAGGAGGAGGAAAGAGACTGGATGTGGGGGATGAAGGAAAGAGCAGAGTCAAGTGTAACTCCAAGACAGCGAACTTGGTTTGATGGGGAGAAGGTGATACCCTCCACCGTGATAGAGAAGTCAGGAGGTGGGGAGGCATTGGAGGGAGGAATAAGTAGGAGCTCAGTCTTTGACGTGTTGATCTTTTAGGTGGTGGGAGGCCATCCAGGAGGAGATGCCAGATAAACAGTCACTGACTTTTGAAAGGACAGGGGGAGAGAGATCAGGGGTAGAGAGGTAGATCTGAGTGTCATCAGCGTAGAGGTGGTAATTAAAGCCAAAGCTGTTGATGATTTTGCCCAGGGAGGAGGTGTAGATGGAAAAGAGCAGAGGACCAAGGACAGAGCCTTGAGGTACACCAACAGATAGAGGCAATGAAGAGGAGGAGTTACCAGCAAAGGACACACAGAAGGACCTGTTGGATAAATAGGAGTCCACCCAAGCAAGTGCAGTGTCACCGAGACCCAGAGAGTTGAGGGTCTGTAGAAGGAGGGGGTGGTCAGCAGTGTCAAAAGCAGCCGAGAGGTCAAGCAGGATGAGAATAGAATAGTGGCTGTGTTTTTTAGCAGTTAGGAGGTCGTTGGTGACTTTGGTGAGGGCAGTTTCAGTTGAGTGTAGGGGACGGAAGCCAGATTGCAGGGGGTCAAGTATGGAATTGGAGGACCGGAAGAGGGAGAGGCGGTTGAAGACTAGTATGTGGCATACTATGCTAATAGGGCTGTATGTGGCATACTATTCTAATAGGCCTTTATGTGGCATACTATGCTAATAGGGCTGTATGTGGCATACTATGCTAATAGGGCTGTATGTGGCATACTATTCTAATAGGCCTTTATGTGGCATACTATGCTAATAGGCCTTTATGTGGCATACTATGCTAATAGGGCTGTATGTGGCATACTATGCTAATAGGCCTTTATGTGGCATACTATGCTAATAGGCCTTTATGTGGCATACTATGCTAATAGGCCTTTATGTGGCATACTATGCTAACAGGCCTTTATGTGGCATACTATGCTAACAGGCCTTTATGTGGCATACTATGCTAATAGGGCTGTATGTGGCATACTATGCTAACAGGGCTTTATGTGGCATACTATGCTAATACAGGATAAAAGTTATCTTAATGTAGTATTTATATAGCGCCACATATTCTGCAGCGCTTTACATGATCAGTGAACAAGGGGTTGATACGTTAGGTCATCATCCATGTATGGTATTCTGATTCAGGGGGACCCTGTTCCAATCTGTGACCTGTACAAGTATTTTGTGAGGTAGGCGCAACCATATCGTTAGGTGTCTTGCCCAAGGACACTCACTGGTGGCGTCTTCTGAGTGGGATCAAGTCATGGGATCAAGACTTGTCCACAGTTGTCCGGAGGGATGTGCTGAACGGGACCTTGAGTTGCTTCTCCAAGCTCGAAAGGTAGAGATGTTACCACTGGACTCCACATCCGACATTGTGTGGTAGGGTTAGTATGTACCGTTTGGTGCCTTGTCCAAGGACACTTACTGGAGAGGTGCTCTGGCTGGGATTCGAACGTGTCTCCACGGTTATAGAGCAGTGATGTTACCTCTACTCCATCCAGTCTGTAACGACTAGTATCATTTCAAGATTTTTAGGACCGAGCATATAATTTTTCTCCAAATTATTTTACAAAAGAGGAAAGATCGTTGGATACTATGCACATTGTTTAATTACATACTAAACTGCGCCTTTCACATGCTCTGTGAATGTTTGACAAGTCCAAAAATATTAAAATCAACATCCATGATGATATGCCCAAGTGCATAAAAATAAAACTGCAGTTATCTGGCATATATTAGTGGCGTTTTCAGACGTAATCTGTTTGGCACAATATAGTTTATGCTTATGACAAAGTTTCAGTTTTTTTTAAACTAACATGATCTGGTCTCTGTGTAGCTTTGACAGAACCATGTTGACCTTTTTGTATTTGAGGATGGTGTACTTGGACAATGTAGCTGAACAAATAAAGTTATTTATACTTCAAATGCAGAGGTGCATGCATGACCGCACCCACACAAATTCTTTTCTTTATAAAGTTATAGCATGCAGTGCAGTGAGCATTAAATGGTAACACACACATAGTCGTGCTCAGCCTGTATTTAGGGTGTGCGAATACGTTAGTTATCATTTACAACTGTAAACAATCACAAACTGTCAATCTTGATGTTCTTTATCAAGAACCAAGGGCTAGTATACTTACCTGGCAGGGGAAACACTGTGATCACCAAGGCAGTTCTCCCTGAACAATGTTCACCCATTGCACTCTGGGTGTGCTGACCACCTATGATTTCCGCAAATGTGGAAAACTATACTGCATGACTCCTTACCGCCGGGTGGGTCTAAACGCCATCGGGGCATACTAGTATTCCCAGAGAGAGCTGCTGCTGACGCTCCTCCGGCCTACCATTACACGTGTCATTGGCTTCAGGGCGTCGGCTTGAGTTCAGGCTGTCCCGCAGCCGCAAATGACACGCGGTGCACGGTCGCTGGGACGGGAGGCAGCCCATAGATGCCAGCAGGATGTGTTATGCCGTCGCGCGTCACCCAGACCCACCCGTGCGGGGACAGCATAGTATGCATTGCAGCGTTAATGGTATCGTAGTTAGGGACTGCGCTTCCCCTGAAAAAAAATAAAAAATTAAAGGGCTAGGTTAATTTTGACTCCATCAAAATCCTTTTTTTTTCTTCTGAAGGCAATTTAAGGTATTTAAATTTCCTTTTTAAAAATGTGTCTCATTATCGGCGCTTGTGTCTATTCTCGCGAATGGAAATATCATCTTCAGGGATTCAGTTCAAATGTACCAGTATTATGATTTTTTTTTAAAAATATAAATGCTGAAAGGGTTTAATAACTGGCTTCTTGGACAGGGAAAAATGCAAGATCATACTGAAATTCTGGGGGTGACTAATAAAAATATAAAGTGGTCCGGGGCAGCCATTAACATGTCATGCCCCGTTGTGTACCATTCTCTTAGCTGTGTTGACTCTTAACTCCTGGACACCGGGGGTAAACGTCCCTCGGGCCCAGGTTTAATTAGAATGGCAAAACATGTTGGGCACTGACAAACTTAATGCTAGCGTTAGCGCTCAGATATGTGAGCGTTAATGCTAACTTAAGTGAGTCTAGCGCATTTTCCCCCCTATGACATTACGAACGCTAAAGGGTTAAAAACCCCATTAGAACATCGGGGATTGCAATCCCTTCCGTGAGCTTACTGTACTTTGTGCTCCCTATGCTTAACATGGGGAGTGCAAAAAGTAGTTAGCGGTAGGATTACAAAGTCCTAAGTGAAAAGTTACTCCCAGCTCTAAGCTGGTGCGAAATGATTCCGCTTCTGCAGAGTGATTTAGCATCAGCTGTAAAGTCCCCCAAAAATCACATACTCACCTCTCACCCCACGTCGAACAGTGGCCCAATCCGCCGATTCTGGCTGCTGGGAGTAGAGTGAGACTGGGGACAAAAAGTCCCCAGTCTCCCTTCTCGATCACTCTGTGCTCTCGCGAGATCATGCAGGTCCGCAATCTGCACGTGACCCGGACTCCAGGAGTTGATACTCCCAGCCGCCGCGTGTTAGCGCTGCTGTGAGTATCCAGGGGCTTAGCGCTGCATTATGGGGCAGGCTGCTGAATCGGCTCCTGCTCCGTAATAGAGTGCTAAAATGAGGATGCTAAGGGGAAACCTGCACGCACAGGTTTTCCACCTTTGTGTCCCCATTTTAGCAGGCACATTGTAATAATGCCCGTTGATGTCTAACCTGGATGGATGGACCTTTAAACTAATCTCTCTGCTTCTCAGAGAAGTTGTAAATCCACACTGATGTTGAAATTTTGTGCTAAATAACTGGCTAGTAACTACTATTTCTGACCTAAATGTTATTGTGTTTTTTTTGGGGTTTTTTTAATGGCTGTTTACAGCCCAATTTTTTTAATTTTTTTTGGAAAGTGGGACATTTTTCAGATTCAGTGGCCTAATCTGTTCAAATGAATCAGCTAGTATTTAAGAAAATTATCAGTCAAAACTAGCCGATATTTTCTTTTTTCCATTCTTATTAATAGCTGATCCACTTAAATCGAGCCCCAAATTAAAAAAAAAACAGGATGTGTAGATGGCGATCCTAAAAGGTGTAAAGCCTAAAGAATTAAACAAGTGGGCATACCCTACGGGACACGCCTGTGACCACACCTAACCCATGCTCACGGGTAAAACCATGTTATTTAGATTTTTGTTCGTGTTGGTGTTTTTTTTTTTGTTCTAGTGTTTCTACATATCCGTTTCACCCTATTTACATTTCATTCTTGGTTTCACTTCAAACAAGTCTTTGGAATGGGAATTTCCAGGTTCGTTCCTTTTTCTTTTAAATTTGAAACTACGCCAACACTATAAATTAAATCTAGAAACGACTGTCCTGTCATCTATAGATAATCAACACAAATGACCTGAAAGACGTGAAATAAATGGCTTGGCAGTCTTTAAACACAAACTACAAAATTCTGAAAGGTTATCCACAATAAGCAATCGCAGAAATCTGGCAGACGAAATGCAATTTATTTTTGTTTTTTTAAATTTGGATCAAAAATAGGTGAGCTGAGTATAGAAACGTTGGTTTTTGATTTGGAATAGAAAGTATAGCTTTTACAATTCCTACCTTCTCAAATATTCTCCTGCTGGGTGTCATGGACTGGTGAAAAGATTACAAACAAATTCTGACCCCAATTAGTTCTGAACAACACCCTGATATCATCTCCCTCTTTTATGCCAAGAAACGTTTTTTTCCTGTTTGGCTTTCTATTTGACATCATCATTTTGGAAGAGCGTTAACCACATGCCTGAAGGGAAGCCGGATATTTTTACTTTTTCATTATATTTCGGGGACGGGGACCATATTAATCACCCTTGTGAAGTATCATTTGAGGTGGACAGATAAACATTCTTCCCGTTGCTGAGTCCATTTGCTGCCGTCTCTTGTTTTTATCGATTATTAATATATTCTATGCTCTGTATGTATATTCATATGCTCTAAGCCATATGTTTGATACAAAATTTAATTCAAAGTTTAGGTGTCAGTGCCAAGGTTTGTGAACCACATGGAGATCACACGGTCTCTAGATTCTCTGACAGTAGAGACTATTGCATTGCCACGTGGCATCTTGACTTGGGTAGGTAGTAGGATGTGATGTCCTATCACTTCCCTGTGAGTCAGGATCCTGCAATAGAGCACATTGGAAGCCCCGAAGTGGTCTCTGCCTTTTGGAGTGTGTTGACAAAGTTCACTCCTTTTTAAAGGGACGCTACCACTTCCACAAAGCTGTAACTAGATTACTTGTACATTAGAAACATAGAAAATGTCGGCAGATAAGAACCTTTCGGCCCATCTAGTCTGCCCAATTACATGGATACTTAACCTGGATTTATCTTTTGTTTAGGATAGCCTTATGCCTATCCCATGCTTGCTTAAATTCAGTCACTGTTTTGGCCTCTACCACTTCAACTGGAAGGCTGTTCCATGTATCCACCACCCTCTCAGTAAAATAATGCTTCCTGATGTTACTTTTAAACCTTTGCCCCTCTAATCTAAGACTATGTCCTCTTGTTTTGCTAAATAAAAACACATTATAAAACACATGCTGCTGTGTTTTTTCTTTGAAGTAATTGCAATTTAAAAAGGAAAAATAAAATTAGGTATTTTATCTCCGTGTTCCATTTTCCGGATTTATCCCATGTTGCACCATTTACCAAAAGCTTTGTTTTGTGACTCTTGTTTATTTAATCTACAATATTTACCAGTTGAGGAGGGAATGTTTAGATAAGGTGACAGGAGGCTATTGTTCTCTAGGTTACCTGAAATAAGAGAGATGGCTGAATGAGCTAAAATAGGGAGCTTAAAACACCTCTAATCTACGCCCTGGTGATGTCCTTTGAATACATCCCACACAATACAATGAGGTGAGTTGGCTGCCTAACTCATAGTACATTATATGGCCAAAGCCACAAAGTGAGGACCAAGTGAGGTAAAGATACTGTGGTGGGAGGAGGGGCAGTTTACAGCACAAAAGATCACACAATGGATGCAACTAGTGATGAAGTGGAAATAGGCTGGAAGACGGCCGCCATTGTACACAGGCGGCCATCTTGTTCAGAATATTGGTTCACTTGTATATAACTAGACAGGTTTGTAGCTGAGACTAGAATGAGGTATACGTAGAAATTTAGGAATGCGTTTAGATTAGCAGAAAAGCAATTAAAGCCTTATGAAAGATCTTTGCTGTTTTTAGCATGGAGAAGTAGATATTCCAAGGTCGTTGGGCCCGTGAAAAGACGAAGGAGTATAGAAGACCGGGCCCCAGGCCATCTGAATAAACATAGCCGATAGGGAGGGAGGCACTCCCCGGAGAAAGACAGCACAAACAAATCACAGACTGTCAAACTAACGAGAAGTGTATCAATTTATAGTTATATGTGGAATGTTCTTTGTGTTCGAATTAATGATGGGAGGTATTAACCCACGTGGGGTGGAATAGAGTGTCATAGGGAGGTGGGCTAATGGGGATGTACCTAATTATGTATTTGGGGCATAAAACCTCATGTCTCTGTGTAATCGGGGCTCACTCTAAGCGATTCAATCCTGTGTGAGCACTTGTGTGACGACACAATAAACTCTTGCCTTTCCTGAAGAGACTCGTGTTTGGACAATCCTTGCTTGTGTCTGGTCCGGCGCCGTTCTGAAAGTGAACCTGTCTGACTCCGGCTACAGTGACACATGTAGGATGAAATATTTTCTTAGCGAAACATACATGAGAAAAACAAAGCACATGTAAGGTATCAGCGACATAAGAACATTTCATTTTTTTGGTGGTAGTGGCCCTTTAACTGTGGTGGCTAGTCATGAGAGATTGTTGGTTATTTATTAATTTCCTGGGCCTGCATACAGAAGAGTGCCAAGTCCTGTTTCTGTGTTTCCTTTCAGCGATCTGATGTTTTTTTTTTATCTATATGACATCATATCCTATTTATGTTTAACACCGTTTATAGCGCGTGCACGCCTTATATTACTCCTATCTGTAAATAATCAAAACTGTTAATTTTATTGTACTTCATCCTGAACCAAATAAGAAAACCCCAAAAGGTGAAGTTAAGAGCCTGTTCCGAGTAGGCACACCATTTATGTGCATGCCTGTGTGTAATACAGGGCTCAAAATTTCAAGTCCCAAGCTACTAACCGGGCCATAAGAGTTATTTGCCACCAGTTGCACCACCTAGCCCCTACCCAGCCCTTAACTCCGTCCCTAAACACACCCCCTTAAATTATCTTATGAAATTGCACTGTTAAAGGTTTTATTTAGAATAAAGTTACAAAAATACCATTTGATACCCAGACACATGTATACCCAGTCATCCAGACCCCAGATACATGTATACCCAGTCATCAGACCCCAGTGTGAGCAGAGCGAGGAGGCAGGGAAGCTCCTCTCCACCCCCTGCCAGTGACAGAGACGAGCTGGGTCAAGCTAGGCAGCTGATCCCTGCCACCATGCAGCCTGGGGAAGGGGGGGCCGCACTGTGGCACCGCTGGAATACCCAGCAGGAAATAATTTATTGTGCTGCCTGTGTGTGCATTTCCACTCTCCCCCACTTAATTTCCACTCGCCAAATGCGAGTAGGCGATTGGAAATTTTGAGCCCTAGTGTATGTGTGTGTATATGTATATATAGATAGATAGATAGATATATCACACTTCCTGCCTGTGCGCCCCACCTTGTCACACGGTTAGCGGGGTGCAGAGCCTACAAACTGTTGCTTTTGCAGTGATGCCTATGCAGGTCAATGTCACTGATAAGTGAGATAATTTCATTAGAGCCGGCATTAGGTTTGCTTAAGTAGAGACCTGCCAAATGGGGTTTATTGGCATTTTTGGCAACCTTACGCAAAATATGATCACATCTTCTAACGGACCCACCCGCCCCCCCCCCCCATCATATTCAAACCTAATTTAGGTGGTTCTAACCCTTCCCTGCCGTGGGGTGTACTCTGCCATCCCCACGGAGGGTAGGCCTTGAAGCCGTGGGGCGGCATAGCACGCCCCACTAGCTTTAATGGGCCTCTGTAGTGCCGCCCACCAGATGGAATACGGCACGTAGGGCATACTAGTACACCCTGCCGGCGTGAACACCCCACTGCCAGGCACAATCTGCCTGGTGGTAAGAGGTCTAACCTCTTTTAGCTGTATGGTTGGGTTGAATGCTCTGTATTTTGTATGAGGTGTGTGTCAGTAATGCAGCCAATGACATTGATTCACCTGCTGTGAATGGAGCCATATACCGCCCTGCGGCGTTTAAGTCCACCTGCCTTCCAGCTGTCCCCTACTGTTAAGGGGTTAAACAAATGATGTGTATTTCATATGATATATATATATTTGCAGAAGTTCATAGCATTATGTAACCATGTGACACTTGATGTGTTATTCTTCGCATTCCAACAATGGTTCATTTTTTTCCCCCCATGCAGAGACGGTCGGATAATTGCTGACTATACCCAGAGTTGAGCTACACTGAATTAGCAGACATGAAGAATATTTGGAAATACTAGGAGTAAAAGTGAACCCATCGCCAGATGAAAACTGTAAGCTTGATATATATCCTGATTAATCAATATTGCGCCTCTTAACTGGGCATGATACAGCCGAATGTGCAGGGGATACAAGGTGAAGGGTTGAACAAAACATTCTCCCAAATGTTGAAGATAAGATAAAGGTTCTTATTTACTGCATTACGGCACTAAACTTTATTCAATTTTGTTACAAAATGAGATGTTTTGATTCTCCCCAAGGTCTCTAGAAGTGTTTTGGTGAATGTATTTGTCAAATGTTCAAGAGGAGTGCTGATTATTTTTAAACTAACCACACAGATACTGCCAGCTGTTGCAGGTCCCGAAAGGTATGACAGAGGAGTTACTGTAAATTTGCATTAATAATTTCTAGCAGTACATACAAATACCCAATGGATGTGTCAGGACTTGAGAGATCTTATATCTTATCTTTATTTTCTAAATTATGGATGGGGTAATGTGTGTGTGTGTATATAGTTATAGATACATTTTTATGTATAAACAAAATATAGGGAGAGAACACAAATGACTTTAGGGTTATTCACAGAAATCCGAACTTGCATCCAACAGTGAATTTCCCCGTACGGTGACATTTCGGAGCCATTCGGCTATTCACAAAGCAGGCAGTTCATCAAATTTTGGCAAATTGCCAGAAAAATATGGTGCCTGTTCGGCAGTAAAATCCCCCATAGAGCAGCAATGGTTAATCTTTTCAGAGGATACCGGACAGTGAAAAGTTCTCAAAGTGCCCTGCTGTTCGGTGGTTTCATTCGACCGGTTTATTCAGGCGAACCCCATAGGTTTCAATGTTAAAAATATTCCCATTTTTATTCAATATCTAATAAACTGTTCTTTTAATCTACAGCAATAAATGTGTTTATTTTTGGGGATTTTTTAAAGCTTTTTACGGGATTTTTTCAGCAATTAGTTTTTTAAAAAAGGATTTATTTTTTCTGTAACAGACCTTTTTATTATCATTCATAGGACCTTATTTGTTAATTCCAATTTCAAATTTGACACTTTCAATGTTTGTGGGCTATTGTTTTTTTTACCCTGTTTGTCAGCTTGTTGGTTTTTCCAGCGGCTGGTCATGGCTGTGTTTTGGTGGATCATGTTTTTTTTTCTGGACGCGTATATATCTATCGATGTTAGCCCAAATGATGAAATAATCTATATTGCAGGTCGCCGGGGATATATATTCGTTATAGAATTTTGAAGTATGATCAGTGCTCATGTCCAAAGGGCTTTTTTTTCAGGGGGTACTCGCCGGTACTCAATTCCCGCACCTCACCACCAGCCTGAACTAACAGGAGAGAGCATGATGCTCCTCGCTCCTCCTGCAGTGGCAGGCAGAGATTCGGAAGTGCTTGGCAGCTCATGTTGCTCCTGAACGCTTCCGATTGTCAGGAGTGTATGTAGGGACTGTCACGACCACTACGCACGCTGCTGCTGCGAAAGACGCCGGGTTAAGCCACCCACTATCTGTCTAGCCTAGACCCAGATAATGACTGCATAGACAACAAGCCCCCCGCGCTTGCTTACCTATCTGTCTCTGCACACTTTCTCTCGCAACAGGTACGTAGAGCGCGATACAATGGTCCCAGGATTGCGACGCAGTATAAGTCTTCTCTTGAAGCGGGTAATGACTACGTATCCCACAATCCCTGGGCTCATTTTCCTATTCTATTAGTTATGCTGCCACCAGTCCTCATGGACACTACATGTGTCGCAGCGAGAGACGCAGGGCTAAGCAACAGCACTGTCTGCCTACCCTAGACCCGGACAGTGACTGCATAGACAACAAACCCTGCTGTCCCCAGCGACTGCAACTCACAATTTCGTATCTACCCGAGCGTAACACAATCCGTAATACTCCATTCTCTTAGCATGGATCGAATATCAGGCAGAAAGCAGATCTTAATAAGGAATATTTATTATGATATAGAAAAAATTATCACAGTGCATTTGTTATAAAAAAGATGGATACGATAAATCAATTAATTACACATTACACACAAACAGAAAACAAATAAAAGGGAGATAACAGCAGATCCTAGTTACTTACAATATACGCTAGACGATCAGCCATAGGGAGGTTCTATTAGGAGCTGGCAATATTCCCTCAATTCTCTATTGACCTCCAAGGAAATGGCCCCGAGCAATGCTTGATTCAGAATATATATAGGGCTGCCTTTTTTCCAGCATCCTAGCTGGCAGAGCCTTTGCCTACAATCCCCAGAATTCCCCTCTCCTGAGCTTGCTCCGTACGCTTCGTCGTTAATTAATAATTGCCCAAAGGTGTCCATACCCCCCCAGACCCCCCTTAGGGATCAAGGGATGTGCTTCCTTTCTTTGAAGATAGGGCCTAAATCTTGGTGCCGGGCTGGCTCCCAAGGTGCGACTAACAGGCTACACGATATGTCAGTTCACAAAAGACATTCCATTTTACAGCCACGTGTTCTATCCTCCCCCCCCCCCAAGGGAGAAAGCTAACCATTTTAATTACATTTTAGCACTCACTCCCAACAGCTGTGGACACAGAGACACACTCCCCAAATGGTCAGACACAAATATGAATATGACTCTATATGGAGGAGATATGTATAAACAGGCACATAGACACATATACACAGGCAGACCCTTATATAGATAGAAATACAAATCTAATCTGCCCCATCTCCCATCTCTAATCTGCTACAGGGACCGATAACCCCCTCTTCCCCCAGTAAGTGACAAGGGAGGGCTGGTTAAATAAAATCTCCCGTTTCTTCAGTGCCCCAGCTCTGGCAGATGTCTGTAAACATGCTGCACCCCCCCCCGCTCTCTGCAGCCGCTAAAACTTTGAACAGCATGGGGGGGGTTCAGCATATTTACACACATCTGCCAGTGCTGTGGATTGTCAGGCAAGCTGTGTAATCAGGAGCTGGCATTGCAAGGCGGTACAAGTGGCCGCCTAAGAGTGCAAGACCAGGAGGGGGGGTGCAAAAAAAATGAATCCCTGGTCACTTGTCTTGACAGGGATCCAAATTTTTAAACTATCTGCCTGGCGCTGTGTCCCTGCTGCTCCTCCTCTAAGACGCAGCCGGTGCCCAGTGAGCTGCATTGTATCTGCCAGGTCAGAGAGCAGACTCCCCCGCAGTGCTGGATACGGAAGCCTGCGCGCTCTCTCCTCCTTGTCCCTTCCTTCTTGCTGGTGCCTGGCCCTCTCTGATGTCAAGAGGAGGGCATGCCAAAAAAACGTCTACACTGCCGCCTTACCCCCAGGCTCCCCAGCAGTTCCAGACAGTGTGTGGTGCACCCTGAAAGGTGAGAAGGTGGAAATTTAAGACCTGGCTGCATTACTCTGCAGGGACCCAGTGACAGGCAGGCCTCAGAACAAAGAAAAAACTGCTGAAATTTATTAATAATAATAATAAATAAAATAATTACAGAGTTTCATTACTGTGGAGCTCATATATACTCAGCAAAACTGGGAATTTCTATGCTGTGGTGCTCACAAATGCTAGGGGATTATCCACTCAGTCAGGGCCGGCGCTGCCGCTAGGCGCCCGCCTAGGGCGTAGCCGAGACCTCTCCGCCAGCCCGTTGTCCCTTCCCCCCTCTGCACGCCGCTGTCACTGATCACTCTGCACGCTTGCTCTGGGCGCAGCGTGATCATGGAAGACAGCTCGCGGTGGATGTCCAATAGAGAGTGAGGGAAGCGGGGATAACCCCGCCCCCTCAGCATGGACAGCCACCGCGAGCGGTCTTCCATGATCATGCTGCGCCCAGAGGAAGCGCACAGCGTGATCAGTGATAGCGGCGTGCAGAGGGGGGGGTGACAGCGGCGTTCAGAGGGGGGGCAGTGGGCCGCTGGCAGGATCTTCTCGGGGGGAGCCAAGCACTGCAGACAGAAGGTGAGAGCTGGGGCAAATATACCCATATGAGCTGGGGGGCAAATATAACCACGTGTGCAGGGTCGCCATCAGGGCATTACGCCCCATGCTGCCGTAAGGGGCCCGGGCCGGGGGGGGCGGGCCCCCCTCGGCAGCGGCATTGCCCTCTTACAGCTCCGGTATCGGACTCGGAGTCCGAATCCGGAGCTGTGTCCCTGTTGCTGCTGCTGCTGGAGCCGGAGGGGACACTGTCTCCTCCGGCTTCTGGCAGCTTCACTTCCTGGCTGGGCGGGGCCAAGCAGCGTGTGAGGGCCTCCCAAGCACGTTGCTTTGGCTCCGCCCCTCCACTCAGTGAAGCTGCGCGCTTGAGCTGAAGGGACCAGGCTGAAGGGACCAGGCTGAAGAGAGAAGATTGAAGAGAAGAAAAGAAGACAGCGGAGTGGTGAGCCAGGGTCCAGACCCCAGGGTCCAGGCCCCAACCCCAGGGACCAGGCACAGCCCAGACCCCGCGGGCCCAGACCCCCAAGGTCCAGACCCCAGGGACCAGGCCCAGCCTAGACACCAGGCCCAGCCTAGACACCAGGGACCAGGCCCAGCCTAGACCCAGGGACCAGGCCCAGCCTAGACCCAGGGACCAGGCCCAGCCTAGACCCAGGGACCAGGCCCAGCCTAGACCCAGGGACCAGGCCCAGCCTAGACCCAGGGACCAGGCCGCAGGGGCCAGACTCAGGGCCCAGGCCGCAGGGGCCAGACTCAGGGCCCAGGCCGCAGGGGCCAGACTCAGGGCCCAGGCCGCAGGGGCCAGACTCAGGGCCCAGGCCGCAGGGGCCAGACTCAGGGCCCAGGCCGCAGGGGCCAGACTCAGGGCCAGGCCGCAGGGGCCAGACTCAGGGCCCAGGCCGCAGGGGCCAGACTCAGGCCCAGGCCGCAGGGGCCAGACTCAGGGCCCAGGCCGCAGGGGCCAGACTCAGGGCCCAGGCCGCAGGGGCCAGACTCAGGCCCAGGCCGCAGGGGCCAGACTCAGGGCCCAGGCCGCAGGGGCCAGACTCAGGGCCCAGGCCGCAGGGGCCAGACTCAGGGCCCAGGCCGCAGGGGCCAGACTCAGGGCCCAGGCCGCAGGGGCCAGACTCAGGGCCCAGGCCGCAGGGGCCAGACTCAGGGCCCAGGCCGCAGGGGCCAGACTCAGGGCCCAGGCCAGACCCCCGGGGCCAGACTCAGGGCCCAGGCCAGACCCCCAGGCCCAGCGGCCCAGGCCAGACCCCCAGGCCCAGCGGCCCAGGCCCAGCCCAGACCCCCAGGCCCAGGCCCAGCCCAAACCAGACCCAGGGACCAGACCCAGAGGCCATCATATACAGCCCGTTACTGTGAGATTTATTGCTGTGGATTCTGTGATACCTTCATACACACTGCACATTACTGGGAGTTTTATTGCTGTGGTGCTATGTTATGTCCTTTTATTTTTTGAAGGGGGAGAAAAGCGGTTAGAGTTTGAGGGAGAGCCGGGGGGGCCACATCATTTATGATGGCTGCCCTGCACGTGTGAGCTGGTCTGGGGCAATATATCCATGTGTGAGCTGGTCTGGTGGGAATATATCCATGTGTGAGCTGGTCTGGGGCAAATATAACCATGTGTAAGCTGGTCTAGGGGCAATATATCCATGTGTGAGCTAGACTAGGGGCAATATATCCATGTGTGAGCTAGACTATGGGCAAATATACCCATGTGAGAGCTGGGGCAATATATTATATCCATCTTTTTTTTGGGGGGGGTGCAAATAGCTGGTCTTGCCTAGGGCGCAAAATAGTCTAGCACCGGCCCTGCACTCAGTGCCAGCGTTGGAAAAAAATAACCAAAACACTGCTAACTGCACTGCAAAACAGACTTTTCTTGCAACAGAGGCACTTGGTGGATAACCCCCCTAGGGTTACAACAATAGTTGTAGTTCATTAAAGGAACACAGTATTAAAAAATATGGTACCCTTTTATAGTGTCTTCCTTTAAGTGAGCTACAACTATTGTTTATGAGGACATGAAAATAGTCATAATCAGTTTTTCCCTGGACGTGAGAGTACCCCACTGATTTTTTTCCAGACAAAAGCACTGTAATATATTTTTTTTTCTTCCTGGCTCCTACACCGACATTAGGTTTGCATCAAATAGAACCTGCTGTGATGGGGTACATTGATGTTGTGGCAGGCTTGTGCAATATGTGATCACATCTTGTAACAAATTCCCCACCTAGTTAAAATCTAATTCAGGTGTTAGTAACTATTTAGATGTATGTTTGGGTTGATGGTTGAGTTCCCTGAATTGTATGCTGTGTGTATATATAATATACTCGCACATAATTCATACATGCACAAAGTATTCCCATTTGAAATTGATATTAAGAGTTCCTTGTGGAAATTAGTTTCTGCTTTGTCTGCAGTCACTGTACTGCAATTTTTAAGATTTCTTTAATTGCTGTGAACATTTCTTATTTGAATCGTGCATGTTTAAAGTATTTTCATTTTTTTTTATTTATCTACACAGATTTGAAATGTGCCTTCACACATCCACAGATAATTCGCATTTAACCTTAACCGCAGCAAGTAGTAAAAAAGGGGAAGTCCGAGTTGAGTTAATCAAAAAGTAGCTTTTTTCCTTTTCAAACACAAACAAAGAAGTAAAACTAGCAGTGATGTGTGTCGGGAATCCACTGTAATAAAAAAGGTTAAAAATTCACCGCCTCGGCTAATGAATGTCTCTCGTAAGTCGTATTGCTTTCGCAGCTTCCGGGTTATGTCCAAAGCACACAGACCTTATGGCAGAAAAGCAAGCTGAAACGTACGGCCATGTCTTCCCTCTGGATGGTTTTATAGACATGGGTTAAATTGGATCGTGATAGAAATATCTGCTGTTTGAATGTTCTAAATACATTCCTGTGTTGGAAAAAGTAGGGGATGTTGACACACTGTTTTATATAACTGTACTCAAAGCCGGTCTGTACATCTCCGTGACTTCATAATCCTGGAATGTGCGAGCAGGACCTTCCGACCTGTGAGTAACTCTTTTTTTTTTTATTCATCATTATTGGCAAGGCTTGCATATATGGTCTTTCTGCCATGGACTGGATCATTTTATTGCTGCTCGCTTTCTCTTTTGTTTTAGTGAACATTAAGCAAGAGCAAAAAAGGTGTTTAAATGGTCCTCTTTTGATGAATCAATGGCAGTCTTGTCCTTTACAGCAGGGGTCAGCCTCGGTGGCCCTCCAGATTTTTGGAACTATATTTCCAGAAATTCACAGATACTCATTTATGTCGCAGAGCCTCGTGGGAAAAGTAGTTGCAAAACATCTGGGGTCCTATTCCGATGTTGCCAATATGTCATGGTCCTAGCCGCAGGCAGCGCAAGAAGAATGAAACAAAGACCGCTCCTCCCTTTAACCCTGGCACCCCCTTCCAAGCTTTGATTTGCACTATTTTGGACTTTACCACACAACGTAGCAGATACAGGTTCTCCTAACCCTTGGCCTTATCTATGACTACTTAAGGGTGGAGCACCCACAAGACCTTGCTTCATTATTTTGTTCAGCTTGCCTTAGAAAGAATATATAAAAACCGTGGAGAGCATGCAATACAATGATCAAAAAGTGAAAGAACAGTTACACCGTCACTGAAAGAACCCAGATGTATCCCTCATGCTTCAATAAATGGATAGAAATTAGAAAAAGGTGCCCAGCGCTCGCATGCCGTACAAATTGTAAAACCTCATAAAAACATTAAAGGGACAAACCAATGCCCCATGTGCCGGACGAAGTATATATAAAAACTTCTTACGTATATTGGTCTTAAAAGGAAGGTTGGCATTTACACAATATTCTGTATGCAGGAATACAAGTCCATATATTGTCTAGGTGACAAAAATTAAATGGAAACAATAGTGAAGTCCAGTTAACACCTATATAAAAGTAAGAATGGATGGTTAAATTCACGCTTTTCAGAGCCTGTCCAGGCTCAATGGTGGCGCCTATGGGTGTCTTAGGTGGCTCACCCACTAGCCCAAAACGATCCCACAGTCCTTTAGAAGACTGGATAGTTATACTGGAACCGGGTCCGTATATTCCGGCAGGTCCTGTGGAGTTCCGTGCTGAAGGTACTGTTCAAGAGCGTAATGTGGTCTCCATAAAAAGCAACCCAATATGTATAAAGGGAGTTTTTTATTGTTGATTGGTGAAACCACAGTAAACAGCATAAAAGTAGGTACCAAGACACGTTTCGCCAATACATGGGCTTCATCATTTGGGTATAGTATTAAAAGGCAATAGGAAATTGCCAGATGAGGCCGTGCATGCTCAATAGACGCCACAGGTCAGCTATAGATTGCTGGCGCGCCGGCTATATATTGCAACACCATACTGCAGGCCATTTGTAACTGGTCCTCGGGCCGCAAATGGCCCGCGGACCAGTACTTTGAGACCCCGCAGTTAAAAACTTGCCTCCCTACATCTGCATTCACACCCTCTGAGACTTCCAAATAAATACACCGTGCATTCACACACACACTGCCCAGAAATATAACCTTGCATTCACACATACTGCCCAATAAATGTGTGTGTCCCAACAGACAATTATGACCCAAGATAGAAATGACACTGTGACACTACTGTAACATTTGTGAGGATGTTAAATCCGTAATACATTATCCCACACGTTAAGGAAATGAAAATGACCATGTGTCACATCGGCAAACTGCTTGCAGTTTCACTCCTATATATTTTTTTTCTTTTTGTATTTACTGTTTGCGGAAATAAATATTTTTCTTCCCTTGGTTTATGTTCTTTGTTCTTCTGTAAAAGTTACAAATGCTTCTGGGAAATAAAACCGAAGTCATTCTTGGTTTCCATTCATTTGATATGTCTGTGTTTTTTGCTCCAGCCACTCCGTGAGCTGTGAGAATTTGTATGTTACTATTGAAATAGCTTTTGTTATATCCAGTTACTGTGTGTAATATATATTTGTATTTTTTTTTTAAAATTATGCTTTTCAATAAACTTAAATTTTTTATTCTTCGCAAACATGGGTATGCTGTCATGACAATCAGGACTATTCACTAAAGGGGTTATTCAGAGAGAGCCAAACAGGGAATTTCCCCATATGGTGACATTTTGAGGCCATTCGGCTATTCAGAGAGCAGGCAGCTCACCAAATTTTGGCGAATTGCCTGCACGTACTGTGCCTGTTAGAGGGCAGTGAAATCTCCCATAAAGAAGCAATGGTTAATCTATTCAGAGACACCGAACAGCAGAGAAAAGTTGCCGAAATGCCCTGCTGTTCTGTTTTCATTCGGCAGGTTTATTCAGGTGAATCCCATAGGCTTCAATGTAAAAAATATTCCCCTTTTAATACATATCTAATAAACCGTTTATTCTATTCTGCAGTAAAAGTCTCTTTAAAAAAAAAATATATATATATATATATATATATATATATAATTTTTTAGGCTTTTTTCTGTAACAGACCTTTTTATTATTTATAGGATCTTCTATGTTAACTACTGAATAAAAATGGCTGGAATTTGTTTTACAAACAGCGTTTCAATTTTGACACTTTCGATTGTTTTTTCACCCCGTTCAGCAGCTTGTCGGCTTTTTATGGCGGCTGGCCTATGATGTGTTTGGCTGCTCGTCGGCTTTTTCCGCATCGGTTCGGCATGTTTTTTTGCGGCAGTTCGAGCGATCCATATCGGATGCGGTTTTGCAGATTTTTGGGTCTGTTCCAGCACTCTGGGGACCCTGCGGTAAATGCTGAATTCACTGCAGGGTGGGGAAATTTTGATTCCCCGAAGTGCAGGTAACGGGAGAGCACCGAAATGTAAGCGAGTCCCTTCCAGTGATACAAAGGAAAAATGTATGGAGATGGGCCTATTCCAATATGGAACAACCCAGACTGTGTCATACTTTACTGACATCCCATTTATATTTCGACTTTTTCACGTTTGCTGTATTTGACACAGGTTATTTCTGCCTGTATGTTGATAATGCCCCCGTTCAAAACGGCAAGACAAGAGATGCCAGGCATCTAGAGTTTAGAACCTTTCATCCATTTAGAGGGGCAAATGTTTAAAAGTAACATCAGGAAGCATTATTTTACTGAGAGGGTGGTGGATACATGGAACAGTCTTCCAGTTGAAGTGGTAGAGGCCAAAACAGTGATTGAATTTAAGCAGGCATGGGATAGGCATAAGGCTATCCTAAACAAAAGATAAATCCAGGTAAAGTATCCATGTAATTGGGCAGACTAGATGGGCCGAAAAAGTTCTTATCTGCCGACATTTTTCTATATTTCTGTAAACTAATGCATGAAAAATTAAAAATGTACAAATTTACATTGTTTTAGCCGTTTCACCCTACATTTAATTGTTAACTATCCATTCCATGTTTAAAATAAATACTATAATAATATATTTTTTGCAACAAAAAGTGTTAGGTAGTGAAGAGGTGAACATGATGCACTGCCGTTTTATTTTGCAAACCTAATACAAAACAAAAACCAAAATTCTGTTTGTGGTATCAAACTCTGTGGGTTAGGAGATGGTATTTCCAGCCATTAAATAAATGGCACTTTTACTTTGAACCTGTTTTCCTTTCAGCCCCATTGGTAGTTGCTATCAGTGTATAACTTCCACCTTGCAGATTGACATGTAACTTTCCTATCCTCATATACCCAGTGTGGCCGCTGTCAGCCTCATGTTGAATGACATCAGGGACATACATCAGACGTGTCCATTTCTGTTGCCCATACTAGAATTGAAATTCCAAATTGAGAAATAATATTTCAGCGTTGTATTTGGCCAGGAAATTGTAGAGATAAAAGTTTTGTGCAGAGCGATACTATGTTGCGTATAATATGATCTGTGGAATTTGTTTCAATAACATGTAGTAGCAGTTTGAATAGAGGAAATGTTAGGTACATTGGTTACAATATAGTTACAATTTATGAGGGGAACCAGTGAAGGAGCATCTGGCCGTCGTCCATGGAACAAATATTCCTGCCAGTTTCATCTACATCTTCAAAACACTATTTGCTATCGAAATGCCAGAACTAATCGGTGCTTGCTTACGCCAATAAACTTTGTGTATATTTCTGATTGCCATAACATCCTCAATCACCACTACCTCACAACATCCTCATTCAGTGTCTCTGCTGGCATTTTGACATCCTGAATAAACCCATCTCATCTGACACCAAAGCTTACTGATTACACCCCTATCCCTTCTGATAACAGGAAATGCTAATTACAACCATACCATGTGGACTCTATGACATCCTGATTACACCCCTATGTCGTATGACACCGTGACATCCTGGTCCTCTGTTCCTAATTCCATGTCATCCGGATTACGCCCCTATCCGTACTCAAACGTTGATACCGTCATTGCATTCCTATCCCTGCAGATACTGTAGCATCCTGATTTGTCCCTCTGACCATGACATTCTGAATATAACACACAAGCACCATGAATTCTTGGTATTCTGCCTCGAGTGACCTAATGATTTCGATGCAAACTGGTTAAGACCACATTTATAGATTACATTATACAGTCAAATAGTGTGTTGACTATCCTGCCTGCTGAGGACCAACGCTTTCCATGCTGACATCATCCTGTCTCTGTTCGCTCGCAATAGCAAGCCCTTTGGGAGATGGCAGCCGAGATTCGTGTGCAGCACCAATCCATCATTCTGCACCAGCGCTGTGTAAGTTGCCTGCGCAATTTGCGTACGCAGTTTTCGTAGCGTACGCTAAAAGAAATAATAAGGCAGGTCCTGTCAGCAACATCCGCCCAATCATTTAAGGGGATAGAAGTGGGTATTTTTAAATGGTCTTAGTGCATGCTTAATGGAACAATCTATGTGGTTTCAAAATAAGACACTTTATCACTAGAATAGCCCTTTAAGGCCGAGGGTCAGACGAGCGCACTACGTGTGTGCATACTGACGTGCCTCCTGGCATCCGTTGCAGCGTTGCAATGTTTTGACGGGGCCGTCCACAAGCTGTAACTTGCGCACAAATTGCTCACGCTACAGCGGAGGTGCTGAAAGCCTCCCCATCGAAATGCTACGATGCGCCTTAGAGGGGGCTGCAAAGTATGAGCTTTGTAGCACTTAGCTCACTGATTGCGCTCAGCGAGGTGGCCAGACGGGCATCAGAGTGGAAGGAACGTCCACTCTCACGGACGCTCCTTCCGTTCTGAAAAAAGCTCGTCTGACCCTGGCCTAAAAGTGAACATTTTGACATGTTACTGGCTTTTATGTAGTTTCAATATTTATATAATGCCAACATATTCCGCGATTACTTTACATTTGTGAAATGCAAACATAAAAACACATAAGGAACAGAGGGTCATGACCATAGGCTAAACATACGAGCGATCAGTTATCCAAAAAGCATAGTCCAGGCATTATCCCTGTAGACTGTCATTCTGTAGTTACTACACTTGAATTATCACTCGTAGGGATGCACCAAAATTATTGGCCGAAAATGGTGCTTTTGGCCGAAAGGAAAAATCGTCTGGAAAAAAACTGCCCGAAAATCAGTCATCCGAACCCGGCCAAGCCGGGGACTCATCTGAGCATGGAGGCCGGCCGAGCAGGCTCGGCCAGGCCTCCAGGCCCTTGTTCGGATGACTGGGGGGGGGAGGTGAGTTCGCCTACACATACTCACCTACATTCACATACCTCAGCCCTGGGCTCCTCCAGCGCTCTCCATGCACATCCTCCTTATCTGGATGCACAGGCCCACTGCTTCCAGTTCCCGTGCACCGTCAGACGCCGGTCACAGGGGTGAAGTCAGGGAGGCGGAAGCCTTTGACTCTGCAGACGACCGGAACGGTGACAGTTTTTCTGCTGGTTGGGGGCTTCCCCCCTGGCTACTGATTAGTCGCTAGCCAGGGGGGAAGCCCCCAACCAGCGGTGAAGCTGTTACCGGTCTGGCTGTCGGCTGGGTCAAAGGCTTCCGCCTCCTTGATGTCACCCCTGCGACCAGCGTCTGTCGGTGCACGCACGGAGAGCGGGAACTGAAAGCAGTGGGCCTGTGCATCCGGTGCAGGAGGACGTGCATGGTGACCACCGGAGGAGCCCAGGGCCAAAGTATGTGGATGTAGGGGAGTATGTGTAGGCAATGCAATCTCAACCCCCCAAAAAAACTGGTCCTGGTGTGCAGCTCCTGCCGGCACAGTGTGTGTTGTTTGATGTGTAACCAAACTGCTATAGACTGGAGGTCACTGAGGACAAATGCTTGTCACTGCGACCTTACCCACTTCTCCTGTTACAGTCCAGCTTCGTTATAAGCGACTTCCTTCTCTCTGATACTTGCAGAGGCTACACACATATTTACCATTATTACTGTCATCACCAGAGGTCTAGTCCTAAAGAAGTGTGGGAACTGTACATTTTTGGCCTCCAATTAACCTCTGACATACTGTACTTAACCCACATCCCCACTCTAAAATTTCGTATCCTTGTTTAAATACAACAATAAGCGGAGTTTTAGGGAACCAGTAAGATCATCAAAATAAAAGTTTTATATATTTCTGGAGTTGTACTAAGGAAACGTGAATAAAATCTACGGAAAGCTTTTCAGTGTGTCAAAAAAAAAAAAAAGTAGGGGAATTCCGTTCTCAAGCATTCCTGCTTGACTTGACCCCTGCTTCATCACATCTAGTTTGGGCACTTTGTGCTATGCTCTACATACAAAATCTGTCTTTTGTCTGGAATTGGCAATCAATCATGGAAGGTATATTGCCAGGTTAAGTTACCTCTTCTCAAACATTTGTAGTTTATTTGAAGGGATATAATTTGAATGGTCGCAGTGACCTGAGTGCCCTCTTCCCTCCCCCTCCCAGGGAGATATTGGAGTGCAGGGGATTAGACCCACACAGAACCAGACCAGCAGATTCGGGACCTAACGTCCACAAGTGGCTTGCAATGCGCTCAGCATTGAGAGCCATTGCATTGGCTGGACACTCCCTGGAGTATCCAGCCTCTCTGTGGTCACATGACTGCTGAGACTTGCAGCACGTCACGTCCAGGTCACCAACGAAGGAACCTGATGCTGGATAGAAAGTAAGTGATAAAAAGCCTAAATATTTAAAATAGAAGGTGGGTGTGCAGCAGGTTAGAAGGGGTTAATGTTTAACCCCTCCGTTCCCCCTCCCACTTTAACCCTTTTTAAAACTAGAGCAGGGCTTGACAAATTTGCTTTGAATCTAGGAGCCAGCTACAAAAAAATAGGACCCAACGTTTCGGCAAGGATTTGCCTTTATCAAGGTATAACTTGATAAAGGCGATTCCTCGCCAAAACGTTGGGAACCTTGCCTCTGCATCTGGGAGTTGGTTTTTACTGACCCAAATTATGATTTTAGCTGCTTCTATTTATTTATCACTTTGTTACCTGGTGCTTTTTGCTGTTGGGTATTTATCGTGCATGTGGTCTTTTAGTTACTTTTTGAGCCTAGAAGTGTAGAGCGTTGCTTTTAATATCAGTTTGGCTGCTCTTATAATTAATAAATAATATATATATATATTTATTTATTGTGTGGTTAACATCTGTACACTGTGACGTTGTGATATTGTTTTGTTTACTTATTTTCTTCTGTACACACACACACACACACACACACACACACACACACACACACTATATTTACATTAACTGTAGGAGACAGGAAGGAAACATTGAAGCCAACTAATGTTTTTAGATGCCAAAGACTGCTTTTTGATTGGTGTAAAATAAACTGGAAATTTAGGAGCCAGGAGTAAAATTCTAGGAGCCAGTGGCTTCCAGGCTTCTGGCTTTGTCAAGCCGTGAACTAGAGTGTCCATTCAAGTCCTCTAGCCTGAATATGCAGAGATCCCTGATCCCCTGGACAGCTTGGATTAAATGCCTCACAAATGACTGATACCTTGCTTGCATATGCCCTATTGCGCCCCTGCTGTGCGTAGCATGATCTTTGTAGGGAAACCTGAAGTAGTTCACCAAGCGGTGAATTAATGTTCAATTCCAAAAGGGATTGGAAACTGGAACAGTCAATCCGAGTGATTATTGCTTTTGCTTTTCATTTTGTAATCCATACAAATATAGCTGCTTTGAACTAAAAATTGCAATTCTTTCTTTTATAACTCTTTGTTTAATACTTTCACCTATTATAATTTCCTTTATTTTCAGGACGCAAGTTTTGTCATTTGCGTGCAAGGAATTGTAATAAAACACATTCCTTTGCTGCCACAAAAGCTCTAACACATTAAAAACGTCAAATAAATTTAGAGTCCCAGCAATAAATAGCCTCGTACTAGTTCATAACAGGCAGTGTGCCAGAGGTGAGCCAAAGCGGCTTTATTCTGTTGAACTGGGACATTATACACACATCAGCTCACAGTAGTTCACTTATCAGGGCCTCATCTGGACTCCTATTTGCAGCATTTTCAGGGAAATACAGTGAGAAGCACAGTTATAGGAATTTTAGACCGTGCAGTAATCGTTATCCTCTGCATATCTACGATCTTTTACCTGTGCCAAATAAAGAGTGGGACGGAGCAGATTTAAAAACCTTTTGTCTTTGTTTTCCCTTGCACTTTTTTTCACCCCATTGGCCCCTTGTTTTACACCCTGTTTTCACTTGTCCCTATGTTTGGTTCTGTTCCCCAATGTACCCTGCTCTCCCAGAAATTGTGTTTTTCCTGCCCACTGCCTACGCACATTGAGCTGCTGCCAGCCAAGACCTGATCTTTGCCGGCGAACCATCTCCAAGGGCTGGGCAGTGGCTAGAGGCAGTGGCAGCCATTGCATTCAAAGACTGGACAATGGCTAGAGGTAGTGGCAGCCATTGTATTCAGACTGGCCAATGGCTAGAGGCAGTGGCAGCCATTGTATTCAGACTGGCCAATGGCTAGAGGCAGTGGAAGCCATTGTATTCAAACTGGCAATGGCTAGAGGCAGTGGCAGCCATTGTATTCAGACTGGGCAATGGCTAGAGGCAGTGGCAGCCATTGTATTCAGACTGGGCAATGGCTAGAGGCAGTGGCAGCCATTGTATTCAGACTGGGCAACGGCTAGAGGCAGTGGCAGCCATTGTATTAAGACTGACCATGGCTAGAGGCAGTGGCAGCCATTGCATTCAAAGACTGGGCAATGGCTAGAGGCAGTGGCAACCATTGTATTCAAAGACTGGACAATGGCTAGAGGCAGTGGCAGCCATTGCATTCAAAGACTGGACAATGGCTAGAGGCAGTGGCAGCCATTATATTCAGACTGGGCAATGGCTAGAGGCAGTGGCAGCCATTGTATGAAGACTGACAATGGCTAGAGGCAGTGGCAGCCATTGCATTCAAAGACTGGGCAACGGCTACAGACAGTGGCAGCCATTGTATTAAGACTGACAATGGCTAGAGGCAGTGGCAACCATTGTATTCAGACTGGGCAATGGCTAGAGGCAGTGGCAGCCATTGCATTCAAAGACTGGACAATGGCTAGAGGCAGTGGCAGCCATTGCATTCAAAGACTGGACAATGGCTAGAGGCAGTGGCAGCCATTGCATTCAAAGACTGGACAATGGCTAGAGGCAGTGGCAGCCATTGTATTCAGACTGGGCAACGGCTAGAGGCAGTGGCAGCCATTGTATGAAGACTGACAATGACTAGAGGCCGTGGCAGCCATTGCATTCAAAGACTGGGCAATGGCTAGAGGCAGTGGCAGCCATTGTATTCAGACTGGGCAACGGCTAGAGGCAGTGGCAGCCATTGTATGAAGACTGACAATGGCTAGAGGCAGTGGCAGCCATTGCATTCAAAGACTGGGCAATGGCTAGAGGCAGTGGCAGCCATTGTATTAAGACTGACAATGGCTAGAGTGAGCGGCAGCCATTGCATTCAAAGACTGGGCAATGGCTAGAGGCAGTGGCAACCATTGTATTCAGACTGGGCAATGGCTAGAGGCAGTGGCAGCCATTGTATTATGTAATGGCTGGAGGCATGCTCAGGCAGGCAGGAGGGTGAACAATGGGGACCGCTCCCTATATCTATATATGACCTGTGTTTTGTACAATAAACAGATCCTGTTCGAGGTTCAACCCAAAATGTGTCTTTCCTCTTTCTTGGGGGGAAAACTGCAGCTATAATAGACTCTGCCCAGTATTTGTAAGTGCTACTATCGGGCCCTGACGTAGAGTATCCAGCCTGGGTACTCTGGGATCATCACAAAGAACTAGAAATAGATAACTTAACCAGAGCTGTTGAAAACTTACCAGAGCATTATAGTCTATGGGGTTAAGTTTACAACAGCTCTGGTTAACGTAGCACCAACTTTGTAACACTGCCCAAGATCTTGGCCACAAATTAATGCCACTCTGGATGGAAATAAATGCTGTGACATTGCATGAGCTTTTCAAAACTATGTCACGGCGAATGAATGCTGTGATCAATGTAAAAGGCGGTGCAATGAAATATTAGAATGTGGGACTTTTTTGGCCAGGTAGTGTATATATACACCTGCTGCCCTTTTGGTTGCGTGTATTTATATATAAATAAATAAATTCTAAACCAGTTTTCACCCATTCATCCTGTATCTGCTCACTTTATCTGGCTGACCTAGATTTATGAGTAATGGGTGCAATGCTAAAGATATTTTAAAATCATTTTTTAAAAGTTTGTTCTCTGTCGGTGTTACTGAAAATAAACTATTGAGCAAAGTAAACACAAAATTCTCCCGAAAAATTTAGGCGAGTGTGAAATATACAAACAATATAGTCAAGTGTTAACCCTATGTGCAAAAACATGTTTGAATTCATGTTCATGGAATGCTTCATAAGTTCACATAATCATTATTAGGAATACAGAGCGCAGTGATCCCCCTTCCACGCACACACTTCCCTGTGTAATTCTTGCGCTTTAAATCTGGCATTGACGAATGTCCCAGCACATTCACTCTTTATTTGCTAATTAACAGGCAAGAAAATATTGACAAAGTGCTACTAACTGTCTTCTTCCACGAGGCCGACACGCTCTGGTTAAACAGGATAGTCCCTGTTCTGCTGACTGTTATCTGGTGACTGTTTTGATCGAACATTCCTAACCTTTGGTCTAGACATTTTCAAATTCCCGATAAAGTTGCAGTTATGACTTGTGTCATTCACATCTGTCGTCTTATGGTGATCGCAAGGTGACAGTCTCACTAGGCCCTTTAACCCCTTAACGCCCGAGGACGTGTCAAGTACATCCAACGAAAAAGGTCACTTAATGACTGAGGACGTACCTGGTATGTCCTTTACTAAAAAGAGCACTGGAAGCGATTGGCATCGCCTCCAGATTCTCTTTTACTATTGCAGGGATGCCTCGACATCCCTGGGAGCGAGTACTGCAGGTAACGCAGCCGGCAGGCGAAATGAGTGCCTCGTGGGGTCATGGAACTCATTTGAAAGCATGCTGAGTGCCTCGAGTACTAAAAAAAGATTAAAAAAATTAAATGAAAAAAAAATAGAAAATAAAAAAGCCCCCCCTTTTCATAATCCCTAGTATATTTTGGAAAAAAAATGCTTTGGAAATAGCAAAGTGCTAATTGCGCTTATTGTCATAGGTTGCAAAAAAAAATATGTAAACATTGGGTTTTCTAAACTCAGGACAAGATTTAAAAACTATTTAGCCGTGGACTTTTTAGGCGGTTTTAGATGCATAAGAGATTTGTGAGGGGGTCAAAGTTCGAAAACGATTTTTTTTTCTTTCCATTGTTTCATCATATTTCAGCTATTTTTGTTATAAATTCTATTATGAAAATAACGGTATCTTTTAGAAAGTCCATTTAATGGCGAGAATAACCGTATATAATATCTGTGGGTACAGTATATGAGTAAAAGAAAAATTAGAGCTAAACACAAACTGCGCAGAAATGTCAATGGCAGTTTGTACTTTCAGACAGACTATGGTAAAACCGCTCCGTCACTAAAGGGTTAAAATGTGCATCATTTATGTCAGACATTAATTGGTTGCTTTTACATAGATAATTGTATAATCCTGATGTGAATTGCTTATCATTTTATTAGATTTCACAAGCAATATGGTCTGTGTGTACAGCTATCACATTGCTGCCATGGCTGCATTTTGCCACGCAGTATTTGCATGGTGAAGGGGGAATGTCACAGATGTTACTATTTACACACCCAGAGGAAGGGAGTCCTTCAAACACCTTTGGTGTACGAGTATGGTCTGTACTTTAAAAGGGGTTTGTGATGCTCAGAGACTGAATGTAAATGATCACAAAACTGGACAGGTTGTCTTTCCCCAAGGTAATTCTTAAAACCTGACCTGTTAGGGGGACTTGAGGACCAGGGTTGGGAACCACTGCAATAAAGGGATAGAACTGTGAAAAATGATCAGCCCTTCTTCAGTGGGACATGTCATGTTAACTAAGACCGGGGTCAGACGAGCACACCATGTGTGCCCGTACTGACGTGCCTCCCAGGGTCCGTCACAGCGTTGAGACGCTTCGACGGGTCCTGTCACACGATGTAGCACGTGCACGAATTACGCACGCTACAAGCAGATGTGCAGAAAGCCTCCCCTTCGAAACGCTATACGCGCGTTGGACAGAGCTGCAAAGCGCAATCCTCCATAGGGAGATCGACCCTTGCAGTGCTGAGTGCACTAACTGCGCTCAGTGAGGTGGCCAGAGGGCGTCGGAGTGGAAGGCCGTTCACTCTCACGGACGTTCCTTCCGCTCTCCAATGACGCTCGTCTGACCACGGCCTTACATGGTTAAACAAAGTGTTTATCTCCCATAAAGGGTTTAAAGCACAATTAAAGGCACTCTGGTTAGCATGTAGCCAATCGCTGTGCGAGTCGGCCATATGGCCATATGGTAATGGATTGATGCCAACTCTCACATTGATTTCTTGCTTCCTGATTAGGGATGAGCCGAGTGTTCGATTCGAACATCATGCGTTCGATTCGAACATCATGCGTTCGATTCGAACATCGGGCGTTCGATTCGAACATCGGGCGTTCGATTCGAACATCGGGCGTTCGATTCGAACATCGGGCGTTCGATTCTTCGGCGAATGCCGAACATTAGGTGATGTTCACGGTCTGTTCGACTTGGACATTCCATAATACAAAATGACTTTCAAAATGTGTTTACAGTTCTCCTAAATGTACTGGCAGCTGCCGGTACATTTAGGAAACCTGTGGCTGCAGCCCCCGGCCTTTGGCCCTCCTGTTCCCCAGGTCCGTCTGCTCCTCTGTCCGGCTGCAGCTCCTCTGCCCCACACCTTGTCTTCATGCTGAGCCCTGATTTGGCAAAGTCCTGCGCCTGACCTGGACTTTGCCCAATCAGGGCTCTAATTCAATATTGAGCGCTGATTGGGCAAAGTCCAGGTCAGGTGCAGGACTTTGCCCAATCAGGGCTCAGCATGAAGACGAGGCGTGGGGCAGATGAGCCGCGGCCGGACGGAGGAGCAGACGGACCGGAGGAACAGGAGGCCGGGACAGCAGAGGCACTGGGGCCGTCAGCTGCCGGTACATTTAGAACTGTGAACACGTTTTGCGTGTTCGACACCCCCCCCCCATTAATTTGCATTGTGTTTGTATTCAAACATTTCGGATGTTCGAATACGAACTGAACACAGGGGTGTTCGGCCCATCACTATTCCTGATTAGAGCAGGATGATTTTAAACACTTTTTTCACGCTTCTTTACATGGGTTAAAATACATACTTCGTTAGACAATTCATCAAATGACATTCACTATTGATATAGGACATTTATAGTTTCCACTTGAATGAACTTTTACTGAAACGGGGTAGATGTATATGTACAGTTTGCTGGACGTATGGCAGAAATTGCTGCTTTGTTTGCTTGTTTCTGGAAATCAACCCTAGTTCTTTGTCACCCAGGATGATACCTTTTCCCAAAGGCCGTTCATTTGGCCTAAACATCGCCACCTTTCTCATCCAAATAAACCTGCATAAAGGAGAGCCGGGATTGCTATTTCTATATACGTCTGCAGAAGTCCACGTTGGCCTGACTGTAGCTTGGCTTACATTACTTACGCAAGGGATCGATTTCCCTCTATTGTTTGATCTGCGTTTGGTCTCGAGGACCCTGTTTATTGTGTGAACAAACGCATTCGCTCATCTCCTGTTTGAAACTCCGTCTGTTCCCAAAGAAGGCACAAGTGATGTGTGTGTTGTTCTCTTTTGTCTCGTTCATCCTGAGAAACTGTTGGTGTTTGAAAAAAGAAGTACGATCGTCAATTTCCATATGTGTAGGAAGTGGGAGATGCTTATTCTAAGCCACAGTGTAGGATGTGTATTGTGTAAGGGTGACTACAGAAACAGCGCGCCGTATATTAACTCCAAGAGGAAAGAAACGCAGTGCTTAAAGGAGAAGTTCATGCCAACACTGAAAATATGTCAAGGAATGCCTTAAAATATTTGGGCCCCTATTACATTCTCTGCGCAAAGCAATTTTTTTTGTGCGCATCGTCCAGCGTTATCGCGTGAAAATTAACGTGATATTCGGATCCGAACGCATTTTCTCATCCGTCAAAAAATAACATTAGTAAAAAAAAACCGCAAAACTACGTGTAATACGCGCACAGTAACATTGTGCATGTAAATCAGTGCGCGGACTGGCTGAATCCCGCGAAAAAAGCAATCAGAATTAAGAACCTTAATTTACATCAATTCACCTTAATTGACTCACTAACGTTTTTGCGCCTGTCAAAATAAATCGGAGTATACATGCTGCAGCAATAAAAAAAATATGAACGAATTCACAATTTTTTTGTTTGGGTATGTGTGCAATGTGTAACTAAACTGTGCTGTATTATTTTTTTTTTTTTTCTTTTTCATGCTGATGTATTTCGGCCAGAACATTCAGATTTGCAGTTAAGACCAGCTTTTCAAAGACGTTAAAATTATGCGCTCAAACGCCGTTCGTAGGAAGTTGCGCATCTATTGAAATACTGGATACACCTTCTGATTTTGTCAGTTTTGGTTGACAAGAAAATTCCTCTGGTTCTCTGGCCTGGAAATAGCCCTGACTTGAATCCCATCGAAAATCTGTGGTCAAGATTGAAACGCATGGTCTCCGCAAGAATCCAAGCAACAAGCGAGGACTCATTGAGGCGATCATCAATTCCTGACATCATTTGATCACAGAAGAGGATGACAAAAGACTTGTAGAGTCAATGCTTAGAAGGTGTCAGGCAGTAGTTGAGGCCAAAGACTATCCAACACGTTATTGAAAAAACACATTTGTGACAAACTTGAAATGATCATTTTTATGTTATATAATAACCAAGATGCATTATGGGACATTTCCAGCCAAAACTGAACTTATTTAAAGATTTTTTGTTGTTAAGGCATTCATTGACTATATTAAATTTTACTTGTGCGATGACGTTTTAGAGATTTTTATATAGAAAGAACTTTAAACTAAAAGTTTGTTAAAATGTAAGGTGTATCTGCAATTTTGGCCACTGGTGTAATGTACATTTCTGGTGAGGATCGAATGTTTGGAACCTCAGCCTATGCGCCCAAATAAGAGAAGATTTTGTTAAACATTTTAAACTTCTTCCATCAAATCAATCTTCTTATTTCTTAAAACGCCATTCTCCTCTCCGGTGCACGGCTCTATCCATTCTGCAAATATCCGTTACGGCTCTCCTGTGTTTGTGTTTTTAGCGGCTCCCGGAGAGCCGATGAGATGGTTTTGTTGTATAGTAGTGATCCTTGCCCCACAGCAGGGTTTGCTGCTCACATGGAGCGGTGTCTTTAACATGGCACCTCTTCAAGGCGGTTTCTGAATTCCTTTGCGTCTCAAGTGTTTGTGTTAACCTTTCAAACGCTGCCCGACCTCTCCACAGTGAGAACATCGTACACATTGGTTACACAAACCTTCAATGGATGTCTGGTCGTGCCGCGTTTACGTTGTGCGCACACTGCCTCTTTGTTGCCGAGTGCCACACTGAACAATATGTTTAAATGACCCTAGTCATGTCCTGCAACTTTATAACTATGCTTAGAAATGACACTGTGTGTACAGCTGGAGGAATTTTTCTGACGAGCTTGTTTCTGTTGGAAGACAGACAGGACAAGCCCTGTTCTTGCAAATTTGTAACAACAAACCATCTGTTTTACTGTCTGTCATCTTAAAGGAAAAATCTTGTAGTGTTCGTCTGTATCTATTTGATTCTCTTCAAAAGTCACTTTAGTTGGATATCGTGCAGGTGATTCTCTTTTTCATCGTTTACAGAAGAGCCTTCTTTTGCCTTCCTCTATCCCTTTGCCAGCTGATCTCACTTGTTCTCCCCCAGCTCCTCTCAACACAACAAAGCTCAGCAGAATCTCATTCAAGCCTTCATACCCTCACCTCCTTCAGGAAGCTACTCAGGACAGAAGTCTGGGACCTGCTGAAGCATGCCAAAAAATAGAATAAAAGGGGCATTTTAGGCAATAGGGGGAGGAAACGCTAAAATGGGGATGTAAACGGGAAAAATTGTCCTCTAATTGCACCAAAGGTGACATTCACTGTCCGGGGCCAATTCGGAGGTCAGTGATCAGTCCCTTTTTTATATTTGGTTTTAAATCATTTCTAGACGTTTTCTATCTCTGAAAATGGTGTTACCGATTTTTCCCTTATATCTAAGGCATTACAACAGGAGTGGTGTAAATCGACCTTCCTTTTGTGCTTGACCATTTAATGAGCAGGATTTCCTTGTCAATGGAGTCAGGAAGGAAGTAAAACATGCTAAGAAAATTGCCACTCCTTTATAAGAATATGCCATTGAAAAAGATTTATATATATATATATAATCAATTTAAAATAAGAGCATTAAAAGCTATTATGATGGATCAATGATGCAGCGTGCATCTGTCATCCCTATAGACTTACTGTAGCCTAGAGTGTAGTTTATTATGAGTTTGCTATGGCCAATGATACAGCATATAAAAAGAGAAAGAGAAATAAGGAAGTTTTGCACAATCTCTTCCTTGCAATGGACATTTCATTGTTCTTTCTCAAGTAATTCTTTAGTTTGCATAGCTATTTCTCCTAATCCGCATCACTGGATGTGGCAACGACCGCATCAGATAATATTTACTGCAAGATGTCAAGCATTAAGCAGCTGAACTTTATCCTCAAGCTTCTTGGGTTAAATATTCAACAGTGCATTTGACAGAAACACACATTGAAGAGCCATTGTAGTAAGCACGTACAGGGTCGGATTTGCTTCTCGGGACCCTGTGGGCACAGAAATGTGGAGACACACACACACACACACACACACACACACACACACACACACACACACACACACACACACACACACACACACACACACACACACACACACACACACACACACACAAAAAAAGGAAACCTGGCAAAATCACTTTCTACATTTTAATTTTGGGTCAAACTAAATCTTTTTAAAAAATACATTTTGAAAAGCAGTTTCTCTCTGCGCTGAAATAAACGAAAGGGCAGAATCTGTTGCCTTCGTTGAGTTATTGCAGCGGCATTGTTTGTTTTTATATGTAAAAGCATATATTGCCTCTGTCGTAGAACATACAAAAAACAATTTGCATTTACTATTTTCAATTTTTTATATTTTTTACACATATGGTCATATTTGGTATCATTGTAAAGACCAGACTCTGACCTTTCCAATGACACTCCCTTAACCTTGTGTGGTGTACAAATCAGAGATGCAGGTTCCAAAGTCCACCTGTCTCTCCTTACTACAGTGCCACGGTCTAGGTTGTCGATGAAACAATGCATTGCATTGTCAACTCCACACTTGCTGACAGTGTGGGAAATGAGAAGATAGGTTAGCGCAGCATCACTGTTCACTTCATACATGTATAGTGAATAATAGGACCCAGGACATACTTTAAAATGAGAGAAATCTCATTGTATCCTTCTTATTAAAATATTTTGCAAATAAATAAATAAAAAGTGCTAGATTTCAATAGATTTCAGTAAGGCTTTTGATACTGTTCCGCATAGAAGGCTTATCAATAAATTGCAATCTTTGAGCTTGGATTCCAATATTGTTGAATGGATTAGGCAGTGGCTGAGTGACAGACAGCAGAGGGTTGTGGTAAATGGAGTTTATTCGGCGCAAGGTCTTGTTACCAGTGGGGTACCTCAGGGGTCAGTACTTGGACCCATTCTCTTTAATATTTTTATTAGTGATATTGCAGAAGGTATTAATGGAAAAGTATGTCTTTTTGCTGATGACACAAAAATTTGCAACAGGGTTGACGTTCCTGGAGGGATCAGCCAAATGACAAATGATTTAGGTAAACTAAAAAAATGGTGGGAGCTGTGGCAATTGAGTTTTAATGTGGATAAGTGCAAGATAATGCGCCTGGGACGTAAAAACCCAAGGGCTGAATATAGAATATTTGATACAGTCCTAACCTCAACATCTGAGGAAAGGGATTTAGGGGTCATTATTTCAGAGGATCTAAGGGTAAGTAGTCAATGTAATAGAGCAGCAGGAAATGCTAGCAGAATGCTTGGTTGTGTAGGGAGAGGTATTAGCAGTAGGAAAAGGGAAGTGCTCATGCCACTGTACAGAGCACTGGTGAGACCTCACTTGGAGTACTGTGTGCAGTACTGGAGACCGTATCTCCAGAAGGATATAGACATCTTAGAGAGAGTTCAGAGAAGGGCTACTAAAATGGTGTACGGCTTGAAGGAGAAAAGTTACCAGGAAAGGCTTAATGATCTTAACATGTACAGCTTGGAAAAAAGACGAGACAGAGGAGATATGATAGAAACCTTTAAATACGTAAAGGGAATCCACAAGGTAGAGGAAGGGAGTATATTTAAAAGGAAACAAAATAGCAAAACAAGAGGACATAGTCTTAGATTAGAGGGGCAAAAGTTTAAAAGTAACATCAGGAAGCATTATTTTACTGAGCGGTTGGTGGATACATGGAACAAACAGTAATTGAATTTAAGCAAGCATGGGATAGGCATAAGGCTATCGTAAACAAAAGATAAATCCAGGTAAAGTATCCATGTAATTGGGCAGACTAGATGGGCCGACAGGTTCTTATCTGCCGACATTTTTCTATCAGGGTTATCCAAAGAGATTCGAAAAGTCACCGCACGTTCGGTGACTTTTTGTTCTCTTCAATTCGGTTCCTTTTGCCGATTGCATTTCGGTGACCCTGCGGTGTATTCAGCAAACACCACAGGGTCCCCGAATTGCAGGGAAAAGCTGCCGCAAACCTGACGAAAACTAACCGAATGCAAGCTGAAAACAAGCAAAAACATCTGGATTAACCTTCGAAAAACCCGAACAGGAGCCGAAAAGGAGCCGAACATGAGCCGAATCACACAGAGCCAAGCAGCTGTGACGTAGAGGAGGCAGTGAATAAATTAGAAAAACCATTTGTATGAATCTGGGAAAATGAAACGCTGTTTGCAAAGAAACTACTGAGCGAAAATGTCTGAAATTTTCACAGGAGGTCCAGGGAATGATAATAAAGAGGGCTGTTACAAAAAAAATAAGTAAACTGAAAAAAAAAATAAAAAAAATCGGACTTTTAATTTTTTTTTAAAAAATTCAGAAAAATGCTTAAAGAGACTTTTTGCTGCAGAATTTTATAATGAACGGTTTATTAGATATTGAATTAAAACGGGAATATTTTTAACATTGAAGCCTATGGGATTCTCCTGAATAAATTTGCCGAATTAAACCACCGAATGGCAGGGCATTAGGGGAACCTTTCACTGCTGGTTTGTGTTCTCTGAATAGCCGAAGCAGTGCATTTTCATGGGGATTTCACTGCCCTCGAACAGGGACCGAACAGGCACCGTATGTTCAGGCAATTCGCCAGGATTTGGCGAATTGCCTGCTCTCTGGATAGCCGAATGGCCAGGAAAGGTAACCGAACGCTGATTTTCAGCGTTCGGTTACCTTTCTCAAGCAATTCGAATCTCTTTGGATAACCCTGTATGTTTCTATGTTTCTATGTGCTATGTTAGAAAAAAATAAAAAAATATTTATTTTATCTATATACATAAATCTAACCTGGTTATATTTGGTCTCACTGGGAAGGCCATAATCTGTTTTTTTCCAATGATACCTCATATGTGATACCTAAATGAAGGTAAATTATAAAAAAATAAAATTAGGCACATGCCTACTCTGCCTAGTTAGAAATCCAGCCCTGAGCACGTACACATTTTTGGACAGATCTGGTAATAACAAATGTTACGGAACCTCTATTGCTTGCTTCTTTTAAAAAAATTGAACAAAATAATTTACGTATTAAGAAATAGTTACCAAACTTTTTTTTTTTTTTGTATCGTAGACCTGAAAAAACAGCCTCATGATCATTGTGGGTTGAGAAGGTCAGAAAAATAGCCTTTTAAAGTAAATGTAAGGTAACCCTCTGACACAATATAACATCGACAAATTCCATTGTGCAGTGGGTAGAACAAAATAAACACGTTTGACGCACGGAGAACGATTTAATAAGAGGATTCTTCTCAAGTTGGTTCACAATCTAAGAGATTTTACCATCCAGCAGTATTTATATCTTTTCTTTCCAAGAAATTGGTATGTGTGTGCACAAACATCTAATGGTCTATTAACAAAGCACCGAAATTTCAGTGAATGTGCTTTTCACTTGGGCGCACTTCAGCGATTCCATTTCGGGAAATTCACGATTTAGCGATTGGTCACCGGATTGCGCTGAAGATGGAGCTACTGAAGCAGTTACCGGATGTTGATGATAACCGCTGAATTGCGTCGCATTGGCATCGGCAAATTTCAGAAAAAATAAAACGGAGGTCTCCTATTCTCCTAATTGGTGTTTAAGCCAATAAATATGAATTAAAATGTGTCTCAATAATAAAGGTCCTTTAAAAAAATTAAATTAAAAGGTCTGTTACAAAATAAAAATGACTTTTTAAACCATTGAGAAACAAAAATTGTCTAAAAATTAAATAAATAAAAAAATACAAAGGGGTTTTAAAAAAAGAAAAAAGTGTTTTCTTGAAAAAAAATTTTTTAAAAAGATATTACGTTTTTACATTGAATCCTATGGGATTCACCTGTTTAAACCTCTGGAACTGAAACACTTAGGCCATTTTGCTGGAATTTCTGTGCAGTTCGACGTTCTGTGAATAAAAGACACAATAGCTTATACCAGGGCCGGCCCAAGACCATGTGCTGCCTGGAGCACAAGATGAAATGCTGCCCCCCCCAAAAAAAAAACCCCCACGTGATTTGTTTGAGCGTATCACGGAGCTAAAAACAGCAATAATACTCACAATAATGTGCCCTGTGTATGCGTGTATTAATATTAATAGCCCCCTCTGCGCGCCAATTCATTTTAATAGCCCCCTTTGTACACCAATTCATACTAATATCACCCTCTATGCCCCCAATTCATATTAATAACCACCTCCGCACACCAATACATATGAATTGGGGGTACAGAGGGGGCTATTAGTATGAATTGGGGGTACAGAGGGGGCTATTAGTATGAATTGGGGGTACAGAGGGGGCTATTAGTATGAATTGGGGTACAGAGGGGGCTATTAGTATGAATTGGGGGTACAGAGGGGGATTATTAAAATGAGTTGGGGGTACAAAGGGGGCTATTAAAATTGAGGGTACAGAGGGGGCGATTAAAATTAATTCATGAGGATTATGAGGCGGATGATGTATAGATAAGACTGCAATGTACAGAGAGATAAGTGGCTGCAGGATGAGAGGTCCCCTTGTTCCGGAGGTGAGTGAGCTCATCTCTTCATGCGGTTTGCCGAGGGCCGGCCCCTCTTTGGCAGGCACATACCTGGTGGCCGGACCCTGGCCTGGCCGGAGGAGAGACGACCAGCCTGCTGAAGCCCGAGGATCCGGCCAAATTTTTGCGCTACTGCTGCAGCACTATCTTCTTTGGAGGCCGGAGCATGGGACGCTGGGCAGTTACTGACGCCGGCCGAACGCGCTTAAACACATGCGTCCAGCCGTGCAGGAATGGAAGCGCGAGATTAAGACGTATGTGTGGGCGTGGTCGGATGGCATCAGTCACTGCTCCGCATCCCATGCGCCGGCCACCAAAGAAGACAGTGCTGCGGCGGCAGCGGCAAAATTTCGGCGGATCCTTGGTCACTGCTCCCATGTGCCAACCTCCATATAAGATGCCGGCGCTAATGAAAAAACAGTGCAGCGTGGCAAAAATTTGCCGCTCCTAGCGGCCCCAAGATATTTGCCGCTCGGAGCGACCGCTCCACACTGTACCATCATCGGGCCGGCCCTGGCTTATACCCAGTGCATGTCTTAATGTAAATAACGTATTTGTGGCCAGTAGATGGCTCCATCTACTGCCAAATTGAGTTAGAGGTTGCAACAGCAGGTCTATTTTCTTCTATTTTTTTTTTCCTGTATCTGCTGCTGAAAGCCCGATATTTCAGAGCTTTGAGCAGCTGATTTTACAGTTTTAGGCATTATGTGCACAGGGCTAAGGCTAGAGTCAGACGAACGCAGTCTGAGCGCACTCTGCGTGCGTGCATAACGGACGGACGTACTGACGGAAGATACTGTAGACACCACGCAATCCGTTTTTCTTGACGGACGTAGAAAAAAAGGGATCTATGGGAAATAAAATTAATATGAAAAATGATAAAAATTTTGAAAAGTATCTGAAAAGCCATTTTGTGCGTCAAGGTGCTGGACGTCGCAAATGCGCTGCGTCTAACGTCTCACACAGAACGCTACGCGGATTTGGCGCCCTCTGCGCGTCCGTCTAGCGGTTTTACGTTCTTGCCTAACTTGCGTCCGTTTGCCATGTGCGTTTTGCGTGCGCAGTTCGGTGCACATGTACTTCGTGTATGGGTCTCGCTCTCTATTGCTTATGATTCTATGCTATGCCGGACATTAAGGCTAGGGTCAGATGAACGCATTTTTCACGTGCGTTTAGCCGCACGAAATCACGGCCGTGCTAGCAGCAAATGACGTCCAATGCCGGGGAACATACGACGAACGGCCGCACGAAAGTTCGTCCGTGCAACGCAAGTGGCCAACGAACGCATTTTTTCGAGAACGTCAAACCGCTACTACTGACGTACAGAGTGCGCTGCGGTCGCTAGCGGCGTGTTTGCGTGATTGGGAGACGTCAGACGCTGCACACGTCCGGCCAACATAACGTCCAGACGCAAAAGGGTTTTATTGATGATCCGTACAAAATCACGGACGAAAATGCGCATCGTATGACCGCTATCGCGTATTCCGTGAAAAAATACGTCCATTCGTTCGAACGCACTTTTTCACGGACAACGTGAAAAATGCGTTCGTCTGACCCTGGCCTAAACTGTGCGGCAACAGGGACGTGATCACGGTGTTCGTCTGACACGGGCCTTAAACTTTGGGGGCACGTTCTGCAGCCCAAAAGCAAATGAAATTTGTTTGCAGCAAACTAATTTAATTTGCTTTTGGGCTGCAGATCAGCATACCGAGTTATCTTGATATCGGGGCACCAGATAGTGCCTTTTGAAGCCCGAAATATTTCTATCGCTAGTGAAGGGGTTAAAAATGTGACGTAAAGGCAATCCACTAGGTGATTTTATCTTTTTAAAGATGATAGGTTTGTGAGATCTCACTGCTCAATTCTAGATCTACTAGGGCAGGGGTCAGCAACCTTGGCTCCCTGATGTGTTGGGAACTACATCTCCCAAGATGCTCTGTCATCCATTAGGCTGACTGAGCCACAAGGGAAATGTAGTTCCCAAAACATTAGGGAGCCAAGGTTGCTGACCACTGTACTAGGGGGTTCTAGTGAATCTAGCTCATCCAGTGCTGGCCCGTCCATGGGGCCGGATCAGGCCATGGCTCGAAGCGGCCCTTTGTCAGGGGTGGCATTTTGCCACTGTCAAAGAACATGGCAAGGACCGGCCGCCGGGGTCCCAACCAGGCCAGGCGTCCACCGGGGCATCGATTTAGGCCCGTGTCAGTCAGGGCCTCGGGTAGCCCTGTTCAAAGGCTGTGTGGGTAAGTATGTTGATGTGTGATGGTGTTGTGTGAATGTGCGGGTTTATGGGTGTGGGTATGTGGGGCTCTGTCTGTGATATGCAACCACACTGCACATTACTGTGAGTTTTATTGCTGTGGAGCTCTGTGATACACTCATACACACTGCACATTACTGGGGTTTTTATTAATGTGGAGCTCTGTGATACACTCCTACACACCGCACATTACTGTGAGTTTTTTTGCTGTAACACTTTTTTATATGCTCATAAAGCATATTGCTATATCACAGAGCTCCACAGCAATAAAATTAAAAGTAATGTGCGGTGTGTATGAGTTTTATTGCTCAGCGCTGCGGAATATGCTGGCGCTTTATAAATAAAGACTAATAAATATTAATGTTGCTGTAGAGCTCTGTCATGCACTCACACACACCGTTTATTACTGTGAGCTTCATTGATGTGGAGCTCTGATACGCTCATACCTGCCATATGCTTTTTTTGCGGGGGGTGCGGCAGCATTGCATCCTTGGATCCAGGCAGCACAGTGTCTTGGGCGAGCCCTGAGCTCATCGACTCATTGTTGGTAAGCGCTAATGCTCCGATTGGCCCGACAATGCTTTAGGCTCTGTGTGTCATTTACCTGTTTGTTTATGCATCCTTTTAAGTAATTCTGGATGAGGACCAAGAAACCAAATGGAATCGATTCTTTGCTAATGTAATCGGGAGTTGGATCGCTAATCATAATAATAGCTTGCTGTCTCTGTCTCCGCAACCCATGCCGGAGTGCTAATGGCATCCAAGTGAATTCCATTACGGTAACAATGGCAAAGCTCCTTAACGTTGTGCGTAAAATAAGGCATCTATTTCCTCTTATCGTGCTCAGCTCTGGCTGGAAGTCCCCGCATTGATTTTAACCCTACTCAACAGCTTCACAACCTGGAAATTGTCCATTTAACTCGTCATCGGCTGTACAGTTCACGTCTGATTGCTCGGGTTGTCTGTGTTGAGCCAGGGTTTGACTGGACTGAGATAGGATTTTATTTTACTGATGTGGATACAGTTATCATATTCTGTGACCAATATCTCCACACATGGCCTGCAAGGATTGCTCCTGGATTGATGAGTTGATCTTGTTTGTCCACCTTTTAGGTCCCCGTAAGCCTTTTTTTTTTCTGCATGTTTTTGGTTTGGTTCATGATAAAGAGCATGAAAACTGACAGTTTGTGATTATTTATATTTTGTAAGACATGTTCCATTGGTGCCCACTGCACCTCTAAAAATCTAGGTTATACGTGCCTACACCGTCCAAAGATTCCGGTGATTGGGGTTTTTAGATGACTAAACAACTAATTTGGAATGTAAGAAAGTGTTTATGTATTCTAGAACAATAATTATAGCTTAGAGCAGTGTTTCCCAAACCCGTCCTCGGGACCCGCTGACCGGTCAGGTTTTCCAGATATGTGAAGCACAGCACAGGATCTCTGGTTTGCTGCTCAATGATTGCAGTATTCCGTCTGCATTTCCCCATAGTGACGCTCAAAACCTGGCCTGTTAGTGCTCCCTGAGCTCAGGTTTGGGAAACACTGGCATAGAGACACAATGTTTCATGTGTTTTATTGTTTCCACGCTTTGTTATGTTCTGTAATTGCACAAAATTTATAGAGCCTCTAAAAATGAGCCGTTAGAATAGAAAAGAGGTTCAGATGGACCAAAATAGGGATTGCACCTTCACAATAGGGACACTTGGAGATATATATAAACACATCAAGTTAATTCATAGATTCAAAAAAGCCTCACAAGGGTTGTAACAATGGAACAGTGACCTCAAGCCTCAATAAATCGCTTTACACAGGCTACCGAGTGGCTCCCTGGCAGAGTGACTCGCAGGCACAGCCGGAGCTCGTGACCAGCCTTTTCTTTCCAAATTTAGGATTGAGGTTTGTAACGTCCTCCATGTGAGACTGTGACTAGGCGGTGTGTAATACTTTTCTCACTCAGCAATTCTTTCCAAAACAACCGACCTACAAAAAGAAAAACCCCAACCAATCTATTTTTGGTTCCAAAGACAACAATTTCAGCAAAAAAAAAAAAAAAATTGTTCCCTTTTCTAGAAAATAAAACCGCATCCCCTTTGAATGATGCAGAGTACCTGCTTACCAGTAATTATCGTGTTGAAATGTAGGATGGTAGTGAGTATCTCGGACCTGCACCTTACTTGCAATACCAAAAAGAAAGTGGCTCGATCCTCATTTTCCTACAGAGCACTGCAATTATGGAATAACCTCCCAGGCGCCATCAAATCTTCCCCCAGTCTAAAGTCACTTAAGAGTTCCCTATTAATATACCTTGATACAGAATGCACCTGTAAACCTGTAACATAGTGACTGTATACAGAATGCACCTGTAAACATGTAACATAGTGACTATATACAGAATGCACCTGTAAACATGTAACATAGTGTAACATAGTGACTATATACAGAATGCACCTGTAAACATGTAACATAGTGACTATATACAGAATGCACCTGTAAACATGTAACATAGTGACTATATACAGAATGCACCTGTAAACATGTAACATAGTGACTATATACAGAATGCACCTGTAAACATGTAACATAATGGATATATTTCCTACATATTTATTTTCTGTTAATCTGTATATTTGTGTTTTGTTTTTACTATCTTGCATTTATTACTTTGTATTTCTGTAGTGACTGTGACATTTCAATGTTCTTGAACCCAGGACATACTTGAAAATGAGCGAAATCTCAATGTATCCTTCCTGGTAAAATCCTTTATAAATCAATAAATTCACACACTGAAAAATAAAATGAACATGCTCCAACGATACAGAGCACCGGTAGACTGACGAGGAACGTGCTGTATCTTTATTCGTGCCCTACATCCTTTTATAAACCTGCTACAGTGGATTGGGTAAGAATAGTCTGATCATACTAAAACTGTATATTGAAATTAGGGAGCAACTCACCAATAAACAAATCATTCACTTGGATGCACACAACAAACCTGTAGTACAGGGGTTTTGGCAACACTGGCCCTCCAGATGTTTTGAAACTACATTTCCCAGAAGGCTCAGCCAACTTTATGAGTGGCTAAGTATCACGGGAGCTGTAGTTCCAATATATCTGGAGTGCACAGGTTACTGAACCGGTGGCTTATACTGTACAGAAATTCAGAATTGTTTGTGCTGATGCCATTTCATTATAGCCAGATGAGGCATTCCCACAAGGTCTGAGCTACAATTGCGATGTATGGGTTTTATCACGGCGCCCCCTGTTGAACTCTCTGCATTCTTGTAGATGTTTTTTTAAGAAACTGTTGAAAGGTTTCTGCTAATAGACATTGTATACAGTTTTGGTGGAAATTGAAACGGAAAAAGGACTGATCTAGCCAACTTTGGTGTTGTAGAACTACAACAATGGGTCATTACCAATTTCTATCTGGAGATACTTGATGGGAGTTGTATTTCTACATCAGCTGAGGTTCTACCCTTTGGCAAACCCTCGAGGTGAAAGCATTGATTAGATTGTTCTTCTACACTCCTAGACCAGGGTACGCTCTGTAATTTGTCATGTGTCTTTATAGGGCTCTCTAAAGAAATCTCCTGGACCTGTATGGAAGGGGGTCATCTGCTGGGCTGGGCTGGCCCGGACAGTCAGTTATTTAAATTGATTAATGGTCTGCAGAGAATGTTTATAAACATCAAAAAGAGGTTTAAAAGTTAGGTTAGAGGTAATAGATGCACCACGTTTCCAGACGTTGTTGGTAGCCGAGTTCTCTTTTGTTTTGTGGTTCGCGATCTGGTGCCACAACTTGGGAACACTAGTCAGCAGAATCAAGGAAGCGGATAAGCCACCATCATGGTGGGCTATGGGTGAGACACATCCTCCGACGGCTGCAGAAGGGCTGAAGCAACTAATTGATCGATAATGAAAATAGTTAACTATTCTCATTATCAATTAAATGGTCTGTGTCAGCACACACTGTTTAGAGTCAGGCGTGCCGCTGCTTTGCTCTGTATGATTTAGGTGTAGGATTATGTTTTTAGTTTACAACAGTAGGAGCTGGAGTCCTGTGTCGCCACGCCCCACCCTCCCTGCCTCCCTCTCTCCTGTCCAGAGCTGCCATCCCTCACATTGGTCCTGGTCCATTTCCCCCCCCCCCCAACTCCCACGCTCAGGTCCAGTCTCTTGCCCAAACTCACTCCCTCTCACGCTCAAGTCCGGTCCTTTGCCCATTTTTTTATCCCTACCATCTCTGGTCCCTCTCCCCACACAGTGCACTCTCACCAATTTAGGTTATAAAAGTGATCAGGCTGTGTGCAGTGCCCCCCCACACTTCTCACCCCGGTTTCATGTGGATCTCATGTCTGAGTGATCGTAGGAGTGTTCATTTGGGGAGAAAGCAGATATGGGCTTGAGCTGTGCAGGCAGCATTAATCCGTCACTCAGACCAGATGCTCACGTACTTTCTGCGTGAAAAATATACAAGGGAGATACGCAATTTGTGTATGGACATACAAAAGTTATGGACAATACGCAGGTTGCATTAGAAAAAAATGGAAAGAGGATTTTTTTTTGTATATAGTGTTCCTTTAAGTTAACAAAAATAGTGTTTTTTTTTTCCCCCAATGAATCAATTTAATTGAAAAATAATCGGCTAACTAATCAATTATAACAAGGAAAAAAGGTGTCATCTGCGCTCGTTTCTATGTGTTCCATGTACAACAAAACTGAGGTTTTTGTTTGTTTCAAAGGCCATTGCAACGTAAACTCACTCGCCACTTCACGGCACCTCTTTACAGAGTGAGTACCTAACATGTACCAAAAGGCCGCTCTACTGAACAGCTCCAAGCCCCTCCTGCTGCTTTTCAGCCGAGGAGAGGCAAAGATGGTGGGTTTTATTTATACACGCACCAAACACTTCCCATTTGGGATTAAAAACAAAAACCTGGAAAGAGGAACAGCTGCAGAACGATGGACTGGTGTTACAAGCATGATATACATAAATACAGAAAAAATGGTGTCGCGCCCATACTCACCGGAGCGGCAGCAACTGCCAGGAGTAACAGCCCAGTTAATGTATAAAACATAACAAGGAAAAAAGGTGTCATCTGCGCTCGTTTCTATGTGTTCCATGTACAACAAAACTGAGGTTTTTGTTTGTTTCACTGGCCATTGCAACGTAAGCTCACTCGCCACTTCACGGCACCTTACGTTGCAATGGCCATTGAAACAAACAAAAAACTCAGTTTTGTTGTACATGGAACACATAGAAACGAGCGCAGATGACACCTTTTTTCCTTCTTATGTTTTATACATTAACTGGGCTGTTACTCCTGGCAGTTGCTGCCGCTCCGGTGAGTATGGGCGCAACGCCATTTTTTCTGTAACTAATCAATTACCCTATTATTGTATCTATTTGTATCTCTTTGAGGGTACACTTCATTGAACGATATTCTCGACCTACACATGAAAATCGTTTGGGAGCATTTGAGTAGCAAGAATCTCTTCTTTTTGGAATGTAAGCTTGACTCATAATATTAAGACCACGTTTGCATGAATTCATCACCAAAGGTGAAGTAAAGCAACGTTTTTTTCATTTAGTCACCTGTGCGCGCTCCACTCTGTTCTGCACATTTTGTTCTATTTAGGTAGAGTATTAGGGGTACTTTTTTGGAGTATAGAGAGCCACGGTATTCCCAATGTCCAGCGCGGTTAGGTACAGGTCCTAGTGACATGAACATAAGAACATAATCTTTAGTTGTAGCCCTAGGGTGTAGGACAGTGAGCTCCTGGGGATACAAACTGTGTGGTAACTACCATCAGTTGTTATGCAAGCCTTTATCGGCAGCTGTTAAAGGAGCACTACTGAAAAATAGTGTTCCCTATTTTGCCCTTAAATAATTGGGCAGATGTTGCTGACAGCCTCTGCCCCTTTATTTTTTTTTTATTTTTAGTAGGGCTGGTAATGATTAAAAATTTCCTGTTCGATTATTTATTTATTTTTTAGTTCGATTAATCGATTAATTTCGATTTAATTAGAACGCACATACAAATCCAACTACTTTTAGCTGATCTGCATGCATTGCAACTCTGCATTAGTCAGTGGTAAATGTGGTATACACTATATACAATCACCCGACACTGGTTAGTTTCAACAATTCATGACTTTACTTCACAGTTGACACAAATACGTCTTAAATTCAAATGTAGCACTGACGTAAGTTATTATATTGCCCCAACTCACACATGGATATATTACCCCCAGCTCTCACATGGATATATTGCCCCCAGCTCTCACATGGATATATTGCCCCCAGCTCTCACATGGATATATTGCCCCCAGCTCTCACATGGATATATTGCCCCCAGCTCACACATGGATATATTGCCCCCAGCTCACACATGGATATATTGCCCCCAGCTCACACATGGATATATTTCCCCCAGCTCACACATGGATCTATTGCCCCAGGCCAGCTCACACATGGATATATATTGCCCCAGCTCACGCATGGATGTATTGCCCCAGGCCAGCTCACGCATGGATATATATTGCCCCAGCTCTCATCTCCTGCAACCACGTGTTTGGCTCCCTATGAGCGTCCGAAGGCATGGAGCTCGGCCGCTCGCCTGGGGGAACCACGTAACCAGCCGCGATCTTGCGAGAACGCGGCTGGTCACGTGGTTCCCCCAGGCGAGCGACCAAGCTCCATTCCTTCGGACGCTCATAGGGAGCCAAGCACGTGGCGCAAAGCAGGCGGCGCCGTGTGCTTTGCGCCGCAGGTAGATTTCAAATATTTTTAATCGACCAAAAAAATTAACTATTAATCGATTAATCGTTAATTTCCGCAGCCCTCATTTTTAGGCGATTTTACTCCCCTTTTTTCCTCACTGCACGCTGCTCCTCTTTGGCTCAGGGATTTCCATACCTGGATGATCCTGAAGCTGTTCTGCGCAATTTGTACTTCTACACAACTTGTTTAGCATAGGAACTGCAAATTACTTAGCTCTAAGGGATTTGCACACTTTACGTACACTAGATCCATAGCGCCTGCGTAGAACTATAGATTTGAGCTGCATGCACATGTGCAGTTCCATTCCGTTGGCTCCCTCTCTGACCAATCACTACAGTGGGTGGACTCAGAGTGACGTCAGCATGCTCTCTGCATGCAGACATCACTAGTGACCGTTATGGTAACCGGCAGCCGGGAAATTAAAAAATCCCAGGTTCTCGGGCAGCCGAGTGGGGGAAACCCTTCCACTTTGTCAGGATCCCTGGCTGTAGCCATCCTGAAACCCCTCCCCCCGGTGGTTCACTTCCATCCTGTTCCTGCCCTGCAGCCAGCAACCAGCATCCAGCAGTGTAAGAGTTAAACACCAAACACAAGTGACTCACAAAATAAAGGGCTTTGCCCCGCACTCACACATTGCTGGTTCATTACGGCTCATGCTCACCAAGAGTGAACACCCGTGCTATTGTTGCTACTCTGATCCTGATTCCCAATTTCTGGTTCCTGCAATTACAACCATCATCCTCTGCAATCAACCTGGTTAGTCTTTATTTCCATTCACCCTCCACCATCCATATCCTCTGTTTATCAGTGCAGACCACTGCATCCTGGGCTCATACCCCTGCCATCCAGGTGCCACCCAGGTACCATCCCCACGTTCCTGACACACTTCAACCAGTTAATCTGCCAGATCAGGGTTGCAGGGACGGATAAGGGGGGAGACTCTACAAATCCTGGTCACTTTAAAACAGTAAAGTGGTCAGGATGGGTAGAGTTTCTTTAACAATACGAATGAAGAAATGTGGTCCCTGTGGTCAAATTTCAAGAGTACTGGTTCCACGAACGATCACTGAATACCGAAAATGCCGGAATGCATGCACAAAACAAACAAAAATGGCTAAAGCCCAATACTTCAATGAAAATTTCAACAATAACATATCAAACCCTAGAAATTTTTGGAAAATCATAAGTAACATACAAACACCCCCTGTCCACTCCCAACCGGCTGCTGTCAAAGTAAACAACCAAACTGTACAACACCCCCTAGATTGTAGCAAATGCTTTTAATAATTATTTTGTTGGATGCGCCACCACCCTGATTGCTAAGCTAGGAAATGACACGCAATCAGAAAGGCCGCACACAGGTCAGGCCCCACCAACTGTGCAAAGACCCTGTAACAGAGAAATTTTAGTTTCAGACCAGTGTCATCACTAAACTTCTCCGTAACCAAAAAATGAAATACCAGTCTGGACCTGATCAAATCCCAGCAATGCTGCTGAAAATCAGTGCGCCAGCAATTACAAAACCTGTCGCAACCCTAATCAATGAGTCACTGGCGACTGGATACATACCCAAACTCTGGAAGACTGCAAGGGTGTTACCTATCCATAGAAGTGGAGACAATACTTTGGTATCCAACTACCGGCCGATATCATTGCTCCATGTAATGTCAAAAATTCTGGAAAAAAGTGTCTACAATCAACTACATGATTATTATCAGTATCAGAACTATTTAACCCCAGATCAATCAGGCTTACGTCCAAATCATTCAACTACAACTGCCCTTTTAAAAGTTTGTAATGATATCCAAGCTGACATGTAACAAGGAAACCTAACTGGAGCCATCTTCCTTGATTTTGCCAAGGCCTTCGACACAGTAGACCATGGCATCCTATTACAAAAACTTAAAAACTCTGCTATTGGTGATAGCACGCTAACCTGGTTTCAATCCTATGTGTCTGATCGGTCGCAATATGTGTTCATTTCTGACAGCACTTCCCCTCCCAGTCACGTGCGGTGTACCCCAAGGCTCAATACTCGGCCCCCTTCTATTCACGATATTCATAAATGATCTGCCCAATGTCTGCCAAGCCTCAACTGTACACATGTACACAGACGACACTGTAATCTATACCAGCAAACCGAATCTCCCACTGCTGGAGGCAGTGCTGCAAGAACAATTCAAAGGGGTAGAAAAGTGGATCGCAGATAACAAACCTTTTCTAAATACTGACAAAACTGTTACAATGCTCTTTGGAACAGCACCTAAACTACACAAATGGCAAACCCTTCATCTGTCAGGACAAGATCAAATGACACGTGGACTACAGTCACTTCTCTCAAATATCTAGGTATGTGGTTAGACCCAAATCTATCCTTCGGCCCCCACATCGAAAAACTCTCATCTAAACTGTACCCCAAACTAGGTGCCCTGTACGGAAACAAATCCTGCCTGAGCCCCATGGTAAGAAAGCAGATTGTACAACAAATGCTTATGCCAGCCATTGAATATGGAGATGTAGTGTATGCAGCTGCCCCTCAAACACACCTCCAGAAACTTACTACATTATATAACTCATTCTGCCGCTTTGTGCTACAATGTAACTACATGACCCACCATTGTGACATGTTAAAAGAACTAAACTGGCCGTCACTGCACTCTAGACGCACCCTTCACCTTTCCAACCTGGTGTCAGGGCTGCGGGTTCCGGGACGGCTAGCCCGGCGGTCCCCGCCTCCTCGGGCTGCTGCTCAGGGGGTGGGATTGCGGCTGGCGCATGGGCCTGGCGTTACCCGGAGACCCGGCTCACCTCTGTTGCGGGTCCATGACTCCCGGAGGGGACGACGAGTGGGTCCCCGGGTATCCGCCGTGGGCTTGCGTCGCAGCCCAAGACTGCTGGCCCAGCATATGCCCCAGAATGGACGCGCGGCCAGGCTCCACCAATATGGCGGCCGGCCCGCGGCGCGCGTCTGTGACGTCACCTGCTTCTCAGAGTAGGGAGGAGCTCATGGGTACTTAAGGGCAGACTGGCCATTCTATCTTCGCTTCACTATTGTAGCAGTTCCCTCAGTATTGCTCTTCCCATTCCATAGTGTATACTTTCCTGTGATCCTGACTTGGCTTGTGACCCCGACCTCCGTGTACCGCTGTGATCCTGACTTGGCTTGTGACCTCGACCTCCGTGTACCACTGTGATCCTGACTCGGCTAGTGACGTTAACCTTGCCTCCTTCACCAACTCCTTGGGCTCCCTATCTCCTATTCCTGGGATCCCTGACAGAATAGTGAAGCCACAATGGAGCTTGCGGATGTCGCCGGAGCAGTAGACACCCTATCTCAACAGGTGAACACCTTATCCTGCTCCATAAGAGAACTACAGAATGGGCATCGGCACCTCCAGGAACAGTTGTTATCGTTCCAAACTACCTCACCAACCCGCCCATTGGAGTTGACTCATGTTCCAGAACCACATGTTCCTATGCCCGAACGTTACTCAGGCAAGCAAGACCACTTCCAAGCCTTCATGATGTCGTGTGACCTTCTCTTTGCATTGAATCCCCGGACTTATTACAGTGATTACGTTAAGATACGTACGACGATATCTCTTCTAGTTGGAGAAGCACAAGCATGGGCTCATAACCTGTTACGCTCTCAGAGCTCGGTGTTGGAGACATGGCCGCTCTTTTTCAACGCTATGGCCGCGATGTTCGACGATCCACTTCGTGCCAGTACGGCAGAAAACACCCTTAGATCCCTACGGCAAGGACGTCGTTCGGTGGAAGCTTATATCACAGACTTTCGTCGCTTCGCCTGTGAAACAGGATGGAATGATGTTGCCTTGATAGGGCAATTCCGTCTTGGTCTCTCAGAGGCCTTAAAAGACGAAATCGCACGAGTGGGAATCCCGTCATCCCTTGAGTCCCTGGTTCAATTATCCATCCAAATTGATAGGAGACTTCGCGAACGAGCAAGGGAAAGATCCGCCTCCTACTCGTCAATGCTCCGTTCTCTCCTGCCACCTCCCGGTAATCAGGGGGTGTTACCCGCACCAGAAGAACCCATGCAGGTTAATATGGTTCAAGGCCGACTCCCACCAGAAGAATTACATCGACGACGTATGCACAATCTCTGCCTATATTGTGGTCGACCACATCATACAGCACGTTACTGTCCAGAAAAGAACCGGGGTCGAGCAGGTAACTCTAACTCACCCCTTCGTCTGTTACATTTGTCCACCTCCAGTGGCTGCAGCCCATTATTGACACTCCCTCTTGTTTTACAGTGGGGAGGGAGGATGCTACTTCAAACCGCGATGGTTGATTCAGGAGCAAGTGGAAACTTCCTCGACAAAGCAGTAGTTGATGCCTTCTGTATTCCTATCACGAATAAACCCTTCCCTTTGCATATTCAGGTCGTGGATGGGTCTTCTTTGCCTTCTGGGCCTGTTACCACTGAAACAGAGCCATTACAAGTAACCATAGGCCCTGGGCATAAGGAAACGTTACGCTTTGACATCGTCACTACTCCATTGTTTCCAATTATTTTAGGTCTCCCCTGGCTACGTCAGCATGACCCCCAGGTCTCATGGTCCTCTGGCACGTTTACCTTCTCGTCTTCCTACTGTACCCAGAATTGTCTCCAGAAACACCATCACGTCTTGAATACGGTCCTAGATATACATATGACACCGCAGTATCACACCGTTCTCCCTAATGAATATTCTTCCTTCGCAGATGTGTTTGACGAAAAAGGGGTGGAATCTTGCCGCCCAGGAGACCGTATGACTGTCCGATTGAACTAATTCCAGGAGCTACCATTCCGTACGGCAGGCTCTATCCGTTATCAGAACCGGAATTGAAGGTATTGAAAGGCTACATTCAGGAGAACCTGGACAAAGGGTTTATCAGGCACTCAACGTCACCGGCAGGTGCAGGTATCTTTTTTGTGGAGAAAAAAGATGGGGGTCTTCCGTCCTTGCGTGGATTATCGCGAATTGAATCTCATCACGATCAAGAACAGGTACCCTCTCCCCTTGATTCCAGAACTCATCGAGCGTCTCCAGGGTGCAACAGTCTACACCAAGATCGACCTCAAGGGAGCATACAACCTTGTCAGAATACGTAGAGGTGACGAATGGAAGACGGCGTTTAGATCACGCTACGGTCATTTTGAGTACATGGTGATGCCTTTCGGGTTATGCAACGCACCTGGTACGTTCCAACATTTCCTCAATGACGTCTTCAGAGACCTGTTAGACCAATATGTAGTGATTTACTTGGACGATATCCTTGTTTTTTCCTGTACGCTCAAGGACCACAGGGTCCATGTAACAACAGTCTTAACTCGCCTCCGAACCCATCGGTTATATGCAAAGATCGAAAAATGTGTCTTCGAGGCAGACGAAATAGAATTTCTTGGATTCTTTTTAACCCCAGGTCGTCTTGCCATGGATCATAAGAAAGTAGCCGCCATCAGCAATTGGCCTACCCCTACGGATAAAAAGGCTGTTCAACGATTTATAGGCTTCGCTAATTTCTATAGACGCTTCATACAGGGGTTCTCTTCCATCATTCTACCCCTTACCGGGTTAACCAAACAACAGACCAAGTTCTGCTGGTCCACTGAGGCTCAACAAGCGTTTAATGCCTTAAAACATCGTTTCAGCACCGCGCCTATATTGGTCTTACCGGATCCCTTACGACCATATGAAGTAGAGGTTGATGCCTCTGATGTCGGGATTGGGGCGGTTCTCACCCAACGGAGACCCCCAGAACAGATGGCCCATCCTGTGGCATATTATTCCAGAAAACTGACTTCCGCCGAGACGAATTACGATGTTGGCGATAGGGAACTTCTCGCCATTAAATGTGCCCTTACGGAATGGCGTCATCTCTTGGAGGGTGCTCTTCATCCATTCCTGGTCTTCACAGACCATAAAAATCTGGAATATCTACGGACGGCTAAAAGACTCAATCCACGACAAGCCAGATGGTCATTATTCTTTTCCCGTTTTGACTTCCGGGTAACTTACAAACCTGGTATTCAGAATAAGAAGGCCGATGCATTATCACGTCTCTCTCCATCGATCCATCCGACACCCATTATTGAACCAGTACTTTCCCCGAACAGATTCATCGGCATGACTACTAACCTTATGCAACAGATACGTTCCCATACCGACACTAACAACCACCCTCATGTAATGGGAACTCAAGAACAGCGTCAGCAATGTCTCGTCCCGGTTCAGGACCGAGTGATGGTACTCCAACAATTCCATGATACTTTGGGAAGCGGTCACCCAGGGATACGTAAGACCAAGGACTTGATAAAGCGTTACTTCTGGTGGCCTACTTTGGATCAGGATGTTAGGGACTTCGTGGGTTCTTGCTCGGTCTGTGCCCGTGCCAAATATAGCACGAAGAAACCAGTAGGTCTCCTACAACCCCTTCCGGTACCTGAACAACCATGGTCACATATCACCATTGATTTCATTGTTGAACTTCCTCCATCAAATGGTTTCACAACCATAATGGTAACCGTGGACCGTCTGACCAAAATGGCCCACTTTACTCCCATTCAAGGCCTGCCTACCACTGCACAAACAGTATCCTTGTTTCTACAGAACATATATCGCTTGCATGGCGTCCCTGAATCCATCGTGTCTGATCGAGGGGCGCAATTCACCTCTCGGTTCTGGCGATGCTTTTGTCGGGCTTTGGGGATTTCGGTTGACCTGTCTACGGCATACCATCCCCATACCAACGGACAGACAGAGAGGGTGAATCAATCCCTGGAAACGTACCTACGTTGTTATACAACCTATTTACAGGACGATGGGCCACTTTGTTGTGCACTGCCGAATATGCCTATAATGCCCGACTACACGATTCCACTCGTTGTTCTCCCTTCTTCCTAATGTATGGATATCATCCTGCTCCCCTTCCTGATTTACCTTCTGTTGTCCCGGTTCCTAGCGTTGCCACCCGCCTCCGGGCACTCCGAGTATGCCGTACAAGGGCCCGTACGTGCCTCATAATGGCTCAGAATACATACAAAAGATATGCTGATCATCACCGTACTGCCTCTACAGGCTATGCTACGGGCCAAAGAGTGTGGTTGTCCACGCGCCACCTACGTCTCTCTTGTCCCTCTAAGAAATTGGGCCCTAAATATATAGGGCCATTTACCATCGTTGACATGATTGGGCCGGTGGCGGCTCGTCTTCGGCTTCCTGCTCGTTACCGGTTCCATCCAGTGGTGCACGTATCCCTTCTGAAGCCGGTTGGTGCCAACCCTTTTGTGGGTCGTTCCCTGCCTCCTCCTCCTCCTGTGTCCGCTGCTGGTTCCGATATGTTTGAGGTGGCACGGATCCTCGATTCCCGTATTCGGCGGGGTGTACTCCAGTATTTTGTGGATTGGACTGGCTACGATCCTGAGGAGCGTTCCTGGGAACCTGCCTCTTTTGTCTGGGCTCCGGCCCTTGTCCGTGCTTTTCATGCGGCTCATCCCGGGCGTCCGGGTCCGTTGCGTGTCCTGAGGCCCCGCGTTCCGGGGGGGATTATGTCAGGGCTGCGGGTTCCGGGACGGCTAGCCCGGCGGTCCCCGCCTCCTCGGGCTGCTGCTCAGGGGGTGGGATTGCGGCTGGCGCATGGGCCTGGCGTTACCCGGAGACCCGTCTCACCTCTGTTGCGGGTCCATGACTCCCGGAGGGGACGACGAGTGGGTCCCCGTGTATCCGCCGTGGGCTTGCGTCGCAGCCCAAGACTGCTGGCCCAGCATATGCCCCAGAATGGACGCGCGTGCGGCCAGGCTCCACCAATATGGCGGCCGGCCCGCGGCGCGCGTCTGTGACGTCACCTGCTTCTCAGAGTAGGGAGGAGCTCCATGGGTACTTAAGGGCAGACTGGCCATTCTATCTTCGCTTCACTATTGTAGCAGTTCCCTCAGTATTGCTCTTCCCATTCCATAGTGTATACTTTCCTGTGATCCTGACTTGGCTTGTGACCCCGACCTCCGTGTACCGCTGTGATCCTGACCTGGCTTGTGACCCCGACCTCCGTGTACCGCTGTGATCCTGACTTGGCTTGTGACCTCGACCTCCGTGTACCACTGTGATCCTGACTCGGCTAGTGACGTTAACCTTGCCTCCTTCACCAACTCCTTGGGCTCCCTATCTCCTATTCCTGGGATCCCTGACACCTGGTGTTTAAGAGCTTTTCTGGGAAGCTGCCACCCTGCCTGACTAGGCTGCTTCCCCTAGCAGTTCCCTCATCCTATAACCTCCGATCCAGGACCTGCACCTTACTTGCAATACCACAATACAAAAAGAAAGTGGCTCGATCCTCATTTTCCTACAGAGGACTGCAAATATGGAATAACCTCCCAGACGCCATCAAATCTTCCCCCAGTCTAAAGTCACTCAAGAGCTCCCTATTAATATACCTCAATACGGAATGCACCTGTAAACAGGTAACATAATGACTTTATTTCCTACATATTTATTTTTCTGTTAATCTGTATATTTGTTTTTGTGTTAATATCTTGCATTTTATTATTTTGTATTTCTGTAACCACTCAATGTTCTTGAACCCAGGACATACTTGAAAACGAGAGAAATCTCAATGTATCCTTCCTGGTAAAATCCTTTATAAATAAATAAAAGAAATGTTATGGTACACCAATAATGGTTATGGTCTTTAATGTTAAGATAAACCAAAGCGCTGTGGCTGATGCCTTTTCCCATACATACGCGTCCGAGTCAGCATTGTTCAGGAAATGACTATTATGGTGGGAGGGCATTGGGTTTTAGAAAGACTTCGGACCTTAACAGTCATAAAATGCCCAATCCGGTTACAGTCACTCTGCCTTGACCCTAGTGTGCCACATGCCTGGGCTGCTGGCGGCCGAGCTTAGCTGCACTAATGCAGGCGGAGATATGACTGAATAATTACAACTCTGTTTTCACGGAGAACTGCTGCAGCAAGATGTCAACACATTAAAATGTGTTTTTTTTTATCTTGCTTCTGCATTAATGACTTGTGTTTTTACACTTTATGTGCCAGATGCCTGAGTTCACAATGTCACAGTTTAATATCAATGCAAAGTATTATAATAATGCTGAAGTGGGCCTTTCAGCTGTGCCGTGGAGCGTTTTTTTGTTTTTTTTAATAGGATGCTGCCCACAATCGACATAGCTTAAAGGGGCACTCTAGGGATAAAACCAGAGGGGAGGAGAAACTGAGTGGTTAAACATTTAACATTACAGAACAAGAAAAAAAGTGTCATCTGCGCTTATTCCTATATAGCTCCATGTGAAACAAAACACAGAGGTTTTGGTTTACTTGAACGGCCATTGAAGTGCCGCTCCTATGAGCAACCTCATACTCTCATGCCACATTTCAGTCGAGAGACAAAATGGTGGGCTTTATTTATAACCTCACAACATACGTCCACTTTGGGATTAAAAAAATAACATGGAAAAGGGACAGCAGCTAAAAATGACCTGGCTGGGGTTACAACAGAATATACATACATACAGGGAAAGCGGTGTCTCGCCTACTCCCTACCGGGGCATCTGCAACAACCAAAAGTAACCAACACAGTTCACGTATAAAATATAACTAGAAAAAAGTGTCATCTACACTTATCCCTGTAGCTCCATGTGAAACAAAACACAGAGGTGTGGGTTTACTTGAATTGCCACTGAAGTGTAAGCTCACCTGCCGCGTCAAGGCACCTCTAGTAAGATGAGTGCTACCTAATGAAACCAAGAGCCGCTCCTCTGAGCAACCTCACACTCTCATGCCGCTTTTCAGCTGTTGTAACCTCAGCCAGGTAATTTTTGTTGCGGTCACTTTTTCTTGTTTTTGTTTTTAACCTCAAAGTGGAAGTATGTGGTGGGGGTATAAATAAAGCCCACAGTTTTCTCTCTCAGCTGAATTTACCAATTTACAGTTGGTCCTCGTTCCTGCATTTATTTTGTGTTGGATGATATCATTAATATTAACCCCTTCACTACCTAGAGCTTATTGTTGGAAGCATTTTTATCATATAATTCATGGGATGCGTAGTTAACATTTAAATATAGGGTCAAATAGAAATTTTGAACAGAAATATTTGTTCTGAGATATTTAAAAAAAAAAATAAATAAAAATTGCAAATTAGCATTAATTTTTCATGTATTCCTTTATCCTTTACAGAAATATTGTTGAAATGTAAGATTCTGAGCTTTAGATGGTGCGCCTTATTTTGCACAATTTCACACGTGGTCTGCATTATCAGCATACAGGGAGAAATAGCCTTTGTGTCAAATACAGTAACTGTGATAAAGTTAGATAATAAAAACGGTCAGATCTCCTGCTTATTGGTGTTTGTAGTGACATAATGAGATTATTCTCTTTGCAGCTTCCAAAAATACCAATAGAATTTAAAACTAATATATCTGCATGTGGCGTATTGCCTTTTTATGGAAATTACAGTACCACCTTGTATCTGTACTGTACAGGGATTGTCAATCATTATAACCCCCTGAATCTTATCCCTGCACAGCAGTGAGTGACCCCAGAGTTCTCCCTGTAATCTGCCCTCTCCCTGACTGTTGTAATGCAGCAGCAAAGCTTTTTGAGCTGTTTGTTAGGATGAGGTTTGTGGCTGCTATTTGCAGCATGTTTACATTAATACAGCAAAAAGAAAGTTGTTTCTCCACACCAATCTTGCTTTTAAAAGATATACAATTGGGATTTTATATGCTAATGGTTGCTTTTCAATATATTACAATGCAAAATCGAGTTAACTCGTTTTTTTTTTGTTGTTGTTAAAGTTTTAAATACACGTAAGTAGTTGCCCATGTATAATTTTTTTTACTCTAAAGAAAGTTGTTTTTTTAATTCCATTTCACCGGCATTAACCTATACATATATTTTAAGACCTACCACAATATAAATAAACTGAAAGAAAAATTAGAGTCTAATTGTTTTGTTTTGCTCAATCTGCCATATGTTTATTTTTAGGCTTTACTTTAAACGACGAATGTGACTTTGTTTTTGTATCTTTAATCACAGCTTCGGTTAGATAATGAAATGTCATTTGTTAAGAGTAGAGAGGTTTTTTTTTTTTCTCTCTTCTCTAAATAGCTGGTGCACAATACATAGGAAATGGTCAGTTACTGAGTAATGGCATATATCTCATCTAATATCGTTTGGGCTGTGACTTTCTACATTTCTCTGCAACCAATTAGCTCTGCTGACAGGCTGTGTCCAAACTGAGAAATCAGCGTGCTGTTTGATCTTATTTTCGCTTTGATGCGGTAACAAAAGACCTGGGTCTTGTGGTCTGAGTGGTTACCCTATCTCTGTTGACTGAATTTACCAAGTAGAGCCTTGGCTGCCTTTCTAGATTACAGATAACTGGCGTAGACCCGGACGTGCAGGAGGAAATATCCTGAGTTAGTTCCACGACTTTGAGCTGGTGTTTTATTCTCTGCTAGGTAAGCCGAATACGAGCCTTCAACGATGTCCTACCAGGAACACGTTGGCCTGAGATTAACCCTGATATAAATATTTGTGCAAACTTTAATCTTGCGTTAGTCACTAAGAATGGAGAAGGACTGATTCGGAGGAAGAACTTGAGGGCTTCTAAAAATAGTCATGAAAATACTGTTTCGAATTCTGAAAAAGTAGGCTTCGATTTAATTTGGAGTAGAGGTAACATCACTGCTCTTTAACTGTGGAGACACAGGCTCGATCCTGGCAAGAGCACCTCTCCAGTAAGTGTCCTTGGGCAAGACACCTTAACGGTACATACTCGCCACCCAGGACATACTTGAAAATGAGAGAAATCTCAATGAATCTTTCCTGGTAAAATCCTTTCTCCAAAAAAATAAATAAATAAATAAATTAAAAAAAAAATCTGCCCCAATTATTGAAATTGGGACCATTTTCAGCTGCATTGTGGACATTTTTCATTTCGGGAGACTCAAATGAGGGATTAAAACGCTCCCTGAAAACATTCCTATTTAGGGAAGCCTACCACCCAACTCACTGACGCAACCATCAATCACTCTCACCTTACAGTCCTCTCCTCCTGTTTCCAACCCCAACCCTCCTAGATTGTGAGTTCCTACGGGAATAGGGCCCTCATCTCCTCCTGTACTGTTTGTCAAATGTTGTTCAATGTATTGTAACCCTGTCTGTACTGTGCTTATTGTACAGCGCTGCGGAATATGCTGGCGCTTTATAAATAAAGAATAATAATAATAATAATAAATAGATTTGGTCCAATTCAACTAATATTCAACTAATTCAGCTGCTTCAAAGAAAAGCCGGACAGAAAAACACACAAAGAAGCCTATTTTTGGCCACCATCGTACAGATTTGTGCCTTTAAACGGGTCTCTTAGAAAATGATGATGTTTATGTAGGAGCCAATCAACGTGATTGGCTGTAGGATGGCTGCTTGAGTTCAGGTACTCCCATTGCAGCCAATGACAGTTATAGGTCTCAAAGAAGGGAGGCCAGCCGGAGGAGTTGGCGGAGAGCCGCGGGGCGGCACAGCAGGTTCAGGCACGTCGGCCTTCCTGTGCAGCCCTGGCGTTAAGGAGTTTCAAAAAAATCTGTCTTATTCCTTTTTAGTTTTCTGGCTCAAACCCCATTCGACACCTTTTAGCATTTGTGGTTTTAGTGGAAAGCGGTATGCATGAATATTCTAATTTAATTACTAAAGCTGCTATTTCCATTAAAAAGTATAGCTGTGAGAGCCGATATTTGTTCTGAATTTTTTTGGGGAAATCGATAATTATTATTATTATTATTATTATTATTCTTTATCGATTTCCCCAAAAAAATTCAGAACAAATATCGGCTCTCACAGCTATACTTTTTAATGGAAATAGCAGCTTTAGTAATTAAATTAGAATATTCATGCATACCGCTTTCCACTAAAACCACAAATGCTAAAAGGTGTCGAATGGGGTTTGAGCCAGAAAACTAAAAGGAATAAGACAGATTTTTTTGAAACTCCTTAACGCCAGGGCTGCACAGGAAGGCCGACGTGCCTGAACCTGCTGTGCCGCCCCGCGGCTCTCCGCCAACTCCTCCGGCTGGCCTCCTTCTTTGAGACCTATAACTGTCATTGGCTGCAATGGGAGTACCTGAACTCAAGCAGCCATCCTACAGCCAATCACGTTGATTGGCTCCTACATAAACATCATCATTTTCTAAGAGACCCGTTTAAAGGCACAAATCTGTACGATGGTGGCCAAAAATAGGCTTCTTTGTGTGTTTTTCTGTCCGGCTTTTCTTTGAAGCAGCTGAATTAGTTGAATATCATATTGGACCAAATCTATTTATTATTATTATTATTCTTTATTTATAAAGCGCCAGCATATTCCGCAGCGCTGTACAATAAGCACAGTATAGACAGGGTTACAATACATTGAACAACATTTGACAAACAGTACAGGAGGAGATGAGGCCCTATTCCCGTAGGAACTCACAATCTAGGAGGGTTGGGGTTGGAAACAGGAGGAGAGGACTGTAAGGTGAGAGTGATTGATGGTTGTGTCAGTGAGTTGGGTGGTAGGCTTCCCTAAATAGGAATGTTTTAAGGGAGCGTTTGAAGGAAGAGAAGTTAGGGGAAAGTCTGACAGTACGAGGGAGAGCGTTCCAGAGAGTGGGGGCTGCGCGTGAGAAATCCTGCAGTCTATCATGGGAAGAGGGGATGCGGGGAGAAGCTAGGCGCAGGTCACTGTTTGACCTTAGGGAGCGGGCCGGGGTGTATTTGGTGATTAGTGAGGACAGGTAGTGGGGAGCTGAGTTAGTGAGGGTTTTGTAGGTAAGGATAAGGATTTTGAACTTAATTCTGCAGTGGATGGGGAGCCAGTGAAGGGACTCACAGAGGGGAGCGGCAGAGACAGAGCAGCGGGTGAGGTGAATTAGCCTGGCGGAGGCGTTCAGGATGGATTGTAGGGGGGAGAGGCGGGACAGAGGGAGGCCAGATTTCAATTGAATCAAGCGTTATTTCAAACAAATATCGCCACATCGCCCTTGAATTGAATCAAACACTTAGTTGGGATTCAACAAATTGGCAGAAGCACCATGGTCATCATGACCACTCATAAGGAAACCTACCCCAGTTTCCTGGCCGTTACTTTATGCATTTGTCATCTTTAACTACTGCTCATCAGCCCTTAACTCAATAATGAGTCTACAAACTATAATGTTCCACATACAAGTGATACCAGTGGCACTGATGGTATTACTGGAATTTTTCCAGATGGGAGGGTGCTCGCGGAGTGAGTTTGGCCATTAAGTCAGTGTTCTGTACTCAAAAATAGAGGGGGTACCAGGCACTCCAATTAAAAAGATGTTGTTTTGTTGAGCAGTAAATCTGCAACATTTTGGTCATCACAGTGACCATACACAAGCATTAACCTGGAAAAAAGGTCACTGCAATGACCCAAATATTGCATTTTTCCTTTAATCTTTTTATTGGATTGCTTGGAATCCCTGTATTTTTGAGTGAACTGCAATGCGGCACTCGTCTTAAACCAACGACAGTGCTTAGCTATCATGCTAATCCTCTATCCATTTACAGAGTTATACAGAGAGCATCGAAATGTCACCGATATTTCGGTGGTCTCTGATTCGCCGCACTTTGGCAAATCCGGTTCGCTGACCCTGTGGTTCAGCACTCACCGCAGGGTCCCCGAAGTGCAGTGAATCAGCCGCTAAACGCTGCTGCAAACCTGCTGCCTTATGGACAGCCGCCAAATCTAGCCGACGAGCACAGCACCGACCAGCCGCAGAAAGAAGCCGACAAGCCGCCGGACGGTAAAAAAATACATAAAAAAATAAACGATTGAAAGTGCTCAATTCGAAATGCGGTTTGCAAAAAAAACTGGACGAAAATGTCTGGAGTTAAAATATAAGATCCTGTGAATAATAATAAAAAGGTCTGTTACATTAAAAATTGAACGCTATGTAGCGCTGGTTTTAAATCCCCTGCCGTTGTAGTACTTGTTTTTGGCCACCGGAGGGAGACAAGTGCGATGTGAGACGCTGAACATTGGGACTACATTTCCCGGCATGCTTTGGGAGCAGACACAGGAAGTGGGTGGGACACAGACGCTGACATCCTGAGCCTCGTGGGGAGAGCTGGCAGAGCGCGCCAGGGAGTGAGAGAAGCAAGACACAGTGCTGCATAACGTGACAGTGACCAGGCCGGAGCGCAGCTGGGGCCTGACAGAGATAAAGACCGGGTTATTCAGCTTTACAAGAGGAAGACCCAGTGATTCACCAGAATACCCACGCTGATAACGAGTTAGCTGGAGGACCCCGAGTTAGGAGCACCGCAGATCGATCTGACAAGGAGTGCAGGCGGTGAGCTGGACATCTTGCGGCAGCTAAAGGAAAGCAAGACAGCGGATCCGGTAACCCATAGAATCCCAGTCAAAATCGAGCGGAGAGGCGTCCTGGGTCGAGCGGAGCACCAAGTATCTGGCGGATGGTATGAGAGGCCTTCCAGGCCGTTGTGAAAATAGAAAGCACGCTGCTGTTTGTTTAAAAAAAAAAAACCACAGGGCCCCAACTTGACTAGTCGAAGATACCTCATAAATAATTCACTGGCCAGTTGAATATTGTACCCGGGTACCATCACACACACACACCTACATTCTTTGGGACATAACCTGTACGGGACTCACTCCCCAACCACAAAGGGGGTTAAAGATATATTTTTCTATTATCCGCTGTGCGTTTCTCGAATTACGAAGCATTGTATTTCTTTTCTGCTGCGTGTTTCCCGCATTACGAAGTACTGTAAATATATATACCGTGTTATTCATTATATGCCATTTATTCTAGTAAACTATATAATTTATAAAATCCACGACGGTGCTGGAGTATATTTATTCCCTAGTGCGGGGAGACTGACCCGAGGTTCAATTTCAGCGGCTCCTCCGGGAGTGAGCGCTACAGCTATTTAGAAAAAATCCAAAAACAATTTTTACTGCAGATTAAAGAATAAACAGTTTATTAGATATTGAATAAAACCGGGAATATTTTTAACATTGAAGCCTATGGAATTCGCCTGATTAAACCTGCCGAATGAAACCACCGAACATCAACAACTTTTCTCTGCTGTTCGGTGTTCTCTGAATAGATTAACCATTGTGTCTCTATGGGGGATTTCACTGCCACCAAACAGGCAATGTATTTGCAGGCAGTTCACCAAAATTTGGCAAACTGGCTGGTTTCTGACTAGCCGAATGGCTCCGAGATGTCACTGTATGGGGAAATTCCCTGTTTGGTGCAATATCAGGGCCAGATTGGCTATCTCTAAATAACCCCTTTAATGTCAGAGTTTGTGGGGTTTTACCCCACTTTTTATTCCAGGATTGAGATGTAGAAGCCAGCAGAACCCACAATGTAGGAAGCTCCTTTGTCACCCTGGGCCTGAACAGACATGAGATTATAAAAAATAATCTCCACATCCAGGTTGCTGTAGCTTTTATTTACTTGTTCCTGTGTTCTTTTGAAGTCTTTGAGCATAGCCCACATAATATATTAATAATACATACTCGATTACATTAATAAAGCTCTATTGATTATTGCTTAGGTAGATTCATATAATGAGATGACTATACAATAAAATAAAGCTTAATATAACAAGTGAATACAATAGTCTTTGAACGCTACTGGGAATTCTGTAAAATATTGCTGGTCAATAATTCCTTAATTTGATTAAATTCTAGTGGTTAGTTTGTGTTTTTATTTGAATCGAGGGAATTGTATATAATGGATGTTATTGATTTTGAAAGAGATTGTATTCAGCTATCTGTCCCCTTTTATTCATTTTGCACTCTGTATTATTTTACCAGGGAGTTATTAAATAACCGGTGATGATTTCTTATCGATAAAATACTTGCTAACCAGTAATGCAGATAAATGATTCATTGCTGATAGCTTGACATTTATACTGTGTCAGTTGTGTTATAATTTAGTTATGGTACCAGTATATCTTATCTTTATTTCCCAATTGTAAAGCTTTTGTGGATTATGTTGAAAATATATATATATATATATATATATATTACAGTATATTATATATATATATATATATATATATAGGTGTATAGCCGTCTGTAGTGATACCTTTTTTATTGGACTAACGTTACATTTAAAGTACAAGCTTTCGAGAGGATTCCTCCCTTCGTCAGGTATAGAAGCTTACTGATCAGAATAATAGAATTAGACATTGGGACAGTCATAGGGCTCACAGTTGGGGGTGTTAGATGTTGTACATCGCCAAATGGCACGGTCAGAGGGGGAATAAAAAAAAGAAGGAAACATTAATTGTCTCAGGCAAGATGCAATCATGTCCACTTCAAAGGGAATGTGAAAGGACAGAACGAAAGAAATAAGAAAAAACAAAACAAAAACACAACACAGTGAGTATGGGGAAGACCCAGAAAAATAGGAATTATGAATATTATGTGACGTTATTATAGTGGGCTAGAAAACCCGAATCTATATTAAGTCCTTGTTTTATATTGTTGAAATATGTGATCATTTTCATTTCATGTTTTGCATTCCCGGTGATCTTTAAAATATCCTTTGAGGATTTTGATTCTGAGGTTTTGGATGGAGTGGCCTGCTAGATTGAAGTGATGTCCCACTGGGGTACAATATCAGGGTTATCCAAAGAGATTCGAAAAGTCACCGCACGTTCGGTGACTTTTCGTTCTCTTCAATTCGGTTCCTTTTGCCGATTGCATTTCGGTGACCCTGCGGTGTATTCAGCAAACAG